>CM068960.1:91292366-91310347 GCA_035128595.1 Eptatretus atami
GCACGCCTCGAGAACCCAGCCGTTCCTCACACACAGCACTCCTTTGTTTGCTCGCTTCGACACACGAGCACTCCTTTTAACCGCCTGCAGTCTTCAAAACCGCCAAAACTGACTTGATGCTTCCCCTCTTTCCTTCCGTTCGGCTCTCTTTTCCAACTGAGAACTCCTTTTTCTCTCGTTTTCTTTTTACCAACCCCCTCTCCAGGCGACTCAGTGACCAAAGGCCCCGCCCTCGCGTCACTTCCTGTCCAGGCGACTCAGTGACCAAGGCCCCGCCCTTCGCGTCACTTCCTGTCCAGGCGACTCAGTGACCAAAGGCCCGCCCCTCGCGTCACTTCCTGTCCAGGCCACACTCTCGCTCGAGCCACATCTCCTCCCGTTCGTACAGGAGAGGAAGAAGAATCATCTCTCGTTTCTCTCGTTCCACCACCATATGAAACATAAACAGTCTGTTGCACCCCGACACACACATATCGTCCCTTATACAAACAACCTATCTATACATGAATTTAATAGGGGATCTGAGCTAATCCTATCCTTAGTAGTCCCATTAAGGGCCATTTCGTAACAATATATTATAATATATATATTTATATATATAATATATATATATTATATGTCCTGTGATTGGTCAGCAAGGCAGTGCAGCTGATTGATGACCAGAGAACCCAAACTGATCAAGATGATACAAGCTCTGCCAGGTGGGCAGCGTTTAGAAGCGAGGTCTGGCTCGGTCGCTTGAATGAGGGATCAATGGATGGTAGGGGGGTCAAGGTGGTGGCGATGATGCAGAGAATGGGTTGGAAGTGTTGTGTTTGTTGGACACCAGATGGAAAGTAGACAGGTGAGTAGGTTGGTAGGAGTATGCAAGCTGTTTCATGCGGTGGGAATGGAAGGAGTAGTGGATGCAATAATAGTATCGGAAGAGATCAGCAAGCAGGTGTTCAGCGTGAAAGATGGGAGCGTGTGATAGTTTTAGCATGCTTAGTTATACATAGGCAAATGGTGTGTATTATGTCAGTATGTGGACCACAAATGGGAAGGACTGGGGTGGAGAAGCAGGAATTCAGGGACGCACTGGAGAGGATGATAGTAATGGTTGAGCTGGAGGTGATGTTGTGCATTGCGAGAAACTTTAATGTGCATGTGGGAGTTGCGGAGCCGAGTGAAGAGGAATGTGTTGGTAAATTTGGTTGGGGCACAAGGAACAGAGAGGGTCAAGAGCTGGTGTAGCTGGTGGTGAGGAATGGGATACCCATAACTGGTTCATTTTTTCAAAAGTGCGAAAGCCACAAGATCACGTATAGGAGTGGACAGCATAGAGCATAACTGCATTTGTTGGTGGTAAGGAAGCGACAGTTGTGGAGGGTTAATGATTGTAAGGCAGTAGGGGGAGAGCATGTTACTACCCAGCACAAGCCTGTGGTGTTTGTGGTATGGATGGAGAAAAGGAGGGAGGTTAAGAGCTCAGGGCAGAAGATTATTATTAGGTGGGGGAAGTGTTGAGGAAACCTCTTCATAGAGTGCAAAAAGAGGTTGCGGGCTCGGAATGAGCAACTTAGTGAAGAAGCGGAAGGTTTGCAGGAGGAGTGGAAGAAGTACTGGGATGTGTTTTGGGGAATTGCAGAAGTTTTGTGTGGAATGACGTCAGGAAAGGGTGTATAGTCGAGGGATATAAAACAGGTATGGTGGATGGAGGAAGCAGAGAAGGCAGTTCGTGAAAATAAGGAGGTTTGGAAGAGGATAGAGAAGAGCGAGGATGGAAGGAGGAAAGTGCATGCAAGATTGATGCACCTGTATGGGCAAAAGATGAAAACAGCAAGGAGAGCAATGGATAAGGCAAGGAATTATATGGAAGAGGTGTACAACAAGTTGGAAGAGGATGGAGGGAAGATGATCCATAAATTGGCTCGTGACAGGGATGAGGATAGTAAGGACATGAAGGAGGTGGGGCAGTGATTAAGGATGTGACAGGGTGAGGGGGGCAGTATTGAAGGTGTGGGAAGGATATTTAAAGGAGTTGTTAAACTGGGGAGGAAGCAACGGTGAGCTGCAGCTACCATGTTATGTAGCAGGAAAGTGCAGTTGGTGGAGATCAACACTGAAGAGGATGAAGAAGGGAAGAGCACCAGGAATTAATGAGGTGTGTACAGAGATGATAATTGCAGTGGGAGAAGTCAGTGAGTTGGACAAAGAGGCTGTTTAATATATGTATGAGAGAGGGTTCAATTCTGGAGGATTGGAGGACAAGGTTAATTGTGCCGATATAGAAGGGGAAGGGTGATGTTCAAGATCCGGGGAAGTACAGGGGAATTACGCTCTGAAGTGACGTCATGAAGGTGCTGGAGAGGATTCTGGATGGGAGAATAAGAAAGAATAGGGAGATTGAGATTAGAGAAGAGCAACATGGGTTTAGAAAGGGTAGGGGGATGACAGATGGGATGTTCATGCTGAGACAGCTGGTGGAGAAGATGTTGGAGGTGCAAGGTAAAATGGCATTGGGATTTGTGGACCTGGAGAAGCCCTATGACACTGTCCCAGGAGAGATGGTGATGATGACACTGAGTTCGATGGGAGTGTCGGAAGCAGAATTTAGGTTGGTGGAAGGAATGTACAAGGGAACGAAGGGAAGAGTTTTGGTTGGTGCTAGGATGTCTGAGGAGTTCAATATGAACATAAGTTTGAGGTGGGGAAGCTCTGTCAGCCCAGACATGTTTATAATGGTGATGGAGCTGGTAAGCAAGAAGGTAAACTTGAAGGGTATTCTGAGGAGGATGTTGTATGTGGACGATCTGTTAGTTGTGGTGGAAAGTAGGTGAGAGATGCAGGCAGTACTGGGGGAGTGAAAGGAGGCATTTGGGAAGCATGGGCTGAAGATAAGTATGGAGAAGATTGAGACGTGATATGGGTCGGGCAGTGGAGAAAGGAAATGAAGATCAGGTTCGAGGGGAAGGAGATCAGACACGGAAATAGGTTTGAATATCTAGGGGGAACAGTTACCGGGGATGGTAAGTTGGAGGCAGAGGTGAGGAGGAGGATTCAGTTGGATGTGAATGCATGGGGAAAGAGAAGGAATGAAGGGACCAAGGGAAAAAGGCAAATGATGCTTTGATATATGTTGGCGGTGTGGTTACCTGGCTTCAGCAGTTCACAAGAATGTGTGATTTTAGCATAAAGACATCAATGAGGCAATAAATGATCAAATCAGAGACAAGTTTGCATTGCCATGCCTGCGCAGACGTCTCCTTTGTGAACCTGATTTGAACATCGACACCATGCTATGAATAGCTCGGGTTATGGAAGTATCTGAGACTCAAGCCACTGAAATGGAAGAAAGGACCGGCAATAACCCCAAAATGGAGGCTGTTGATGTAGATGCTCAGGGGCTTGTTTGATGAATGAGCCACCTGTGTGGAAACAATGCAATACAAAATCTGGCGACATCACGAGAAGTTTCAGCACATCTAAATGTTGCTGTGGCTGTGGAGCCACAGGTCACACATACGGTGATGACCACTGCCTGGCAAATGAGAAATCATGCAATTACTGTCACAAACCATATCAGCCAAGTTTGCATGGAGAGAAGCCAGCAAATCCATTCAGACACCTCAAACCTCCAAGATCACTCGGTGCGATGTATGTGTACAGCTTTTGAAGATGATCATGGAGAAAGTTATGTCTTTTATTCCAGGGATGGACACCAAAATGGGCAAAATCGATAATATTCCTGTGAAAATGATGATCAATTCTGGGGCTTCTGTCAATTTATTGGAGAGAAACATTTACCACGCATTACGTCAAGATGGCTACCACTACACTCTATCCACATCAGCCACTACCATATTCACGTATGGTTCAAACACTCCTCGACTTGTTCAGGGTATGTTCAATAGCTGGCTGGAGTATAATAACTGTAAAACGGTGACCAACATAGTGCTGGCAGATATGGATGATACAGGATCTCTGCTCGGGTGCACATCGGCCATCCAACTTTGGGTGCTAAGTGTCAGTCCACCTGTTCAACCTGAGCTGTTACAAATGGCCAAAATGCCAATCGATTCATGGGAGGTCATCAATGTTGACATGTGAGGTCAATTTCCCACCTCGGAATTGTCGATGAATGTTCCTGATAACCAGAAGCAAATAATTCTGTCATTCACCTCTACCAAGTCCATAATTTGAGGCTGAACAATTGCATTTTCCACCCATGGCTCATCACATTGAATTGCATCAGACAACGGACCTCCATTTATCAGTTTTGGGTTCAAACAGTTTTGCAGCATTTGTGAAATCAAACATCACATAATTACACATTGGTGGCCTCAAGCCAACTCGGAAGTAGAACATTTTTTCTGCACTCTGGGTAAAGCTTTTCACACAGCATGCATCAATCACAGGAATTGGCATCAGGAACTCTTCACATTTCTCCTAAATTTTGTGTCAGATGGCTATCTTCAGCAACATTTATTTTAGGAAGAGAGGCCCGCTCCAAAATCCCTCACCTTCCAACTCGGATTAACAACCCTGTACTCCAAAATGCTCTGTACCGAGATTGGGTTATCAAACAAAATACAGATGCCAAGCAGCATGCTTCAACCTATGACATGCATGTACGTGATGCAGTTCTTCCACACCAACCAAAACAGAATATGCTGAGTACCACCTATGAAAGAAAAAAAGCCTGGTGTTGGCTTAGTGATTAGGGTGGCTGGCTTGGGACCTTAGGGTCTGGAGTTCGAGCCACTGTTGTCCATTTAATTAACACCAGGTGGGGTTGACACCGGGCTTGTCATCCATCCAAGATTGGTGAAATGAGTACCAGTGTACTGGTGATAGGGGCATTACATCAGTGGCACAGCCATGCCCCCAGTCAATGATGCCACCCACAGCCTTGTGCTGCATACATACTAGGGACCGATAATACACACCCTTATGCAGGAGGAACAGTAAAGGGGTGGGTGTTTTTCTTTAATGTGGTGGACAGAAAAGCATACACAACATTTCACAAATTCGACAATTTATCAGCAAAGTTCATTCACAATTGTGAGGAGAGGAGGACATGGAGCATGTTGGTGATTCCCCGAGGCAAGGTTTGCAAGTGACCCCCAGGGCATGTCCGGAGGCCAGACCACGATGGGATGGATGTCCTCCTCAATACCTACAGGATTACGTACCCGATTTTTAAAATGTAATTGTGTATTTGGGAGACGACGGCCATGCAGAATTGATATGTTAATGCTTTGAATGTTTTTGAAACCTATCTTGATTAATTTTATGTGTTATCTGGCTATTTCAGTTTTAATACATATATATATGTATATATATATATGTATATATATATATATATATATATATATATATATATATATATATATATAATATTAAAACACTAGAGGCCCACCAGAGAGATATCTGTGCAGAGCTCAATGCCACCATCTCTAATGCTAGAGACGATTTTGTGTCTGCCTTGGTTGTCTCATCATCCGTTTGTTGATTAACAAATCTCTGCTGAGCTTCTCTGTTTTGTGCTCCAACTGCATTAAAATTTGTCACAGATAAACTTGCTGTTCTTCTTGCCTTAATCTCTCGATTTCTTCGTAATCGTTTTTTCTTTTTGCTCCTCTGTCTCAAGAAGTCGCCATTTTCTCATTCAAAATCCAGCTTTTGATTAATTTTGTCTTTTCTGTGAATACATGGTTTGAAGAAAGAAAATATCGATTTTTATGTGAAAAATATGTTTTTTTTAAACATATAATTTTGGTCAATGAATCAATGATGAAATGTGGTTAAAATTGAGATTGTATGTCACAGTTGCCAATGACTTGGCGAACAACGCTTAAAATCATAATGGCGCAGCCTAAAGTCCAAGTCAATGGCGTGATAAACAGTAGTTTGATGGCATTGCAGCAATTTTTATAACATTCACATAACTGAAGGTGTGCATGCGCATGTCCATCATTGGTAAATATAATGTTCTTTCACACCAGGAAACCATTATTCCTTTCACACAGGCTTTAATCAAACTCCACACCACTACAGCACATCTACCTGTCATTTGCTTTCTTCCCTTTTCCCCTTCATTCATTCTCTCCTTTCATTCCTTCCACATCAATCCTCCTTTCCTTCCACGATCTTCCTTACAGCAGGACACTATAGTAAATGTACAAAATTCACATTGTTTATTACTAATTACGAATAATTATTCGTTTAATAGTGTATAATATTGATTTCAGAATATTATTACAGTTAATATATATATAATTCTTACGTCCCCGGAGGTAGTGCGTCTATCCTGGAATGAGCGCGGGGGTTAAAGCTTTGAACGATTTCACAGTTGCAGCAACTTGTGTATAATTGATTCAATTTGAATGCATCTACATACAGTATATTATCATCAGAAAAAGAAAACATGAAATTAGGTAATTCAAATGTAGTAATGACATGACAGCCTCCTGAATTTTTTTTTTGTTTGTTTACACTATTATCTCAAAGTCATGAATTAGCTTTGTATGTATAACACATGCAAACATCACAAGGATATTAGTATATACTCATACAAGAGACAAACACAGTATATGGGATTTGAACCTGTGGTTGCTAGAACATGATAGAACATGAGCCAGGGGTTCAGATAGGAGCACTAAGAGGCAAACCCAAGAATGAAGACATTTTACAACTTTTGTTAAACTTATATATATATACATTTAATAAATAAATAAAAACCAAGTTGAAAATTAAGAGCTTGCAATTTAGCAATTTAAAAATTAAAATTAAAATCTAAAATGCATTTGGAGAAAACCCAAAATTAAAAATATTTTAAAAATACGAATTAAACAAAAAAAAATAGTGAAAAAAAAAATGTCAGTAACCAAAACTTGCTTCCCGTGCCGAAGCCAAAATACTAATGGCGTTTCCATGCTGGACAGCCAAGCACAGCCGTTGCTTGAACCTTGCCAATTGTGTACTATGTTAAACGACATTCAAAAAACATTGAAAACCTGAATTATTCATTCAGGGGCAAATTTGAGCAACTGTTTAATGTGGATAAATTTGACGTGAAGACCAACTTTTCGGAATGTTAAATGATTAAGTTGTGCATTTATCTATGCGGTCACTAGGAGTTAATTTTTTTTTTTAATTATACAGGAGTCTAAGCTCATGGAGGAGCTAACCGACGAAGAGCAGCAGGTCTAAAAACTATCAAACAGTATGTTGAACTCATGCAGACGTTTCTTTTCAACCTAGATTTTTTTTTCCCCACCAGGTTTGCTTGCACTTGACGGAGGATGAGACTCCCTCGGGATCGCCAGAAGAATTTACAGGTTTTTTGGCCTCTCCCAGGGAAAACGCAGCCAGACCAGTGTTAAGAGGACCTTCCTGGGCCTGGTCCAGTGTTTACGACCAGAGTGCGACGTGGAGTCCGTTCCCAGAGCGTCTGGTAGACAAACGCAGCACGGTGGGAAATCACAAATCAGAATATCACTTTTCCTTGCAGCTGTCCCAGTGAATGATGCATTTTATCAAGCAATAATTGGTATATTTGGACATTGCCAATTTATTTAGACATCAATGTGGCGGAGGGATCATTATAAAGGGTGTTCTGTCTGATTCCATGTACAGCACTGGAGCCAACTAAAAACCATGTGTACAGCAACGAAGATGATGATTGACAGCAATGTGAATTGTAAATCAGACTAAGAATAAATAGAAAAGATATACTGTCGCTGAATAAGCCATTTTTGGAAGGGAAGTCAAGCAGGTTGTTCACCTGTAATCTTATCAACATTACGTATCTCATGGTTTTGGAATCTTACACAGAAGTATAGAGTTATCGGCCTTGCTTTGGCACTGGTATCCTGACCAACTTGGTTCACCATCAGACCATCCTTTATCGATCCCGTGAGGTTTTCTTCTCTTGCCATATAGGGAGCTCGAACGTGTAAATGTTCATGAAAGATGCCCAGATCGGTGTTTGTAAAAAGGTGTGCATTACATCCTCCTTCCACAGATATCGTGCGACAAGCCAGCAGGTTCAACAGCTTTGAGTTGGAGGCCAACTCTGAGCCCACAAGATCCTTCCCTGAGCCCCAACCAATACGACAGGTAATTCGTTGCTGTGGGCGAATTTGTTTTAACATCAATAATTCATCCATGGATGTCAATGGGACCGCGTTAAGCATCAGGAGGGATCTGCTTTCGAACCTCCCGTGCGCTCGGAGGGAGGCATGAAAAATGAATCGGAAAAGGTAGCAGTTCCATCGACCCGCAACCATTTGTTAAAGTAAAGCCAAACAGTTTTACCTGCAGAGTGGAGTAAAATATGCATCCTTCATGGGAAGAAAACCTTGAGACAATAAATCTGTGATTTATAAAAATAAATATCAGGAGATTTATGCTCAATGATTCGGGAGGTAGCCATGCATAATATTGGCACAAGTCAACCACAAAATATTACATATTTGCAAGTGGTATTTTTGAGATTTCCATGACTTATAAATACCAATGATACCTCCATTACAATGGACTTTAGGAATTTATTTCTTTTCAGAAGGAGAAATATTGGAGGAGAAGTGGAAAAAGTGTATGTTGTAACGGCAACACACCTTGTGCTCTGGCCTCATTGTGGTATATGAATTACATCTATTCTGAAAACTTTGAACGAGACAGAATCCAAGAAAGACAGATGTGATTCTGGAGCAGAAGTCTGTATTGTAGGGGAGAGCAT
Organism: Eptatretus atami; assembly: GCA_035128595.1. Classification (NCBI taxonomy): domain Eukaryota; kingdom Metazoa; phylum Chordata; class Myxini; order Myxiniformes; family Myxinidae; genus Eptatretus; species Eptatretus atami. The sequence continues at coordinate 91,301,092 of CM068960.1, forward strand.
CTCTTTGTTCACATTTCCAGATTTAACAACCCCTCCCCCCCTTGCAAATTATACTTTTGGAATTAAATATTAAGATGGCTCTAACTACCCTCGCCAAGTGAAAGGGCATTGCATTTGGGAACGTTTGTTTGTTTGTCCGTACATAACTTTAGTGCTTTTCTCCACAACCGCTTGTCGGATTGAGACAAAATTTTCAGCACAGGAGAAATTACTCATGTAGAATGTTGTAATGACAATTATGACGTCATATGTCACCAAAATATGAAACTTCACCAAAATGCTCCCCATTGTTCCACAATGATTGTGTGTACAAGTTTGTGTAGGAATAATTGGTAGGTCACAAGGTTTGGCAGCCATATTGGATTGAACAAAAATATTAAATAATGTTTTCTCTGGAACCACTAAATCAATCAACAAAAAAAGTTTACAACTATGATCGAGTAGTGAAGGGGAACACACGTTTTAAATTTAAACTTGATTGGATGCATGGTTTGGCAGCCAGTTATTTTTTTTTTTGATCTGGGTTATTTTTGTTTTCTTTGACTATATTTTTTTAATATGGCTCACTTGGATGTGCCTGGATGGGTTTGAGGCAAGGCTACCTGGATGGGTAACAGCTGAAATGCGAATCTTATCCAGGTTCCTCCTGATAACTTCATCTTTGCTTTTTGCTTGTTCGGGTTCCTTCTGATTACTCCAATGCAGCACTATATCTATTTGGTCTTTCATTTGATTTGAATTGAATTTATTTTAATCCCATTCTAAATTAAATTAAATAATAATGAAAGAGGTCAAGGGTCAGGGTCAGGTGTCCAATCAAAGTGGGGTTGCATCAAAGCGGGACATGTTGGTACCCGGACATCACTGCCAACAGTTATAAAGTGGTAGTTCTATTATGTCTCTTATTAATTGTGTAACACACAAGCACAGAAATGCCACACAAAAAACAGCACACAAAACTACACAATCACCACACAAAACAAGTCTGGCGAGGGTCTGCAATCTCTGATTGCTCTTTTTCTTGTTTAAGTAATGCAAGACATCTTGCCTCCATAGGTTTGGCAGCGTAGAGCTGATGTCCGGGACTCGGCGCAAGATTGCAGCTCAAGACGCCACTGCAACATTAAAGGCATGGCTCAACGAGCACCGAAAGAACCCTTACCCAACCAAGGGCGAGAAGATTATGCTCGCCATCATCACACGCATGACGCTCACGCAGGTTGCTGGCATCGACATGATTTCAAACTTACCTGGTGCCTTGTTATATAAATTTTACCATTCAATTTGTCCAATGTTATTGTTATGCACAATATTACATGTTATCTTCCATACTAATAAGTGTGTGTGTGTCTTCCATAACTCCAAAACCATGAAACCTAGCGGCCTGAAACTTTTCATGCATACTAAGAAAACTCCAAGGAAGTTCATGACTGAAAATTGGGTGTTTGGGCTAATTAAAACACCCCTTTTGAAGATAACTAACTGCCTTATTTAATTACATCCTTTATCAGGCGCATCTTCAGTCACTGCTCGCTATGGTCTATGGGGTGTTAAATCGCATCATAGGTAACCTCGCTGTTGTCTGAAGCCGCCATGTTTTTCAGCCTGCTCAACCTTGCCTTGACCTGGAACAGGCAACAACAATTTCTTAATGATAAAGTTTTGTTTTCACTTTCCTCACTCATATTATGGAATGTCTATTCATCATAGCTATGAATCACTGGGTACTTCGCTTTTGTAAGTGCAATCGTTTTCAAATTAGGAGCTTGGAGTGATTTCATGCATTATGATGCAATTTTCCATGATCGACTCTCACAGTTTAATTAAAGTAGATCATCGAAATATTATTTCAACTTTGAGGATTGGATATTGTCCGGACAAAACAAATGTCGCAATCTGGAGTGAAATCTGATAATTTGAAGAAATAATAAGTTATAACTAAGCCTATATACCTATTTACTTTAAGCAAGCAAGGCTATAGTCCCTCCTTCTCCATACACACACAAGAAAATGTGAAATTTCCAAAGCATTAAAATTATCTTTTTCGACTGTTTGGAGAATTATTTTGAGTGTACAAAAGATTTAGGAACGTGCCAAAATTAACTAGCTTCTTTTGAGCTATATTATTTAATGCATTCACTGCTTGACATCACTCCCTGTCCACCAGATGGATTACTTAGCCATAGCCTCTGCCAGAGATGTCTATATTTTTGGAGGTTTCGTGACGCACTCTACAGGGAATCAAAGCAAATTTGGTGAAAAACGGATAAACGTTTAATTGGAGTGCTTGCTTCAGTGCTTAAGCCACTTGACGAGCACCCTGCAGTCAATCGCTCTAATGCACAACATCATTCTGAGCAAATCGTTCACTGACTGTGGACGCTTTCGCCGTGCCACATCATTCAGAGCGAGTTGTTGTTACTCTCTCATCCTCAGTGAGGTGTTCGTGCTCCATCATCCCAAGCAAGTGGTTCATGTTCTATCATTCAGAGAGAGTTGTTTGTGCTCCTCATCCCGAGCGAGCGGTTCGTGCTCCGTCATGCCAAGCGAGCAGTTCGTGTTCCATCATTCCCGAGCGAGCGGTTCGTGCTCCGTCATTCCGAGCGAGCAGTTCGTGTTCCATCATTCCGAGCGAGCGGTTCGTGCTCCGTCATGCCGAGCGAGCAGTTCGTGTTCAATCATTCGAGCGAGGCAGTTCGTGCTCCGTTCATGCGAGCGAGCAGTTCGTGTTCATCATCCGAGCGAGCGGTTCGTGCTCCGTCATGCCGAGCGAGCAGTTCGTGTTCAATCATCCGAGCGAGCAGTTCGTGCTCCGTCATGCCGAGCGAGCAGTTCGTGTTCCATCATCCCGAGCGGAGCAGTTCGTGCTCCGTCATCCCGAGCGAGCGGTTCGTGCTCCGTCATTCCGAGCGAGCAGTTCGTGTTCAATCATTCCGAGTGAGCAGTTTGTGCTCCGTCATCCCGAGCGAGTGGTTCGTGCTCTGTCACCTCAAGCGAGTTGTTTGTGCAATGTCATTCTGAGCGAGTTGTTGTGAAATAAAACCCCATTTCTGAGCCGTTTACTGTATTAATGTTTTCTAAATTACCTCGCCAAAAATTTTTTTCCCACCCGTCACATGCAGCTCTTTATAAAGATTAATGTTTGTGAACATATCCCTGAAACGTCGATATAAATGCAACATTGTTTTTAGATCCTCGTGGAGGATCTCTAAGTCTTACTCACGTTGTTGTTCTTGTGGACTTTTTTGTTTCACAGCCTACAGTTTTCATCGAAACTTCCTGAAACTTGGCGTATATATGTAAAATACCCTGCGCAGACAGTAACGATCTCCGATTTTTAAATTCCTCCTAGAAAAAAAAAGTTATGACGTCAAAATATCTCCGCTAATGGAAATCGCCTAAAAAATTATCTCCGAAACTAGGCAAGCTTTTTTGAATTCTGTTTGGGGAATCGAACAGGGCATTAGCAGAGATGAATTACCGCACATATGATACATCACTATGACTCATATCAATTTTTATGACGTCATTCCTATTTTTTGACATTTTTTGTTTCACAACCCAGAGTTTTCATCGGATCTTTGTGAAACTTGCCATGTATATGCAGAAAGCCCACGAGCAGCCAGTAACCATCTCCCATTTTGGAAATTCTTTCGAGAAAAAAAGTTGACATCATAATATCGCCGCTAATAGAAATCGCCTATACCATTATCTCCGAAACTAGGCAAGCTGTTTGAATTTTGTTTGCGGGAATCAAGGCGGGCATTAGCACAGATAATTTATCGCAAACCTGATACATCACAATGACGTCATATTCGTTTTTATGACGTCATAATTAAGAGGACGAGGATCTTAGCTCATTCGAGCTTGTTTAGTGAAAACTATGCATGGTTTTTGGGTGTTTACAGTATGTACTGTAGTCAGTAATCACACCGACTCCAACCTGCTGATTTCCAAAAAATTGCCGATATCGGCCAATCACTAGTGTGTGTGTGTGTGTGTGTGTGTGTGTGTGTGTGTGTGTGTGTGTGTGTTGTGTGTGTTTGTGTTGTGTGTGTGTTGTGAGTGTGAGTGTGTGTGTTCTGCTCATAACGCATAACATATTCTCTCTGCTGACTCCCCCACCCCCACCCCTCTCTCTATGTCCCATCCTTGCTCTACCCCCTCCTCATACAGTGCAGCACATTCTCCCACACCTCTCTCTCTCTCTCTCTCCCTCTCTCCATCTCTCCATCTCCCTCTCTCTCTCCCCTCTCTCCCTCTCTCCATCTCCCTCTCTCTCTCTCCCTCTCTCCATATCTCTCTCTCTCTCTCTCTCTCTCTCTCCCCCCCTCTCTCTCTCCCCCCCCCCCCCTTCTCTCTCTCTCCCCCCCCCCCCCTCTCTCTCTCTCCCCTCTCTCTCTTCTCCTCTCTCTCTCAGACATGTCTGGATGGCATTTATCTATTTATCTCCTGATGTGTCCGGGTGGGATTTTGTCTCCAGACAGCTTGGCTCCGGACGCGGCCCGGTGGTGTTTCTCTCTAGACGTGTCCAGGCAGTGTTTCTCTCTAGACGTGTCCGGGCAGTGTTTCTCTCTAGACGTGTCCGGGCAGTGTTTCTCTTGGGACACGTCTGGACGGTGTTTTTTATGGATGCGTCCAGACGGGAGTTCGTCTCTGGACGTGTCCGGACGGGAGTTTATTCCTGGATGTGACCGGGCGGTGTTTATCGTATGACTGGTAGAAAACGGATTTCAGACATTACTTTGTTTCCATCTTCACTGTTATTCTATGCAGAATCATTTTGATTAGACAGTGTGAATCGTAATTAATGCTCCACCCCATGTCTGCCTTCCTTTCCTCTCACCTCTTGCTTCCTTCCCTTCCCCCACCTCCTCACTTTCCCTCAATCCTCTGTCCCCACCCATCCTCATTCCCCCTCCCTCCTCACTTCCCATATCTTTCCTCTCTCTTTCCCCCTCTACTTCCTTACTCTCCCAATTCTCTCTCTCCCCCCCCCCCTCTTCCCCCCCCCCTCTTCCCCTCCATCTCCCAGTATTCCCATCAGCGAAGTGATGGGTGGTATTTGCTGGTAGATAATAGATGTAGTACCATTTAACAAAGAGAGACCATAGTGAGATGGGTGATTGGTGGTGAACATCAAATAAGGATAGAGAGGGGAACTGCAGTCAGAGAGCATCTTGAACTCTGTGAATATGACAGAGTAAGGAGTGAGTATTGCTAATCAAAGTGAGAGGGTAAGACCTGTGATTGTAGCCACATGGTTATGCCCAGGATGCTCCATGGCTGTTTCAACATGTCACATTGTTCCAAGCCCAAGCTTCTGACAAAAGAATTGGGACCTTGAGCCATGTTCTTGTCACTACTGTCTCTAAGATCAGAAGTGAGACTGTGTTCTACTGATATCATCTTTGAAATCCAGTCTTTCCTGACAGACACTTGCCCTTTTGTTTTCCTGAGCCAGATGGCTGCTGACACCAATGAACATCTGGATGCAACTATATGACACAATTGTCTGCAGAGACGCTGATGCCATTTGTTATATTTTGGCCATCACCAGGTCCATCTCCTCTGCCATCATTTTGATGAGGTTGTTACTAACACTGCCTTTCTGTCAATGCTAACTCAGTTATTCCTCTCTCTCTCCATTGTTGCACAACTGTTCAAACTGCAATAACATTAGCTTCCACTCAATGTTCTCATGAAGAACTCTTTGATCCTGCTGTGTAGGGTCCTGTAAAGTTAAATGTTGTGATTTGAAAAGATTAACGATAGGAGGTGGTTTAGACTTGCTTAAACCATTCATTATCTTACTTCTTATCTCCCAAAAATTCAGTTAGCGTGTACGTATGTATGTATGTATGTATGTAGCTGAAATAGCACCACCTGGTGGTGTGTGTGCTAGCCCAGATGTGAATGGGAAATTGAAGCTCGAATTAAATTGTAAAGATATACAGTATGTGCACACAAAATAATTTAATTTGAAACTAATTAAGTAATACAACTATCACAGAACGTGTAATATGAGCTGTTTTAGAAGAACAGTACTTATGTGCCAATCATGGGCCCTTCAGCAATGAATTTTAATTCCAAGTTGTAATTGTCCACTCTCGTTCTCAGAGAACAGCCTCAGTGCTGGTGAGTCTGGCAGTTCACTCAGGCAAACTGGAAGGGACTACAAACAGCCATCACACTTCAGAACTGGTCTCCTATATCTACCACCCCTGATATTAATTCAGCCTGGGAATTCTTCACTTTTCATTTCAACTCAAGCAGATTGGCGATGACTGCAAGCAACTACCTCTCTCTTCAGAATTGGTCCCCCATATCGAATGCCCTTGATGTTAACTCAGCCTGGGAATACTCCCACAGAAACCTGCTGTCTCTCTTATTTATGCGCAGGTTAATCCCATCTCACCTTCAATTATTTTACCCATCCGCCCACCCTTGGCACCCAATCCTGTGGTGAGGCAGTTGCTTTAAAACAACTTGCATTCTCCTCGTGGAAGGCAAATCTGAACAAACACAACTGAAGATCAGTCCACAAAGCCCACAAAAAGTGTGTGTCTACTCTTAGGAGAGGCAGAAAACAACATCCGTCCAGTGTCATGAATGAGCTTTCAAACTTGTCTCCCTCCTCTAAACCTGGTGTCACCTTGTCAAGTCTGTCTCTGGTGTATGCTCCCCTTCCACCCATTCCCTCACTTCAAATGGCATCACAGCCGACTCTGCTCAATGAGAAGGCCGAATGCCTCAATTCTGTGTTTGCTACCGCAAATCATCCCATCTACTTTCTCAATAACCCTCTGGAAGAGGTTCAGTCACTCAAACTCTTGGATCTCACTCTCAGCCATCATCTATCTTGGGCAAGCCAAATTTAAAAGGCCTTCGAAGCCAGTTGCGGACTGGGCATCGTGCAAAGTACTTCCCTGGCGCACTTGAGCTCCTATCCACCTCCAAGACTTTCATCCGGAGCTTGATGGAGTTCTGCTCTTCCCTCGGGGCTGGCTCCCCGACCTAACATCTTGCTCAGCTTGATGCCATGGAAACCTAGGCTTTCAAGATCAGTAGAATCTCTCACGATGAAGCTGAGTCAATGGGCCAATCACTTCACCATCGCCGACAGGTCGGTGGTCTCTCTATCTTCTCCACCTCATTTCTGGACTTGCCCCTCTGCCCTCTCTGTGCTCCCCCCCAGGTGACTGTAGGCCACACATGGTCCACAAGCAACCCCTCTTAATGAAACTGCCTAAATCCTGAATCACTCCTCACCTCCACTCATTTATTCCTCTTTTTTTCCCCACCCGTGGAACAAACTTCAACATCCTCTTCGATCTCATTCTTCCCTCCAGGTCTTCAAGACAGCTGTTCACCACCATATCAAGTCATCCCCCATCCAAAACCATGATCTTTTCTTCACCCGTTAAACCATCCCCACCCCTCCCAAAAGTTTGCAAATGTATCCATCTTGTCCACCCTTGCGTTCTCCCCTACTCTTCATCCTTGCCTGCATCCCTTGTTTGTCCATCTATGTCTACTTTCGCCCTCCATCCTGCTGTTGGCATTTACTCATTCTCTTGCTTTTCCATTTGTTATGTTGTGCTCTGATTTGTTCTGTGTCCTCACTCTTCCACAAACCTTGACCATGTATAAAATAAACAAGAATGACCGCACTGTGGTCACAACCTACAACACAAAATATGTATATTTTGCCTCCTTTGTCCACTCAATCCCCTCATCCTAGCTCATGCCCCACATGTCTGTGTGGTGAAAGCTGGGTATGAGAATTTAAAAAAATCATTACCCATGGCTCAGTTGGTTCATAAAAAACATATACTGGTGATTTGAGGTATAGGACCTCCATTAAATTTGAGGTTTAAAACAATCCACCTGAGTGAATTGGCTTTAAAAATCTTGTAACAGGCCAATTGGGAGACACCCATTTATTTCAAGCACTCTTAAAAGATGAACAGAGCAATTGGGGAACCTACATTTACTGTGCTATTGAAAGATTAACTCGACACCACTTATTCATGTCAACCTCCACCACGTATATGTAACTCCACCGATCAAACGGCTATCTCGCAGTCGTAAATCAAAAAATAGCTGATTGATCACGATTAATCAGAATAGCTGATCCATCACAGTTATATCAGAACGAGCTGATCCATCACGGTTATTTCAGAACGAACTGATCCACAGTTAATCAGATAGAGTTGATCATCAAGTATATAAACGAACGAGCTGACCATCCACGGTATTTCAGAACGATATGACTCCGTCCACTGATATATCAGCATGATTGTAATTGCAAATACTCACAAGGTTATTCAGAACGAGCTGTCACATCACGGTTATTCAGAATCGGACGATCCGTCACAGTATATATAAGATGAAGTTTATCATCACAGTTATATCAGAATGAGTTGATTGATCACAGTTATATCAGAACGAGCTGATCCATCATGGTTATTTCAGAACGAACTGATCCGTCACAGTTATATCAGAATGAGTTGATTCATCATGGTTTTTGTATACCTTGTCGAGGCTCGTATGAGAGCTAACACACAACGCACAGCAAGGGGGACATGAGACAAGAGGGGCGGGAGTGGGAAGGACAAAAGTGGGAAACAGAGACATTAGGAGATCTGTGGAAGGGAGAGGGATGGGGCGGGGAACATGGGGGTATATAAGATGGACATTACAGGGACTTTCAGGAAGGAAAGCAGGGAATTTGAAGGAGGTGGGTTTGTGGTGGATTGACGGGGGTAGAAAAGATCGAGGATTTGGATGGGGGACAATCACAGGTGGTGGGGAACAGCTGCTTTGAAGGCCTGGTGGGAAGAATGTATGGTGAATAGAGTGAGGAGTTTATTCAAGGGGGATAAAAGAGGAATGAAGACGTGAAGGTTGGGACGTGATTCTGATTTTGGTATTTTACGAGAGAGGTTGTTGGCGCCTTGAGCCACCTGCGGAAACATGTGGCAAACGCAGAAAGCAAATATGCGGGCCGGGGGCGAGCTGAGAGAGACGGACAGAAACAGACTAAGACCACCGACTCCTCCTTGCAGGATGAGAGAGTGAGAGCAAAGAGACTCAGCATTCATTGCTGAGAGATGCCAATGATCCCGATATTGCCTGTTTCCCCACAGCAGTGAAAGCCCCACAGAAATGGAGGCAGGCGAGCACCAGCCCAGAGGGAGAGCAGTACTCCATAACGATCTGGACGAAAGCTTTGTAAGTGGTCAGGAGCTCA
>CM068960.1:91319872-91335893 GCA_035128595.1 Eptatretus atami
TGAATCCAACATGGCTGCCAAACCATGTGACCTATCAATTATATATTCATTAACAAACTTATATTCACTACACGTGTGCAATACGTTTGTGAAGTTTCCCCTTGATCTGACTAGTCGTTCTGGAGAAGATGTTTGAAGGTTTTAGGGTAAATTCAATATGGCCGCCAAACCATGTGACCTATCTATAAGAAATTAACAAACTTGTAAAAGGATGTCATGGGGAATGTAGGTGTAAAGTTTCACCTCAATCTGTTCAGCCGTTCTGGAGAAGATGTTTTTAATTATTTTTTTCAAAACAAGATGGCGATGACGTCAAATTTTTCTACGGTTATTTGTTGTGTAGATGACGCTCAAGAAATTTCAGATTTTCCCATGCAGCGTTCTACTTGATGAATTTTCACCGGCATACCGCTTCACCGATGACGTCACGAAAAATCACCCGTGTTCCCCATGGGGAGCTTATTAAAATGTATGAAGCAAATTTTTTTTTCCATTGCACCGTTTCAGAGATACAGAGGTCCAAATGTTATCGGGTTTTCAAGATGGCAACCGTACCACGTGACCTATGACGTCATATTTATCAATTTAGTATGCTATCAAAAAGATACATACTACGGTGAAAATTTTGTGCGATCGGACTTACCCTTCCTGAGAAAATTATTTTTAAAGCGAAAAAGCCCGCAAATTGCCGGTGGAAGAAAAATAATAAATAAGAAATAAACAGAAGAAAAACAATAGGTTACCCAGTCCATTTGACTGGGTACCCTAATTATCCATCACATCAAATGTTACCTAACAATGTGAGCAAGAGCAAAGAGAATTAAAATTTGAATTAACAAATTATCTGGCTTAAACACAACATAGACTTCCTTTCCTTAAATACAAAAATAACAATTCTATTACAGCCATTTTAAAACGTACCTCCTACATCTCCTCGTATCATACCACCAGGTGTATATTTCACAGGCCATGAACTGTACGACATGGGTGAGTTTAACGGAGATATATTCCAAAGCCAGCTATTTCATCCTTTGTGGCTCAACAGCTTGGAATCAATTTTAAATTTGTCGGTAGATGTGAGGTTAAGACAGCCTGGACACAATATTTATTTATCCTACACTTAATAACCATATCCCATGATGTTTTGTAAGGCCAATAGTATAAACCCAGAAAAACGTCTGCTTAAAAAATAAATATTCTGTAGACTTTTTGAAACTCCATGATAGCAAATGTGACGATTGGTTTTTGTGTCTTTGGACGAGTTCTGCAACTGTTTTGTTGCAAAACAAAAGTTCTGCAACTGTTTTGTTGTGCACGAGTGCACCCCTTTCTCGCTGGTATGCTTACAAGTACATTCTGCTTCTTTAAAAGTTTTTTTTTAGTCATTTCATTCTCCAATCCTCGATCTGGGAGGCATGAAAGATGTCCAGGACACCCCGATTTCTTTGTTACCAGGGATTTCTGCGCATGTGCGCCAAGGAATCGAAGGGGAAATACATCATTTCGAAAGTCGTGTATCGGTGGTGCATTATCGCAAGTGGAGGCTCAAACTTCATCAGGTTCAAACTATTTGATCCATCCATCCATAAGGACTATACTCTGTACAGAGTGTTGGTGCTGCCTCAGCACTCTCCTTGGCTATTGGGCATAATCTGGAACAGGTCACCACTCCAACACAGGATACCAGCATGCTGGTACTCATTTTGCCGACCTCGGAAGGATGACAGGCTGAGTCAACCCCACCTAGTATTAATTCAACAGCCAAGCGGGATTTGAACTCAGGACCCTCAGATCGCAAGCCCACCACTCTCGCCATTAAGCCAACACCAGGCATACAAACTAACCGATAAATGCACTGAAATGACAACTCAGATCAGTTACAGTTCTTATGAGGATAGGTGACCTACTCCATGATATGTGAAATGTGTTAAATGAACCACAGTACTACTGCACATGCTGTAACTTTCTGCAACTTACATCATGCGTTATTTACAGTCACAAATGAGTGCAAGCAGATCAGATTATGGTGCCTTCACAATTTGTACGTCATGTGCATAATCACTTCAATCTTTTTATGAGTAGCACACCGACGGAATTTCATGTGAAAGAAACAGTGCAAACTGGGAATCTACCCGATCATCTGAAAATCATTTTTGATGGTACATGGTCAAGCAAGTATGAATTAAATATCAAAAAGATGTTTAAAATGGCAAACTGCTTTGAAGATCCCATTCCAATGTTCTTTTTTTAAAGTATAAAATTTCCAAAACATTGTTTCCTGTTTTTCACCAGCTTCTTTTCATTGATCATCATTTTTTTGGTCACGTGTGACGTATACAATAACAAGTCTTGAAATCTCCCCTTACGACAAGACATTAATCTGTGTTCAATAAGCAACTGGGAAGATTTATGTTTCAGGGTGTGTTTATAATGTTAGTAGGCATGTGAATATGGCACCCAGAACTTTGGCTGTGTTAGGAATATGCCTTCTAATATTGTCACATGACTGGGGATCGATGACCGACAGGGAACTTGGAAGGCTAAGTCACACCCTGAAAGGAAGGGACTGTAAAACCACACCCGTTTGGCCGAAGTCCCCGATCAAAATGCTGATTCGACACTTTTAATGAGGCAGAATCAAAGATGAGGCTGAATGGACAGAAAGACATCAGATCATAATACAATGCCTGATTGTAAAATTAGATGTCTTTAATATAATTATTGAAATCCCAGATCAAAAGCAGAACTGCACAACAAGAAGCAATGCAAAATTGCAAACCCAACCTTAACAAGGATGAAGAACTAGTCTTTCTGGTGAAGCCTCGTGTCGATCTGTGTCTGTGGACAGGTAGAACAATGGATGGAATAAACAGGACGTTGATTGAGGTATATGATATCCGCTGTGGGAATCAAAGAGAGGTTGATATTGGGAATTAACCCTTTGTTAGAGCAAAAGAGCCACTCCTTGCTTCTGATGAAGGTTTAACGCCCGAAACGTCAGCCTCTCCTTGCTTTCCATGGCAGTTATTATACCTCAATCAACATCCTGTTGATTTCATTCATTGTTCCAGTCTTAACAAGTTTGGCAGAAAAAACTTTGAAATGGTTGTAGAATCATAAAATGTGTATTTTGAGGCAGACAAGCAAGTATATTTGTTTGGCTTTCAGAACATGTCATATTATTCCTTTATATTGCTCTACACTTGTGCTACATGATCCCATAATTTCCTCCTTATAACTTGTTGGGTGATGTTAATGAAACTCTATAAAGCAATATTTTAAACATTTCATGTTCTGTAACGAATTGATCTGCACATTTCAAAGAAAGCTGCTTAAGCTTGCATTTGCACAAGTCCAAATACGAATGCATGAATGTGTATGAATGCAGGCACCTGATCGTGGTATTTATATTTATTAGGGTGGTCTCTCTAGCCTTTGATACTGTCTACATCCAGTCTTGGTTGCTCAGCTGTCTTCATTTGGTATTCAGGGGCCATTTCACTACTCAGGTGGCTGTCTGATTTCCTATTTAAGAGAAAACAGCAGCTGGCCCTTAATGGTGTCCTTCTGAGTATCATTCTGACCCTTCAGGCTGAGGTTCCATAAAGCATCATCTTAGGACCTATTTTTTCTTGATCGATATCAACGATCTGTCAGATTCTCTTCACAAAAAACAACTTTACTATTTTGACAATGACTTCACCCTGTGCAAAATGACATCATAATCGTGAGAAGCTGGACATTGCTAAATCCCTTTTGTCAGATCTGCACAAAATAAGCCGCTGACCATCCACTTCGAACGTGACATTCAACGCAAGCAAATCCCACTCTCTCACACTGTCTCTCCACAAGGATCAGCAATTGCATTATCCAATCCACTTCTCTGGACACCCCCTGGAAGAGGTGCAGTCCCAGGATCACCCTGGCCTCACTATCTGCCATAAACTTTCAAGGCAGCATCAAAGGCTAGTCACCGTCTGGGTATTCTCCGTAGAGTTAAGGCATTCCTGAGACAGACCGAGTGTACAAGGCTTTCATAAAGAGCTCCATCGAGTATCTTTCCCCACTCTGGTCTGCTCCTGTTTTCCCCCTTGCTTCTCTTGAGGGAATTGAAAACAAGGCCTTCAGCACCATAGGTATCTCAAGGCAGGAAAGATATTCCCAATGACTATCACTCACCGAATGGTGGAAACTTGGTGGGCTCTATATTTTAAATAAGGGTTTTCATCTGGCATTGCTGCTCATGTCCTCTCCTAACTCTGCCATGTTCAAACTACTCCAGGTCACACGTGTTCCTCAATGAACCATCAACTGCTCACCCTCCCAAAGTCAATTGTGAATCATCTTCTCATGTCCACTGTCAGCTTGTACTCCTCACTTCAGCCTTCACTTCCTCAAGCGCTCACCCATGCACATTCACAATCTCTTCTACACAAGTTGATTCCTTCCCATTTTGTTCCTCTCTGCACCATTGTTACTCACTTTGGTTTATGCCTCCTTGTGTGTGACCATCCCCTTCTCCAAACCCACCAATACCCTTTGGTAATTTGTGAACCAGCTACCCTTTGTCACTCAGATCCTCTATGAGCCTCGACCCTTGTATTCAAAAAAACTTGTTGGATTCTGGAAAATAGCACTAAGAGCAGAGACCAAGGTGGTGAAGTGCGTGGCAGTGGTGTTAGGCCCTGATGGGAATACAAAGGCACGGTTGATGAAGCCTGGAAAACAATGAAACAGTGTCTATCGCTCTACAGATCACTGTGATACATGTGACATGTTCAGAATATAGAGGTTTAACGACATGTTAGGAAGATAGAATAAGCCATCATGGCTCTCTGGGTGTACATCGACAAGATGGTGACTCACCTGACAAATGGCACCAGGGAGGCAAGATTTGCTGCACCTGGAGTTATTTCAACACACCATCAAATGTTACCTTGAAATTAAGGAACGGTCGACGAGACATCATTACACAGATTGTGATTTACTCCTCATGTTCTCAGAGAAACTTTGGATGGGCTATAAAATGCAACCTATGAAAAAGAAACCCAAAACCCATCGAAGCGAATTGAAGGAAGAAAATAGCAGCTTGCTTCACTTGGGGTTCCATGTGAGGTTGCCACATGGTGAGCAGGCCGACAATGAAGATACACTGTAAAGAATCCAACTCAACAAACATGAACAGATTCTCATCCCCAAATGTTTAAATCCAGAATTATTGTGTCCAGAATCTGATTCCATAGGACAACTATTTATACACATTCATATATATATATATATAAAAACCGAGTTCTTGAAAAAGGTTCAGGCCAATTCGGCCAAGTTATCCTTTTCCAATATCATTTAAAATACAACGTCGTCGTTCAACGTAATGCTATACATATAATGTACACCAACGTTCGGTCCGCAAACAAGCCCAGGCTGGAGTCTTACTTAGTTGGACAAATGTTACTTCAGTTCTGCCTGGGCAAACAGCCAAAGAGAAGGAGTTCCGGAGAAAGGCGGATGAAAGATTTTCATCTTATTAGGCGGGATGAAACGACTATTTAAGCCAAACCGAATGCAATCTCCGTTACCCTCGACATGAACACACCAGCTGGAGTGGGACAGAAGATGGCAGTTACAAACATTCTTCAGATTGCTGGTGATTTTTTTTTTCTTTTTCCACAAGCAAAATGCCACAGCTGCATTTGCCCTCCCTTGCCTGCAGATAAAAGGCAAAAGTCCAAGCATTAAAGGAATCTTTGCCACGTCTCTCCCATATCAAACTAATTGTGGGAGTACATCCCCCCTCTGATGCCTCTCGTCAACCTACATGAAGATCGCATATTATGAGCCAATGACAATTTGACCTCATTTTTTAAAGCACTAACTCACCAAAACTGTTCATATCCATACATTTGTGTTTTAGTGCCTGAAAGTAATTATAATCGATAACAAATGCTTGCACTTTTAAAGTGATGAGACGATCTGAGATATCGAATAATATTTATTTCTCTACAGTTTCTAGTTGTGTGGAGGTTTACGCTTATTATTATATATATATATTATTATTATATATATATTTTATATTATACCGATGCACATACAGAGCATTGGTTCTGCCAAAGCTTTCTTGGTTTGGGGTCATGCTGGGAAGTTTGCCATCCCTCTCCCAACAAATTAGGGCAGGAATTTTGGAATTTGGCCATGGTGTTGGCGATAGCTCGCAACTATTCGCCAGGACACAGTGTACGGAGTCCTTACACGTCACCACTAATGGTGCAGACAGGAACGCCGGTTTAACATCCATATAAGCCCAGCCTAGACAGCTTAGAGGTGAGTGTGCTACTTGTTGGCCATCCTCTCAGATTATATATGCATGTTATTATATATATTATATTATATATTAATACTATATAGTTATATATATATATATATGACAGGATGACCTCGAGGTATGCACACTCACCATCTGGAAAACAACTGAAAAACCACATGTTCAATCATGCATCATCAAACCACTGTTCCAAGGGGGCGGGTCCAAACAGCCTTTGTTTGCACACTCTGCTGAGTTTCTCCACCCCCTTTGCTGGGCGGTGTATTTTGCCACCAGAGCGACATAAAATAGCAGGGATTAATAAAACACATTGTATATTTTGATGTTTGGGATGTTTTGGATAATTGGTTTTGCCAAACCAATCTGGATTGTAAGAATTTTCACGTGTACAACCTTGTATATCTGCGTTCAACTTGCCAGGACAAAGCGTTGTTTCATTAATTCCAGATTCATTTGCAGCTATGTGGATCATTAATACAAGGAATTATGCATTGACAAAACATATTGTTATGGCTGTGGAAATTCGCAAACCACCATTCAGGGCCCGCAGGTGAGATATCTCTAAGTACATGGTGTAGTTAGCCCCAAACCCGTTGTTTAGAGGAATTTATGTGATTCATTCGGGCTGCGACGCTTTGAGTTAGCCATTTTTCTGTCTATCTTATTTTGAACCAACCACGTCTCAACCGCAACCACCTTACCACCACGCCAGCCATCGTCACCAACTGCAACCACGCTCCAACCCTCGACAACAACAACAACGCCAACAGCCACGACCTTTACCTTCACAACTCGCTCCCACATCATCGCATCATGCCATTCCCAAACGGCACCATGACCATCAAAGCACCACCAAAACCCTCCACCACCCTCACCTCTCTCCTTCTACGGCCATTCCCACAGCACCTGTGACACTGAGCGTCGGGCTGTCTTGGGCTCGTTCAGCGATACGCACCGAGCCGCGAGTGCAAATAGCGGCCTTTCCGAGGAGAATTCGGATCAGGAACGCTACACGCCCACTTCTGATCCGTCCAATTAGGAAGCGCGGGGCGGCTTGGCCCGCCTCCAGGCGCGTCTGTGTGAAATCGAGATATGCAAATTCTAGGATCAGGGGAGGTTCACGCCCCCCTTTCCTCCGACCAATGGGCGAGCGTGGCTCCGCCCCCGAGGTGATCCTGATCCGGGAATTTGCATACTGTTTTCTCCTGCCGGCCTATAAAAACGGCGGGCGCAAGGCGAATCGGGGCAGTCAAGTCGGGTTGGAGAGCGGAGTTGAGTCGGGTGGCGAAGGCATCGAGGTGGTTTCTGCAGTCGGCTGAGAGAATTGTGGGAGGAGGCCAAGGAGCTCGGGTCCGAGGCAGGGAAGTCGGCGACGAGGTCGCGGTGGGATCGCTCGTCGCGGGACCCAAGCAGCCAGCCGTTCTCCTCCCCCAGGGCATCAACAATTCCCCCTTTTCCCCGCTGAGAAAGTGCAAAAAGGGGCCCGTTCCCACCCCACTCCAAGCGGTGCCAACGAAACCCGCGAAGAGCACGAAGTCGGGGCACCGCCGCGCAGCCACATTTCGGCTCGTCACGAGGACGCGGGTAGGACCCCCCCGGTCTCGCGGGCCTGGCGCTCCTTCAGGTCACGCGCACATATTGGCCCACGGGCCCCGTCTGCCCCCTTGTCTATGAGGGTGGCTTCTTTCCTTTGCTTTCGAGTAAATGTGTGTCGGCGCCGTCTGTGAAGTAAAACTGTATAGGTGTTGCCGTGTGTTCGCGTATTCGGTAGTAGCTCTGCATTGTTTTTGTTTAAATTGATATAGGTGCATTTTGACTGTTTGACTGTATATGTGTACTTTCCGTGGGCCGGGTAATAAATGTGCATTATGTTGAACTGTGCCCGTTTCGCTTCGTCTTTTCTTTAATTGAATCTCCATCCTGCTTCACGTAGTGGGCTTAATACGCCCGATAATTAATAGGAACCGTCGACGCCGACGATAACACCGCTCGGTTATCCCGATAGTACGGAACGGGCCGCCCAAGCGGCTCGCGTCCGGAGTCGACCTGCGGCGAGGTGCGATCGCCCGGTTTACCATCTGCGTGGGTACTCAGGTAGGTCGAGTTTGGCGAACAACCCTATCCCACGCGGGTGGCCGATTGGCACGATCGTGGTGAGGCCGAAAGGCCCACCCGTGACTAGCTCCCGGCATTAGTCCGAGAGGGTCACGACAGAATTGTCCGTCCGGTGGGCGACGTGCCGCGATTCGAGTCACGTGGCCGTTCGCACGCTGGCGGGCGCGAATTCGCAACAATATTTTGAAAATTTGGTTTAACCAGGTTGTCCGATACAGACGTCCGACTGTATATGTAAACATGCAATGCTTTCAAATATACACTGGAACACTTGTACACCATCTGTAAATGATAAATGACTCATACCATTCCCTGAACATCATCTGTAAAGACCCAAATTAAATCCAAAGCACTTATCAAATTGGACTGCCACAAAACCAAAAAGAAACCAGTTTCCTCGGGGAGTGATCGTGCCTCTGCAAAATCACATGACATCCCATTGTCTTGGGTCACATGACCCACCATGAGCAGAGCGGACCTGCACCGGCTGACTTATATTCATGAATATTTTCGTTTATGGACATTTTCTGATGGTTTTTTGATTTTTCCTGGGATATTGGCTTTGAGTTGCATCAGTATACAAACTTTCAGCTTTCTAACCTATGCAGAGAGTAACTAAACATTTATATCAGTGAGCAGTTTTATATATATATATATATATATACCTGGCATCGTCGAAACTGCATAACCCTAACAGAAAACCGCACCTGAAAATGGCGCCAAGCCGCTCTCTGGGCGGAAACGTATGTGAGGTATTTGTGTGGTGGTATTCAATGCTAGGGCTCAGAAAACGCAGTGCTTCTTCTTTTCATGAGCGACAATCCCGACCGTTCCTCTCTTGCACCAGGTCCATTCACCACGATCGCCCACCTTCCTCCTCGACCATACGACGAGATGATTTCTGAGGCCCTGTGATAAGGCCACGAGGCGTGCTTTTTTCCCCTCCTCAGAAACGTACATGCTGCATGACTCAGCTGAACAGTCAATGGTTTGTGTGATTGCTCCAGCGCGTAAACAAATTCACCTCAGCATGAACACGAGAATTGTGCAGCCCTCTTCACCATGTCGATGGGAAGCCAGCGAACTCAATCCTTATGTCTCCAATCACATACCTCACACAACTCCACTCTCCTCCGAACCTTCTGACCTCACACCCATCCATCATCTACCCCAGGAGTTGCTAGTTGTCATTCCGGAGACATGGTTTTTCCTGCTTGGAACGTTCGGCTTGGTTGTTGTTTTAAGGACGTGATTCCTTTTTATCGCTGGTCTGTAAATGCAAAAACATAGGAAAAGGTCACAGGGAGCAATCGCATACTGGGAGGAATTATCCTTAAACCCTACCTAATTAACACAGCACTGCCCCACATGCGGTAACAACTTAAGCTGATAGTTTCCCGACTTAAATTACATTGAGATGTCTCCTACTCGTCCACAGACCATGCTCTTCTATACAATCCGACTTTTACTATGAAGTTCCTCCATCCACCCCACAAACATAACAAGTATATATATATATATATATATATATATATATATATATATATATATATATATATATATATACACACATACATACACTTAAAGGACAATTACATTCCGAGACAAAATTGGACTTCCCCATGAATTAAAAGGAAATTAGGAGACATTCATGTACTTCACAAGGATATCCCAGGATCTAATCCTATATATTATATTTCTTTCTTTATCCATTGCAACCAACTACTACTACGTCCTTAATGGTCCTAATTATTCCCACCTTCTTGTGGAGTTGGCTGAGGGAAGGTTTTGCCCCAAGTCTTTAATGAACCAGCTGGCCAACCCATTTGACTGATGCAGGCAGGGATTTGGAATTTGGACAAGGTGCCAATGCTAACTCACCTACTTCTTCAATGTTAACATTCAATGCCAATGTTAACTCTTTGTATGCAATACATGGCTCTAGGTGGCATCGTTTGCTGGGAGTGCAGCTGTGCTACTGATGTAGTGTCCCCTGCTAGTTATAACAGGAGGTTGGAACTTGGCCATGGTGCAGGTGATAGCTCACTAACTCGTTGTGAAGGACACCACAGGATCTTCAACATACACTTACTATTACTGATAGATGGGACACCCATTTTAACGCGAATCTGAGGGATGGCATACACCTTGATGCCTCTCCTTGCCTGCGAAACACCAGGGTGACAGTTTATAGCGCTACCGAGATTCGAACCCAGGCTAGATTGCTCAGAGGTAGGTGTGCATACCTCGAGGCGATTCTGCCTGTCCACTTACCTATTTTTTCTGCAAAGACATTGCTGTTGTTTTTAATATTCACCCACAAACAATCCTGGCTTATGGATCCTCCGGATTAATGTCCTGATGATGGACAACCACGTGCCTCATGTTTGCAGCAGGTTGATCGGCATCTCAAGGAGATGGGGATGGGCTAGGCATCTGCCTGGGGGATGGGGATGGCCAGACAGAGGCTGTTGGAGTACCGGCGGAAAGTGGACGCAGTGACGCGCTGCTCTGACGCATACTCCCATACCTGACCTGACCTGACACAGATTGATGCATTGTCCTTGCATGTGAAACACTGCGGTGACAGAATATAATTAGGTTGACATTCCAACCCAAGCAAGACAGTTGAATAGCTCAAAGGGAAGTGCGCATCCCTTTAGGGCCTAGGCCCATTGTCTACCTATGTATTTGAAATGAAAGGAAGTCTCATCCATGTCTTGTAATGCATTGTCCTGTATGTATCATTTGTACAAGCTCATTTTTGAACCCAAGATGAATGGACTACTTGGTCAACTTTTGCGAGACAGTTTGAATAAAATAATTGCAAAAGTATCCGAGTAAGCTCAAGCATGCAGTTCAAAAGTAGTTAATTAAAAGTTGCATTCAATAGTAATGATACCTTTGGCAGAAAATAATAATGTAATCTGTGACCAAACCTGACAAAACTATAATACTGATCACAAAGTGTAGCAAGTTGGGTGAAAAATAAATTTACCAAATTTTTTAATAAAAAAAATATTCACACTGCACACATATGTACAACAGGTGCAAAGCCGAGAGCGAAAGGAGCTAGCTTTTCCCCAAAAAGCAACTTTTATATGCTGTGCATCAGATCAGCATGTGGAAAGTGTTTATTATTGGCTAAACCTATAAAATTCTCCACCATAGAATTTTATATTTGTACAATTAGTGTGAGAGCATTTTTCAGCTGAGCCATAAAATAGTTATGCTAGAGGCATCAGAAAATCATGGGAAACAAAATATAATGGCCGATTTGTTCCCAAATGGACTAAAGAGAACTGGAACGAATGCATGAATCAATGCGCATTTCAAGAATGTTTTTAGCAAATGTAAAGAAAATTCAACAAAGTACTCATCTCAGTCTAAATTTGAAAGCCACCAAGTTCCCACATTTGAACCCACAATTGTGGCTTAGGAAGCAGAATACCTTATTCATTGGGCCCTGAGGCTTACTGCAGATGACTTTGTCTATGTATCATTTGGAAATTCTCTTTGATTTCGACAGAATACAAAACAATATGAGGAATTATATTTATTTTTCCTTATTATATGATAAAATCAATTTACTTGTTGATCTCTATGCAGCAGATTAAATGGTCGGAAATTCCCAAGAGAAATAAGTCCTTTTAATTGGCATTCCATAAAGCACAGACTTTTTGATACATTAGAATATGTAAGTAATTTAAACAATGTTGGAATACACCGGTACAATTGGATGACCAACTAGGGATAATGTAATGAACACTGATTTGAGGGGCTCAGTCAACCTTCAAAGTGGTGTGACATTTAACGTACATCCTTAATCTCGATTCGGTTGGAACATACGGCTCTTTGTAATTTGGTTACTCAAACATCCAAGTGGTTCGGAGGAGAACATTGTGGCTGAATCGCAAATACCAACCAGAAAACATCTCAAAATGCAAAGCCCATCCACGTCCACTTTGTACTCAAACTAAACTTGACTAAAACGACAGATAAATTAGAACAATTCTACATTTTATAAATTTGTGTTCTCCATAGTCTCATAATCAAGGTTTGTTGAAGATTTGATGACAAAGCTCAATTGGTAAAAATGTTATGGCCTGGACAGACACACTGAAGCTCAATGGTAAATAAAGAAATAAACACGGAAGCGATTTTAATAAACGGGGCGTCTCATGCTTGGTGCACTGTGGCAGGGCTTATAAAGGCTATTTGTACTGACTGTGACTTTGCCCTTTCACATTTTGACCCAATTTTTAATTATTTTCTTCATAATATTATAATAAATGTTTGTTGAAAATTTGATGACAAAAGCTCAAATGGTAAATGAGTTATGGCCTGAACAGACAGACAGCCAGAGAGACAGACACACACAGAAGCGATTGCAAAACCCCATCTCCTGCTGTGCGGGGGAGACAAGCTAATCACAGTGAATGAAGGCAGACATCACAAAACCCAAATTATAAATACAGTAGTTAAATTTTACAAGTAGAAATATGAACACGTGAAACATTTTAAATCATGCAGACTGTTTGACAAAGGAAAGCATTGCTTGGTCCTCTTACTCCGTACAATTATTCCACAGCCTATGACTCCCTATTAGCTCATGCACAAGTTATTCACTTTGCACTAACAGGGCATCAAAAAAAACACATTCCTCAACTTAAATTACTAAATTATCCTTACAACAGTCATCTACAAATTCCTTCAAACACTGTTTATACAAAATTAGAGGATTCATTTGACAGCAGTTCTTTCAATTTAAGTAATTCAAGTGAATCAGGAAGCTATCAATGGAATATGTCCCCATGCCAAAACTGGCTTGTTGGATGAAAGTACTTTGGCTCATAGGGGTGTGAGAGCAAATCACTTGCAGTTTTTTAATTCACTCTCTGTTACCTTTGGGGCTGACCAAGGATGGGGGAAGATGCTCATGCACAGGTAAACTCAAATAAATTAATCTGGCCCAAAGCAGTGCCCATGTCTGACACAACAGATTAGAGAAAAACTGGTGATGTCAGCAGGTGAAGGCAATGCCTGGGCAGTGGAAGTCACGTCTGTCATGGGGAAACCTGCAATAGTAATGGTACTGGTAGGAAAGCACAAACTGTACAGTGCCAGTTATTTTGTGAAATTTCAACATGCCTCAGAATGGGGATGGACAGCAGCTGTCAAATGCACTCCAATGCATGGCAACATATCTCTCTCCCAGTCCTTTGTCATTGGCCAGAGAGTTTTGGACAGTGATCGAGTTATGCACCATATATACTTGAATTGGGACAGCCAAGCTTTGAATATTCCAGCAGAAGGGAGTGCTGCATGAAATTTGAGCACATGGGAGACTTTGGAGCTCAAAGTGAAATTTCCCCTTCTCGACATGTGCCATTTTTTGGCGGTGAAGCTGGTTCAATATTTTGGAATGTCCTTCCTTCCATCCGTCTATCCATCCGTCTATCAAAAATGAAAAAGAAGAACCTTTCTAACCCACCATGTTAAATTCGAAAGGTTTATAAATGGTAATTCTGAAGGTCTATAAAGGGGAATTTGAAAGGGTAATTCTCGAGGGTTCGAAAATGTAATTAATTCCAAAGGGTTCTAAAGGGTAATTCTAATGGGTTTCATTCGTTCCTAGGCTTTGCCTATTTCATATTAAAAATGCTAAAATGAACCGTTTTCTTCGGACATGGTGCAGTTTTTCCTCTGCCAATTGGTCAGGAGCATCGAGGCTAAAAGAAGTTTCAATGAAGTCACAATTCCATTCTCTGACCTGTCATTCTTGGAAAGTGAGCAAAAAATATACCCAAGTCTGGCAATGGACTTTCTAAAATGATACAAATAATAATAAATAATACCATTCCTCCTTTCATGCCATAAAGGCACATAGGGCTGCCGAGGCAGTTTTATTGGCAGTACAGTCCTGAATGGGTTGCCATTCTGGGGCAGATTACCCCAAATGGTCAACCCAGTACACTGGTACTCATTTTGCCAACCTTGGAAGGATGACAGGCTGAGTCAACCCCACCTGATATTAACTAAATGGGTGACAGGGACTCAAACTCAGGACTCTGAGTCCCAAGCCAGCCACCTTAACCACTAAGCCAACACCAGGCTTAAGATGATACAAATGGCAATATTAAATTTTTGGCCAACAGAGCCTCCAATAAAATTTAGTATAAATCGTCCACCCCCCTCCCCCCACCCCCTTCCTCACTCCACCCTCCTCAAAGGGACTTTAGCAAGTAGGAGGCCAGCGTGTATCAAAATAGTACTTGTTACACTTCAAACTTCACAAAACCCATTGAGCCAAGTCTACAATGAAGTTATGTTAGAAAGGTGGGAACATGGGGTGTGGGATTGACAAGCTAATTTCCAGAAAAGCTATGGTTATGTGGTCTAGGAGATGGACTGTATAAGAATGGAGAGCGAGTCAAAACAGGTTAGTTTTAGTCTGGTGACGTCAACGCATAGAAGTATCCCTAAATCTCCACAGAAACGCAAAGTAGTAGAAGAGGAACATATGAGTCAGGAAATTGGGAAAGCACTTGAATGATAAGCCACGGTGTCATGCAACCTTCTGAGGATTAGTGGCTGAACATATCTAGGCCTTCAACCCCATTGTAGAAGGACAATAACTGGCACATAAGAAACACCAGAGGCAAAAATGTGGCTTTCGAGCAACAAGACCAAATGCTGGTCAAGTGCTAAGCCAGTTCAAAACGCACTTGTTGACTGTTATGACGAAATCAAACTTGTGGATATCATGGGGAATAACTCGCATTTGACCTGGGTGACTACTCTCAAGTTTATGCCCCCACTAAGACTTAATAACTAGTCAGGTGAGTAGTCGTAAAATGTCGAAGTGGAGGGCCAACTTAATGCCAATTTGGAGGCAATTGCTCACCATAGCAGAGGCAAACGATTTTATCTAAGCATAAGGTAATCTCAGGATTTTAAACCAATTTAGCTCCCAAGGGAGAGACCAAATTGCCGAAATGAATGATGTATGTGAGGTGCATTGCAGAGCAGACACACAAATCTCACAAAATACATTCCTGGTCCTTGCACTTTGATATCTGCCCTGTACCCAAAATACATCAAACTATTATGTGTCAGTGCCTGTGATTGACAAATGAGTCCATTACCTTGGGCTCAGCAAAGTCCCGAAGGCCATCACATCCTCATGGCGAGAGTCGGACCTATCAAGGAGAGATGCCCTCTGCAACCTAAGTCTTCAGCTTTGCAACCATGTAGCAGGCTGGGGTCTTCCTTTCGTGCACGGTAGTGTTTTCTATTGTACGGAATTAAATGGCTTGTATATTAACTACTTGATGTCTTTGAGATAGTAGGCCTCGGCCCGCACAGTACTTACCCAATTCCATAAAGTTTTTTCTCCTATTTCCTGTCCCTGCTACTTCCTCCTTCCCAGGAAGATCATTCCATACATTAATGAAGTGTGATTTGTACAATTATAGTATTGCTTTAAGTAAGCACTTCAGTGTGAGCAGAACTGTGGGAAAGGCGTTAGCACTGTAGACACAACGAAAACCCAACACTACTTCATTGTATCCCAGTTTACCTGCT
>CM068960.1:91337481-91364981 GCA_035128595.1 Eptatretus atami
TCTTGTCTTTAATAAATTAATTAACTAAGTTTAGAAATGATTTACTTGTAAAGCTAAATATGCATGCTGATTGAGCTAGGTACACATGCTGAGTGAGC
Source organism: Eptatretus atami (assembly GCA_035128595.1). Lineage (NCBI taxonomy): Eukaryota > Metazoa > Chordata > Myxini > Myxiniformes > Myxinidae > Eptatretus > Eptatretus atami. The sequence continues at coordinate 91,337,580 of CM068960.1, forward strand.
TTGTAAGAAAAACACACACTCAGTCCAAATAAACCTATTGTTAAGACGTATCTGTTAAATGAAATGTTAACCTGTCATCAAGTAGTCAGCAGAATGAAACAAATTCCAACCATTTTACTCTCTCTTACCCCCCCCCCCCCCCCCCCCCACATACAACCACACACACACCCCTCTCCTTGCATATAAAACAAACTCAAACCATTGTTAACCATTGTATGAGGTATGTTTGAACAACCAAAACCATTGTAATAACATACCTGCATATCTGGAGTAAACAAAGTTCCATCTGATATCTTGGTTAAAAACCGTATATTGTTACGGAAATGGCCCTTATTGGACTAGTAAATATAGGATTAGCTCAGATCCCCATTAAATGCATGTTTAGCTAGGTTGTGTGGTAAAATAGACGTTACATGTGTGTCGGGAGGTGTAAGAGGATGTTTAATTGTTCATACAGTGGTGGTGTGCCAAGGGCTCCCTCTTCTTCCTCCCCTCTCCGACGATAGGCCCCGCCAGTCGGCTGAGAGGGTGTGGCCAAAAAGAGGAAGTGAAGCTAAGGGAGGAGTTTTGTCGGCTTCGCTAAGAGAGGCATGCTCGTGTGTCGAAGGAGCGAACGAAAGAGAAACGAGAGAGAAAAGGAGTTTTCAGTTTGGAAAACGGTCGGGTTTTCGAGGCGTGCTGGGTTTTCAAAGCGAGAGCGAACGTAAGAGAGGCTGCCTGCACGTCGAGTCTGCCTTTTTGGGGCAGTGGAAATGCAGCCTGCACATCAAGTCGGCGATAGACTCTTATGAGGAGGTTGATTCTGCCGTGAGAGAGGACGGCAGCCGGGTCTTGAGAACTAAGTAAATTTTGCTTTTTACATGATTTGTGCATGTCATGTTGTCGAGGTATATTTAAATATTGCTTTGCTGAGTTGTGGGTGTTGTTCAGCATCACCATATTATCTGCATTTATGCAACCCTCATCTAAATGCACAACTCTTCTCCCCACCTACAAATAAATAAATAAATTGCACCTGTGTCCGAAGGAAATGGTTCAGTTTGGCATTTTCATATGAAATAGTTTGGCATATATGAAATGAACGAAACCCATTAGAATTACCCTTTAGAGTTTAGACCCATTTAGAATCCATTAGAATTACCCTTTAGAATTACCCTTTAGAATCATTTAGAATCCATTAGAATTACCCTTTAGAGTTTAGACCCATTTAGAATCCATTAGAATTACCCTTTAGAATCATTTAGAATCCATTAGAATTACACTTTAGACCCCTTTAGAATTAGCTTTATAATTACACTTTAGACCCCTTTAGAATTACACTTATATACCTTTAGAATTGCACTTTAGAACCCTTCAGAATTACACTTTAGACCCCTTTAGAATTACACTCAGCAACCCTTTATAATCCATTAGAATTACCCTTTACAATTATTACTTTAAAACCACTTTAGAATTACACTTTAATCCCTTTAGAATTAACTTTAGAACCCTTTAGAATTACACTTTAGACCCCATTATAATCCATTGATAAATTACCCACACAATAATATTTAAAACCGCTTTAGAATTACACTTTAGACCCCTTTAGAATTACACTTAAGAACCCTTTATATCCATTAGAACAATACTAATTACTTTACAATTATACTTTAAAACACTTTAGAATTAACTTTAGACCTCTTTAGAAATACACTTTAGAATTACACTTTAGACCCCATTATAATCCATTTAAATTACCCATCACAATTATATTTAAAACCGCTTTAGAATTACACTTTAGAACCCTTTAGAATTACACTTTAGAAACCCTTAGAATTACACTTTAGACCCCTTTAGAAATTACACTTTAGAACTCTTTAGAATTACACTTTAGCAGTGGTTCTTAACCTTTTACCACACCACGCCCCTCTCGTAGTTTGTCCTTGCCGCCACGGCCCCCCCCCTCACAACTTCAACCAAATGATTAAAAATCCCTCCTGAATTAAAAGTAAAACTGAAAAAAATGCATGTTTTTACTCTTTTTATTGAACAAAGAATTCTGTATAAGCAACACTCATATACACAGCATATTAAGATGACATTTAATGAGATACTTGACATTGCTTCTTAGCCACCAGATCTTGAATGCGTGGTTGAATGCCAGAGAGAGCACAGCAAGCCCCCTTCAACGTTCAGCTTGTTTTCGTACTTGTGCTTGACAGCAACGAGCGTGCAAAATGCAGCTTCACAAAGATACGTTGATCCAAACATTGTGAGAATCCGAAGAGCTTGATGTGAGATCAAAGGGTAAACAGGAAAGAGTGACCCAGAACGTCTCTAGTTCCAGTTTTTGAAGTCTTCTTCAGCTGGAGTTAAATTTAACTCAAGAAACTTCTCTTGCACTTCGTCTGAAAATATCAGCTACTTCACATTGAAATGAGTTCCGAATGAATTTCCAGGCTTCGCTTCTCATCTTTATCCGGAAAGTATCTGATGAATTCTGCTTTCAATTCAGTCAGATGAGTAATTATTTGTTTCTTTAACTCAGAATCAAGGTAACTGTAATGAGAGCAGAATCCAAGTTACCAAACTGGCTGTATTTCCACCTGAATTCGACATTTCCAAGGTCGAGTTTGCCATGAAGGCTCGAATGATGTCATGGTGCATGATTATGTTGATTTTTCCCTTGGAGTTTGAGGTTGATGGCATTGAGCACTTCAAAGATGTCCACCAGGTAAGCTAGAGATAGCAAAATCCCTCAGACTGGAACTTGTCATGGAGATCTGCTTTCTGCTGCGAATCTAGAATGTTGCTACTTCTTGTCGTAGTTCATAAACCGTCCAAGCATGTTTCCCTTCGAAAGCCATCAACGTTTCTGTGGAAAAGCAAGGCTTGATGTTCATAATCCATATCCACACACAGCTGTTTGAAGAGACGACTGTTTAAGGCTCCAGCTTTGATGAAGTTGACTTCCTTGATAGGAATGTTCATACATCCCTCATTTCAGCAGGTAGAGTTCTGGATGCTAAGGCTTCACATAAAGGATGCAGTGCGACCTATAGCAGATGGACTTTTTTCTTTCACTCTTGTTATGATACCAGATTGCAAACCAAGCATGGCCGGAACTCTATCTGTACATACCCCGACCAGCGAGTTCCACGAAAGTTGATTTTCCTTGAAGCAGTTTGATACCACTTTAAAAATATCTGTTGCTCTTGTATAACTTTCCATGGGATGGCAGAATAGCATTTCCTCTTTATACTATTGCCTGACACAAAACGAGCATACATCAGTAGCTGAAACACTGAGCAACATCAGTCGTTTCGTCCAACTGGATGGCAAATACAAGAGAAGCTCATACTTGGTCGAGAACTTGATCTTTGATATCTTGAGACATTTCATAGATCCTTCCCTTGACGGTATCGTTTGAGAGAGAAATTTGAAAAGCTTGTTTGCACTATCCTTCCCAGAATGAGCTCTGCTGCACGCAGTACACTTGGTTTATGAAGCCTCTCCGATGTTATGGCTCTTTTTGCTCTTTGCAATCAACATGGTGATCTCAAGGAAGCCTCAACAACCTTTGAAGTCTGTTGGCGAAATGCTCTACTGCTGTCATCTTAGCTTGCTTCAAGGACTGCCTTTTGTTTCAAAGAATGCCTTGGTTTGGCAGCAGAGCAGGATGCATGTTCTTCAAATGGCGTTCCAAGCGTTGGGCCCATGCCATCATTGCTCAGAGTCTTGTAGAAATTATGCACTGGGTTCCTCTGTGTCACCCTTTTGGAGGACACAAATCCAAATCGAATATATTCGTCAAGATACTCTGATTTTTTGCACTCATTGCGAATGATTTAATTTGAAATGGGTACTGCAAATCTGTGAAAAAAATTTTTTAATATTAAAATTAAAATAAAATATTATTTTAATATTAAATTTAAATAAATGTTAAATTTTAAAATTAATTTTAATACAGAAAATGGTAGGTCTAGTGGCGAATAGAAAACGAAAATTATTAAAGGCGATACTTTTGTTTTTTTATGTTAATCACGATGTTATGCAAACACTTGTTAAGAGAATTCCAAAAATAATTAGAGAAATTCCTACTTTTTTTCCTCCGGGCTCGTGCCCCCTCTGGAAATTACTCACGCCCCCCAGGTTAAGAGCCAATGCTTTAGACCCTTTCAGAATTATACTTTAGAATTACACTTTAAAATTGCACTTCAGAATTACACTTTAGACCCCTTTAGAATCACAATTGAGAATTACACTTAAGAATTACACTATAGATCACTTTATAATCCATTGGAATTACCCTTTACAATTATACATTAAACTCCTTTAGAATTTTAGAACCCTTTAGAATTAAACCTGGTCTTTTAGAAAGGTTCTTCTTCTTCATTTTCGATAGACGGATGGACGAGCGGATGGAAGGAAAGACATAACCATATATTGAAGCGGCTTCACCACTAAAAATGGCACATGTCTAGAAGGGGAAATTTCACTTTGAGCTCCAAAGTCTCCCCTGTGCTCAAACTTCGTGCAGCACTCCCTTCTGCTGGAATATTCAAAGCTTAGCTGTCCCAACCCAAGTTTATTGGTGGAAAACTACACCACCATCCCAAACTCTCTGGCCAATGAAAATGGACTGGGATAAAGATACGTTGCCTTGCATTAGAGTGCATTTGACAGCTGCTGTCCATCCCCATTCTGAAGCATGTGGAATTTTCACAAAATAACTGGCACTGTACACTTTGTGCCTTCCTACCAGTACCATTATTATTGTGGGTTTCCCCATGACAGACGTGACTTCCATTGCCCAGGCATAGCCTTCACCTGCTGACATCACAGGTTTTTCTCTTATCTGTTGTGTCAGACATGGGCACTCCTTTGGGCCAGATTAATTTATTTGAGCCTACCTGTGCGTGATCAACTTCTCCCACGCTAAGTCTGCCCTATAGGCAACAGAGAGTGATTTCAAAAACTGCAAGTGATTTGCTCTCACACCTCCATTAGCCAATGCACTTTCATCCAACAAGCCAGTTTTGGCATAGGGACATATTCCATTGCTAGCTTCCTGATTCACTTGAATTACTTAAATTGAAAGAACTGCGGTCAAATTAATCCTCTAATTTTGTCTATACAGTGTTTGAAGGAATTTGTAGATGACTGCTGTAAGGATAATTTCGTAATTTAAGTTGAGTAATGTGTTTTTTTATGCCCTGTTCTCAGAGTACCATCACATTGGTGTCTGGTGTCTTCATGTTAAGCTGATGTTCCAAAAATAACCTTCTTAAGTATTGCTAAATTATAATTAAAAATAAATGCGTGAAAAGGTGTTCAGGTAACGATTTAGTGACAACTCAGTGTTGTAACAAAATACCAAAATCACAAAACGGCAGCCATTTTGATGACGTCATTTCAACATGTTCCCCTAAAGGGATTCTGGCTAATTTTTGTTTGTAATGTAGTCAGGACCCATACTTTCTAAAAATAACAAAAATTTATTGTCGTACAGTACTCGACTTGCCACCTCAATCATTTCTGGAGCACTTTCCTGGCCTGAGTTGCTCGCTTATTACATATATACTCTTATGTTCCTGAAGGAAAATGTAAAGCAATATGATGATGATGCTGTGTGCCAGTTAGTCAGTCCACATTGGTCCTCAGATCTATGGTACTGTGGTCTATCTAAGAACAGTGAGGCCCTGCCTTGTTAAAGGCCAAGTTTTGTATATATTGTTGTTCATAGGTACTTGATTAACATAATGACAGTGAAAACCTCTCCAGTAGTAGGGCCCTCAACCTCAACCTGAATGGATGTCGATCACCCTGCAATTAAAACTACAGAATGCATTTTATGGATTCTGTAGTGGAATGTGGAATGGGTAGCTTATGATGACACAAAACGGTTTCAGTTTACCTTATGCATGTTTACTCTTTTGACCACATATGACACCATCATACACAAATCCATTGTTTTTTTCATAAAGGTGTGACTCTTGTATGAACACAGAATCAGACTAGAGGGGGAGCACTCGGTAGAGTGCAAAACCTCCGCCGCCAATACTGCTAGGTCACTCAAGTGAACCTGATATCCTATTCATTCAATTTGACGTCAACAGTGCTCACAGAGTTATAGTTTGCAACTTTTCCTTTTAACTTTTACATACTCAATTCATTCGTCATAACTAGATTCCTTGAGACAGAAATTGATTTTACGTGGGTATATCCACCTGAAGTTCCAAAATCAGCCGCAATTATAATTTTGGCATGTTTTTTGTTGGAAATCACTACTAACATGTAGAAATGCAAAAAAAAAGAATCGAAATTTGGTTGAAAAAAAAGTTGCAAAATTTTTTTTTTTCTCTAACAATTTTTTTTGGACCATACCAAGTCCAAAATCTAATGGCATGATCCTTGGACCATACCTAATCCCCCCACCAAGTTTCGTCGAAATCTGTCGAGGAGTTTTTCCGTAATACTGTTCACAAACAAACAAACAAACAAACAAACAGAAAGGGGTGAAAACAGTAACCTCCGATCTTCGATGGCGGAGGTTAATTAAACTCAGACACCTTTAAACTTTTATTTTACTGTCACAGAAATAGATAAGGTGCTACAAAGGAAGGTCACTTTGCCACTTTATGATCGTGGTCACTTCTCACAATGCTCTTCTTATTCATGTAAGCAGGAATAATAAAAAGGTGTCAGAAATTATGGTAAGAACCCAATACAGAAAGCGGTCTAAACAGCCCCAAAAATATTGATGCACCCTCGTCATCCATTTCTTTCCTTTTACCAAATTATTGGCAAATATTTATCATCACCAGCCACAATGGCATTGCTGTTAAGCATTCCTGAAAGCAATGCAGCATGCTGGCCTCAGTGTACAAAAACCTTAAAATGCTGTTGGACCACCTACTGGCTGAAAAGAAGAGCACAAGGGATATATTCACAACTAATTTAATTGATGTGAATATATCCCTTCGCTTTTCCTCACAGCTGGAAAGTTTTCCAACTTCAATGCACATTGCAGGTAATCTTAGAAACACACCGCTTCCAAAGTTTTGAAAAATTAGATGAATAGGATGACGTGAGCCGATTACTTGAACATGCTTGTGAAAATTCCATGTCATTATATATGTCTTTGAGTGTTTGCATTTTTATAAATGGCATAGTCTATCGTAGGTACAATGTCCTGATGTATGGAAACATCTGCATTTGTTTGAGTGTATAACTTATCATTTTCATTGGAGGAGGCAGCGACCTGGCATTATATCATATTACGACCTAAATGGAAGAGCAAAATGCATTCCACAACGTCAAAAAGCAAAAAAAAGTCACCTTTGCTACCAGTCAAAGAATCATAAAAAAAAGAAAATCTTTACAGATTGTGCTCTCGGCCTGCATTTCTCACAGCAGATGTTGGTTAAGCAGAAGACTCGAGCTTATCATCACATGCACAAGGTCTGTTTCTCTTATGACTTTTGCACTTATGACTTGCTAGGGTCAAGGGCTTCAAGTGAGAGGCCACATTCCTCGAAGTTCGAGTGCTCTGTCTTTCCACGTCGCCTCCTCTCTTTTCTCGATCTCTCACAGACACATGGACCATATCACACTTGGCCTCTGACCTTTGCTGTGCTGCCCAATGATGGTTCAAGAAGGACAGCTGATAGGGAAAGCTTTTTGGAGTGCATCTTCCGCAAAGTTCATGTGAGAATGGAAAGACAAGCTTTTTATTTATTTATTTTTTGCTCCTATCTTTATTAGGTCTTAAAGCATAGATCATGCTTTGAGTGGTTTTGCACATGCGATGGACAACTGCTGCCTTATGTGACCGGGGAATATAACCAGTGATAAAAGCTTCCCTTTAAACTTTAGAGAGATAGAGAGAGAGAGCGAGAGAGCGAGAGAGCGAGAGAGCGAGAGAGCGAGAGAGCGAGAGAGAGAGAGAGAGAGAGAGACTCTTGAAGCATAATTTATTGATGAGCTTTTTTCTGAACATGGTACAGGTATTACTTTGTACACCTAAACTCTCATTTACATGTGAAAAACATTGGGAAGCATTTGTGCTCAGAAAGCCAAGGAAGTTTCAAAAGCAAATGGATTTGCAGTGAATGTATCCTGATAAATGAGTTTACAGTTGCATGTTTAACAGCTTTTATTTAAAAAATTTCTGCTTAGGATCACCCAAGATATTTAAAACACATACACACAAACACACACACACACACACACAAACACTTTTTCCACCATCTGGAGGAATAGTTTTAGTTTTGGTTGAACAAAGATGAAGTGTGCATCCATACGAAGGTACGAAATGTAAATGTACTGCATATACGTATCGAATCTCATGCAATATTATATGTGATACAACTCGCTGAGAGCCTTTTGCAATAAAAATGGGAATGTGTTACTGACACAGAAAGTGAATGTCTGATTAATTGAAGGGTATTGCGTTGGAAGTATGGGATCATGGTTACGTGCTGTTTGTACACACCGCCCCATTCCGAACTCCAACATGACATTCCTGAGATAAGTCACTTTTCAAGATAGCCTGGTGGCAATTACAGAGTGCCATATTACGCACCTTCCCACAAGTCTAATCGCATTAATACTCGTATTTTCTAACACCCGAGAGCTTTCCCACGTGCTTGTGTAATGTTGCATCAAAGTCGCAAATACCCATTTTATTTTGTAAATATTCCTATTTCAATAATTGAAACTGTCATGCTGACCCAAAAATTCAAAATACCTTCCGTAAATTGAAGAAAGTTCACTTTTCAACAAAAAGCGTATGTTCCTGACTTTTTTCATTATAAAGTGTATGTTCCCACCTGTGGGTTTTCAGAATATTTTTTCTCATACCCTTTAACATATTCAACTGAAACTTGGTACATGGCTTTATTATGATAAGTTACAGAAAAAGTTCAAGTTTAAGGGTGTTTTGTCAATTTTTCACAGAGTTATGCTCACATTAAACTTTGAAAATATTACATCGGGAGGGAACATGTATTGCAAAGCAATTCTCACTCTTGATGTTGTTATTATGTCTGTTATTATGAGCTAGAGTAGGTTAGTTATTGGGTGGATGATATGATTCATTTGTTTTGTACATTATATGTCGAAGCATACATTTTGCTTCACATAATTTGCGAAAATTTGCTATGCTCCCACCGCAGGCCATCTCAATATGATGGAGCAAATGTATGTATGTATGTATGTATATATATATGTATATATGCCTTATATTCTCGAGGGTTTTCAGAACTTAAAAGACTGATAGAGATGCTAGAATGAATCGCTAAAGTACCAAATGGGGAGATCGCAAAATCTCTGAAAGAACTACTGCACTTTGCTTCGCACATGAATAAATTTACTCCACTGTAGATTGGCTAAGAAGCATTGTAAAAGTGCAACCTTAGAAGTGAAATTGGATGCTATTCGTCGAATGGATGCTGGTATTAGTTAATTACCAGGTTATTTAGTTTGCCTCCGATCGATAAATATGCCCACATCCATGGAAGAAGAAGGAAGAATAAGACGTACCACCAACTTCGACCGCTCCCCGAAGAGGTTTATTTTTATTTAAATATGTCTGCAAATTGTTTTTTTTATTATATTTATGCGAAAGTGGAATTGAATATAACTATCGTTTGTCAAAAAGGGATAATATTATTGGTAAAAAGCAAAAGATAACACCTGAATTGGTGACGATAGGAATCCATCCCTCATCTTCCATCAATTCTGATGAGAAAACTGCTTTGATTTTCGTTGTTTCGATATTTGTCACACTTTTCAGGAATGCTTTACAGTGTTTGTGATGAAAAACTTCAAAACTGTTCACTTGGTGTTTTACGTCACAAAAACTTTACAGTGTAGTCTTGCAAGGCCAAGTATGATTACGGTATGTCCCAAAAATAATGTTCAGGTGTGCAGTGTGTCCCATTAAATATATCACTTTGTGGAAAATTCCATTTTTGTTGCATTTTATAACACAAAAGCATTACAATATGGCCCAGCAATGCCAAATATGGTTACAGTATATCCCAATTTTTTTCAAATGTACAGTGCGTTCCAGCAGAAAGTTTCAATTTGTGGAAATATCACCACTTTAAATTGCCAACTGAAGGTGGGATGAGATGCGCACTCCCACCTGGACGGAGGATGGGAGTGCCAATGCTAGTTATGATACTGTCAGAGTCGCAAAGTCACTGTAGGTTCTGGCCGAGTTGTAACTACGGATTAGCTGGTTTAGCCATAAAATGGGCTGTGCGGTAGAGCAGAGAAAGACTTATGGAAAGGTTGGATTGAAGGATGCTGGTGAATGGAGGGGAGCTGAGGCTGTAACTGGTAATGTTTGGAAAGGGTCCTGGTTCAACCACCTAGAGGACGTCCAGGTGATTATGGGCCGTAAGAGTAGTTTCTGCTAAGTTGTGGATCATTGGAAACAGCAAGTGGATGCCCCAAGAGCCATTGGGCATGTAGAACAAGATCACCAATTGGCTTTGGGAAAGTGTTTCATCTTTCCCTTACACCATGTAAGTTTTAGTGTGCTGGCTAAAAATCTCACTGACTGCCAGTATTGTCTTGTGAGTAAGAATTTATAACTGAAATGAAATTGCTGATGTGCCTCTGTGTAGACAGAGTAATGCTAAGTTTGCTTTTACTGAACCAGCTGAGGTACCGGGGATAAATTTCACATTATTTCTACAGTTTAAATAAAATTGTCTTTCTTGCAATGTTTCTGTTGCTTTGGTAGCTGGTACACTTTCTTGGACAGCTGGAGGTTTTCTCTTGCTCTGGCTGTTGCATGTCATTCACAGTCAGCTTCAAGGCGTGATTGTCTTTCTTGTGAGCTTTCCTGTTTCCGGGCTTCTTTTTTTTCTAGCTGCTGATGTAGGTCTGCCCAAACTTGTCCGTTTCTTTGGTGGCATGGTCAAGTTGTTGGGATTTTCGAAAACTGCAAAAAATAAAACATTGCCACATTAACTTCCTGTAACAACCACTATGCACATGAAGCACCTGATATGGCAGAAAATGACGGGACTGAAAAAATGCACCAAAATTTGGAAATGTGCCAAATCAAACACTTGCTCATGTTGCAGGTATAGTCAGATGCAGTGTTGTTGCAGATCATGTGTGCTACACACTCCTTTCTTGGTAGCTCTAGGTCAAATGGCTTGCACTTGCAGAAAGCATAGACAAAGAAACAGACAGGCTGATCGACTCTGTGTTCCCATTCTTCATCCCATAAGAGGTTCCTGTGCCAAATTTGGTACCTCTACGTCAAACGCTTTTTGCTTGCATGAAGGACAGACAAACAGACAGGCATATATATATATATATATATATATATATATATATATATATATATATATATATATATATATATACAGTATATAATTTGTTTGGAGTGGAATTATATTCTCTTTGTACTTAATTATTTAATTGTATTGATCATTTCATAATCTGTGCTTGTCTGCATGAGGAAACAATTAATGTTAGTTGTAATCATTAATTCTAATAAGCAATAACTTTGGATTGAGAACAGGATTGTAATTGTAAGTGTATTGAGTTTTAAGGCATTAGGTATAACTCAAGCAGTTTCTGCAGGAATAAGTTAAGCAGTTGAATGGATAGGAAAAGTTAATTTTAGTCACAATTGCAAGGATTATTTTGCTCGGCTTATCCTTATAATTGGATCACAGAGATAAGATCTTTCGAAGCATCACGGCTATAGTACATCATTCCTTCAAGAAAGTCAAATATGATCATGGCGAGACCCCAGCTTGTGACATTATGACAAGCAAATGAACCCATACACCAAAAATGAGATTGCAATGAAGTAGAAAGAAATAGGGATGAGGGATACACATATTAAAGCATACTTCACGGTGTAGCAATTCACATAAAAGGTTCACCTAATAAGGTGCCACATCCATTTATCATCGTTTTAGACCTTGCCCTTTCTACAGCTCTGACTGTGCTTGCCAGAATTAAGACACTTTTGTCATTCAACACTTCATTGACACCTTTCGTCTATTCAGACTTGTTTTTTAAAAATCCATTCGGTACTCAGAGCCATTTCTACAGCTGAGCATTCATTACGCCTTTGTTTCTTTCAGCGACAGTTTGAAACTTCATTACGAACATCTCCCTGAGGATCATGATACCGACCACTAAAGGACATCCCTCGGACACCTTGAGTCCGCTTGCCAAATTTAGTCAAGATCAGTCAAAAGCTGGAGGAAGAGTTCGTGAACAACACACCATTCTTGCTTTATCGTGATGATGATGATGATGATGATGATGATGATGATCCTGCCAATTCCCAAAAGGACTAGAGAGGCTATTGTAATCGATCTTTATGTCACTGTGTGAATGTGCGAGTCCAAATATCAGATTGACTATCGTACAGATCAGTATTGCTCAGATCTAACACTATATACGTATACCATATCCACAGTGAAACTCTCCATTGTTAAATGTTCTGTCTTGTTATTATTAGTTTGCTTTAAGTGATCACACTATCAATGCAGTAAATCGAGGCATTTCTTTTTTTTAAAAACAAAAAAAAAACTTGTTTTCAACAACCACATTTCTCTTGCGATCATCTTTTGTTGTCCGGTGTGTCTGACCAAAATAATATCAAAGTGAAAATCACATGACTGTTGCTACATATAGGAATAAAACATTAAAATGATTCGACTGTTACAGTTTCTTTCACTACCTGGTTCAAATCAAATGCCCCAGTGTGGACTTGTCAAATGTATTCCGAAGTTGCATTCACGTATAAGCATGTTAGACTGGTTGTTGTTGGCACTGTGTCAAAGAGACATCTAGTCCAACATGGGGTTGTGCTTTCTTCATCAAGATCACATGAGCAAAGCATTCAAGTATAGACTGACAGTTGACAGCTCTGATTGCATGCCACACCACTTTCATTCCCACATTAGTTACTTGCTGTGAAAGCTTCACCACTCATACCAACATACTAAAGGAGGAAGCAGATACTGAGATATTGTGGGAAAGGTACACTTATAAAACTTGTTAATGGGAGCACACTTTACCTTTTTCGGTTGGGTCTTCTATTCAACACACCAGTGTTGTATTATAAAATCAAAATCAGTACATATTATGTGGAGAAATCCTTACAAAGTCACATAAAGTAACATAGCTGTGCAAGTGTGCAACGAAAGAGAAGATTCTCTTTTATTTCAGACTTAAGAGATACACCTACTCTCTCCTACAGTTCTGTAAAAGTCACTTGTTTCTTGAAACAAACCCTCTCATTACTCCCATGTCCTGGTACTTCTGTTGATAGAAGTACTTCTGTGTATACAGTGGCCTGCAAAAGTATTCACCCCTCTCTAAAGTTTCCACATTTTGATGCCACCTGAGCTTATTTCATTGCGCTTTCAATTCAAACTTAATATATAGTCTCCACAAATTTCTCCAAAGTGATAAAGCCAAAAAAATACAGACAAAATGTGAATAAGTTAGATTAACAGAGAAAACTAGAAGGACACTCGGTAGAGCGCTTACCTCCACCACATAATGTTTGATCCACGAGAACATATTGGGCCCAATACATTTTTGAAATATCATGCTACATATAATTTTTGGCCCGATCTCTCAATGGTGAAGAATCACTTCAAAAATTATCGGATCCAGATCCAGATTCGTATCTTCATCAAGTCTTGTCAAACACCCAACCTGTCCACCAAGTTTCGTCCAAATCAGTCCTCAACTTTTTGAGATATCATGCTATATATCATTTTTAGCCACATCTCTCAATGGTGAAGATTCACTTAAAAAATTCTCAGAGTCAGATGCGAATCCGGTTCTTCAGCAAAATCTAATCAGTTCATCCATGCCACACACCCAACCTGCCCACCAAATTTCATCCAGATACATCCACAACTTTTTGAGATATCCTGCACACAGACAGACACCCAGACAAACAAACAAGAAAAAGATATCATGCAGAGAACAATACTTGCAAAATCCACCCCACTCTCCAAAGGTTGCCATGGATACATCAAATTGCCCATTTCTTTAAGATTTAAAATTGACAATGTTAATCAAAGCTCAGGTCAATCGGATGAAAATTAATTATTTTTCAGATTGAAATTCATTATTTTAGAAGTTTGACCTTGAGTTGACTTTTGACCATTTGACCTCAAAAAATAGTTGGTTTCCAAATTCAGTGATGCACTAAGCAATTGCTGCTCAATTTTCAGGTTAATCAGATGAAAATTGACGATTTTTCAGATGACATTTTATGATTTTAGAAGTTTGACCTTGAGTTGACCTTTGACCTCAAAAATAGTTGCTTTCCCAATTCAATGATGAACAATGCAAATCCTGTTCAACCTTCAAGTAAAATGGATGAAAATTGACAATTTTTCGTATAAAAATTGATGGTTTTAGAAGTTTTACCTTGAGTTGACCATTGACCTTTTGATTTCAAAATTAGTTGGTTTCCCAATTCTGTGACGCAATATGCAAATCCTATTCAAATTTCAAGTCAATCGGATGAAAAATGACGATTTTAGAAATTTGACGTCAAGATGACCTTTGACCTTTGACTCAAAATCAATTGGCTTCTCAGTTGATACTACCTCTGCAACTTGGTAAAGTTTCATGATGATGGGTTTGGAACTGTGACCTGTAGGCGATTGACAGACAAACAGACAGAATAACAAAATTTACTGACCGATATACTTGAAAAATCTTCGATTTTGCAAGTAACAAACAAAAAGACAGAAAGGGGTGAAAACATAACCTCCTTCACATTCAGTGGCGGAGGTAATCAGATGATTCTCAGTTGCATAAGCGTTCAAACCTTTTTGCCTAATTAACCCTTAACCTCAATCACTTCAGGAGGGAATTATTTGTTTGAAAAGTTATAAAATAAGTGTAATGGGTTTCACCTGGATGTAATCAGTGGTTTAACTTAAAAATTATGCTCCAAACTTATCTCAGGAGTTTTAAGGTGCACCTCACTTGGTCAACCAACAAGAAAAAACATGAATACCAAGGAGCTTTCCAAAGAAGTCAGACATAAAGTGGTGGAGAAGCACCGTTCAGGAGAGGGTTATAAGATTTCAAAATCACACATTATCCGTTTGAGTACGATAAAATACATCATTAAGAAATGGAAGGCATATCATACCACCCAGAGTCTACCCAGATCAGTTCGCCCATCCAAACTCAGCAGCTGGGCAAGCAGGAAACTGGTTCGTGATGTCACTGTAAATCCAACAATGACTGAAAAATTGGCAAGGCTCTATGTCCAAGATGGGGGTCAATGTTCATCAATCAACAACATCCCATTCCCTTCACAAAGCTGGTCTCTATGGACAGGGGGCAAGAAAGAAGCCATAACTGAAAAACACACATCTAAAAGCTTGTATGGTTTTGTGAGAAAACATCTTAATGGTACTGCAGGCATGTGGAGAAAAGTTTTGTGGTCAGATGAGACAAAAATTAAACTTTTTGGTCTAAATTCAAAGCATTACGTCTGATGCAACCCTAACATTGCACATCACGCAGTCAACACCATCTCTACTGTTAAGCATGGTGGTAGCAGCATCATGTTATGGAGCTGATCTTCATCAGGAAGGACTGACAAGCTTGCCAGGATAAAAGAGATGATAGATGGTGCAAAGTTCAGGAGAATCCTTGATGGAAACCTGCTTGGTTCAGCCATGAATCTGAAACGAGCTATGAGATTCACATTTCATCAGGCCAATGATCCACAGCACAAAGCTAAAGCCACACTGGAGCGGCTGAATAAGAAGAAAATAAATGTTCTTGAGTTGCCCAGTCAAAGTCCTGACTTGAACCCAATTTAACATTAATGGTGAGACTTGAAGGTTGTAGTCCATCAACGATCCCCATCAAACTTGGCAGAACTTGAGCAATTTTCACATGAAGAATGGGCAAAGATTTCACCATCTCACTGTAAAAAAAAACTGGTAGAGATCTACCCAAAAATACTCACAGCAGTCTTTGGTACACAAGGTACTTCCACCAAGTCCTGACCTAAGGGGCTGAGTACTTTTGCAACCAGTGAATTTTGATTTGTACATGTTGTTTTGCAGGTATTCCTGACATTTAACCTCCTTCATCTGTAACAGTGTTTAGTTTGATCTCTTCAGTTATGAATTTCAAATAAGTTCATTTGGAAAAATCGTTTCAACATAATTCGGAATTCATCTAAATGTAGCATTATTGGTAGGGGGTGTATAATTTTGCAGGCTACAGTACCTTTCTATTGATGATGGAAGAATCATTTGAGCTACTCTTGCTCACATTTAAACATAACTTATCCTGAGCAAACACTTCTGAGCTTGCTTTGACTTGATGCCATCTATAGACACAGTTCACCAGGCCAAGTCAATCACAGACTTATTTCTATTTGGGATTGCAAGGGACTCACAGGAAGTGAAATAAAGTAATGCCCTCCACTGTGAGTCCCTCAAACCCACCTTTAACCTCTTTGAACAGGAAGGACTAAATCCAAGAACATTACTGGCATTACAAATCTGAAGAGGAAAACAAAGACCCTGTTTATTTTTTCAAAACAACAGGTTTTCTCAATCGTACACTAATATTGAAGTACCCTGTGTCAATTTCTGATGAGATATAATTTTAATCTATTTTGTAAGCCTGGTGTTGGCTTCGTGGTTAGGGTGGCTGGCTTGGAATCTTGCATCCTGAGTTCAAGTCCTGCTGACCACTAGATTAACACCAGGTGGGGTTGACTGTCATCTTTCTGAGGTCAGTGAAATGAGTACTAGTGTACTGGTATAGGGGCACAGCATCAGTTGCATTGTAGTTCCCAATTCAATGATAGCTTTTCTTTTTATACCACTGTCTGAATGTTTGTTCTGCATCTGTTTCCTCTCTACCCACTCAGTCTGGCAGCAGAGTTAACTTTTGGAGTGAAATGTGCACATCATGACACTTTTCACATTTCAAGAAGTTTATGAGACAATCATTTTTCTGATATAGCACCAAGTGGGGGAAAAAAACAATTGTTCCCAAGGAAACCGAATTTTAATCAGAGCTCAGTTATATCTTCAGTACCCATTACTGCCAAGTGTAAGTTGGATAACCATGAGAGCATTAGCATTGTATAAGGTGTGGTCAAACTGCAGACTCATGAACAGAGACAGAAATGTTGCTGAACAAAAATCCCCACTCTCCCACACTTGTAAAGAACTGAGCATGTTGTTGTGCTCTGTGGCTGTGAGATGAATCAAATCTGGATGTGACTCCTTTCCCCTCAATCGCTGTGTGCGGAATCCCCAACTACTGAACTCTCTGACATCTCCCGTCAAAATTCTCCCTGTTGTGATTCTCGTGTGTGTGTGTGTGTGTGTGTGTGTCTTCTCAAATCCTCTTACTTGTCGTTGGTGCATCTCGTAAATAGTCTCTCCATATGCTCTGCCCCGAGCCCTCCTTTTAACCAGCCTACTAATGAGACGTGCTGCTTCAAGTAACGACTAGTTTGAACAAGCAATAAGGAGTGGACAATCAAATTGCAGGTTCAAATATCCAGCCAGCCTGCAGGCTTGAAGTTATCACATGTGGCAGAAAAAATCCTGTAATAAATTGAGAACAGACTGAAAAACAAGACAGAGCATGTAACAATGCAGAATAGACAGATTGCAGTGGATGTGAGAACCAGTGCAGACCCACTCATTTTGAAAGATAACAAGAGGTTGAAAAATTTGCATCACAGGTGAGCCAGATGTTGGGCCCTGACGTTTCATGGGAGTGATATGCAATGGTTACTATCTGTGTGGAGATACTGCAGGTTGCCATCAGTGTAGGGTTTGTCATGGACTGACCACGTGCATCAGTGTACTCGTCGGGGTGCAGTGATGGACAGAAAAGTTGAATAACAAGTTAGTCTGTTGTTGAGCTTGAGAAGAGAAATTAGTCTGTTGTTGAAGAAAATTCACAACCAGTTAATGTTTGATGCTGATATGATGATGGACTATTCTTTACTGGAGAGAGGGGATTTTACGATAGACAAATTTTATAAGACTTTGACATGAATTTACAAAGCTCTGCAGGTTAAGTAGACAAAGAGGGGGGAAACAAACCAACAGTCGAGTTGAAGGACAACATATAGTGAGACTTAAACAAAATATACGGCCCGTGGGCCCTGGTCAGTTCCGACTTCATCGATATTGGATATATTCATTAACATTCATTGTTTTTATTCCGGCCCTAATGAACTTCATACTCATTAAGACTCGTTATCTTTCTTCCTGGGCAAAAATCCAGGGAAAAAAAAAATCCCTGCGATAAGGTGTAGACATTGTTCCATTAGAAGCATTATACCATACAAAAAGCAAAAACTACAAATACTCTTGAAGTTTTAGGACTTTGAAGATTAATTGGTCCTAATGAACTTCATACTCATTAAGACTCATTATCTTCTTTCCTCCTGGACAAAAATTCGGAAAAAAACGCTCAGACAAGCTGTAGACATTGTTCCATAGAACCATTATACCAAAACCAGAAGCAAAAACTATGAATAGTCTATGTGTTTTAGGACTTTGAAGATTAATTGATTCGACTAATTAACTAAGTCAGTTGGTGACAAATCTGAAATTTTATTGTGGGAGGTTCTGTGGCATCTCCCCAAGTATCATCTCTCCGAGTTTCAAGTCATTCTGACCGCAGGTTGCAGAATAGTGATCGAAAGATTGATTGTGGACAGACGGACGGATGGACGGACATGGACCCACATTTTATGTCACTTCCTTTGGAACTGGCAAAAAATGGATGTGGGGAAGAATGAGAGGAAGGGGAGAATGCACAGGGTGGCCAAGATGGATACAAAAGCAAACTCTCAAGAAGGAAAGGCTGCAAATTTGGAAATAGGTGGGCTTGAGGAGGGCTAATGGGAGTAGAAAAGATCATGGTTTTGGATGGGGGGGATGATCTAAGATGGTGAGGAACAGCTGTTTTGAAAACTAGAGGGAAGATCGAGATTGGAAGTTGGTTTTCCACAGGTGGCAAAAAAGAGGAACAAATGAGTGGAGGTAAGCAGCAATCCTGGATTCTGGGAGTTTTGACCAGAGGAGCGGGGGGGGGGGGGGGGGGGGGGGGGGGGAGGGGGGTGCTGTTGGGACTGTGTACACCCTGTATAAACCTGGGGGAAGAATGGGAAGAGCAGATGGTGCATGACCAGAGAGGAGATGTTAGAAGAGAGAGGGACCACTGACCTGTCTGCAATGAGAAAGGGATATACCCATAGACTCAGCTTCATTGAGTGAGGTTCCAATGATCTTGAAGGCCTTGGTTTTCACAGTGTCAAGCTGAACAAGGTGTGAGGCAGAGGTGCCAGTCAAGATGGAAGAGCAGTACTCCATCAAACTGCAGATGAAGGCTTTGTGGTTTGTCGAAAGTTCAGACTGGCCAAGGAAATATGTTGCATGATGAAGAATGCCCAGATAACGGCTGGCTTCGGAGGCCAACTTAGAAGGGTAGTTTACCCAAGATAAATCACAGTTGACAGTGAGATCCAAAAGTAAGAGTGATTGAACTTCTTCAAGAGGAATGTTTAAAAAAGTGGATGGGAAGGTTTTCCAGAAAGCCTTTCGAAGAGAGAGATATTGTGAGAGTGAGAGATTTGTCAGGATTGAAAGACCTATTCCTAGTGTTTGAGCAGATTGTGATTCTACCAACATTTTAAGAGATGGAAGAGGCTGCTGCCTGCCTATCTCAAAGATGAGAGTTGTCACGGCAGAGAGTGGAGTCATCAGCAAAGGGATAAAGAGGATTTTCCAGAGTCAGAGAGGTCTTGATGAAGATTAGGAATAGGATGGGGGCCTAGAACACTGCCTTGATGCACTTCAGCCTTGACAGGGAAAGGAGATGAAAGGATTCTGTTGAAGTTTGGAGAGCAAAGTGGGATACCAGACTGTATCAAAAGCTCGAGATATGTCTGGAGAGACGGCCTTGATATCATGTCTGATATTGAGGGCTTTAATCCATTGTTGGGAGAGTAGAAGCAGCATGTCTAATGCAGAGTGACCTGGTCTGAATCCAAATTGATGATCTGAAATGAGGTTATGAGAGAAAAGGTACGATTTTATGTAGGACAAAACGAAGGATTTAATATCAACTGCGATGATAGATTTCATGACTTTGCTGATGATCGGAAGTAAGCTGATAGGTCTGTAGTTAAGGCGATCCGTTTTTGCACCTTGTTTATGTAATGCGGTGATGTTGGCTAACTTTCCAAGCAGATGGAAGATGACTGAAGGTAAATGATAGGGTGAACAAACGACTTTGCAGGAAACTGGGATGGACTTCTGTGATTCTTTGACCCAGAAAACACTTTCATCAGTCGATGGCATGTGTTTTTGAAAGCCCTGAAGAAGGGCTGTCTCTTTTCAACCAACACCATTCAACCTGATCAATTCAAGTTACACTCCAAGGATGTGTTTTCATTCTTTGTAACCATCAGTTTGAATCTCCTATGTTCTACTGTTTGTTTGAAACTTCCATGCTTCACCGTTTGATGCTGTTGTTACTGATTACTCTGTAAAACTGATTACTTGTTACCAATTAGCAACACCCTGTAAAACTAGAAACAACTTCCTCCGACGACACAATAATGCTAATTTAGATCTGAAAATATCAATACATGTTATACACAACTGTAACACAGATGTCAAACACCGAGAAGAATTTTCTTACATTGTTTACTGACAACGAGTCTATTCATAGAGGCACTACTGCTGTTGCAAAGATCAAGTTCATTGAAAGAATATGGTGAGTATATTTAGGTATCCTCTGCAAGGATTTGCAACAGTTGCTTTGACGAGGAGTGGGACAAGGTAGGGCAAACCATAACTCCGAGGGAGTGGATGAGGTGTGTGTGTGTGTGTGTGTGTGTGTGTGTGTGTGTGTGTGTGTGTGTTAAAGGATGGTGTCAATAATTTGCTTATTCATTGGGCAAATTAATATAATTTATTTGCTTTTAGAAAAGCACATGCACAAGGGGCCATCTGTTTGGGTGGATTAAGGGGATTCAAACCATTGTACATGGTGCATACAAAAAAATCTCATAAATTCTGATATATCTGTGTCCATAATAAGCATACTTTTACAATGAGCAATATGACATTATATATATATATATATATATAGTTTTACATTACATTTCTGCATAAAAAGATTAAAAAGTGAAAAATTTCCGCTGATCAAATGCAGTAATTCAGACTTTCAAAATGTTTTGATAATATAATTGTTTCATTGAAACACATTGCATATTAAAGTGATCTCCTTCTTCTCCTTGCTTATGGCAGCTTGGATGCTGGGTAGCTATCATTTTGTTGAGGTGTTCCCATCATGTACAGCCTTTTTGGCTGCTGGTTGCATCATTGGTTAGGGGCACAGCGATGCCACTGATGCAGTGCCCCTATTACCAGTACACACTGGTGCTCATTTCACCAACCTGAGATGGATGACAGGCTGAGTCAACCCCCTGGTGTTAATTCAGCAGCCGACGGGACTTAAACTCAGAATCCACGAATCCCAAGCCACCACTCTAACCGCGAAGCCAACGCCAGGCTATTGTTTGGGTGTGACTTTGCCACTGATGCTGTGCCCCTATACCAGTACACACTGGTACTCATTTCACCAACGTTGGAAGGATAACTGGTTGAGTCAACCTCACCTGGTGTAAATTGAGTGGCCAATGGGGTTCGAACTCAGGCCGCAAAGATCCCAAGCCAGCCACCCGAACCACGAAGCCAACACCAGACTGATTACAATTATAAGGAGAAGGCATGAAACAAAAACAAATCGATAAACTGTGAATGAGGTTTTAAAATCTGTGAAGACATGTAATTGGTAAAATATTAAGGCAAATAAACGATATATGAGGGGTGTTCAAAATTATCTACAAACAAGATAATCACAATAAACACACCAAAAAAAATAAAATAATAAACTACAGAGTAACGAGGTAGAGCTCGAAATAAAAACACATTTACATATTGTCTCCCTAATTTTTTAATTTTTTTATAATCACATGAGGAAGTGATTTGCACAACTGCGACTATCTCACTTGTGTAACTTTTTCAATGGAACTCGTCCACTGAGCACGGACGAGCAAGATTAGTTCTTCATTCAACTTTCAGTCATATTGTCACATTTATTTTGTTCATGGGAGAGAGGTTGATGGAAGAGCAAGGTAGAACTGACAGTGGGACAAACATCAAAGGAATGAACAAACAGGAAAAGAGAAGGAGGAGGGGAGGAAACAGTGAAATTATCAAGTAAGATGGTTGTCTTATGAAAGGTTAATGGGGGCAATAAAGATCATGGGTCAGAATTGGGGATAACAAGAGATGGTGTGCACTGCTTGCTTGAAATCTCTGGAGGGAAGAGTGAGACATAACAGCCTCTGGAAGATGGTCCCATAGATGGAATAAGCGAGGAATAAAATATATGAGGTGTGAACTCACCCTGGATTTTGGAAGTTTAACCCGGAATGGATTTTAATGGAACAACGCATGCTTCTTGGAGTTGCTCGGGGAGGATCAGAGGACCGAGAGAGCAGGTCAGGTATGGGAGCATGTCACCACCTCCAGTTTCCACTGATACTCCAGGGGCCTCCGTCTGGCCACCCCCCAGGCAGATGCCCGAGCCATCCCCATCTCATTGAGATATCGCTTAACCCGCTGCAACCACGAGGCACGTGGTCGGCCCATTTGCCTCCTCCATCCATCAGGCTCCCTCACTGATCAAATATTGTGAGCAAGATCAGCATCAGGAAAATGAGCCACGTGTTCATACAGCCACAGCTGATGCTCATGGACTATACAGATAACAACTCTCATCTGGGTCTCTCTCAGCAAATGCTCATTACACACAAAGTCTGACCAGCGATAGTCAAGGATTCTTTGAAGAGACCTGGTACCGAAGGAGTTGAGTCTTGTCCCTCTGTCTCAGACCTCTCAGTCCAGGTCTCACATCCAAATAGCAAGACTGGAAGCACCAAGGACGTAAAGTCTCGACTTTCATACTCCTGTAGAGATACAAACAGTGCCACACTCCATGCTGCAATGAAACCACGACTAACCTGGACGTCCATTGACTTCTAGCCCACAACATGCCGAGACATGAATGTCACTTCCATGGTAAGTGAATCTCTCCGTGACCTCAACATCCTCACCACACACAGGTACAAACAGGACAGCAGCATCCAATATGTCATTGAAATCCTGGATCTTAGTCTTCACCCAGGTGACCTGTAATCCCAGTGGCTCCACCTCCTTATTCAGCACCTTGAGGGTCCCTGCAAGGTTGCCAAGAGTATCAGCAAAGATGACTGCATCATCTGCGAAACCAAGATCAGATATCTTGACCCTCCCAAATGATGCACCACAGCTGGATCTATCTGACATCATTCCTGGAATCCAGTCCATACAAGTGTTAAAAATCGTGGGGGGGAGGGGGGTAGTACACACCCCTGACTAACTCCAGCAGCAACTGGAAATAGCTCAGAGATGGAACTACCACACCTTACAGCACTCTCAGTACCAGAGTATATTTCAGATATCAGATAAATCGGCTTTGGTGGCACCCAAAGAAAAGATAGGATCCTCCAGAGGGCATCCCAACTCACTGAGTTGAACGCTTTGCAGAGATTAACATAGGCTGCAAGCAACCCCTGCTGAAACTCTTGCCTGCCATCAATGAGGAAAAGAGCAAGGACACAGTCAATCATTGACCTATTTGGTGTAAAGCCAGACTGCTCTGGGCACTGTTGCTCAACTGAACCCTAGAAATAATTATGTGAGGAAAGACCTTGCCCCGCGCTGAAATCAGCATCACCCTTTGGTAGTTGTTGCAGTCGTGGCGATCACTCTTCCTTTCCAGAGAGGGACAACAAGGACCCTCTTTCAGTCAGTTGGGATGATGCCTGTGCTCCAAACACAACACAGAACTGCATGCAAATGACACAAGTGCAGCATTTCCACCCTCACTGAAGTTCAGCATGGATGCCATCGATCCCAGAAGCTTTGCCCCCTTTCAACTGGCTCACTACAGCCTGTGTTTCCATAAACAAAGGCGGTTCACAGATATTTGAATCATCAGAAATAGGGATAGTAACACCCCTGAAATCCAACTCAGCAGCTGGTGGCTCAGCCTAGTAAAGCCGCTCAAATAACAGGCCCAGTGGAACTTTACTTCAGGCTCCTCAGTCAAGAGCTCACCACCCTCTGCTCTAACTACAGAACACCAAAGGACAACCTTAGAGGAAAGCAATGCACTGATTCCTCCGTAAGGAGGATGAGAATCACTTGACCACAGGTGATGCTCTACCTTTTCACAGATTCCTTACACAAAGGCCTCCTTGTTCACCATCAATTAATGTACAGTTTTATTGCTCAGCTTCTTGCACAGCTCAGCTCTGTCATCAAGTCTGGCCCTGTGACACTGATCAATAGTATCCAGTGTCCTTTGGGAGAAAAAGTTCATCTTTTCCTGATGGTGGGTTCCAAGACATACACCGGCAACATCAAGGATGGTGGTCTTGAAGGTACTTCACAACTCTTCAGGATCCCTTGAAACATCCAGGTCCCTCAGACTCCACTCAACCTGTTTGCAAACTCCTCAGCTACCCTCTCATCATTGTGCTTGCCAACATACAGCAGAGGCAGGGGTAGTACCATTCTCTTGGATTTGAGCCACAGCTTCAGAGTTGCTACAACAAGCCTGTGGTCGGTATTGAGGAACTGAGCACTCCTGTAAACCCTGATGTTCTGGAGCAACCTCTAGTGATGATCAATGAGAACATAATCAACCTCTTTTGCCACACCACCAGCATTGGAGTACCAAGTCCAGCAATGCAATTGTGTGTGCTGAAACCAGCTATCCCAAGTCCATGACATCTCAAGAAGTCAAGGCAATTAGTGCTATTTTGGTTCCTAGTTCCAGATCCATGGGAACCAACACATATATCATAGCCATCGCTATCAGTGTTAGTCAATGCATTGAAATCCCTTAAGACTGGAAGTGTATCTCACCTGGGGCACTGACCAACCACAAACAGAGAATGCCTCCTTCTCAGTGAGATCACTCGCATCAGTTGGAGCATATACAGAGATCAGGGAAATGACACCCGTAGAGTGACAAATACTCAGACTCATAATACACTCATAGACTAGTGTTAAATCCATTAATATCGGTGTCAGCTTGTTGGACACAGCTACTGCAACTCGCTGGGAATGGTAACAGTGTGGCCAAACCAGTAGTAGTAGGTTATGCACCTACCATGATCTCACCACTATCCGGTTTCCGAACATCAGAAAGTGCTGCAATGCTGATGCCCATATGCTGGAGCTCAAAATGACAACAGACAGGTGATCATCCTGTTTTAGTGTGAGGACATTTCGGGCACCCATCCAAAGGGATCGCCTCAGGTTAACCATAGGAGACCGCTGTCTGGTGGACAACACCTCAGCACTACCACAACCCAACCCAGCAGGGTTGCCCTGTTTTATCATCCCTATCTTCAGAGACTGGGGATCACAACAGCTTTTCTCTAGGCCCTTTCATTGTTGTTGTTATGAATGCAGCCTGTGGCTGCTGGTTGTATCATTTTCTGGAAGAGCAGCTGTGGCATTAAGGCAGTGCCCCTGCTCCCAGTAAGCTGGGCCTCATTTTGCCGACCTTGGAAGGATGACAGACTGAGTTAGCCCACCTGTTGCTATTTCAACGGAATGACAGGGGATCAAACTCAAGACCCTAAGATCTCCACCCGACCACCTTAACCGGTAAGCCAACACCAGGCTTTATTTGTTGTTATATGTTACAGAATGAAGTGGTTTATGGTGGCCCGAGTGAAAATCTTGCCACCAACCTCCTAGAAATGGCTAACCCAACTGCTGGGGGATGTCCCCGTACATACAGTAGTTGGGCATGCCAGACATGGATGGCTGTTGGCTCACTAGGAACTCCTCCGTACTTTGAATGGTTTTGTTTTTAATCGTGCTAGGTGACCATGTCCATGCATTCTCCTCACTAGAGAAACCTGATGGGGAAATCAGTTTAGTCGCCAACAACCAGACCATAGAACAGGGAGTACAGATTTACATGGCACCTGTAGCAAGTCATATATCTGACCTGACCTATGCCGAAAGAGCACAGGGAGGAATATTGGAGAAAAGATGGTTAAAAAACAGAGAACACCAACCTGCCTGAAATGTGAAAATAACAGACGCTGCTTCAACCTCATCACATCATGAATCCAGTAAAGAAAAGAGATCAAGTGAAGGAAGGTGTGGATGTGATATGCGAGTGAAAGGGCAAACAGTGCTCTTCTGTCCAACTTTCTCATGTCCATGGTGATTCCACCGGTGCAAGAATGAAGTTGCTTTTGGCTTTCAAACCTTTTAAAATAATTCATCTTTATAAGGAAAGTGTTTTACACCACTGATAGCCAGTCTGCCAAATGATGGAGATATAAATAGTTTCTCGTGCTGCGCTCTTTGCTGTCCTGCATCTCCTGTCCTCACTGGCACAGGTGCCGAGATGCCTGTTCGCTTGTTAATCTCAGTGCTGACTGAGTGCGGATCAGCATAAAGCCCCCGCAATGACCGCAACAAGGTTTTCACATTAAGCACTTCACTCGAGGACGAGGTCGCGTTGACTCCAACTCGTGGAGGGCAAGTAATCTGTCAAGAATTTTTTTTTTTCGTGTTGTCCATGACGTACAATCACCAGAAAAACAATCGAAAAGTACTTTCACCTTTAGTGTCTTTGATTGGGGTAAAAATATCCAACGTTTGCACAAATTAGATCGGATCGCACGGCTTTGTGACCTCATTTTCGTCTCCCAGCGTTTGATCCCAGCTGTGCCAGACATATGGCTGGTGTCTTTGTATGCTGGACCAGGATGGAAACTTCTGTTTGAAATGAAAACGTTCTTGTTCACAGGAGAAACTGTTTTATAATTCCCAACTTTCCTCAATCGCATTGTTGATTGGAAAGCAAGGATGTATAATATTATTTATTACAATTAATTTTACTTTGGGAAACATTATGGATCAGAATTTTTTTTAGAAAAGATAGAAAATGGAGAACTATTTTATAATTCCAGCACACAAGAGAAAAACGACGACGACGACGACGACGTTTTTTAAAGACTGGTGTTGGCTTCATGGTTCGGGTGGCTGGCTTGGGATCTTAGGGTCCTGAGTTTGAGCCCTGCTCGCTGCTGAATTAACACCAGGTGGGGTTGATTCAGCCTGTCATCCTTCTGAGGGCAGTGAAATGTGTACCAGTGTACTGGTATAGGGGCACAGCATCAGTGGCACTTTGAAAAGAAAAGAAAAGTTCCTTTTCTTTAAAAAAAAAAAGTTTTTACGATTC
>CM068960.1:91369144-91387632 GCA_035128595.1 Eptatretus atami
ATCTCAGCTTTGGCTCACTTTGTAGGACCCCAAAGAGGCTCTCTTCCAATTCCTCATTTGGTTTGTGAATTCTGCCAAAATTACATCTGCACATTTTTGCTCAGTGGTACTTTCTCACAAGAGTGAGCAGAACTTGCATTTCACTGTTGACAAATATAGTTTGAATCCCAACCGAAAGTTACAAATAATGCTACTCAAGTGTTCATTCATTATCCTTGATCTTGTTCCCTTGTGAAGTTTCTCGTACATCTTACTGTGATAAGGTACCCAAACATTCGTCGCTTTGTCAAATGAACTTTTAGAAAGACCGAAGGATGTTATAATTAGAAAAGAATGTCACAGAGAAAACCGACGCCATGTGGCGTGCGGAAACATTTGTAAGTAATCTTTTAAAAGGTTTTGTAACATTAGAGTCTGACCACACGAGGGAGAACGGAAGTGTGATGGCAAGAGGATGAAGAATAGAAGAGGAAGAAGAGAGTGGATAACCTCAAGAATCAAGGTACTTGATTGTACCCTTTCGAAATACTGTACTGTGTTAGCCAATGCCAGCTGTCTAGGTGCCCTCTTGTTAGCCTCATGGGCTCCAAAATATATATTTTTAGGTTGTCATGGAAACTGTGGGCAGTAGGTTTGTGTTGAAACCTGGCTGGATTTTTGGTGCCATGTTCCCTGGCTTGTAAAACAGGGACATGCGGTGTGCCTTTTCAATTGCAACACGCCTCTGATATCCACCTCTTGTAAAACACACACACACACACATTTATTATATACATACATACATACATGCATATATTTCTGTGGTCAGCAAACATGGAAAGGTTTTGGCCCATGTCTTTCATGAACTGGCTGGAATTTTGGCCCACATTTTTCAAGCCTGACTTTCGACTGGAGACAGGAATACGTAACTTGTTCAGGGTAGCAGAGATAGCTCGCCTTCTTTTCGTGAAAGACATCGTTGGATTTTTTTTTTTTTACATCCACCAACTATTGTTAGACACCCAAGTTAATTGTCCATCAGAGGCACAGCGCACTTTGTGATGCAACACTCAGAGGTTTACAGTGGGGTCGGTCATCGAACCCAGTCCAGCCAGCCAGACAAGCTCCTATTGCAGAAATTATCAATAATTTTGTTTGTGATGCCTGTTTGGTAAATGGTTTCCACGATTGCATTTTGGCTTTTGTGGAGCAACCAAATTGCCTTGCTTGTCTCACAGTATTCACACAAAAGAGTTGACTGTAGGACATGAAAACAAACAAAAAAAATGAACTCCAAATGAGTGTTGTATGCACATGGCACAGATAAAAACAACATGTGTATTGGCACATGGCAGTGATCATTCATTGAGCACTACTCTCCAAAATACAAACGACCACCAAGGTTGCGATGCCAAACAAAGATGAAGAATCTTGAGACAATGAAGAGCGAGTTGATTTTGAAAGATCGTTTCTGCGACCTGCTGTAGTAACTAACACTCTCCCTGGAGCAAGCCGGTGTAACTCATTCATCCCTCTCATTCATTCAAAGGCACGCTTTGTGCGCTTTGTTCTTGTACGTGTGCAATTTAGTCCCACACCTCGCTGTCATGGAATGAATCACTCATCCAAAGCTTTCTCCGGAACTCCAGTAACTTTGAACCAAACCGAGTGAAATCGGATCTTGTGATGTTATGCCTCCTCGTAAAAACGCTGCTCAATGACATGTCCAAATAAGAGAGAGCAGGGAGGCTGTTGTTGATTAGAGATGTTTCACATGTTCCCATCATTTTGCCTGTGATCATTCCAAGGCTGAGACTTGTGGCTTTCCGTGGCTCATTCGGTTTAGGGTCTAAAAGTACTAAGCCCGAATGTAAACAGCATATTATAAGCAGAGTTACAGTACAAAGTTATTCTGTTTTTGAAATACATGAAATAGGAGCTTTCTACCAGATAGAAACAGTCCACTGTCTTCATACTTTTATTCTAGATTTCAACGGCACTGCATGCCAAGATGTACGAGGATCATGTCACAACAACACTAAAGTTTCATCGAATTAAAGGGGCCGAAATTGAAGACACGACTCAAAACCAAATCAGCCAAAGCCATTCGCAAAAAGACAGACAAAAACGAAATAAAAAGTACAAACCAACGGATATCATGAACGATTATAAAGATTAATGCAAGCTTAAGAATCACACGAAAAACAGCAAAAGATCAAATATTATCAAGAAATATAAAGGAACTTTTTGAACGGAGGAGGCCATTTGGTCCATCATGCCTGTGCTGATACTACATTACACATCAGTCCAATCTATCAGTTTATGAATTCGATTTCTCCAGGGGTGAGGAGAGGAGAATATTACCAGGATGAATATTACCTTCTAGCCAAAGAAAGCGACATAAAGCAACCAAGAAAAGTTACACAAGGTAAGCCCTTTCCTGTTTCAAACCATACCCGGGTTTCTCCACAGCTGCAGACATTTACAAGTAGCACATGCATGGGATTGTTCATTTGAGCTGAGTGAAGAGGATCAGTCTGAAAATGTAAAGATTATTGGTGAAGATCTCGAGAAAATGAGTAGCTTCAAGTATCTGGGGTTAGTGGTAGCAGATTATGGAAATTAATCCATACCTATAAAAGGCAAAAATTTCTCTCTGTCGCTGTGTCTCTCTGTATCTCTCTCTGTATGTGTTCTATGCATGGCCACATCTTTTAAGTTGCAAACTCCAAACTCGGGGTACAAATACAACTTTATGTGTGGGGTAACATCGGCTATGTGGCTGCGACCAAACATTCGGGTGTGGGGGCATAAATTCTCGATGTAAATGTGTACCATGGTAGTGCTACCTGATGGTGGTGGCATAGGGTATGACAATTTTCAAATTTCTAATTTCCAAAGTGTTACTTATTGACGTTTCTCTTGCCGTGCAATGCCGGGTAAATTGTATGGAAATAGAAAGAACAGATTAGTTCTGGTTGGAATAATTGGAGAAAGTGCAGTGGAGTGTTGTGTGATAGAAAAGTACTGCAAAACTGGAAGGAGGAATTTACAAGACAATTTTGAGAACGGAATTGTTATATACTGTGCAAACTTGGGCAACATCAAAGAAAGAGGTACAGAAACTGGATGTAAATGAGATGTGGATGCTAAGATAGATGTGTGGAGTGAAAAGAAAGGACAAGATTAGTTACCAGTATATCAAGGGGTTCGTGCGGATTGTCGAAGTATCCAAGAAAATAGCCGAGAAGATATGAAATTGGTCTGATAATCTGATTCGGAGAGAGAGAGAGAGGGAGAGGAGAGAGAGAGAGAGAGAGAGAGAGAGACGAGAGAGGGAGAGAGAGAGAGAGAGAGAGAGAGAGAGAGAGAGAGAGAGAGAGAGAGAGAGAGAACAAGTGGTGAGGTGAGTGATAGTGATTGGACTGGCAGGAAGAAGGAGAATAGCAAGGCCGAACACCAGATAGAAGGATGCGGTGGTGAGAGATTTATTGGTTGCGGAATTGGAAGAAGAATGGGTGATTGACAGGAGGAGGTAGAGAAGGGCTATCAACCAGCATTTGTGTCAACCGCAAGAAAAAATGGGAGAAGCCAAAATATAAAGAAGACATGCATGACAATCCAAATGCAACACAAGGTTTTTTGTGTTTTTAATTGAAATTCGCTGAAACAAGGCTGAGAACCACTCAATGTGTAAGGCTACATAGAGAAAAATAAAAAGAGGAAAAACTGGCAAAACCTTCACCTCATCCTGAAACAAGGAAACCTCTTCACAGGACCACTGTGCAGGAGGGGGTAACCAGGCCAGGCAGAAAAAATAATTTTCCTTCCCCCATTGGATGTTTTTTAGGAGACGCCATCTCCATACTGGAAGGCTGTTGGCTCCCGAAAGGAGCTCATCCGCCCTTTGTCAGTGGTGTTTTTTTGTCCTGGCAGGGAGTCACGGTTACCCTCCCCACTAGCAAAGCCAGTGAGGGATGTCACTTTAGTCACCGACAGTCTGACCATGTGGCTGGTAGCACTGGGTTACATGTTACCAGTGGCAGTTCCAAAAGACTGGCCTGACATGAAAAAAAACATAGGTGAGCAAAAAAGCACTCGGTCCCCCCAACAACAAAATAAAAACACCCCTCCAATGACCTCGTGCACTGGCACATGACTGGAAATGAGTGGGCAATAAAATGGGATGAGTGGAAGTGGGAAATGAGTGGGCAATAAAATGGGATGAGTGGAAGTGGGAAATGAGTGGGCATTGGGAATAAAAGCGGACACGTGCCATGACATGGGGTCTATTGACCTGAGGAAGCTCACTGGGAAGCGGGTGAAATTTTGCCTGAGACCAGGTCTGTTCTCGCTTATTTATTACGTAAATTAGCAGAGTAGATCTAGTTTCTTTATTTGGTTGGATGCATTTCTCCTTAAAAAATTTTTTTTTCTCTTAACGCTTTACCATTGCTGACAGATCGGTTGTTTGTATTCTTCTACCTCCTTTATGGTCTTGCACCCTCTGCCCTCTCTGTGCTGTCAGCAACCACCTTATAGTAAAACTCTCAAAATCCAGGATTACTGCTCACCTCCACTCATCTGTTCCTCTTATTTCCAACTTCAACATTCTTTTCAGTCTCTTTCTCTCCTCCAGGTCTTCAAGAGGGCTGTTCACCACCATCTCAAATCATCCTCCATCTAAGACGATGACATTTTCTACACCTATTAACCCCCCCCCCCCCCCCCCCCCCACCCGCCACACTAAAAACACATTTTTTGCTTCTGTATCCATCTTGACCACCCCCTTGTTTTCTCTCCTACTCCTCCGCCATTGCTATCTGTATCCCTAGTTTGTCTGTCTCTGTATATATATATATATATATATATATATATATTCTATTTTTTTTACGAGTAAGGTATGCTTACACATTGTAAGCAATAACGAACTCTGCTTCCCCATTGCCTGTGATTTTCCCAGTGTATTGGCTTCGATTTCCATCAGCACGCAAATTTTTAGCTTTCTACATCACCCGGAAGAGGTATCGATCTTTAATATCAGTGGAGTTGGTCAGTGAGACAGTAGTTTGAAAGATATATATATATACTAGCGGGGTATGCTTACACATTGTAAGCAATAACGAACTGTGCTTCCCCATTGTCTCGGGTCACTCACCTGCATTTGATTTTTCATTTAATTATTTTCACTTATTTATATTTTCATTTATGGATGCTTTCTGATGGTTCTGTGATTTTTTCCTGGTATATCGGCTTCGATGTCCGTTGGCATATAAAATTACCGTGCTTTCCCATTGTCTCAGATCACTCACCTGCATCATTTTTCATTTATTTATTTTTTCATTTTTATATTTTTATTCATGGATGTTGTATGACGATTCTGTGAATTTTTCCCTGTGTACCGGCTAGGAGGTCCATTGGCACACAAAATTTCAGCTTTCTACGTCACCAGGAAGGTCCCGATCTTTAATATCAGTCAGTGAGTTAGTGAGTCAGTGGGTAGAAAGAGTTTTATATATTAGATATATATGTATATCACAAAAAATTTTTTTTAAAGTCGTTCACAATGTCCTTTTGAGTGAATCATCCAGGAGGAGGAAAGTGGTGATGATGTTTTTTAAATGAGGTTTTATCCTGTATATTAGGTTCTATACTGTATGTAGTTTTTATATAAAACCTCATCACCACATGTTTCCTCCTAGGTGCTTCACTTAAAAGCGGATTAATTATCAACTACTTTAAATAAACATTTCGAACTCTCAGTCGACCTAAATAAAAAAAAAGAGTAATGTAGATATTTGGTGTAAATCTGAATCCTTGTTGACAATAAATAAAGAAACACCTTTGCACATATGAAATGTATTGATGATGATGATGTCATCATTGGAAAACAACTAACATCATCACTTTAGACATATAATATTGCATCATGACTATTCAATGTGGAGGCAAATGTTTGACACTTTACCGAGGTTAATGTTTGGTTTGATCAATGATATTGTTTTCAAAATCATCCTGCAATGAGAGAAACAGAGAGAGAAAGAGAGATAAAGAGAGAGAAAGAGAGAGAAAGAAAAGATATTTCCACTTCAGGTCAGGCCAAGAATCACATGTGCTATGCATAAAGTTAGTTTTTCGTGAGAAACTCTTTGATTTGTGAAAATGCTCGGAACGCCATCCTATAACAATTCCGCATGCGAGTAAAAATGTCGCGACTCAGCGCCAAGTCGGTTTCAATCAGCCAGAGCGCGTGCGGTGCCGTGCACGTTCGTACGCACCCGCACGAGCCTCAAGTAGAACGGAAAGCGCTAATTGAAGTGGGAAGCCACGGAACAATGCTTGAGTCGTAAAGCCATGACCCTCTGTCAAGGCGACGCTCCTGTTGTGCTACCAAAAAACAAACCTCCATTGCTGGCGACTGCAAATCACCTCTCAGATCATTGCACTTCAAAGTCTGAGTGTATTTTCCCAACTTGATAAAACTTTGACATATCACGTGGCTCAAATATTGCATGAATACGTACGATAGCATGTTATCTTTGATAATTTCTTGCTTGAATACACGAGTTCATTGAAATTCTCATGCCATGAGTATACTATAGTTCTGTAATTAATTGTACAGTCATTGCATAATCAGCAACTGAGCATGCAACAAAACTCGACAGAGTTAGGTTAAAAGCAGTGGGCATGCGTATATTCGATATTTTTCTACATTTAAACCTCCTGTAGTCTAAAAGGTTTAAATACGTAGTATACATTAAAAAAAATTTGTGATTCGGACCCATTAGATTACTAACTGTGGGTTCCTCGACGTTTTTCTAGGATCATCTCTACGAGATGACCTAATAAAGCCGGACCAAATGTCCGTCCGTACGTTCCGTCCGTACAGTCCGTTCAACAATTTTTCTTTCCGATCTTGATGAAACTTAGTATGTGGGTAGAGGTCGATGAGTGTTGCACAACGATATAACTTTTGTCCGGGTTCAAGGTCAGGGACGAGGTCACGAGGTCACGTAAGTTTAAAAATCGCCATTTTCAAAACCTATCTAGTCTGCCATTCTACAAGATTCGGCAACTGTTTATTGATTATGATAGTAAAAATATTATCTTGTATCTAACCGGACAGATTTTTGAATTTCCTTCCCGTTTGATGTCACGTGATCTGGAAGATGGCCAAAAACGCCGATGCGATTCGCAAAGAAGGAAGGAAGGAGAAATGAAATATAAATATAAAACACATTTTTAGCCTTTTGTATTTATACATTTTCCGCCGAAGGTGCAAAAGTTTCAAAACCCGAAATGTAAACGTCGGCATTTATTTTCAAAATATAATTTGTGCGCGCCGCCAAAATGCCGAGTCATCTTTAACCAAACTGCGTAGTAGAACTGCGCAGTAGTCCGGTCATGGCGTCTGAGCAGTGGCCAGCGTGGTTCAGATTGACGTGGTTTCTGGGGCGAAGGTGATTTTAAGAAGTATGTCGGCGGTATAAATTCGAGTGACTGTATTGGTGATTTAATCACGCAACATCTTGACAACGAATATTCTGGCCGAAGATTGCATCAATTCAGTGCATCAGCAGGGATAATTCGCAGGCTCCTCTCGATCGTGCGATATCTAACATAATCACCGGCGGGCATAGGGCTGCAGGCTGTGGGGGAGGCCACGGATCCCGGATGAGGGGATAAGTGATAAATTATGCTACATGCTTCGGGCTTTCTGATTATATATCAATGAGTACATTCCATAATTAATGAATTAATAATTAATGAATCTGGCATACAAAATGTTTTTTCATACCTGACATGTTACTTTGTGCAGTGTCACGAAACTTCTGTGGAATTATAATTAATGAATTTGCTAGCTCTAACGATTTTTCAAACCTCAATATCTCTATAAATACTTGACCAATTTTCATTCTGAAAGTTGCATTATAATCAGTGAAGAATAATCTACAGGATTATCATAATCTCCGAGAGCTAAGCCTATTTTTTCGTTTTTTTTCTACAACCGGAAGTGAAATGTCCCCAGAGAGTGGACGGACCGGAAAACCACGTATTGCACTTCTGGTGATTCTGATGTGTTAATCGGGTACTAATGAACAATACATATTTATTAATTATGTCATTAGTAGTATTATCCTAGTGTATCTCTGTGAACTATTTCAATCTAAACGGTTAGTTTGGACTGTTTCGCGGTTACCTGAACTGAACATTGAGAACTTGTGGTATTATAGAGATGACCGTCACCCCCACACGGGGGTAATTTTTGTAATCCTAGTTCCATTGCAATGTGTGTGCTGCTTATAACAAGCCAATTTTATATCGGCATTAAAGGTTTACTAAAAGGTGTGTTATAATGTCGGATTAAAGATGATAGTTCAAAAGAAACTGTTCAGATACTTGCAAAGGGATAAATCGAGATTCGCAATCCAAAATCACTAATTTGAGTCAAACAGGATGGTATGGTGGTGTGCAATTACGTTGATCTGTCTGTGATGGGTTCAATTCCGAAACTGACTTTCAACTGTTGGATTTGTGCACCCCCCCCCGGATTGACGTAAGCCATCTGCTTGCATTAAATTGTTGATGTTAAAGATCCCACGGTTTCTTTCATGAAGAGTTGGTGAATTATTGCTGGTACACTCAACAAGTGATAAATTCCTGCCATCTTCAGTCGAACGTTGGACCTGGCCAGCAGTTCGTGAAATACTTAGGGCAAAAACCCTCACCTGGCTGACCTTAAAAAATGTTAAAGAGAGAGAGAGAGAGAGAGAGAGAGAGAGAGAGAGAGAGAGAGAGAGAGAGAGAGAGAGAGAGAGAGAGAGAGAGAGAGAGAGAGAGAGAGAGAGAGAGAGAGAGAGAGAGAGAGAGAGAGCAATTAAATAAGGATGTTATTTATGTTCAAAAGCGGTGTTTAATTTACCCAAACACCCATTTTCATTCATGCACTCCCTTTGAGTTACCTTAGTATACATGCAAAGTTCGAGGCTGTTAGGTTTTGTAATTATGAGAGGACACACACACACACACACACATTGACTCTAAACATTTCAATCACAGATTAAAGCATTGAGAAATTTTTATAAATTAATCAGTAGTGCTGTAAACTATCAAAATAAATGAGCATCTGTCCATACTCCTTTCCATCCCGAGAACAGGACTGCCTGTGACAATGCTTTGAGCATTTTCTTTCTCTCGAGAATTTGTTTTTTTTTCGAGTAAGAATTTTTTTTATTTTTGCCTAATAAAGCTTTCAAAGCTCAAAAAGAAAGAAAGGAGTCTATAGTGGGTCATCAAAGCCAAACCATGTTTCTGAGGCTATATTCATCTTCATCCTTGCTCTACATCCACACAAGCTCAGAAAATGGGAGATCCATGTAGCAATGATGACAGGAGATCAATGTACCAATAAAGGCCAATGATGTCATGTGTTAGTCTATACTTCAAAATTGATCTCCTACTAGGAAGCACGAAGACAAAAAAAAAAATACAATTTATTTTTTATTTGTATGAGCAACTTGATGCAAGGTCTCATTTGTGTTATATTTGTCATCAACAAGAAATGTTCCGATAAAACTGAGGTGTAAAGGGCTGTTTAAAAAAGTGGACTATTTGAGCAGCCTGATATTTTGTCATTTCTAACGCTATACCCTTCTCTCTTGCAGGTTATGGTGGTGGTAGTATGCCATTCCTAACAAGTAGTCAGTAGGACCGTACATCAACTATAGTGTTCACAGTGGAACAAAAAGTGAAAATTGTGACTTTGTGGTTTTAGACAAAATCCTACGTGCAAGTGCGCTGACGATACTGTCAGTATTATAATGTTTACACCCATAATGGACCTTCCAATGGGAGCATTCAGTGGTTTGGGGAGCACTTCCAAGCACATGGAAGTGTCAAAATCAAAACAAAAGCAACACTGGCCGCCCACCAAGCGTTAACAAGTACCAAGGGAACATTGATCTTGTGAGAGATTCTGCTGTCGAAAGTCCTAAGAAATTTCACTGTCTGCCTTCCCGAGAACTGGACACCTCAGCTTCATCTGTGTGATGCATTCTAACTTCTGAACTCAATCTCTACCGCAACATCATATCTGTAAGGTATAAACTAACTCTGAATGACATGGCAAGCCAAGTAACAATGTGTGTTTGGTTCAGTGACCAAATGGAAAGGTACCCAAATTTGACCAACTCCTTGTGGTTCAGTGATGAAGCACATTTCCATTTGAATGGGGCTATCAACAATCACAACATCTTCTGGGGTGCTGAGCCTCCTGAGGAGGAGTCTGAGGTGTCTCTTAAGGGCCTCAAGTCCACTTGCTTCTGTGCATTGAATGCCATATGGGGTATGCTGGGACCATATTGGTTCGAGGACGCCAATGGTAAGATGATGACTGTCAATGGCGAGCGGTACCGCAAAGTCTTACGCCGATTCCACACTAATCTCACTCAACTACTGTCTCCAAACCAACTCAGACTTTCATGGTTCATGCAGGACGGTGCCCCACCACACACTGCAGGTGAAACCATCCACTTGCTCTACCAGCTGTTTGGAAATCGTGTCATCAGCCAAGCTACAGTGCATGAGCGGGCGCTCCACAGCCTGGATTTGAATCCATTGGATATTATATTTTGGGGTGCTGCCAAAGGTCAACTTTATGCCAACAAACCTCGAACTCTGGCAGTCCTAAAGCAGGAGGTGGAGGACTATTGTGAGACTACCGCTCCAGCCACTTGCAGATGAGTTGTGGAGCATTTTGGAGTCAGGATAAAACACCAAGAAGGTGATTTGTATTTTACAATGTTCAAGTATGTAATTCAATTGAACTTAAATAAAGATTTTAACGGTCGTATAAAAAAATGAATTCTGAAAATTTACTGCCGTTGATGCAGTGTTTTAAACATCCTTATTTAACACGTTACTTTAGTTCTTCATGCCTGGTGTTTGTGTCCTTTATGACATCCTTAAAAACAGTAAGTTTCGTATTTGGAATTATTTTAAATTTTGTTTGATTGCCAGACAGGCAGACAGAGTAAAAAAAATTATCTCACTCTCACTGTTAAACTACACGTTCGTTTTCCGATTCATGTTCAAAATATAACATTCAATTGAAACCAAGTTGTTCCTCAATCATAACCCGACGTTTGTGGATGGTCAGACGGACAGACAGATAGAAGTGAACCTATTGCTAAACCTGCTTATCACTTCACGTGCGCAGGGTAATGATCGACAGCGCCACCAGGGTCAAAGCAGTTGCCACAAAACAAAAATCAACACAAAACTTTGAAATGCAGGAACCCTGTTGCACAACTGGCAGAGGAGATGCAGAGATTAATGTCAATTCAAGTCATACCAAAGACTTTAAAAATCACACGTTCTGCTTCCTTGCTTGATCCTCACCATTTGGAAAGGATAGAACGCAGACAAACAACCAACTGTTGGTAATAACAGCATGGGCTTTGATGGGCAAAATAGCCTCCTTCTGCATCGAAGTTCCTTATAAGGGAACATATTGTTACGGGCCGGTGCGTCGGCCGCCAACCGACCACTCTGAACGGAGCCGCAAGTCGAGTCGGCCCGACCGATCGCCCGGAATATACAAACTTGAAATGCAGGAACCTGTTGCACAACTGGCAGAGGAGATGCAGAGATTAATGTCAATTCAAGTCATACCAAAGACTTTAAAAATCACACGTTCTGCTTCCTTGCTTGATCCTCACCATTTGGAAAGGATAGAACGCAGACAAACAACCAACTGTTGGTAATAACAGCATGGGCTTTGATGGGCAAAATAGCCTCCTTCTGCATCGAAGTTCCTTATAAGGGAACATATTGTTACGGGCCGGTGCGTCGGCCGCCAACCGACCACTCTGAACGGAGCCGCAAGTCGAGTCGGCCGACCGATCGCCCGGAATATAGATCGCCGCCGGATAACTCCGAGCGACGGGTCCTTGTACAAGAACCGAAATACGCCAATGGGCAGATCACGTGGGGTAGGGTCGATTGCCAATCTTCAATGTACCTAAATACCCACGTGATCCAACTACGCGGGTATTCCACCTCGACGGAACTCGTACGGAACAAACCGCCGAGCGAGCTTGTCCGTGCGCGATTCCGAGCGGCGTAATCGCCGAGAACCGTCGGTCCAAATGTCCCCCTATTACGGCAAACCAACGGCTTTCTAACTCCCAACACACGAAATGTTCAGTCAATGAGGGAATGGACGCAATGAGCAGGTTTACTTCACAAAGGACATTATTATAATAAAACACGTATGCAATTATATAAGCAACAAAAGCACGACAAAAGAACTACAACCGTCTACTTATTATGTACAGCCATTACACTTAACAGCAGTTCCTACTTATAGACGGGCCCACGGACACACGTATGCAACACACACACCCAATAAATGGTGGCTGAGGCCTTTAATCACGAGCTCCAGCTCGGAGGACAGGTGAGCTGAAACTCAGAGCTTGACTCGAACCTTTCACCTCGTGTGGTCTTCAACTTGTCCGGACCCGGGCTCCAGCGAGAGCGAGCTGGATCCAATCGCAGCGATCCTTCCGAGCTCCGCGAATCCTCCCGCGCTTCTCAACACGTGCCGGTGAGACGAGGCGCCGATCCTTCCTGTCGATCGTCGCTTCCCGAGGATCCAACTCCAGAAGAGGCCGATGCGTCGCACCAACCGGGAAACAAAATGGAGAACAAAAAGCTACACGAACCAAGAAGAAGAGGAAGAAGAGGAAGAAGCTCCACTCGCAGCTCGAGCCGAACAACTGGCTCAAGTTCCTTCCAAAACAAAGCAGCAGCCGAAGCTCACTGAGCCAGCCGAAGCAAAAAGCTTCCGAAGGCCTCAAGCCAAGCAAGCCAAGCAGGACCCGATGGCCTGCTGAACGACTGCTCTCTCCGAAGCAAAAAAGCTTACTCCTCCCACGGGACTCAGCACACGAACTTTGCCACGGGACTCCCACGAACTCAGCCCACAAACTCAGCCCTACCACGGGACTCCCAGCCGAACAAAGAAAAGATGTCCTCTTTATCCTTTGCACCCCTCCCCGCACCTGGCGTGACTCATGCCCTCGTGATCCACCCCCGCTCAACACGGGTGGGAGGGATTGTTGACGTCACCGCAGGGTTCTCTTCCTCTTCACAGAAAGAGGGGAGGGACGTCTCCGTTGTTCGTCCCTAACTATTAAATCGATCCGCAGCGCATCTAATCGATTTCTGAACATTTAAACAATGAAAGGTGAGCTATCTAGGGAACATGCACTTATCGACATAGCTGACTAAGGAACCTGTATGTTGTGTGCAATTGAATTCCAAATTCGTAACACTACCCCTCCCTTTTTTACAGACTCGTCCCGAGTCGTCAAATTTTCGTGTGACCAGCATGTGTAAGTTTTCCCCAAGTACATTCTACCTTCGGATCCCTGAGTGCGACATTTCTTTAAACGTGTCCCAAAAATAAATAACCTAATGCGCTGCGTAACTAACTAACAAACTCTCAGACTCATTCGGACAACTTAACAAAATTGCCGGCGCTAAAACAAACATGCAGGCGGGTTCCACGTATTTACAATCTTAACTTATCTATTACATTATACTAACCATGGCCCAGGACTTGTGATCTGTGAAAGGGAAAGGCAAAAGTCATAGCAAAGTCTTTGGTGCAGGGGAATGGATGGAGATGGTCACAAAACACAAAAAATGGACTGGATGCACAGGCTGCCTGCAGGGCAGTCCTCACAAAACTGGATGGTCCTGGCGCGCATGGTGATGGATGGACACAGGGGCAAACGCAAACAAGGGCTAGCAGGCATGGGTCATGGCAGAGGCAGGCAACTAGGCATGGCAAGGTAAGCCCATGCAGAACATGCAGCTGCAGCACAACAGGCCGGCAGGTGAAGCTGGCCGGCCTCTGGTGTGGTTCCATCAGGTCTGGAGGGAGTGCGGTGGTGCCGGCCTCTCTGAAGGCGGGCTCGGACCTAGCCTACTGTCTCCCCCCCACTCTATCGCCTTTGCCTGTCTGTCCATATCCGCTCCCTTAATTTGCCACAAAAACAACAAAATTTAGCCCTCTTTATTTTTATTTCCCTTTTATAATTGTCTCCCTAACCCCCTTATTGTCTTTGTCCGGCTAGCCTATCATGTCCAAATAGCCTACTCCCAACCCTACGTTCCCTATCTGGAGGGGAATAGGAGAGACTAGCGTCCTGTCTCGAGGCCCAACGAAGCCTCAGAATGGCCTCCTCAGAGTTAGCGATCTACCAAGTGAGTCCAGCGGCCTACAACGAGCGAAATGGATGGTGCGAAGGGGTACATCTCCTATCTACCCTAACATTCATTAACCTGAAACTACCCCGGGCTTTCCAAAAACGCCTCACACTTTAAAACTATCGGTTCTAAAAACCATGATTCCCGTCGCCTGTGTGGTGTCCATTATAAATTTGGGCCTTGCCCTCAAATTTTCATTCGTGCCTCGCACAATTTCCTGGCTGGGCAGCGTGGCTCAACTGGCAGGAACTCCCCCTCTGCCGAACTCTAACCATGGCACCCCCAGGCCTGCAGGCTGCTCCGAGCCTAGCTGCTCCCTATAAACGCGGGGGGTTGCCCTCTCTGGCATTGCCCCCTCCGATGCCCACGTGGCGTGTGATGCCCCGGGTCCCTTTCCGAGGATCGCCCGTGCCCACTGCACTGCCCCCGTGGCATTCTGCGCTACGGGTCCCGTTTCCGACGGGTCGCCCGTGCTCACTACTCTATCCCGACTCCTCTTGGGCCCTGGCCTACTCTGGCCGACTAGTCCGGTGCGCCGGGTGCCACTAAACAAAACTCACCTTTCACAGCCACGCTCCCAGCCGGTCCATGAACTCTGCACCCTCCAAACGGGTTTCGTGCCTTCTCTCGACACCAACAAAACGACCTCCTGTTAGTAAATTTGAATAACCCACTAGCTAACATTAAACTGACCCCGGGTCACTTGGTGGGAATCATTCCTCCCTCCAATCAGTCATCCGCACCATGCATACCACATTCGCTCCACTCACACACTTGGCCCGCTGGCCCTCACTCATTCCTCACACACTTTCCATTTCACAACTCACACAACAACACTCTATACTGCATCCTTCCTAATTAAATCCCCTGACTAACTCGTGCTCCCTGTCCCTTAAAACTCATGCACGTTCCATTCACTCTACGTAGCTAAACTACGT
The DNA here is from genome assembly GCA_035128595.1 of Eptatretus atami. Lineage (NCBI taxonomy): Eukaryota > Metazoa > Chordata > Myxini > Myxiniformes > Myxinidae > Eptatretus > Eptatretus atami. The sequence continues at coordinate 91,384,339 of CM068960.1, forward strand.
TTCCACTACACATTTCCAGTCTGTCCATGTCTCCGAAAATCCAACAATTCCCATTTCCTAAATCTAAACTAAAATCCTCTAACTAATCCATTCCACGGGCTCCATGAGGTACAACCCATGTCCCCATGAAGCCGGTCTCACTAACTCTAACCCATCCTCCTAACTAGTACTTCCTGTGCCCCCTAACAAGGGGTCTTCCACCCTTGCCTGGGAATCCTGTTCACCCGAAGCGAGGCTTGCTTTTCTCAACTCTTTTTTTTTTCATAATGCGCACCACCAGCGCGGCAGTTCACAGCCGCGCTCTTTTCCGTGACGTCATGGCAGCTGCTTGCGCCCCGCGCACCTCATCCCCTCTTGGACGGTACCATCCGGCAGGAATTCCCTTCTGCCGGATTCCAACCTCCGTCCAGCCACGACGTCACTCTGCGCATCCAAAGCAAACCTCGCGTTTCGAGGTTCCCCACGCGAACACATGTGCTCTGCTCGTCGGAGCTTTACAAACAGGCTCGCGTGGAGAACCCATCCGGTCCAAATTCCGAATCCAGCCTAGCTTCTGTCCGTCTGCGGGATCGGCTAACATCCACCGCTGGCGTTTCCGGACCGGGTTTCACCTGCGCAGCTGCGCACGTGGCGGCCTTGTGCGTAGCACAGCACGGACCCCGCGCTTGCTGCTGTGCAAACCGGCACGGTGCTCAAAATAGCTGTGGCCGCTACTCGGCCCTTGTCCTTCATCGGTCCCGTCGTCGTCGCCATTCAACGCACACACTCCTGCGTGCCACGACGCTCACACACCTCGACATGACACTCTCACTCGGACATGTGGTTGCGTCTCCCGCATGCTAACCGCCATCTCTCTTTCATACCGCGACCTCACACACGCTGTTTCTTTCACACACGGCGCTTCTCCCTTAAACACCTTTTCACTCACGCAATGCGTGCTTTCCAGCACGCATTCGCCACACTCGTGAACACACATACTGGAACCACACACACCGGAACAACCACACCGGGGATTCGCTCCACCACAGGGTCCCGGGCCTTCACACCCCCCAAGCCTCGCGTGCACCCATTCACAGCACTCGCCCCTCCTAACTCGCTCGACACGACCGGACCCACCTGGTCGGATCAGCTTCAAGGGGAATATTCCCTCCCTCGTTCCATAAGGAGGCCATCCGGCTGCTTTCACCGGGTCACGACACATTCCCGAGCTCCCCCTCATCGTCCTCCACTAACGCTGTGTGTGTGTGTTCGTCTTTCACCCAGTCTTTATCGTGTAGTCTCTCCTCTACTTTTTCTATCTCCCGCGTCTGTTATTCTGTCACCTCGTTTATTATTTCCCTCGTCTCTTTGTGTCTTGCCGTACACGTCTCCGTCACCCCTTTTAATTTTCCCTCTGTGTCACCGTCACTTTCTCTGTCACCTGCTCGAGTCTCGCCCAATGCGTTCCCCAAATTACTTTGTCCTCCCCCGCTTCCATCGCGGCCGGACAGTCGTTGCACTCCCCTCAGCTCGCTCGCTCCAGCACGTGCGGCCGCCATTATGAGCTCACTGCCCGCGTTTTGCTCCTCGCAACTGCCGTCACTGCCTTTTGCCCAGCCTGGAGATTCCGCTCGATGCGCTGTATCTCACCCCGCAGTTTTTGCATATTCTCATCCATGTTGTTTTTTATTTCTTCCTTCATTTCCTTTGCGTTTTCTTTTAAATTCGCTTTCATTTCGTTTTTCATTTCGCTTTGCATTCCATCCATTTGTTTCCCCATTCATTTTTCATTTGTTGCATATTTGTTTCCATGTCGCTTATTATCTTGCAAGCACTTTCATCCATTTCGCTTCCCATGCCATCCATCTTTGCCAGCAAAATTAACAATACCTGGCGCATAATGGGAGTGTCCTGCATGGTGATTTCGTCCTGAGCCATAGATTCTAACATTTCCAAATCCATTCCTAATCTCTCCTGCCCCTGCTCGCCTTGGCTGAACATTTTACGTGCTGGGAATAAAATTTATAACGCTCGTAATTTGGGGACACGGGGGGGTTTGCTCCGTATACCCCTGATCCGACTCCGTGAATTTTGCTACGGAGGCGGAGGGCCGAATCCCACTCCTGACACCAATTGTTACGGGCCGGTGCGTCGGCCGCAACCGACCGCTCTGAACGGAGCCGCAAGTCGAGTCGGCCCGACCGATGCCCGGAATATAGATCGCCGCCCGGATAACTCCGAGCGACGGGTCCTTGTACAAGAACCGAAATACGCCAATGGGCAGATCACGTGGGGTAGGGTCAATTGCCAATCTTCAATGTACCTAAATACCCACGTGATCCAACTACCGGGTATTCCACCCTCGACGGACCTCGTACGGAACAAACCGCCGGGCGAGCTTGTCCATGCACGATTCCGAGCGCGTAATCGCCGAGAACCGTCGGTCCAAATGTCCCCCTATTACGGCAAACCAACGGCTTTCTAACTCCCAACACACGAAATGTTCAGTCAATGAGGGAATGGACGCAACGAACAGGTTTACATTCACACAAGGAAATTTATTATAATAAAACACGTATGCAATTATATAAGCAACAAAGCACGACAAAAGAACTACAACCGTCTACTTATTATGTACAGTCATTTACACTTAACAGCAGTTCCACTTATTAGACGGGCCCACGGACACACGTATGCACACACACACCCAATAAATGGTGGCTGAGGCCTTTAATCACGACTCCAGCTCGGAGGACAGGTGAGCTGAAACTCAGAGCTTGACTCGAACCTTTCCACCTCGTTGGTCTTCAACTTGTCCGGACCCGGGCTCCAGCGAGAGCGAGCTGGATCCAATCGCCGCGATCCTTCCCGAGCTCCCGCGCTTCTCAACACTGCCGGTGAGACGAGGCCCGATCCTTCCTGTGATCGTCGCTTCCCCGAGGATCCAACTCCAAGAAGAGGCCAATGCGTCGCACCAAGCCGGGAAACAAATGGAGAACAAAAAGCTACACGAACCAAGAAGAAGAGGAAGAAGAGGAAGAAGCCTCCACTCGCAGCTCGAGCCGAACAACTGGCTCAAGTTCCTTCCAAAACAAAGCAGCAGCCGAAGCTCACTGAGCCAGCCGAAGCAAAAAGCTTCCGAAGGCCTCAAGCCAAGCAAGCCAAGCAGACCCGATGGCCTGCTGAACGACTGCTCTCTCCGAAGCAAAAAAGCTTACTCCTCCCACGGGACTCAGCACACGAACTCTGCCACGGGACTCCCACGAACTCAGCCCACGAACTCAGCCCTACCACGGGACTCCACCCGAACAAAGA
>CM068960.1:91394659-91422264 GCA_035128595.1 Eptatretus atami
AATTAATTAAAAATACAAAACAAGAATATCTTGGATGGATATATGTCCACCAACCACCTTATAATAGCAATGGTAAATTAGCTCAGGTGTAACCAATCATCTTCTTAATCACACACCAAATTAATTAGCCTCCACCTGTATTAAATTGGAGTGATTATGATCATTTCAGAATAAAATCAGCTGTTCCTGGAGATTTCCTCTGCTGGGTAATGCATTTCACAGCAAAGACTCAACCATGCGGAGCACCAAGGAGCTTTCAAAAGATCTTTGGAATGAAGTTGTGGAAAGCCACAGATCAGGAGATGGGTATAAAACTATCTGAAAGGCCTTGAATATCCATTGGCCCACAGTCAAGGTAATCATTAAGAAGGGGAAGGCGTATGGCACCATCAAGACCCTGCCGAGATCAGGCCGTCCCTCCAAACTGAATGACCAAACAAGGAGACTGATCAGAGGCCACCAAGATGCCAATGGAATTTTGAAAGAGCTCCTTGCCTTTATAGCAAAGACTGGTCACTGTGTGCATGTTACATCAATATCCCAAGCACTCCACAAGTCAGGCCTGCTTGGGAGGGTGGCAAGAATGAAGCCATTACTCAAAAAAAAGCCACTATGAGTCCCGTTTGAGCTGCTCCAAAGATTCTGAAGCCACATGGCAAAATGTTTTGGGGTCTGACAAAACCAAGATGGAAGTTTTTGGCCGAAATGCAAAATGTTACATTTGGCACAAACCCAACACAGCACATCTCCCAAAGATCACCATCCCTACTGTGAAGCATGGTGGTGGCAGCATCATGTTATGGGGATGTTTCTCATCAGCAAAGACTGGGGCACTTGTCAGAATAGAAGGAAAATGTATGGAGCAAAGTGCAGAAAAATTTGCGAGGAAAACCTGCTGCCCTCTGTAAGAAAGCTAAAATTGGGACGGAAGATCACCTTTCAACATGACAATAACCCGAAGCACACAACCAAAGCTACACTGGAGTGTCTAAGGAACAAAAAGTTAAATGTCCTTGAGTGGCTCAGTCAGAGCCCCGACCTAAATACAATCGAAAATCTGTGGCATGACTTGGAGATTGCTGTTCATCATTGTTTCCCACACAACTTGACTGAGCTTGAACAGTTTTGTAAAGAAGAATTGGCAAATATTGCCCAATCAGGGTTGTGCAATGTTGTAGAGACCTATCCAACAGACTTACAGCTGTATTTGCTCTCAAGTGCTTCCACCAAGTATTAACTCAAGGGGGGGGGGGGTGGCTCATCCCAACCAAGATATTCTAGCTTTGCATTTTTACTTAATTTTCTGAAATTTGTAGAATTTGTTTTTGTCTTGGAAGTTGTGGGTTACGTTGTGTAAATAAAGGTGGAAAAAGTCTTAATTAATGCAATTTAATTCCAGGCGATCAGGTTACAAAAGGTGAAAATGTTGAAAGGGGATGCAGACTTTCTACAGGCACTGTACCGCCCTCGGTTGTGGTTATTCGCATTCACCTTGACGTTCGTCGAATGCCCATTTCATAATGCAAGCCTGTAAAGTGTAGCCTTAAACGTGTTTTCACACCTACAAGGACCTCGAATTGTCGAACGTCCAATTTAGGCTTCTATACTTCATTTTACATTATTTGATTGTTTCACAGTGTAGTTATATAGAATAATCATGAGAAGATATCCAGTGGTGTGAACGATTCACCCCCAAAGTGCTTGGCTATTTTACTCGTAAAAGTGATCGAAGTGTATATCAAACAAACCAAGGAGTTGATACTCTCGGTCCCCTGCTTTTTTCGTGGTATGAGGAATAGATCTGTGTAATATGAAAGCTAAATCTTGAACGGTTTTTGAAATATCACATACACAAAAGTGCTTGGACAAATGACCAGTCGGTCGGTCAGAGCTCATTTTAATGTCCCCCGCTCCAACCTTGTTGGAGGAGTGGGAGACAATAAATAATCAAAATGTTAGCAAATATAAATAATAACTAGAAATGAGAATCCTCCAAAGGACTGTATATTCCGTTTAGCAATTCAATCCATTCGGGTAAAAAAAAAATAACACTCAACATGGAGACATCGAGAAAGCACACCTTCCAGAAATGATGTAACAAATGCAACACCATTCAAAAAATGTACTGAAGAGAGTAAGGTGAGGAATATTCTACCAGAAATTGAAGGTGGTATCAGAATAAGAAGTGAAAAATGAGAGAATGACTGATGCCACCGATTATGGCTTTTTATGACAACTCGACCATGCAGTAGAGTCTGAGGTTTATACCACCTGGAATGGTTTGAGAAAGCTACAGAATTGAATATGTCTTGCTGTACAATGGAATGTTAAGGGAAGGAAAGGTGCCTGGTGCAGTGAAAGGGAAGAGGCTATTACTTTGGTGACATTTTCTGGATGAAAAGATTCCAACTGGAAAGGAACATGATGTTAAAACCTTCAGCAGATGTTGTAAAGTGCCACTTTCAGATAGGAAACATGGCCTGGAAATTTGAGGAGCATCATTAAATGCGTCCTACCATGTACGTGGGCTGTTACGATGGCCTAGAGGTGTGCACGCTCACCTTTAAGCTGTCTAGCCTGGGTTTGAATCTCGGCCCAGATATAATCTGTCATCCTGGTGATATGAACTCTCAAGCAGGTGATTCATCAATGTGTGTGTGCCATCCTTCGGTTGCACATTATTCCTCTGCATCTCATCTGCCAGCATTAGTTGATGGATGTTAAAGATCCCATGGTGTTCTTTGTGAAGAGTGTGTGAGCTATTGCCAGCACCCTATTGCCAGCACAAATTCCAAATTCCTCCTGACTTCCTGCATCAGAGTGGCGACCTATCCAGGATGTGCTCCCTAGCCAATTAAACTAACTCAGCAGCCCTATGCGCCTGATGGCACGAGAAGGATTGGTGTCACGTGCCAATTCCTCACTCACAATTGTTGGCTTTTTATGGTAAAAGCTCAAAGTTGTCTCTTCAATTGAGGGCATTATCAAAGGAATATAAGGTTCCGAGCTAAGGTAATGCTTTAGTACTTGTAGCATAACCTTACCAATTATGTTGTGTGAGACAAAGGTGTAATAACAACTGGTAGGAAATGGAAATCCATCCAAGCAGTGAGAAAGGGCTTGGATATACAAAGCAAAGATTTTGGTTTCAATTAAAAATTATGTAAGGACAACTTTGATCAAGGTTGAGAAAAATTTATGTCTCTCTCCATTAATTATGCTTCAATTTAAACAAAAATATTAATGTATTCTCCATCACTATATAACTGGTGAAGAGGCAGGATAGCGGAGAAGTATGCACACTCTCCTCTGAGCCATCTAACCCTGGTTCCAATCTCGACCCAGTTATTAACAGTCATCCTGGTGTTTCACCAGCAGGATGATTGGTGTCATGGAGGATGATGGAGGATGGAGGATGAAAATCCAGGATGGAGAGAATTGAGATGTACGAGGAAGTCAGTGCAGGCAGTAGGAGTATTGAAGATTGCAAACGTGTCGTCCACATATCGGTGGTATACCGGAGGTCCAACGTTCATGTTAATTTCATGGACCACATGTTTCTCATGAAAGCTGACGAAAATGTTTGCGAGCGGTGGACCTAATAGTGATCCCATCACTACTCCGTCTACTTACGTATACATGTTGTCATTGAAGCTGAACTCCATTGCTCATGTTGTCGCATTCATGAGTTCCACAAAGACCGACCGCTTCAGAGATACAGGGTGGTTCAAGGTTTCTATGAAACAGCGATGCCGTACACATATCAATGGTTTCTTGGAGAGGAATGTTCGTGAACAGGCTGGATATGTCAAAGGAACACATGGGCACAGCATTCTGGTCCCGCTCCAATTCACGCATGGTTTTAGCACACGTGAATGAATCTTTGATTGCATACTCTGAGAATTCCTCGAGAACAGGTTGCAATAATTTACTCAACCACTTGGAGAGTTTATGTTGTGCAGAACCATTCATAGATAGTATTGGACGGAGTGGGACGCCTTCTTTATGTATTTTGGGAACCCATGCATCCAAGGATGCTGTAAACAATGTGGAGGATGCTGTGAACCGGCTAGAAGAGCATGGAAGGAGTCGCTTTATTTATATAATCCTAGCCACCTGGGTTTGATTATGTGAGGGATAATTGGTTATTCCCTCCATTCACAGGTGAGAGATGTGGGTGGGTCTTCGTTTTTCATTTATATGTTGACTGCTTTTGACGTTTACACATGGTACATGCTTGAGAGCCTCGTTGGTATGCATTTTTGTTTGTGCTGTCGCTGATGATTTGCCAACAAGTGATGAAACCGGCCCGGCAGCTGAGGGGGTGTGTGGCATTGCAATTCTCATGTGTGTACTATTTGTGAACGTCTTTACAGCTGTGGAGGAACTTTGGGAAAGGCTTTGAAACAGCAAAGGGCATACCTTGGGTAGCCTTTCATGGTTGGTTTATGCAGCTTCTTTAGCTCGAAGAGCCTGGGAGGATCAATTCAATATATATATATTATAATATATATATATATATATATATATATATATATATATATATAATAATATATATATATACTGGGCGTAGTGGTGTGCCCTGTAATCTGGCTACTCGGAGGCTTGGGTTGGAGGATCGCTTGAGGACGGGTGCTCTGCGCTGGGCCGCGCTATGAGAGGGTGTAGGGCAGCCCGGAATCATGGCGAAACCCAATCCTAATCCCTGTGTCGTAAGAGGCGACCAGGGTTGCGTCAGGAAGGGCATCCGGTATAAAACCTGTGCTAAATCAGTATGCGGATCACAATGGATGATCCGCTGTGGCGACCCCTAACGGGAGCAGCCAAAGGAAGAAGAAGAAGATATATATATCTCCTGGTGTGTTCTGGTGTGTTTTTTATCTCCTGTAATGTTTCTTTCAATGGTGCAGCCTCATAAGCATGCCATTCTGAAGCCTGGCCTAGTGTCAGTGTGCTTATATCTTCTTTGTTTATTAGACATCCTACAGATGTAAATGAACCTCATTTTACTCTGCACGTGTTGTAAAGATATAATCCCATAGTAAAGATAGAATTGTATGGTGGAGCATGGTCCGTGGACGAGTAGGAGACATCTCAATGTAATTTAAGTCGGGAAAACTTTGAGCTTAAGTTTTACATGTCCCACATGGGGGGTGGTGGGTGTTAACTAGGTAGGTCTTAGGCTAGTTCTCCCAGTATATGATTGCCCCCGTCACCTTTTCCACATTTTTGCATTTACAAAGCCGGCCATAAAAAGACCACGTTTTACAACAAAAAACAATTACAACAACGACTGACCTGGCTGCCGACGTAGGCTAAACACAATCGGCAGGTAAACCCCGACCCCAGGAAACGTAACCGGCAGGCCACACCCCGAGGTCCATGATTGGTCGTGTGATGTCAGAGGGAGGATGATCGAGGGATAGGCGGTCAGAAACAGAGGTCTCTCTTCTTCTCTCAGCATGGACGAGACAGCTACACATTCTCGTGTTAGTGTCGGTGCGAATTCTTGGCTTGCATGCAAGAGCAAGATGCTGGCCATTGACTGTTCGGCTGGGTCATGAAGTTTGTGCGTTTTGGGAGGAGAGAAAGAGAAGAAGAGGATTGCGTCTCTCAGGTTGAACTCAGCAGTATCCCTTGTTGGAGGATCGAAGAGGAAGGCCGCACCATTTTCTGTGAGTGGGCCTGGTGATGTGAGAAGGAGCTTTAACAACGGCTGGTGGGCCCATGACGTTGAAGACGGTCGACGAATTACCTCACGTATGTGACCGTGAGGTGCGATTTGGCGCCATTTTGCTGTGTGTTTCCTGAGCGTTGACTACACGGTTTCAGGGATCGCCAGGCTTCTAAAAGATCGTATCTGGACACAAAAGCTGAGTGCCACCATAAAGGGAGGATTTTCTTTTATTTTCATCTTTCCCTTTGTCTGTTTTTTGTGACTGAATAGAGACGTCTCAAATTTGAATTTAGTTTTACCTCACCTTTCAATACCTCCCGATTGATTTATTTTCATTTTAAATCTTTGATTTATTTTTATTAAACCATCATTTGTTGAATTTACTTGCGTTTGTATATTTGTGGTGGGCTTGAGGATAAAGCCGTGTGCTCCCGTTTTGGTGAACACCATCGTTGTTTCTCGTCCCGCATGAACCCATATTCTATAAGGATCTCAGCTGTTCGACTCTGAATTAAAACCATTTGGCTGTCCGTTCAGTTTGGTGTTAATCGGCCTGAACACAACAACTGGTGTCTGAGCAGGATTTTTCGAAACCCCCCCACCGCCTGACCTCCGCACTCGACATTTGCTGTCAGAAGTGTGGGATATTCGAACCGCTCACAAATTGGTGTCGGGAGAAAATTGTTAAATCTGCTCCGGTAGCCGCAAGCACAAATTGTTGGCTCGGCGCGATTGGAAAATTAAATTTGGGAAATCACCGCCTCTTTGGGGGAAGTGATTATAGTAGAGCCGAGGAATTTTAAATTATCGTTGATTTGGACAGGGAATGTGGCTAATTGCGGCGCGCTTGGAAACTTAAAGGAATTTTGTTTTTTCTGAGGAGATTAAATGGCGGACGTGCACGAGATGGCGTTTCGCCGGAAAGACAACGAGGATGAAGGAAGTGAGCTGGGGTTAGAGTTGTTTGAGCACGATAGGATAGAAGCTTGCCCCCATCCCGAGCGTCAGTTCCCCCTCCCCCACAGTGGCAGAGAATGAGACGCAGGGAGCGGATGAGAGGACTCTCTAACTCATGTTACAACAATTAATGAATAAACAAAGTGAACAAATGAATAAACAAATGCATGAATTGATGGAACGAATGAATAAACAACGTGACCAAATTAAAGGAATGAAGAGTAATATGAGGGGAATGGGTGATAAAAAGAACGAAATTAAGGAGGGAATAACATAGGACCTGGGGGGATAAATTGATGGAATAGAGAAAAGAATGAAACAACAAGTGGAGGGCAAACTGGGAGAATTTGAGACGGAATTGGTGGCTCAATTTGGGGAAATGGAGAGAAAAATGGCATCAGAATGTAAGTATAAACAGGAAGAAATGGTAGGGAAAATAGAAGAGGGGTAAAACCCAGGCTGTCCGAATGGGAGAAAAGTTGGAAGGAGAAATTAAGTCAACAAATCAAAGAATTGACAAAGTAAAAGAGGACCTGGATGGCTATCGTGCCCGTGTGGATGCCAGGATGCGTCAACAAATATAAGAGTGGGGTTGTGTTCAGCATCAGGGCGGCGGTTTGACTGAGGAGGTGAAAAAAGTCAAAAGTCCATGGAACAGAACAAGAGCGAGTGTTAATTGATAAAGGTCCACGGGGGCCTTAATTGACCGGGGAAAGGATGGATGAGATGTTACAAGAGCGGCTGAGCACTTTGGACAATACCATCAAGGGAGAGATTGCTTACGTCCAACAGATTCTGCGAGATGAGGTGAGCCAGTCCGTTAAGCATCTCCAGTACAAAATAAAAGTGACCCAGGGGACCCTCACCACGAGCCACATTAGGGCACCGGAGGCTCCAAAATTGAATACCCAGCTGGGGGGGGGGGTATTTTGGCCCTGGGCTGGATTTGGATATAGAGAAGTAGTGGAGGAGAGCCTCGGGAAAAACCATCCCCCTTGTACATCAGGTAGTTTAGAGCCTTTCCTGATGCAATTTGAATCCGTGTACCAGCTCAATGGTTGGGGAGAGCATGAACGCATGGGGAATCTGGTGGCAACACAGTGGGGGCCAGCTTCAGCCATCTTAAACGTGGTCCTAGAGGGAATATGGACCAGTAAGGATATTTGCGATGCCTTGAACCATAGGTTTGGGACGGGTGCAAGGTGCGACTTGGTCTGGGCCCAGCTGCTGCATCGTGGACCGAAACCTGGTGAAACATTGCCAGAGCTGGCCCAGGATATATACCAATATGTGAAGATTGCATGCAGGGACCTACCAGCACAGGCCTGGGATAAGCTGGCAATACAATAATTTATGGCTGCTCTTCCTGGTCCCAAGGTCCAAACTCTAGTCGAGTTGCAGGACCCGGCCATGGTGCACTGAGCGGCGGAGTGCACTGTGAGACTGACCTTTTTAAGGAAGTCAGACTGCATACCAGAGAGGTCGCCTGTGATGGTATGACAGGTGGAGATACGGGATCAGGAAGAGAAGCAGGAGGAATCGGGCATTACCTGAATGCCAAGGGAGATAAGCCGGGCGCTGTCAAATTTGATAAGGGGTAAATTTACAGTGGGTGAGTCACAGTGGTGTGGTCCAAATTCGCCAGTAGGGCGGCCCGATCCTCATTGGGTTGGCCCGGGAGAAGGGGGTGCTCCATTTTGGATTCCTCAAGGGTCCATTTATGGGGAGTTGTTTCAGGTGCGGGAGAAGAGGGCACATGCAGTGGTACTGTCAAGACCCACCCGTGCACAGACCTCCAAGCAGGCCTCACAGCCCAGAGAGGGGAGCACCTTCCAATGGACCACATAGTCCAGAGCCCACCCTCCTTGGGTGGGCCACAGCCCACCTTCCTGGGGTGGGCCCGACAGCTGCTGCAGGCTGTCCAGGAAAGAAGAACGAGCCGAGGATATGGGGCCATGCTCGGCTGGCAAGTGTTTGGAGAAGTGCCTTTCTTTGGTGAAAATAGTGAATTGTGGAAGAATTGGCATGGGTAATTTGAGGGTTTGATGCAAAATTGAGGGGGAGTTTCGTGAGGTGTGGTGGACACTGGGGTCAGTGATATCATTATTAATCCGAGTGTGTTAGACAAAAGTGTTGGAAGCTGGGACAAAATAGATAGCTTAGCAGGACACAGCCTTCAATTGGCTAGGGGGGGGCGACGGCTCCAATATTGGGTCGTGGGGTAGTGGGGATTGGGTTGGTCAGTCTGGTGGTCAATGTAGTAGTATGGGTGGCCAAGGTGTGCGACCAGTGTCTTCTGGGATTGTGTTTCTTGGAGGAACACGACTGTCAACTAGACCTTGGGTGAGGTCACATGTGGTTGGGTACTGAGAGGCTGCAATTGGTCAGACTGGGGATGATGAGGAGGTGCAGGGGACGTGGCTGTAGGTGCCACGCACTGTGGACCTCCCAGGTCCCAGGCCATGGTAATGGTGAAGTTGGCAGCAGGTGCTCACCACATTGGCCAGTTTGGGCTAGTGGAGCGGTGGTCCTCCCAGGAGGCCAAAGGATTGATGGTGGGTCACACCTTTGTGGACACTCGTGGGCCTATGTTGGTGATTCGGCTACTCAATGTATCTGAGAGCCCCCACATGGTAAGGGGTGTCGCTGTCGTAATCAAGTGTAGTAGTGTAGTAGAGGTCACCGGAGGAAGCAGATCCACATGCTTGCCAGCACAGCCGGACAAAAGGGAATATTTGGGAAAAAATGATTGGCCTGATGGAGTGCAGCACATGATGATGTATTGGTCCATGCTCTCACATTTGAACATGCTGCCAAAAATTTGTCAGAGGTATTTGAGAGGTTAAGGGGAGCCGGGTTGAAATTGAACCCAAGCAAGTGCAAAATTTTCAGGTAAAGGCCTATTGGGCATAATGGCAGATGTTGGGTTTGAAGGATGTCCATTTGTACATGAAATGGGTAGCACCAACAGGTGATGTAGTTTCCTGGTTGATTGTGGTACTGGACAAATTGAAAGAAGTGGTAATGGGGCATGCGCATGGGACGAGGACAATGAGACATTTGGGCGTGGCCAAAACTTTGGTAAAATTGTAGCAGAGGTTCTATTGGGTGAATTTTAGCAGGGACATTCAAAATTGGGTGAGATCCTGCGACCTCTGCCACGGTAAGAAGGGCTCCCCACATGCGTTCAAGGCCCCGCTCCAGGTGTACAATGTGGGAGCACCACTTGAGTGGGTGGAACTGTATGTGGTTGGGCCCCTGCCAACCACCCACCGAGAAAACCGGTACGTCATGGCGGCAATGGACTATTTTACAAAATGTCCAGAAGCATACCAATTGGCCAATCAGGAAGCCCAGCTGGTAGCTGAAGCTTCAGTTGAAGGGTTCTTCTCCCGATTTGGCAGGCCCATGGAGCTGCACACTCAACAGGGCCATAACTTTGAGTCTGAGCTCCTGCTGTTGGTGTGCGAGCTCCTCCAAATTAACAAAACTGAACAACCCCTCATAAGTCCCAATCCGATGGGATGGTGGAGAGGTTCAACAGAATCTTGCTGACTCAGTTGTCTCTCTTCATGACCGAGCACCATCAGGATTAGGGCGAGCATCTCCCATTTGTACTGATGGCCTACCGGACTGCACAGCATGCGACCACTCGGTGTACCCCCGCCTTGTTGATGTTCAGTTGGGAAATGCGCGTTCCCATTGATTTGTGGATGGGACCAACACCAGAGGAACCAATTGAAGCATCTGTGAAAAGTTATGTAAACAATTTGAGGAAGAGCATGGAAAAGGCTCACAAGTTTGCGAGGAAGCAAATTGGTTTGGCTTCCTCGCATAAGAAAATGAGGTGTGATACCCGGGCACATTCACTCTGTTTCCCTCTCGGAGACATTATTTGGCTCTACTGGCCCTGGAGGAGGAAAGGTGTGTGCCCAAAACTCACCTCACCCTGGAAGGGACCCGGGGTGGTGCTCCTGCAGGTGACTGATGTGGTCTTCAAAATTCAGATGGGCCCGCATACCCTTCCACAGATAGTCCATGGGGATAGATTGAGTCCCTACCTGGGCCAGGAGACTCCTGGGTGTATTGGAACGGTGCGGGGGAAACTAGGAGTGGTGGATGACGCTCTTGGACCTGACCAACATGCGACGGCCTGCACTTAAGGTAAGGTGCCTTGATGCTTACTGTCCTAAGTGTTCAGTTTTCCTTAAAAATTGGGACATGGGTATTTAGGATAGGAGCGGGTGAGAGTGACCTGATGGTTGGTAGGTGGATCAGTTTGGAAACCAGAATTGTCTTGTTGTGTTGGTGTCTGTTATGTGTCAATAACTGAATTGTGTTTAGAGAATGAATGTGGAGTACAACATGTATGCAAGCCATGGCAGAGTAGGAACACAGTCACCATTTTTGCATTACAATATTTAAGAATTGAATGGCAACGGGGGACGGAATGACATGCTGGATTTTGTGGGTGGAAAAGGTGTGTGGGTCTGCAGGAATGGATCAAGCTCTAGAGGAGCAGTGACTGCCCCCCCCCGAGGTAATTTGTCCCTGGCAGCCGGTGGTGTCTGGAAATCACATGGGGACCTATCGGAGGGGAGGTTTAATTGGGGTGACCAGTGGTGAGGAGATCTCTGGTGACCCGAATGAGGCTGAGAGAGGTTGGTGGTGAGGAGACCCCCCTGGAAGAGCGTACAGCAAAAGAGCTGTTTGGCTGTCAGGGACCGAATAGTTTAAGGTGGGGAGTAAAGAAATTGTAAGTCAGGTGACTTGTTTTTGGACTGAAGTGCACCACAGCCAGAAGCACCCCACCATCTTGGTAGTAAGGTACCTCGCTGCCTAGTTGAGGATCACATGTGTGTAATAACATTTAAGCCATGGTCTTGCAGGGTTGGAATGAATGATTGATTATTGGGTTTACGTGTGAGTGTGTGGGGGAAGGTCCACCCAATCCATGTCACTGACCTGTATCAGAAGGGCAGGTCCAAGGAAATTTTATAAGGTAAATTGGGATGGCTCTGCAATAACATTGGGTATTGTGGCATCCACCAGGGAACGCAGTTTTAGAAGGGGGTTGTACAAACATTAATTATTTTTTGGTTAAGGTTTTGTCTGTTATGGTATGCCTCTATGTGTTTTCTGACATTTTCGATCTGCCCCAGGAGTTAGGAGCGAGGAATCAAGAGTTTTTTCAAAAAGTTGAAGTGGTGTGTTTAAGGTGTGTAGAACGTTAAGGAGAACAAGGAATTTAGCTATGGCTCACTTCACCACACTCTAATTTATTTCAATAGGTTAAATACGTGTGAGTCGGTAAGTGGTAAGGATGTAGGGGCAATGCTACATTGAATCTTGCAGGAGCTCCGGTTCCCTGATGGGGGTGGGGGGGGTGTTACGTTTTTGGGGTACATGGATTAATCCATGGTAAAGATAGGATTGTATCGTATAGCATGGTCGTGGATGAGAATGGAGACATCTCAATGTAAATTAAGTTGATAAAACTGAGCTTAAGTTGGTACGTGTCATCACAGGGGGGGGGGGGTTGTTAACTCGGTCGGTCTAAAGGCCCTGTCACACCTTGACGAACGTTATGGTAAGTTTGTATACGTTAAGAACACCTGGCATACGTCAAGTCTGAGACACGTCGGAACGCTGGCATACGCGTCGTAGTACGCTGGCAAACGTCGTAGTTCGCTGAGCTGTTAGACAAATTTTCCATGCTTGAAATTTCCCGACGTTGCCAGCGTATGACTCACACGTTCCGCATAACGCTGGCCATAAGTGTAGGCACGATATGCGATCGTTGACACACGTCGACACGTTACTTGTAAGTTACTCATAAGTCGAAACACGTCGAGGTAATGTTTAGCGTACCCGAAACTTATTTCTAACCTATGAGTAACGTGTTGTAGGCATGTTACGCGATCGTTGACACACGTTACTTGTAAGTTACTCAATAGTTGAAACACGTCGAGGTAATGGTTAGCGTCAGTGTTCCAGACTCCCTGGTTTTTATTTTTTAATTTTTTTTTTCTTCGGTATGACGGTCATGTTGACACTTCGATTTCTAGTGCGGTTATAATACAATATAATTAAAGGCTGCCGCTCAACTATTTAAATCATAACCGTCATACCGAAAAAAAAAGAAAAAAAACCAGGGCGTCTGGAACACTGACGCTAACCATTACATTGACGAGTTTCGACTTATGAGTACCTTACAAGTAACGTGTGTCGACGTGTGTCAACGATCGCGTAGCATGCCTACAACTTATGCCAGCGTATGTGGATGTGTGTCATACGTCGAGTACGTCGAGAAATTTTCAACATGCTGAAAATTTCTCGACGTACTCGGCGTACAATGACGTACCAGCGTACTACGACGTATGCCAGTGTACTACGACGTATGCAGCGTACTACGAGTATGCCAGTGTACTACGACGTATGCCAGTGTACTACGACGTATGCCAGCGTGCTATTAACGTATACAAAACTTACCCATAACGTATTCGACGTGTGCCAGCTTGGTTCGCACAATTTTCATACGTCGGAATACGCTGGCTAAAACGTCAAGGTGTGACAGCGGCTTCACACTTCGATGTCTCGTGCGTTATGATTTGAATCGTCTAGCCGCAGCCTATTAATAGCCTACGCCACGTGATTGTCGGCGATACGCTGCCGCGCTATGCATAAGTTAGACTATCATTGGGCATAGTTTGTGAACGCCGACAACACCTCAGCATTCGTTGGTATAAGTTATCTATATGTGATTAAAACGTTCTGTGTACGTTACTAATACGTTATGCATACGTCCACACGTTATTATACGCCCAAATTAAAAAAAAAACATCAATAGTTAGCGTACGCCAGCGTTTTACATACATTTTGATACGTTGCCATACGCTGGCTAACAGTCAAGGTGTGACAGCGGCTTAAAGCTAGTTCTCCCAGTTTGTGATTGCCCACTTCTGTGATCTTTTTCTACTTTTCTGCATTTACAAAGCCAGCCATAAAAAAGACCACGTTTTACAATAACAACAATAACAACAATGACCAACCCAGTTGCCAATGGAGTCTGAACACAATCGGCAGGCTAACCCAAACCCCAGGATATGTAACCGGCAAGCCACGCCGCCAAGTTTCATGATTGGTCAGTGTGACATCTGAGGGAGTATGATCGAGTGGAGATGGCAGTCGGAACAAAGAGCAGTGAGTTGAGGACCTGGCTTAGACATGTATGCACTTAATTTAGGAGAGGATAACTCAACTGTTTTAGGCTAATATGACCCCAAGGAACAACTTGGGATGTGTGCCAAAATCTCTATCCGGGATGAACAGCCGAAAATGACCACGCCCTTTTTAAAATGACCACACCCTTTTTCATCGAAAGTGCTACTTCTGACATAGCTGTATCTTCTAACCGTTGGAGCTACAGATTTTCTGAGGTGCTCAAAATGTTCAGAATGGCCATGTTTATTTATTTATTTATTTAGGGGGGTCATATAGAGTGTAAAATTTTAATTTGATATTTTTTTATGAGAAAATGGCTAAAACCGTTTTATTTACCATACTTATTACCATACATACTGGAATTGCCATATATTTATTAACTTAAACTTTCCGGACTTAGAGCAAAGTTAGAAGATTTGTGTCATCTACTAGAGTTGAACTGAGAATTTGGAATTTGAACAATACAAGGGATATTTTAAAAAGAAAGAAAGCGAGCATTTGATTAATATAAGAATTGTATTTTCAATCATTTACATCCTATTATCAATGGAATGTTAACTTAAAATGAAAAATAAAAAACAAAACTTATTACTTTAGTAGGCAGCAGTATCTAGAGAGCTTAAATGTTTCAAAGATCAGCAGGGAATTGCCAACCACCAAACTACAACTTTAAAAACACACATTAATACTGTTTATGTGTCACGTAAACCAGGGCCAGGAACATGAAGAGTAAACAACAGAGTCCAGGTATGAGGATGATGAGCAGTGTTCATTCAGTGATAGGGTTTTTACAACAATCACCTCCCTTGCATTTGCAGTACTTGCAACACTTGATCCCAGCTACCCTGCCGGAACACCCATTTTTGCGAGCACACTTGCCACATGTGCAGGGATTTGGCAGGCCTTTGGGTTTGGAGATCACAATCTCAGGGACTAAATAACTGCCCCTTCTTACAACCATAAGACTCGGCATTCATAATCAGGGTGGCATCTCTAAATGGGGCTTGGCACAGCTGTCTGTTGGTAATAGCCTCTATGGATGTTTCCTTGCATTAGTTGAGGTGCAAGTGGTTCTCTCAAAGTCCATCTTGAGGGCATTGCTATCAAATACAGTGAGACGCAGGTCGTCAAATGTCTCCAGGTCTGTTGATGGTTTGAGACACTTGACCAAGAATGTCTCTGCATCTGTATTGCACTTTCTGCTAGCTGGGGACAGTCAAAATTCAGGATCAGAGAGGAATTTCCTGGTTTGTGGACAGCATTCAGGGCTGCAAGTTTAGTTGATATCTTGCTGGTTGTATCGCACCCAGTCAGCGCATGGAGTGCTGGGAGACACTTTGTGAGCTCGTCTCCCAGTGCTGGGCAGATATCGTGGAGTGGTAATATTGATCTTTTTCACTCCTAAGTTGAGGACGAGCCAAAGCTCTTGGAGGCCAAGATCTCTCCAATTGACTGTGATGTGGTATAATAGGCACACAAAGACATCTGTGTCACCTGATGACAGCGTCATGGATGTAGGTCCTGACCGGTGACTTAGAATATCCTGCACATGGAACATCATCCTGTCACAGCTTTTCTCGTGTGTGCAGTTGAGCCGAGGGAATGGAGAAGCACACCCAGCTGACACCATCCATGCTGTGGTGATATACCGAGGTAAGAGGTTTGGTTCCGTGGTAATTGGTGGTGAGCCACAACATAGAATGCCTGGAAAGCAGTTTTGCTGATGGAAGATGACAAAAGTTCTCTAATACCACTGGAACATATTGGTTTGGTGATATCAATCAAGGACAACCATTTCTTTTGACTTTCTTCTTCTCCTCTCTCCATTCTTGATGCTGTCCTCTCTGTAAGCATCAAAACGATATGGATCTCATCACAGTTGTGCCCAGCTTTGGTGACCATAGATGTCAAGGCAATAGCAAAGTCATGGAATGGCTTGACGGGCGGATCAAGCTTCTTTAAGGGGACCTTTCTCACAAGGCCATGAAGTCGGTAATATGGCGTGGGTTTGTGGGGAGGTTTCTGGCCCTTTTTTATCTATTAGTGGGCACAACTTCAGCAGCTCTCCAGTCCGGTGTTGATTTGGTACTCTTCCTCAAGTAACCATCTTCGTCAACCAAGAAGAAATGCAGAGTTGGTGATCTCATGCTTGAGTAGCTCCTCAACAGTGAACCCCGGTGACTCCATACTCAATAAACATGAGAGCTTTGATTGTCTCATCTTTGATGTCTGCTTTGGGAGCCAATTTCAAAGGTGGTATTAGGGGAGCGTAAACTTGATTTTGCTAATAGTTGAGTGTATCAATATCGACCTATTTTTGAGTCGATCATCGATAAATTGGCAAGCAGTGCTGCCTCCTTGATACAGCACAAACATTGTTTTACATTTACATTGGTCACAATTTCTCCAGTGAGAACATTCTTAGTGCTACCTGGTCTTGTAGAGGACTGCATACCTTCAGGAGATACTCCTCTATGTCTTGCACCATCCCAACTATCTTAGTTGCAGTACTTGGGTTAAGTCGTGGTGAAGTGAGAGTTCTCCTTCGACATCATCCTTCATTTCAGGAGGTCAACGTACTGGTTTTTTTTATGCTTGATAATTCCCCACAGAGCTACTGCTTCCTTCTTTTCTGGTGACCCCAATTATATCCCCCACTCACTTTGCAGGCCGATTGTAGCACTGCTCTAGCGCTGGTCAGGGCACTCCAACTACCTTCTTGGTGGTGTTCATGACAAATCCACCATTCATGTAGGAGTTGTAGAGGAGTGGGAACTTCTCCTTCAGTTGATAGCAGTCCTGTAGGAATAATGGTGTCCATCGAGAGTAGTTTGTTCTCCCAAAAAAGAAGAACAGTGAAGTTGCCCTCCCATAGCACTGAGGTAGAGAATCCAGTCTCCAGAGCACAGAGAATTGGTCAGATCCCTGACTATTGGAACAGGTGGGAAACGTATGTGTTCCAGTAATCAAAGGACTGGGACAGCGATGCCCTTTCCTTAAGGTAGACTTGAAAGGCTGCTTGGATGGTGTGATATTATCTATAATATAATGAGATATTATCTCTGTGACACTGGAATGGATGTCATTTTCTCACTCTCTCTCTCTCCGGATCTTGTAGCACTGGTGCTATGAATAAATCAAAAGCAGGCTGAGTGAGTGTAATAGGGTGCATAGAGTGATAGACAATGGGGTACATAGATTTAAAAAAGGGCGTGGTCATTTTCGGGCTGTTCGTCCCGGATAGAGATTTTGGCACACATCCCAAGTTGTTCCTTGGGTCATATTAGCCTAAAACAGTTGAGTTATCCTCTCCTAAATTAAGAGCATACATGTCTAAGCCAGGTCCTAGACTAGTGGCAAATCCAGGGGGGTTTTCCTGGTTGCTCGGAAACCCCCCCCCCCCCACCAACAAAAAAATATTTACGATTACAGTGGCAAACCCGGGTTCCTGGTCACCAGAACTCCTTCTCCACGAAAGTGTGCCACAAAAAGGCCAGAAGCCTCATAAAAACTGTATCAATACAGTACCTAATAAACAATAAACCACTAACAGCTCACAGTAACTTATTTGGAAAATTTATAATTTTCTGTTATTTGGAAACCCCCTACCCAATTCCTGGATTTGCCCCTGCAGAGGGTCTCTCTTGCTTCTCCCTTGGCATGGATGAGTATGTATATATGTGTGTGTATATGTATGTATATATGTTCTACAGTGGCTTCGGAAAGTATTCACACCCCTCGACTTTTGTCACATTTTGTTGTGTTACAGCCTGAATTTAAAATGGAATAAAAAAATTTTTTTGTCCCTGATCTACACAAAATACCCCATAATGACAAAGTGTAAATGTGTTTTTCGACATTTTCACAAAGTGATTAAAAATAAATAGCTGAAATGGCTTGTGTCAATAAGTATTCAACCCCTAAGTCAATGCTTTGTCCAAGCGCTTTTGCAACGATTACAGCTTCGAATATGTATATATATATATATATATATTATATATATATATATATATATTATATATATATATATATATGTAATGTTATGTTTGAGGGGAAGATGGGGAATTTCATCGTAAAGAATAGGATTGTATACATAGGTGGTCCATGGATGAGCAGGAGACATCTCAATGTAATTTAAGTGGGGAAATCTGTCAGCTTAAGTTGTACATGTAACCACACTGGGGTGGTGCTGGTGTTAATGGGGTGGGGTTTAAGGCTAGTTCTCCCAGGATGTGATTGTCCCCATGACCTTTTCCTATATTTTTGCATTCACACAGCCATCTATAAAAAGGAACAATGTTTCAAACAACAACAACAACAACAAGTCAAACCTTTCCGAGCAGGCTGAAACCCCACCTTCCCGACTTCGTACTGGCAGGCCACACCCCCTAGGCTGACGATTGGTCGGCGCGACGTCAGAGAGGACAGCGAGTTGTGAAGAACGCGGTTGAGGCAGATGGTCTCATGACACAATCAAGAAGGCAGCGGGATTCTCATTCGTGCTGGTGTGAATTTGCTTGCCTGCTGGAGTAAGACGCTAGCCATTGACTGTTCGGCTGGGTTGTGAAGTTTGTATGTTTCTGAGGAGAAGAAGAGGAGAAGAAGAGCAATAACTCAGCAGCATCCTGTTGTATGTGTTAGAGAAAGGCCACGCCATTGGCTGTGAGCAGATCTGGTGTTAAGAGAGCAGCGGCATCAGCAGTTCGATCGTAAGAAGAAACTATATGGCAGTCTGTGGGTCCTGGCATTGGAGGCCATCCGTGCAAATTACCTCATGTACGTTTCCACAAAGAGAGCGACCGCGCTATTTTGGGTGTGGTTTCCCACATGGTGACTATGCGATTCGATCGCCAGACTCCTAAAATATAATTTCTGGCCACACAGCTGAGTACCAGAATAAAAGGAGGATTTAATTTTTTTTTTTTAATCTTTCCCTTGTCTGTTTTTGTGACTGTGTGGAGACGTCTCAAATTAGGTTTTAGTTTACCTAAAGTTTCATTACGTCACGCTTGGATTTATTTATATTCTCATGCATCGATTTATTTTCATTAAGAATCATTGAATTATTTTTATTAAACCTCATTTGTTAAATCTACTGTGTTTGTCTATTCGTTGTGGGTTTGAGGGTAAACCTGTGTGCTTCCATCTGCTACATGCCCTTGCCGCCTTCCGTCCCACGTGCGCCATAATCTCCAAGGATCTCGGTTATTCGCCTCCTAAGTAAAACTGTTCGGCTATCCTTCGGGTCGGTGTTACCTGACTGTCCACGGCATCTGCGTCAGGAATGGAAGGTTAACTAACCTGCTGGACATGACAATATATATATAATTTATATATATATATATATATATATATATATATGTATCTATATATATATATATATATATATATATATATATACATATACTCAGGGTAGGGAGAGGAGCCCATTCTCTCTTTGTAAGTATGTATGGCACAGCGCCGCTCGTAATGTAGTGGTTATTACAGGTAATACTAAAATACACCAATTCCGAAGCCATCCATATTTCTTGGGAAGTCTTCACTCATATATATATATATATTTTTTTTTTTTTGAAAAAATGTCCCAATCATTTTATCGATATGCATTTAAAAGTAGAAACAGTGTTACTTGGACTACTGTGATCCTCTTGGTCGAGGAACTTTTTCAATGCGCCTCATAAGATATCCATAAGACGTGAGTACAACAATAAGAAACACATGCAAAATATTGTAAACAACTACTTTTACAATAGATATTGTCAAAGTATTTGCCCACATGCATTTCTCACCTTGTTAAACATTTTCCCACGCCCTAAATTACTTAAATTCCTTGCTTTGGATTTTGGCCAAAAGGGGCAAATATCAAATGTTAAGTAAACACATATATACAGCTGGTGGGCAAGTTTGTAAAGTCGTCATCTATAATCGGATTAAACTCAACAAAGTTTGATATTTCACAGTCACGAATAGGTATTTTTTTAAAAAAAACATGGTGTTATTTTGATTCATGCCTTCGGAACATCAAATTCATATTTACTCAGTTCCTCAAGTTGCTTCCGCCTCATCTGGAAGGGTTTTGTAAAAGTTTCGTCCGGGAGAATTTGCTTCCTCTCATTTAGTAGATATCTGGAAGTTCTGATGATATTGACGTGTGTTTTGCTTTGTACAAACTGTCAACAGAGTGTGCGAGCCAGAGCCAGTAAAGCAGAACGCCTCAAACGTTTCAGCTGGCAAGCATCTGCGCACTCCGTCCAGCCCGGCCACTGCCAGCTACATCTCCGCCTTTGGGAAGAGTTGTGACAACAACTTTGAAGAGTTTGTGCTGCAGACGCTAGCTTCCACTGCAACAATCCAGACTGCATTGGAGCCTGAGGGCTCCTCGAGCTTTCTGCTTCGGTCATTCCGGAGTTGCTTTAAACTACACATGGATGCTCAGAGGAATGGGTTTCACATGAAGAATTGGCCATCGAGTCAGAAACGATTATTCATTCTTAATTTCACCATTTCATTAATCATTTGCTCACCACAATCGTGTATGTGCAAGATGCCAGTGCACTCAAGTGCTTGTTTCTTCCATTTCTAGTGTCTCGCCCATGTGCATTCCTCACCTTGTTAAACAAGTCAACAAAGGCTCATGCATGGATAAAAAGAACAAAATTATAATTATTATAATAATGATAATAATAATAATCCTACAATTAATTTGCAATTGGTCACTGGCTATGACACAATACAAATTTTTATTGGGGACTCTAGCGATTAAAAAGCTACATATATCGAACAACCAATTACAAATGGACACTTCACCTCCATTAGAGCATTTAAATTGCATCAGATGTGGCAATAGATGTGAATTGTTGCTCCCAGCTTGCCAGCTCGATGACAGAAGACGCCATTTGAATTTTTGCCACCTCCATCCCTATCCTGTTTAGATTCCTGTGCAGGCACAGACAACTTGTAATAATAATACACCAGCTACACAGTGTATACCTGTTGCAGGAAAATACCAGCGGATCAAAGTATCAGGGGGTATGGTAAGACACCAGATGCAGGGAAAACTAGAACGGCACTCGGTAGACGCATACTTCCGCCAGGCTGAATAATTTACATTTTGTATCCCACTGATAGGTTGGATCTGGATCCAGACCTTAACCAAAATCGAATTGCTTGTTCTTGTCACCTAAACAACTCATCCACCAACTTTTGTTAAAACTCATCCACAACTTTTTGAGATATCGTGCTATGTATCGTTTTTGGCCCCACCTCTCAATTGTAAAGAATCACTTAAAAATATGTATTAAAAATTCCAGTATAAGGATTCTGATCTTCACCAAAATCGAAAAGATTTGGTATTGTCACACATCAAACCTGTCCACCAAGTTTCATCTAAATCCGTCCACAACTTTTTGAGATATCGTGCTCACAGACAGACAGACAGACAGACAGACAGAGGTGAAAGCATAACCTCCGTTCACCTTCGGTGGAGAAAGGTAACAAAAGTTCAGTGTAGTTATGTATCCATGGTGACAAGAAAATTCCTAGATGATGAGCAGATCATCAAAGTGTATGTAACTTGCCCCTGGGATCAAGGTGGTACAAGGCAACTCAGCATTATTCTCGAATATGGAGCTTAAGTTCTTTTGCAAGTTCTGGAACTAACTACGTCAGTTGGAATGGTCCCTTCCAAGACCATTTTCTCAATGATATATAGAGGCTACTATTTTTACGAAGAAGAAAGCCACCACTGAGTTTTCCTAGTTTATAAGAACCTTTTGCGCCATCTACAGGAAAATCTACAGAATGATCGAGTTTGTTCCACTCCAAGAGACTTTCAATTCTTTGTAAAAATCCTAACGAGTTACATAAACCCACGTGATACAGTCAAGCTGCTTACGTATATCTCCCATCGAATATGTATGAAAGGTTGTTAATTGATTTGTTATAGACAAGCGCCTGGTCCGGCAGGACCGTGCAGATGTAGCACACCACCTTTGAGATGTCCGGTCTGGGTATCACCGGCACAATAAACAAATTCCTGCCGGAACACTGCATATCATGGTGGGGTAACAAAGGTCTTTGTCCAGAGTCTTAGCTGACAATTTGCTTTCATTAGTAGACCCTACAGGTGGAGGAGACTAGACTGCCAACAACTGCCCAAGCAATTTGTATAATATATTTGCCGCGTTGTATATTATTTACAACGTAAGTGAGGTGTGCAAGAAGGTTCAGAGGGTGCAAACTCACCCTTGTGCTCTCTCGACTTGGTTCGATTCCTTCCCTGATTATATAGTGCCACCCTGGTGTTTTGCAAACAGGGCATTGCATCACAAAGTGTGCCGTCCTTCGGGTGGAATGTTAAGCCTTGTGTCCCAAATGCTAGCTTTAGTTGGTGGACATTAAATGTCCCACAGGCGTCTTTTGCAAACAGGAGGCCAGTATGTGCCGGCACCGATGCCAAACACCAAATGATGGTGTTCCTTTCACCAATTAAGAAAGCAATAGCAAATCAGCAAGCCTATTTCTTGCTACAAGACTGCTTCATTAACGACAAAAACCTGAAATTAAAGGTATGGATTCAAACATTATATTTTCAACTTCTTTTCTTTTTCAAATCATAACGCAGCCCTGATAAAAAACAAGGGTTTACAAACGTCGTCGTCCCGCATTGTGTGCCAATTGAAGTAACCAAATTGAGTTCGTTTATTTAGTGAGCGGCCGCCCGCCACGCGTCCGTGAGAAGTCCCTTTGTGAGTCGACAAAGGCAATGGCCGCCAAGGAGAAGGGGCCTGGACAGGTGGGGATGATGCGTGGAGATGAGAAGGGTGGAGCTTCTCGAGCTCAAACATCAATACGACAACATTCCTAAGTTGGAGTCTTTGATCGCTGCTCAGGTGCACAAACAGCCAACGGAAGACTGGCTGCCCTCCGCGTCCATAGCCTTGTGTGTCGACGCAGGAGGCGAGCCAGGCGAGGAGTCAGGCTGTGCGCTGTTTGAAGCGCCTGACCCGTGTGGATTCAAGTGCAGTGGCTCCAAACAGACCTCCCCGATAAAGTTTATTGAATGGGGCTCGAAATAATTTGGCCGTTTGTCCGCACGCAGAGATGCATTCTTCAAACGTTCGCATTGGAGCACGTGGAAATAAACGCTTTTCCAAGAGAAACCTCAAATGCGTGAAATTTCATCATTTATTTTCCATATAAACTATGCCCAAAGATGCAAAAGCTTAGCGGTTCAATGAAGTTTCCTTAATGCGCGGGTGCGGTGCCTGTGAGTTTGAAAGATTGTACGTTTCACAAACGGTGTTTGAGTCAATCTACAGGAAGTCCAAATTTATTTATTTTGCTACAATTGCATCAAATTCACATGAAATTGTGCCAACACATTTTTGGGACACCCTCTATATCCTATTCCATTTCAACACCGATTTCCAAATGCGGAATTTTCATCGGCAGCCAAAAAATCATCGGCAAATATACTGAGAATTTTGAGAACGCCTCAAAAGTTCAAACAAGGTTCCTTTGATAGATTGTCATGACAAAGCTGTTCTTTGACTTCAAAGTCAGAGCAGCACTGGACTGCACTGTATTTAATGGAGAAAGTCTGTAACCTCCTTCTCCCTCCTCTTACAGGAAAAAAAATATTTTTCTATCGAACTTCAACAAACGATACCTTCATTTAAAAATAATTCCTCAAATGATTCTGCACAGAAATTTCTGATTATCATTCTATAGCAACGGTGTTAGCCATATAATTTTTTTTTTTACTTCGCTAGTTCTTTATTTCGCTAGTTCACAACAGTAGAGAGCATTGTTGTGTGTGTGTGTGTGTGTTGTGTGTGTGTGTGTGTGTGTGTGGTGTCCACATGACCTCCTTTAGTATAGCACTCCCATGTGGCCTACTTTATTATTGCACTCCCAAGCAGCCAAAAACATGGCTCAACAAATTTGTCCAATGCAACCTTAACCATAACATTATTGCATCTAATTTATCTACAAGTTCATTTTGTCCCTCGAATGTGAATTACGTTCGAAGTTATCCATGCCCGTTCCATGAGTTTGTATTTGCAAGCACCATCCCTGGTTGACGTATGCTGCAAAGGCCTCGGGGCTTGACTCATGTGCCAACCAGCCAAAGCCACAGTTCCACAAAGTTTTCTAATTTCACCATAACATTTTATTGTCTGATTTAACCACAAGATGTTTTTGTATTTTAACCTTGAATATGCTTTATGTCAAGTTAAAAACGATTAATCCATTTTTTTTTAGCTCGCCTGTTCGAAGAACAGAGAGCTATAGCGATACCCCCGGCGAGGTCAGCGTCAGCGTCAGCGTGAAAATGTTAAAGTTTTTGGTGCAAGTTATTTCCTTTCTAATGTTTTCATCTACCACACTATTTTTTACTGATTACAATATACAAATACATATATTGCTTTAAAATTATTTGGATCAGACTTCACTGCAATGCTTATAAATATTATTAGACTAGTTTAATTACTATTTGTGTTGTCTCTTAACATTATGTCTATCTGTGCATTTGTGTTCTGTTGTCAAAGTACATACTTTTCTCATGTCTACTTCTTATCAAGGTTTGTCTGTGTGCGACTGGAATCCTGCTAGTTCACATCATATTAATTAGCAACTGTAATTATTAGACAGGCTAACTCTTTCAATAAACGAACTATCACTGACATGTTTTTCATTGCATATGGATGTGGCCATGTTCAACGGGGTGACTTATGAGTCTCGCATGTTCCCGAAGACACACGGAAAGCCATTGTAACGGGGCTCGACGTGTCAGCCAGTGAGTTTATCAACACTGGTTTTCACATCTAAAGTAATCGAGAAACCACGACAGGGGCCTACAAGTTGTTCAGTACTGTGTCTCGTTATCTACAGTTTTTGGGACGTGTGCATCATCCTTCTCTTCCTCCCTTCCTCCCCACCCACAAATCCCTTCCTCCTTTCAAAATTGTGCATCCATAACTGTAATGTGTACAGTCTCAGGCTCTTTCATCCAGTATCTTCCTCAATAATTAATCATCGTCATTATTGAATAATTTATATGATTTAAGAAAGGAGATGCTTCTTTGGATTCGTAGTCAAGGCTCGTGGAAGAGCTGGAACACAGAACGGATCAAGAAGCAACTTAACAAAAGGAACAGCAGAAGGAGAAGGGGGAAACGCTAAGAGCAGGGCAGAGGGAAAAAGTCGGACAAGCAAGGGATGAGGAGGGTAACGATGAAGGGGAGAGAACGCAAGTGGTGGACAAGATGGATATGCAGAAGCAAAATTTTCCGAAGGGTGCGGGTTGGTTTAATAGGTATAGAATATATCATGGTTTTGGATGGGGGATGACCTGAGATGGTGGTGAATAGCTGGCTTGAAGACCTGGAGGGAAGCATGAGATTGAAGAGAATGTGGTATGTGGTTACACAGGTGGGAACCTCTGGGTCACAATAAACTTCCAGGACATTTAGCTCGCAGCCTCAGCATATTATTATCTCTAAAAAATATATTTTCAAAGCTATTTGCTCCGAAGTGCAGTCACAAAGAGATATTTATGTAACCTGGTACATATGCAGCACAAGGTTCTGGGGCAGCATCATTGGCTGAGGGCACGGCTGTCACTGATGCAGTGCCCTCTGTAGGTTATGGCAGGAATTTGGTATTTGTTTCAGGTGCCGGCGATAGCTCGCCTACTCTTCACGATGGACACCGTGGGATATTTAACATTCACCAAGTAATGTTGGCAGATCCGAGGGATGGTGCACACACTCACACACACACACACACACACACACACACACACACACACACACACACACATATTGATGAATCACTCTGCCTGTGAAACAGCCAGATGACAGTTTAGAGTTGGCCCGAGATTCAAACCCAAGCTAGTCAGGTTATAGGTGTGTGCGCATGTACCTCCGGGCCATCCTGCCTGCTCAAATCAATATCAATAATAGGAGAGTTCACACCACATGATTTGATAAACGAGATGCTTTTCCATTTTCTATCATACTAATGCCTTTTTTGAACAGCAACATTCCTTAAAAAACTATCCCACAGCATAGTTGGAGGTGAAATAATTAATCAAAACAGTGGAACATGCACACACAGAACAGAACTTATCAATCGTTTGAAACAGCTTGCCAGACATATGCTCGCACAAGCAGCTGCAGTTAGGAAATTAAAACAAGTGTAATTTAAGGTCAAAAAATTGACACCAAATGGAATTTAATTTATGAAAAAAATCCAGTCGAAATATTATAAATGAAGCAATCTAATAAATAAGTTTTGAAACATTATCAGTGGTTGCTAGGATGCCCAGGCAAAAATTATAGTTAGAACTATAGTATATGAGAGTTGTACTCAAATATACTATAGTAGGTAACAGGTCCTACTACAGTAGTCTGCAGAGAATTACTACAGGAAAGGAATTTTGCCTTGGGACATGCAGTGAGAATGTGGGAAATGTTTTAAAATGAATTTCTGTGTTTGATTAACAGGTCGATCGCGTGGTAAACATTATGAACCTAATGGGTAATGCATGAGTAATGTTCAAGACAAGATGTGCTCCATTTAATGGAAATGCAAAATTATTTATTACTCTGTTTGTGGGAAGGGCAAAGATGTTAGAATTTTTGGTCTGAGCACCACTGTACATGTAATAGGACTTTTAGACAACATGTATTAAGTGTATTTGATAGGGTAAAGTTGGCTGGGGTGGCTCAGCTTTGTGGATGGGCAGTCACTTTAGCCTAGTTAGGTTGAGATTGTGTTGTCTTGTGTCCCCACCACCCCCAACCACCTTAACCTTGCACCACCCCCTCCCCACATGTATCTGACCAGGCAAGAGCCAGGCGAGAGGGACGCACTTCGGGTGATGGGGCCAGCTTGTGGCTCACCTCCCTCACGATAACCATTGGGGGTTGGGGAGGGGAGGAAGAAGCTCTAGCCCTCTGATGTTCATGGGTTGGAGGGACCTCAACCTCACTGCCCTTAAGTGCCAATGAGCAAAGCAGCATGCCATTGGCCCACACTGCTGGATAAGGATGAGCGTTGCACCATAGCCACCTGTGATTGGAGAAAGCATTGCGGCATACCTTAAGCCTGTACTACTTTGGCGGTCACAGTGCTGATTTGAGTTCAGTGGTGTCGATTGGTCAAACTGCCTCTATGCGCGAGCATGGCGTACCAGTGGCTGGTGTCCGGCAGGCACTGACAGCATTTATTTAAGGCCAGGGAAGGGGGAGGGATGGGAGGCTTTCTTCCTGCCTGTTCACTGAGGTGTATTTGTTCCCAAACCACTCTGTTTGTGGACTTTACTACCTTCTCCAGTATGCAAGAAAATCTGCTGTGTTCATTCTCAGGATGAACTGCCAATCCTTTAGTGATCTGTCCAGGTCATGTAAATGTTTAACTGTGCATTTGGAATCTGAGTAAATTAGTTTATTTGCTGTTCCTGTTAGGTTTCATTGTGTTTAATAATTGTCATGTCCTGTGTTCGAGTTGTTTTTGCATACATAACCGAGGCTCGTGGAAGAGCTAGAGCAGAATGGAAGGTGAGGAAACAGAAATGGGGGAAACCAATAGCAGAGGAGAGGTGAGAGTGAAGGGGAGAGGGAGAAGGACACATTGGTTTGAAAAAGCTGCACACAAGATGAATGAAACACAGAAAGAAGCAGAAGGGGAAGGTGGTGATGAAGCAGAAAAGGAATTGACAACTAACAAACGAAAATAG
>CM068960.1:91438699-91452758 GCA_035128595.1 Eptatretus atami
TGCCAAGTTTGGCAAAACACCTTCCGAATCCGTCACAATGCTGCAGCAAGTCTACGGGGAAGAAAGGATGTCACGTGCACGTGCATTTGAATGACACAAGAGGTTCAAATAGGGATGTTAGGAGGTTGAAGACGATCCACGCTCTGGAAGACCTTTAACGAGCAGAATGGCAGACAACATCGAGCGTGCGAAGCAGATGGTGTGCGCAGATCGTCGACTCACGGTGCGGATGATTGCTGAGGAACTTTCCATCAACAAGGACACTGTCTGGAGCAATCATTCACTGATAATCTCGAAATGCGCAAGGTGTGCGCAAAGATGGTCCCCAAGCTGTTGTCCGAGAACCAGAAATAGCAGTGTCACTGTCTGTCAAGACATTATTAAGCGCCTCGAGGACAATCCAGACCTGCTCGGGAGAGTCATTGCTAGCGATGAATCGTGGATATTCGAATACGATCCTGAGACCAAACACCAGAGTCGTCAGTTGAAAAGTCCGGCATCACCAAGACCAAAGAAAGCAAGGATGTCGAAGGTCAAGGTGATGCTCATCGCGTTTTTTAACATCAAAGGCATCGTCCACTTCGAGTTTCTACCACAGGGTCAAACAGTAAATCAATACGTGTACAAGGATATCCTCCGGCGCCTCATGAGATCAGTCCGGGACAAGAGGAGGGATCTGTGGGAGAACAATGCCTTGGAGCTCCACCATGACAAGGCCCCTGTTCAGTGCCCTGAGCATCCGACACTTTCTGGCAGAGAGGAACGTGCCAACTCTGGAGCAACCCCCGTATTCGCTAGACTTGGCCCCTTGTGATTTTTCCTATTCCCCAAGCTCAAGGCGGTGATCAAGGGGACCCGATTTCCTGATATGGAGGCCATCAAAAGGGCCGTGATGACGGAGCTCCGGAGGATTTCAGAAGAAGCCTTCCGGGGTGCATCGAAGCGTGGAAGAAGAGGATGGACAAGTGTGTGAGACCAGAAGGAAACTATTTTGAAGGGGACAAGCTGTGATTTCAATATATTTTTTGGAATAAAATTTCTGTGAAGTCAGTCCCGTTACTTTTTAGACGGACCTCGTATGCTAATGATGATTTATTCAGTGCCTTCATTATGATGTCATAATTCAACAAGTGCAACACTTGATACGGTCAGTATGAAAAAAAATTATCTGCAATTGTTGAAATCGCTAACCGATCAATGCAAAACTTTAATAATTGATCGACTACCCATGGGCAATGTAGTTTTATAAAAGTGACATCATCAGTCACTGGTCTGGCACCACATTGGATCAAAGAAAAAAATTCTTAAAAAAACAGAGGAGTTGGCTTGCACCAAGTCCTTCTCAAGACTGCACAGGGTAAGTATTCTATGCATAACATCTAGTTTTTCAAGTCTTTCGTAAGACTCAACCGAGGGTCAAACCACCTACCTCCCAGACTTAGACAATATGCTATTCCACTGAGTCTGATGAGCCACCAAATGTTTCTACATTCCCCTCTCCTATTTTTCTCATTTGTTCATGCCCTTGCTTATTGTGTCCAACTGTTGCCTCACTGCTCCACTTGTTTATATCTTCCGTCAATTTGCTCGTCCATTTATGGCCTTTTTTGTATTAATTGTGTGTATACATTGGTGAATGCATTGGCAAAGCCATCACCTTGTAAAGAAGAAAATAAGTTGGGTACGTGGCTACTTTGTGGAAATGCCCTATGGAGATGTTCATCCTTTGCCATCCTACATAATAACTTGATATCCATTCTCCATCATGTGGAAAAGCATAATTTTCACTTGCAGTATATACAAATTTTATGAGCATAAAACAAAATGCATGTAATTTTCTTTCTTTAGTTGTCTGTTTTGAAGATTTCGTTTTTATTCAGTTAAATAAAAAATAAAAAAACCAATGTCACCCGTAGGGTGATCCGTATCTTGCCAAAAGGTGACCACGTGTGACTTCTTTAAGGTCACACTGAGGTGAACAGAGCTGCTATCCACCAGGAGCGACTCCTTGAGGAATATCTGCCTACGAGAGATTCCGATGAGAATCGTTCTACAGAGTAACCATGAAAAATATGCGTTTGCCTCATAACGTCACCAAATCACGTCATAATGTCTCAAGCTTGATATATCTAGAAAGCACTCATCGAGGTGTTCAATTTGAGGTACTACACGATATGGTTCCTAAAACTTGAAAATTTGACCTTGGGGTCAAATATGTTTGACCTGAGGCGTTAACCATGAAGGTCAAGGCCAATCGCCACCAAAAATTAATCAGCTGAATGCCAGACCATGAACTATATTCCCATGAAGTTTGAAGACGATCCGATCAAAATTACTCAAAAAATAAGGGTTTCGTCGACTCCCCTGATTTGCGACAAAGTGACCTTGACCTTTGACCTTGACCTTCAAAATTTTATGCGCTGAAAGGGACCTCCATAGGCCTCTGATATGCGAAGTTACAAAAATTTCCAATGAAAACTGTGCTCTGCAGAGTGATTATACGTGATTACAGATTAAAAAAAACAACAACAACAAAAACAAAACACATGAAGGTCAAGGCCAATCGCCACCAAAAATTAATCAGCTGAGTGCCAGACCATGAACTATATTCCCATGAAGTTTGAAGACTATCCGATCAAAATTACTCAAAAAAATAAGGGTTTTGTCGATTCCCCTGATTTGCGACAGTGACCTTGACCTTTGACCTTGACCTTCAAAATTTTATGGCCTGAAAGGGACTCCATAGACCTCTGATATGCGAAGTTACAAAAATTTCCAATGAAAACTGTGGTCTGCAGAATTTTTTTTCGTGATTACAGACAAACAAACAAAAAAAATAACAAAAAAAAAAAAAAACATACAGACTGACTAACATATCTTGCAAAAACTTCGTTTTGGCAAGATAATAAAAAGAAACTGCAATGTAGTTTTCTAGTTCATTAAAATATCGAATGACATTTCAGGTGATATCCTGTCTGCAGCTGCCTGGGGCAGTACACCACCTGCCCCTAAAGCACCTTTGGCAGAACATTGGTCCTGTTGCAAGCTCTTGGGGCAGGTTGGCAGAAGGGGGTTTGTGGGCTCTTTTGCATTATAGGTTGCCCTCCTGGTTGTGCAGTGCCTGCAAGAGGGTACCATTAGAGTCGATGCTCCCACTGGCTTGCCACCAGAAAGCGAGAGGCCCGGACCCAGGTGGAGTGTCCTGGGAGGCTGCCTCATCATCTGACCCATAATCTTGGGTCTCCTCTGGCAATTTGTTACTGGAGTCGCACCTATCATGGAATTCTAATAGGCCCTTCAGATGCCACTAGTTTACACTGTTGGTGTCATCTGGAACACTCCTTATTTGTGTGCAAACGACCCTAAAGCCCCTCACCCCACTTATATTTTACTGCAGAAACACTCGTCGAATTCTCCCTGAGAAGCTTCTAAATCAATCAAATGAAAGACAAGGACACTAGATTATATCATTGTCCTTTTACGTGAATTACAAGGACAATAGTAGTCATTGGATAAATCCATAGCATGCATGTGGGATTTTAATCTGGAATTCCAGCAGCATGACCTACATGTTCAGATGGAAGCACCAAAAATACGAACTCCTCACCCCCTCCATCTCATCCCCAGTTTTGGCTCGTAGGGAAATTGCTGTGCATGAACCACAGGGAGAACACACTCACCAATTATGCCTCGAACCAACTCTTTCTCGACATCGGCTCTTTTTCCTCAACCTGAAATATCTTGTGCTCATCCACTTTTGCTTTTACAGAAAAGACCACACTCACTGAAAACAACTGACCTGCTTTTTCCAGCAGATTGGTTAAGTGATGTCCATGATCCTTGATTTTAGATTCAATCCATAAGGTACAAAAGAGATGTTCATTAGATCCAAACACCTTTTAAGATTAAAAGTATTATTGGTAAATGATAAATATATGTGTTCAACACGTGTTTACATGTCTTTACTCTCTTGAGTGTTACACTTACAGGATAAAGGATGTTCCTTGGGCAAGGTGTTAGGGTTAAGTCCAATAAATCACCAGACTTACGAGGAGGCCAGCACAGTCTTGCTCGAAGCTTTCTGCAAAGCGTCCACTCAAAGGCACTACTATTGTGTTTAGTTCTGTAAAACATACCAAATACTGTCACCGCCTTAGCCGAAGGCTTGCATATCCAATTGAGTATGACTGTCTAGCCATTCCAACTCACCACAAATGCATGGGTCGAGGTTAAAGCTGCAAGAAAAAGGGGCAATGCAAGCTTTAACAAAGACTGTCAAGACAGTTTATCTTATTTAATACTTGTAAAATTTGAGTAAAACTTGAATAATCTTGAATTACTTTTTAATTACCTGGTATTTCATTTATTTTAATTTTTTACTCCGTGGGGTCTTCCACCCCACGGGGTCTCAGTGCTGCTCACGTTCTCTGTTTTCTTGTTTTGCAATATTATAAGAAATACCATGCTAAGGTTGAATTGACAACACTGTACATCTTATACCATGCCATTAAAGTCATGTGATTCTTTGCAAGACAGAAAGGTGCTTTGTTTGGAAAAAAGCTTTTCACAATGTGGTGGTGTAAAGCAATTTGTGGTTACAAAGCAGGAAGGCAGCTCTATTTATGAGATTTTAATCTGACCTTGTTTGATAATTATAAATTATAGGCATTGTTCTGTACGGCAGGCAAGAGTCAATGGATTATATAAGCATGTGCATTGAATAATGTGTGAGTTTGCAAATAATAGGAGACGAGCATAACCCACGCTCTGCGCGACATGTTGGGGTGGGTGTGTTTGAGAAAGGAACTGATGCAGAGTATTAGTAGTAATTTTACTTTAATGCAGTAAGTGGAATACGATTTCACTGTTTCAGAACCATTTTATTTACTTTTTTTTTGTACCATGCACCTCATATGGTCTTTGAGATAATGTAAGCCGAATATCACGTTACTCGAGCGCAGAACAAAGTCGAAGATAGCGCGACACGAAACCACAAACTCGGAAATAATATATAAGATGGTATCTGGAACAAATGTGCAATTTGCTGAGAATCAACAAGATTGTTAAGCAACCTAGATGGTCTTAGACTTGGTAAACTGGATGAAGGAACGACTATTTATTGCCATTAAATGCATGAAAAACAAACTCCAACCCACCCACCCCCAACACCATCTTCACCCACCTTCACCCCTTCCCTCCCACACCCACACCTGTATATACATCCTCCTCACTTCTATTGTTCTGTGTACTGAACATTACTTTTCATTTGAAATTGCCTGCTGTACCATCAGCTAGAGCACCCTCATTCACATTCAATGTCAGCAACTCCCTTTAGATTCTCTCCGGCGGCTTCTTCAGTGATGAGAAGGATGGTTGCAGCAGTCATTTATTCGATACACACATTATTGACCTTTGGAGACATTATTTCCGTTGTGATGTCATTCAATGCCATTATTGGCTGGTGCTGAGCCCTATAATCACACGATGTGTTGCTAGCAGTACATTCTAAAGTCATCGTGGTTTTGTGGTGTAAAACAGTTCCATGACAGACATCATCATTTTATGATAAAAAAAATCAAAATCAACAAAACCTCTGAATTTGTCTTGTCATTTGACAAACATTTAAACAAATTTTCTCGGTTATTCCTATGATCCAGACTAATGCAGGTCATGTACTTTATGCCATATGTATGTAAATATTATATATTATATATAAAGCTCTTTCTGAACACTGAATGGCTGACTGATGTAAAAGATCGGTACCTTCCGGGAGACGTAGAAAGCTGAAATTTTGTGTGCTGATAGAACATCAGATAAAACGTCACAGAATCATCAAACAACATCCATAAATGAAAACAATAAATGAAAAAAATACAGGTGAGTGACCCATGACAATGGCGAAGCGTGGTAATTTTGTGTGCCAATGGACATCAAAGCAGATACACCCCCCAAAAAATCAAAGAATCGTCGGACAACATCCGTAAATGAAAATAAAAACAAATGCAGAAAATAAACGAAAGTAAATAAAATGAAAAATCAAATACAGTTGAGCGACCCCAGAAAATGGGGAAGCACGGTTCATAGCCTTAACAATGCGTAAGCACACCCACTAATATATATATGTATATATACACATATATTGTTGCGAATTCGCGCCCGCCGGCGTGCGAACGGCCACGTGACTCGAATCGCGGCGCCTCGCCCACCGGACGGACAATTCTGTCGTGACCCTCTCGGATAACGCCGGGAGCCAGTCATGGGTGGGGGTTTAACCTCACCACAACCCAGTCCGCATTCTACCCGCGCGAAATAGGGTGAATCGCCGAAAGTCGATATACCTAAGTACTCGCACGGGTAACCTACCGAGGGGTTGTACCACGCCACAGGTCGACTTCGGACACGAACGCTTAAGCGGCTCGTTCCGTGCTACAGGGATAACCGAGCGGAGTTATCGTCGACCTTGACGGTTCCAATTAATTATCGGGCGTATCACGCCCACTCGAACCCTTTACGTGAAGCAAGATGGAGACCCAACAAAGGAAAGGACGCAGCGAAACGGGGAACAATTCAACACAAAGCACATTTATTTCACACCAAGATAGCACACATATATAGCACGTATTTACAGCCAAACAGTCAGAGATACACATATATCAAATAAAAAAAAGAAACAGTGAGCAGAGATACTACCGACTAACGCGCACACACGGCAACACTTAACAGTTCTACTTTACAAGACAGGCGCCTCCCACAGTCATTTGCCCAAAGACCCCGAAGAAAAGAGAAGGGTGACTTCCCTGGTGCGCCGTCGAGCCCTTTTCCCACGACCTCTACTCCGAGCTCTCCTCCTTCCGCCGTCCTCCACTACCGACGACTCCTCATAGCTCCACTCAGAGGGGAAAAAGACA
Source organism: Eptatretus atami (assembly GCA_035128595.1). NCBI lineage: Eukaryota > Metazoa > Chordata > Myxini > Myxiniformes > Myxinidae > Eptatretus > Eptatretus atami. The sequence continues at coordinate 91,445,608 of CM068960.1, forward strand.
GAGAGATTCACTCCACCAGTTCCACACGAAGGGGAAAAAGACAGAGAGCTTCACTCCACCAGTTCCACACGAAGGGGAAAAAGACAGAGAGCTATCTTTGCACCCGCGTGTCCGTCTTTATAGCGCGGGGCCCCGCCCTCCACTCCCCCCGTTTCGGCTCCACCCTCCTTCGAGAGGGTTCCCGAAAAGGGGCGTGCCCTCTCGTTCCCCCCTCCCCGCGCCATGCGGGGGGGCGAGGAAAGTCAGTCTTGGCGCAGGGCCAGGGAATTATTCCCCCAAAAAGAGGCCCCTCCTTCACATGACCTCTGACCTTTGACTGCATCGCCCCTCCTCCACTCCAAAGCGCGGGGAAGCCAGACGGGAGAAACAGGCGGGAAAACCTGCGCATCCTCGCAGTTCCCTCTGCGGAGATCGTAACCGCACGGAGCTTGTTGAATGGCGAGTGGTGAAGATGCTGGTAGCGCAGTTGTGGAGGGGGCGTGGTTGCAGTGTGGTTGCGCTGTGGTGGGGATGGCGTGGTTGTGGTTGACATGTGGTTGGTTCGAAAATAAAGAAAGAACAGAAAAACGACTGACTCAAAGTGTCGCAGCCCGAATGAATCACATTAATTCCCTCTAAACAACGGGTTTGGGGCTAACTATACATGTACTTCAGAAATACCTCACCTACGGGACCTGAGAGTGGTTGCGAATTTCCACAGCCGTAACAACTACCCCCTCCCCTTTTTACAGACTCGTCCGAGTCGTCAAATTTTCGTGTGCCATCATGTGTAGTTCTCCCCTAGTACGTTTTACCTTCGGATCCCTGAGTGCGACATTCATGGTATTCGTGTCCCAAAATAAATAACCTGAGGGCTGAGTAACTAACTAAACAAACCACTCGTACGGACGACTAAATAAAATTGCCGGCGCTAAGACAGACATGCCGGGGGCGCACTCATATGTACAGTACATCTTAACACCTTAACCTTATAATGGTTATAATCTTATAATCTTAACACCTTAACCTTAACCTTAACCTTAACCAGGATCAATGGACTCTGCAAAAAGAAAGCAGTTAGCAGGGAGCCAGGCTGCTCGCATGCAGTCTCTGGCTCAAGCCATGCAGGTGGCAGGGAACGTGGCCGGCTGCTCACACGCAGTCCTAGGCCTCCCCTTTGAAAATGACCACAGTGAACCACAACGGTGCATGGGCTGCACAAAACGTAGTTCTCCGTGCCAGCTCAAGTGGCACACGCAATGAGCACAAAGGATGGATGGATGGATGGATGGATGAATGGATGATGGATGGACGCAAACACGGTGCACGGGCCGCCACTGCAGGCCCGTGTTGTAGCTGCAACAGGCAGTTCTCACAGCTTGCAAACTGTTGCCTTGATCCTGGCGCACATGGCAATGAACAAGGGGGGGGGCAAAGCAAAATTGGACGGGGCAAAATGGACAAGGGCAGTAGGCATGGCATGGCAAAGGTGAACAGGCAAACACAGCCTGCAGAACAAGGCCGCTGCAGGCGAACACAGCTGGCAGACGAACTGGCCGGCCCAGGCCTTGCAGTAAAAACAGCCGGCAGATGAACTGGCCGGCACAGGCCTTGAAGCACAGCAGCTGCAGACGATCCGGCCGGTACAGGCCTCGCAGACAAACAATTACTTATCGTCATAACTGATCTAAGGACCCTTTATGGTGTATTGCGAATTTCCACACCGAACAATATATATATATATATACACATATATATACACACATATTATATATATTATATATATACATACATACTGTACATGTATACACACATATATATATATATATATATATATATATATATATATATATATATATATATATACAGTGGGGAGAACAAGTATTTGATACACTGCCGATTTTGCAGGTTTTCCCACTTACAAAGCACGTAGAGGTCTGTAATTTTTATCATAGGTACACTTCAACTGTAAAAGACGGAATCTAAAACAAAAATCCTGAAAATCACATTGTATGATTTTAAATAATTAATTTGCATTTTATTGCATGAAATAAGTATTGATACATCAGAAAAACAGAACTTAATATTTGGACAGAAACCTTTTTTGCAATTACAGAGATCAGACGTTTCCTGTAGTTCTTAACCAGGTTTGCACAGACTGCAGCAGGGATTTTGGCCCACTCCTCCATACAGATCTTCTCCAGACCCTTCAGATTTCGGGGCTGTCGCTGGGCAACACAGACTTTCGCTCCCTCAAAGATTTTCTATTGGGTTCAGTCTGAGACTGGCTAGGCCACTCCAGGACCTTGAGATGCTTCTTACGGAGCCACTCCTTAGTTTCCCTGGCTGTGGTTCAGGTAGTTGTCATGCTGGAAGACCCAGCCACGCCCCATCTTCATTGCTCTTGTTGAGGGAAGGAGGTTGTTGGACAAGATCTCGTGATACATGGCCCCATCCATCCTCCCCTCAATACGGTGCAGTCATCCTGTCCCTTGCAGAAAAGCATCCCCAAAGAATGATGTTTCCACCTCCATGCTTCACGGTTGGGATGGTGTTCTTGGGGTTGTACTCTTCCTTCTTCCTCCAAACACGGCCAGTGGAGTTTAAACCAAAAAGCTCTATTTTGGTGTCATCAGACCACATGACCTTCTCCCATTCCTCCTCTGACGAGAGATACATAGGAGGAAACCTCTGAAACAAAAAATGTCGGACGGGTCCTGGGAAGGTTATAGCGAGGTGATGAGGCCCTCAGCCGGAGGGAGGGGGTGTGTCCCCCTCACCAACCCCCTTCAGCTATGACTGCAGTGGCCCAAAAGAGAACTGATACTGGGCTCACATCAGACCGTGGGCAGAAGATTAAATTCATTCAAAAAGAACCCGGGCAACCAACGCTGGTGCATTCACACCTCGTATATACATACATATATATAATATATATATATATATATATGTATATATATATATATATGTTACGGCTGTGGAATTTGCAATACACTGTCATAAAGGGTCCTTAGATCAGTTATGACGCTAAGTTTATGTGCAGATAGTTCCCCACCGTTGTTTAAAGGAATTCGTGTGATTCATCGGGTGGACTCTGAGATAGCCGTTTTTCTTTTGCTGTCGTTATTTTGCGACCAATCATCCCCCAACACCAAATCCCACCACCAACAACGCCCCCAAACAACTACACAAACCACCACCACTTCGCCCCCTTCACCTCCACAACCCCACCCGGCAAACATCGCCTCACCCCCACTCTCAAACGACGCCCGCCAACAACCAAATCGCCACCACCAACACCCTTCCCAAACACCACAGCAAACTCCCACGACCTTCGCCTTTCTACCGAACGTCGTGCCATGGGTTGTGAATGGGATCCTTTCGAAGAAGAAATCGGATCAGGATCATTCACGCCCACTTTTCATCCATCCAATGGCTGAGCATCAGGTGGTGCAGCCCGCCTCCAAACCGCTGGATCCACAAAATTTACATATGCACTCCTCCCCGGCCTATATAAGCACGAGCACAACGCAGCTCACGGCAGGGTCGGTGGGGCAGAGTCAGGAGACGGAGCTCGAAGCAGACGGGAAAGGCAGACGGGGCCGATCGACGGAGAGGAAGGAGCTCGGAGCTCAGGTCGAAGTTGAGGGGCGAGAAGGGCGGTTGCTGAGTGGAGCAGGATGCGGAGGAGGGCTCAGAGGCGAACCAGAGGGCTAAGTAGGGACCGCCGCCGGAGAAGGGGCGTAGTGGAGGCCACAGCCAGGAGGAGTTCGCCGGAGCCAGTGCGGTCCAGAGCGTCAACTCGTTGGACGGAGCGTCAGCAATTCCCCTCTCCCTTACCGAGCTCCGCGCTAAGAAGCGCCGGTAACCCCTTCCGTTCCCCTCCCCAACCGTGGTGCCGACGGTGAAACACGTGCCTGCGCGGAGCAGCCGGAGGAGCTACCGGCCACGCCAGGGGCACGAAGCACAAGGCGCAGCTACGCTGACATTGCAGCTTGCCCGCCATCGTGCCACGAGGGCGCGGGTAAGACCCCTTCGGTCTCGTGGACCTGGCCGCTCATCAAGGTTCCACGACATTTGGTCCACGTCTGTCTTGGAGGGTGGCTTTCTTTGCTTTTGTGTAAGTGCATGTGGTGCCGTCTTCTAAGTAAAACTGTTTAGGTAATTGTGGTGAATAAATATTCGGTTGTAACTCTGCCTTTCTTGATTTCACGTGTACGTTTGCATGATTTATGCATGGCTGTAATACGTGCCTTGTCTGAGTGTGAAATAAATGTGCTTGTTGAACTGTTCCCCGTTTCGTTGCTCCTTTCCTTGTTTGAAAGTTCCATCTTGCATCACGGAAGGAATTGGTAGAAGGTGTAAGCACCCAGTAAATAATCACATCCGTCGGGGCGGCGATAACACCGCTCGCTTATCACTCAAGCACGGAATGGACCGCTTAAGCGGTTCGTGTCCTAGGCCGGCCAGCGGCGAGGTACGATGCCCGGTTAACTACTCGCCGCAGGTACTTAGGTAGGTCGAGTTTGGCGAACAACCCTATCCTGCGCAGGTGGCCGATTGGCACGATTGTGGTGTGGTCGAAAGACCCACCCGTGACTAGCTCCTGGCGGTAGTTCCAAGGAGGGTCACGACTGAATTGTCTGTTCTGGTGGGCGACACGGTCGCGATTGAGTTACGTGGCCGATCGCATGCCAGGCGGACGTAAATTCGTAACTATATATATATATATATATATATATATATATTATTATATATATATACACACATATGTATATATATTATATATTGTTACGGCTGTGGAAATTCGCAACCGCCATTCAGGTCCCGTAGGTGAGGTATTTCTGAAGTACATGTATAGTTAGCCCCAAACCCGTTGTTTAGAGGGAATTAATGTGATTCATTCGGGCTGCGACACTTTGAGTCAGTCGTTTTTCTGTTCTTTCTTTATTTCGAACCAACCACATGTCAACCACAACCACGCCATCCCCACCACAGTGCCAACCACACTGCAACCATGCCCCTCCACAACTGCGCTACCAGCATCTTCACCACTCGCCATTCAACAAGCTCCGTGCGGTTACGATCTCCGCAGAGGGAACTGCGAGGATGCGCAGGTTTTCCCGCCTGTTTCTCCCGTCTGGCTTCCCCGCGCTTTGGAGTGGAGGAGGGGCGATGCAGGTCAAAGGTCAGAGGTCATGTGAAGGAGGGCCTCTTTTTGGGGGAATAATTCCCTGGCCCTGCGCCAAGACTGACTTTCCTCGCCCCCCGCATGGCGGGGGGGGGGAACGAGAGGGCACGCCCTTTTCGGGAACCCTCTCGAAGGAGGGTGGAGCCGAAAACGGGGCGGAGTGGAGGGCGGGCCCCGCGCTATAAAGACGGACACGGCCGGGTGCAAAGATAGCTCTCTGTCTTTTTCCCCTTCGTGTGGAACTGGTGGAGTGAAGCTCTCTGTCTTTTTCCCCTTCGTGTGGAACTGGTGGAGTGAAGCTCTCTGTCTTTTTCCCTTCGTGTGGAACTGGTGGAGTGAATCTCTCTGTCTTTTTCCCCTCTGAGTGGAGCTGTGAGGAGTCGTCGGTTGTGGAGGACGGCGGAAGGAGGCGGAGCTCGGAGTAGAGTCGTGGGAAAAGGGCTCGACGGGCACCAGGGAAGTCACCCTTCTCTTTTCTTCGGGTCTTTGGGCAAATGACTGTGGGAGCGCCTGTTTCTGTAAAGTAGAACTGTTAAGTGTTGCCGTGTGTGCGCGTTAGTCGGTAGTATCTCTGCATCACTGTTTCTTTCTTTTATTTGATATATGTGCATCTCTGACTGTTTGGCTGTAATACGTGCTATATGTGTGTGCTATCTGTGTGTGAAATAAATGTGCTTTGTGTTGAATTGTTCCCGTTCGCTGCGTCCTTTCCTTTGTTGGGTCTCCATCTTGCTTCACGTAAAGGTTCGAGTGGGCGTGATACGCCCGATAATTAATTGGAACCGTCAAGGTCGACGAATAACTCCGCTCGTTTATCTCTGTAGCACGGAACGAGCCGCTTAAGCGGTTCGTGTCCGAAGTCGACCTGTGGCGTGGTACAACCCCTTGGTAGGTTACCCGTGCGAGTACTTAGGTATATCGACTTTCGGCGATTCACCCTATTTCGCGCGGGTAGAATGCGGACTGGGTTGTGGTGAGGTTAAACCCCCACCCGTGACTGGCTCCCGGCGTTATTCGAGAGGGTCACGACAGAATTGTCCGTCCGGTGGGCGAGGCGGCCGCGATTCGAGTCACGTGGCCGTTCGCACGCCGCGGGCGCGAATTCGCAACAATATATGTGTATATATACATATATATATATATATATATAATATATATATATATATATATATATATATATATATAATATATACAGTGGGGAGAACAAGTATTTGATACACTGCCGATTTTGCAGGTTTTCCGCTTACAAAGCATGTAGAGGTCTGTAATTTTTATCATAGGTACACTTCAACTGTGAAAGACGGAATCTAAAACAAAAATCCTGAAAAACACATTGTATGATTAAAAATAATTAATTTGCATTTTATTGCATGAAATAAGTATTTGATCACCTACCAACCAGTAAGAATTCCGGCTCTCACAGACCTGTTAGTTTTGTCTTTAAGAAGCCCTCCTATTCTCCACTCATCACCTGTATTAACTGCACCTGTTTGAACTCGTTATCTGCATAAAAGACAGCTGTCCACACTCAATCAATCAGACTCCAACCTCTCCACAATGGGCAAGACCAGAGAGCTGTCTAAGGACATCAGGGACAAATTTGTAGACTTGCACAAGGCTGGGATGGGCTACAGGACAATAGGCAAGCAGCTTGGTGAGAAGGCAACAACTGTTGGCACAATTATTAGAAAATGGAAGAAGTTCAAGATAACAGTCAATCTCCCTCGGTCTGGGGCTCCATGCAAGATCTCACCTCGTGGAGCCTCAATGATCATGAGAAAGGTGAGGGATCAGCCCAGAACTACACGGCAGGACCTGGTCAATGACCTGAAGAGAGCTGGGACCACAGTATCAAAGAAAACCATAAGTAAACACTACGCCGTCATGGATTAAAATCCTGCAGCGCACGCAAGGTCCCTCTGCTCAAGCCAGCGCATGTCCAGGCCCGTCTGAAGTTTGCCAATGACCATCTGGATGATCC
>CM068960.1:91458798-91479719 GCA_035128595.1 Eptatretus atami
GCCGGTCCCTGGTGTGCACATACCTGGGGCAGTGGCGGTGGTGCTGGGAGAGAGAGCTCGAGGTTGGCCCGACTCATCCGCAGCCATCCCTCTTTCACATATACACTACCCTAGCCCCCCTCTTTTTACAATTCGGCACTACTTCTACACCCACACAGAGAGGATATAAAATATGGATATGTACATTTCAGTGATCATCCTGTCTGGCTGCCTGGGGCAGTACACCACGCTGCCCCGAAAGCACCTTTTGGCAAGAACATTGGTCTGTTGAGCTCTTGGGGCAGGTTGGCGGAAGAGGGGGTTTTGTGGGCTCTTTCTGCATTATAGTTGCTCCTGGTTGTGGGGCAGTGCCTGCAAGAGGGTACATTAGAGTCGATGCTCCAACTGGCTTGCCACCCAGAAAGCGAGAGGCCCGGACCAGGTGGAGTGTGCCTGGGGGCTGCTGCATCATCTGACGCCATAATCTTGGGTCTCCTCTGGCAATTTGTTACTGGGTCTACACTATCATGGGGATTCTAATAGGCCCTCAGATGCCACTAGTTTAACATCTGTTGGTGTCATTCTGGAACAGCTCCTTATTTGGTCCTGCAACGACCTAAAAGCCCCTGCCACCCGCACTTATATTTACTGCAGAAACACTCGTGCGGAATTTTCCCTGAGAAGCTTCTAATGCAATCAAATGAAAGACAAGGAACTAGATGTTATATCATTGTCCTTTACGGGTGAATTTACAAGGACAATAGTAGTCATTGGATAAATCGCATAGCATGCATGTGGGATTTTAATCTGGAATTCCAGCAGCATGACCTAAATGTTTCAGATTGGAAGGCACCAAAAATACGAACTCTCACCCCTCGCATCTCATCGCCTCAGTTTGGCTCGTAGGGAAATTGCTGTGCATGAACCAAGGGAGAACAAACTCACAATTATGCCTCGAAGCAACTCTGATCTCGACATGCGGTCTTTTTCCTCAACCTGAAAATATCTTGTGCTCATCCACTTTTGCTTTTAACAGAAAAGACATCGCTTGAAAAACAACTGACCTGCTTTTTCCAAGCAGATTGGTTAAGTGATGTCGGGCATGATCCTTGATTTAGATTCAATCCATAAGGTAGCAAAGAATTTCAATATACATCCAACACCTTTTAAGATTAAAAGTATTATTGGTAAATGATAATATATGTGTTCAACACGTGTTTACATGTCTTTACTGCTCTTGAGTGTTACACTTACAGGATAAAGGATGTTCCTTGGGAAGGTGTTAGGGTTAAAGTCCAATAAATCACGTCAGACTTACGAGGAGGCGCAGCAAGTCTTGCTCGAAGCTTTCTGCAAAGCGTCCACTCAAAAGGCACTACTATTGTGTTTAGTTCTGTAAAACATACCAATATACTGTCACTGGCTTATGCCGAAGGCTGCATATCCAATTGAGTATGACTGTCTAGGCCATTCCAACTACCAACAAATGCAATGGTCGAGGTTTAAGCTGCAAGAAAAAGGGGCAATGGAAGCTTTTAACAAAGACTGTCAAGACAGTTTATCTTATTTAATACTTGTAAATTTGAGTAAAACTTGAATAATCTTTTCATTACTTTTTAATTACGCCCTGGTATTTCATTTATTTTTAATTTTTTTACTACCGTGGGGGTCTTCGCACCCACGGGTCTGCAGTGCCGCTCATCGTTCTCTGTTTTCCTTGTTTGCAATATTATAAGATATACCGATGCTAAGGTTGAATTGACAACAACTGTACATCTTATACATTTGCCATTAAAGTCATGGTTCCTTTGCAAGACAGAAAGGTGCTTTGTTTGGAAAAGCATTTTCACAATGTGGTGGTGTAAAGAATTTGTGTTACAAAGCGGAAGGCAGCTCTATTTATACGAGATTTTTAATCTGACCTATGTTTGATAAATTATAATTATAAGCATTGTTTCTGTACGGTCAGGGCAAGAGTCAATGATTATATAAGCATGTGCATGATAATGGTGTGAGGTTTGGCCCAATAATAGGAGACGATGCATAACCCGCGCTCTGCGCGACATGTTGGGGTGGGTGTGTTTGAGAAAGGAAAGGCTGATGCAGAGTATTTAGTAGTAATTTTTTACTTTAATGCAGTAAGTAAATACGATTTCACTGTTTCAAAAGCATTTTATTTACTTTTTTTGTACCAAATGCAGCCTTCATATGGTCTTTGAGATAATGTAGCCGAATATCATGTTACTCGAGCGCAGAACAAAGTCGAAGATAGGCGACGAACCACAAACCTGGAAATAATATAATAAGATGGTATCTGACAAATGTGGCAATTTGCTGAGAATCAACAAGATTGTTAAGCAACCTAGATGGTCTTAGACTGTGTAAACTGGATGAAGGAGACTATTTATTTGCATTAAATGCATGAAAAACAAACTCGCACCACCCACTCCGCCAACACATCTTCACCCACCTTCACCCTTCCCTCCCACACCTCACACCTGTTTTATATACATCCTCCTCACATTCTATTGTTCTGTGTACTGAACATTACTTTTCATTTTGAAAATTGCCGTGCTGTAACCATGCAGCTAGAGCACCTCATTCACATTGCAATGTCAAGGCAACTCCTTTAGATTCTCTCCGGCGGCTTTCTTCCAGTGATGAGAAGGATGGTTGCAGCAGTCATTTAATTCCGATACACACATATTGACTTTGGAGACATTCTTTCGGTTGTGATGTCATTCAATGTGCCATTATTGGCTGGTGCTGAGACCTATAAATCATGCGACGATGTGTTGCTAGCGAATACATTCTAAAGTCATCGTGGCTTTGTGGTGTAAACAGTTCCATACAGACATCAATCATTTTATGATAAAAAATATCAAATCAACAAAACCTCTGAATTTGTCTTGTCATTTGACAAAGCATTTAACAAATTCTCGTTATTTCCTATGATGCCAGACTATGGCAGGTCAATGTACTTTATGCCATATGTATGTAATATTATATATCAAAAGCTCTTTCTGAACACTGAATGGCTGCTGATGTAAAAAGATCGGGTACCTTCGCCGGGAGACGTAGAAAGCTGATTTGTGTGCTGAATAGAACATCAGATAAAACGTCACAGAATGCATCAAACAACATCGCATAAAATGAAAATATAAAATAAATGAAACATAAATGAAAAATACAGGTGAGTGACGTCCATGAAATGGCGAAGCGTGGTAATTTTGTGTGCCAATGGACATTCAAAGCAGATACACGGCCGCCCAAATTCAAAGAATCGTCGGACAACATCCGTAAATGATAAAAACAAATGGAGAAAATAAACGAAAGTAAATAAAATGAAAAATCAATACAGTTGAGCGCCCGAGAAAATGGGGAGCACGGTTCATAGCTTACACAATGCGTAAGCACACCCACTAATAATATATATATATAACAGTGGAGAGAACAAGTATTTGATACACTGCGATTTTGCAGGTTTTAACCAATTACATAGCAGCGTAGAGGTCTTGTAATTTTTATCATAGGTACAAGCTTCAATGTGAAAAGACGAATCTAAACAAAAATCCTGAAAATCACATGTAATGATTTTTTAAATAATTAATTTGCATTTTATTGCATGAAATAAGTATTTGATACATCAAAAAAAACAGAAACTTAATTTGGTACACAGAAACCTTTGTAGCATTACGAGTAAGATCTAGACTTTCTGTAGTTTCCTGTAAACCAGAGTATGCACCTAGACTGCAGCAGTGGGATTTTGCGACCCCGTCCTTCTCTTTATACAGCACTTTCCCAGATCCTTTCATGGATTTCGGGGCCTGTCGTGGGGAACCAATACAGTACTTTGCACGCTCCCCTCCACAGATTTTCTATTGGGTTACAGGTGCCTGGAGACTGGAGCTAGGCTCCTGCCATGGACCTTGAGATGCTTTCGTTAGAGAGCCGACTACTTACGTGTCTCCCTGGTGTGTATTTCCTACGGTCGATGTTGTACATCTGGAAGACCGCAGCACGCCCCCATCTTCATGCTCTTGTTGAAGGAAGGAGGTTGTTGGCCAAAGATCTCGTCGATAATGGCGCCCATCATCTCCCCTCAAGACGGTGGCAGTCATTGTCCCCCTTTGCAGAAGAGCATCAAAGAATGATGTTTCCTGCCATGCTTCACGGTTGGGATGGTCGGCTTATCTTGGCGGTTGTATCTTCTCTTACTTCCTCTTTCGGAACACGGCGTGAGTTTTAAACCAAAAGCTCTATTGTGGTCATCAGACCGACATGGAACATTCTCTCAGTCCTCATTCCTCTCTGGTCATCCAGATTGGTCATATGGCAAACTTCAACTGAGCCTGGACGTCCTGTTGCTGGCCGATCGGGCACCTTGCTGCCGCTCTGCAGCAGGATTTACATGACGGCCTTAAGTGGTAGCGCTGCTATGGTTATAATTCTATAGCACTACTCGAGTGGATCAATGTCCTAAAGCTGTTCAATCAGCTCTCCAAGCTAGTCATTGACCCAGGTTCCTGACCGTGTACAGTTCTGGCTGATCCCTCACCTTTCTGCATGATCATTGAGGCTCCACGAGGTGAGATCCTGCACCGGAGCCCGACGCGAAGGGACAGATTTGACTGTTTCCATCTTGAAACTTCTTCCCATTTTCTTAATAAACATTTGGCCAACAGTGGCCTTGCCTTCCACCAAAGCTGCTTCCTATTGTCCGTGTAGCCCAACTGCCCACCCTCTGTTGATCAGTCTACAATTTTGTGCCTGATGTCCTTAAGATAGCTCTCTTGGTCTTGCTCCATGTGTGGAGAGTTGCAGAGTCATGAATTGATTGATGTAGGATCAGCCCTCTCTTTTCATGCAGATGCCTAAGATTCAATACAGGTGCAGTTATACAGGTAATAGTGGAGAATAGGAGGGCTTCTTTCTTAAAGACAAAACTACAGGTCTGTGAGGCCGGAATACTCTTACTGGTTGGTAGGGCTGATTACAAACAATACTTATTTCATGCAATAATGGCAATTAATTATTTTAAAATCATACATGGTGTTTTTCAGGATTTTTGTTTAGATTCGCGTCTTTCACATGTTGAAGTGTACCTAATGATAAAATTACAAGACGGTTAATGCTTTGTAAGCGGGAAACCTTGCAAAATCGCAGTGTATCAAAATACTTGTTCTCCGCCACTGTATATTATATATATATATATATATATTATATATATATATATATATATATATATATATATATATATATTGTATATATAACACATATATTGTTGCGAATGTCGCGCCGCCGCGTGCGAACGGCCACGTGACTCGAATCGCGGCCGCCTCTGCCCACCGGACGGACATTCTGTCGTGACCCTCGGAATAAACGCGGGAGCCAGTCCGGGTGGGGGTTTTAACCTCACCACATACGCCAGTCGCCGCATTCTACCCGCCGCGAATAGGGTGATCGCCGAAAGTCGATATACCTAAGTACTTCGGCACGGGTTAGCCTACGCAAGGGGTTTGTACCACGCCACAGGTCGACTTCGGACACTAACCGCTTAAGCGGCTCGTTCCGTGGCTAACTAGAGATACGCGAGCGGAGTTATCGTCGACGCTTGACGGTTCCAATTAATTATCGGCGTATCACGCCCACGTCGAACCCTTTACGGAAGCAAGATGGAGACCCAACAAAGGAAGGAGGCAGCGAAATCGGGGAAGCAATTCAACACAAAAGCACAAATTTATTCACCACAGATAGTCACACATCATATAGCCGTATTTACAGCAAAACAGTCAGAGATGCACATATATCAAATACAAAGAAAAGAAACCAGTGATGCAGAGATACTACAGACTAACGGCACACAGCGGCAAGACTTAACAGTTCTACTTTACAAGACAGGCGCCTCCCACAGTCATTTGCCAAAGACGCCGAAAGAAAAGAGAAGGGTGACTTCCCTGGTGCGCCCGTCGAGCCCTTTTCCCAGAACTTACTCCGAGCTCCGCGCTCCTTGCCGGCCGTCCTGCACAGCAACCGACGACATCTTCAAGCATCCACTCAGAGGGGAAAAAGACAGAGATGATCACTCCACCAGTTTCCACCACGAAGGGGAAAAAGACAGAGAGCTTCACTCACCAGTTCGCACACGAAGGGGAAAAGACAGAGAGCTTTCACTCCAACTCAGTTCGCACACGAAGGGGAAAGACAGGAGCTATCTTTGCACCCGGCCGTGTCGTACTTTAATAGGCGCGGGGCCCCGCCCTCCACTCCGCCCGTTCGGCTCACCCTCCTACGAGAGGGTTCCCGAAAAGGGCGTGCCTCTGTCGTTCCCCCTCCCCGCGCCAGCGGGGGGCGAGGAAAAGTTCAGTCTTGGCGGCAGGGCCAGGGAATTATTCCCCAAAAAGAGGCCCGTCTTCACATGACTCTCTGACCTTTGACGCTGCATCGCCCCTCCTCCACTCCCAAAGTCGGCGGGAAGCCAGAACGGGAGAAACAGGCGGGAAATACCTGCGCATTCCTCGCATGTTCCGTCTGCGGAGATCGTAACCGCACGGAGCTTGTTGAATGGCGAGTGGTGAAGAATGCTGGTAGCGCAGTTGTGGAGGGGGCATGGTTGCAGTGGTGGTTGGCACTGTGGTGGGGATGGCGTGGTTTGTTGACATGGTGGTTGGTTCGAAATAAAGAAGAACAGAAAAACGACTGACTGAAAGTGTCGGCAAGCCCGAATGATCACATTAATTGCCTCGTAAACAACGGGTTTGGGGCTAACTATAGCTGTCTTCAGAAAATACCTCACTACGGGCTGAATGGCGGTTGCGATTTCCACAGCCGTTAAACAATATAATATATTATACATATGTGTGTATATATATATAATATATATAATATATATATATATAATATATATATATAGTTACGAATTTCGGTCCGCTGGCATGCGATCGCCCACGTAACTCAATCGCGACCGTGTCGCCACCAGAACAGACAATTCAGTCGTGACCCTCCTTGGAACTACCGCCAGGATAGCTAGTTCCGGTGGGTCTTCGACGCACACGCAAATCGTGCAATGCACGGCCACGCTGCGCGGATAGGGTTGTTCGCCAAACTCGACTACCTAAGTACCTGCGCGAGTAGTTAACGGGCATCGTACCTCCCGCTGACCGGCTAGGACACGAACCGCTTTTAAGCGGTGCCATTCCGTGCTTGAGTGATAAGCGAGGCGGTGTTATCGCCGACCCGAGGATGTGATCTTTTACTGGGTGCTTACAGCCTTCTAACCATTCTTCGCGTGATGCAAGATGGAAACTTTGCAAACAAGGGAAAGGATGGCACGAAACGGGGAACGTTTCAACAAACACATTTATTTCACATCAGACACAGGCACGTATTTACAGCCATGCAGTAAATCATGCAGCGTACACAGTGAAATGCAGCAAAGGCAGAGTTAACAACGCGAATATTTTATTCCACAATTCTAAACAGTTTTTACTTAGAAGAGCGGCGCCAGACCACATGCACTTACCAAAGCAAAGAAAAGCCACCCTCTCCAGAGAACAAGGTGGCAGACAGGTCCGTGACAAATGTACGTGGGAACCTTGATGAGCGGCCCAGGTCCACGAGACGCGAAGGGTCTTACGACGCGCGCGCTCGTGGACGTATGGCGGGCAAGTGCAATGTCCGTAGCTTGCGCCTGGCTTTCGTGCCCCTGGCGTAGCGTGAGGCTCTCTCCGGGGTTTCTTTTTCTCGCGCGCAGCATGCGTGTTTCATCCGTCGCACCGACGCGTTGGGGAGGGGAAGCGGAAGGGGTTACCGGCCGCTTTTCTTAGCGCGGAGGCTGGGTAAGGGAGATGGGGAATTGCTGACAGGCTCCGTCCAAACGAGTTGACGCTCTGGACGCGCATCTGGCTCGGCGAACATCCATCCTGGCTGTGGTCCACTACGCCCTTCTCCGGCGGCGGTCCTTAACTTAGCCCTCTGGTTCGCCTCTGAGCCCTCTCCGCATCCCTGCTCCACTCAGCAACTCAGCGCCTTACCTCCTGCCCCTCAACTTCGACCTGAGCTCCGAGCTCCTTCCTCTCCGTTCGATCGGCCCCGTCTGGCCTTTCCCAGTCTGCTTTCGAGCTCCGTCTTCCTGACTCTGCCCGCACCGACCCTGCCGTGTGAGCTGCCG
The DNA here is from genome assembly GCA_035128595.1 of Eptatretus atami. Lineage (NCBI taxonomy): Eukaryota > Metazoa > Chordata > Myxini > Myxiniformes > Myxinidae > Eptatretus > Eptatretus atami. The sequence goes on from CM068960.1 coordinate 91,466,948, forward strand.
TTGTGGGCCTCGTGCTTATATAGGCCGGGGAGGAGTGCATATGGTATAATTTGTGGATCCCAGCGGTTTGGAGGCGGGCTGCACCACCTGATGTCTCAGGCCATTGGTATGGATGAAAAGGTGGGGGTGAATGATTCTTGATTCCGATTTCTTCTTCGAAAGGATCCCATTCACACCATGGCACGACGTTCGTAGAAAGGCGAAGGTCGTGGGAGTTTGGGCTGTGGTGGTTTGGGAAGGGTGTTGGTGTGGCGATTTGGTTGTTTGGCGGGCGTCGTTTGATGAGTGGGGTGAGGCGATGTTTGCGGTGGGGTTGTGAGAGGTGAAGGGGGCGAAAGGTGTGGTGGTTTGGGTAGTTGTTTTGGGGGCGTTGTTGGTGGTGGCGATTTGGTGTTGGGGGGATGATTGGTCGCAAAATAACGACAGCTAAAAGAAAAACGGCTATCTCAGGTCACAGCCCGATGAATCACCGAATTTCCTTTAAACAAGCGGTGGGAACTATCTGGCACTAAACTTAGCGTCATAAACTGTGTCTTAGGACCCTTTATGACAGTGTATTGCAATATTCCACAGCCGTAACAATATATATATATTATATACATATATAATTATATATTATATATATAATATGTATGTATATACGAGGTGGAATGCACCAGCGTTGGTGCCAAGGGTTCTTTTTGAATGAATTTAATCTTCTGCCATGCGGTCTGATGTGAAGCCCAGTTAGTTGCTCTTTTGGGCGCACTGCAGTCATAGCTGAAGGGGTTGGTGAGGGGGACAACCCCCCTCCTGCCGCTGAGGGGCCTCATCACCTCGCGCTTATAACGCTTCCCAGGACCGCCGTTCCGACATTTTTTGTTTCAGAGGTTTCCTATCTTCATCGTTCAGGAGATTAGCGCGTGCAGACAAACAAACAAACAAAGAAAAGCTTCAAATTGATATTATATATAAATATATATATATATATATATATATATATATATATATAAATATATATATATTAATATATATATATATATATTATATATATATTGAGCAGACACTCCAACTCTCAACAAATTACATGATCAATTCGCACCGATAATAAATGTAAGTTATTTTAGGACTCTTTGAAGTTATTATTTAACGTGGGGGTGGAACTCATGGTGTTTTGGTGTAAAAAAACATTTGGAGTCTATTGGCTGAGGAACTCTTGTCTTCAGTTTCCTGCATCATCTGTTTTTGACAAGGTGAGCAAAAAAAAACCACACTCAGCCGCAACACCACACACACCGGACACATGCCCAATGGCGCCGAAAACTCCATCAACCACACAACCACATCACCATTCACGTCCCCCGGATTACAACCAGAGCTGTGGTCCATAGCTCTGGAAACACAGAACCAACAATAAGCAAACAAATCTACTCACCCCGCTCATATAATAACGAGATCACGAGTGGTAAGAAAAGAGCAGAGCAGACGATCAGTGATGAGTATTTGACGTTTATGCTTCTTAAGTTTTGAAAAATAACCCTCCTCAATTGACTTCGCGCACTGGCACAGTAAAGCGTAAATGAGAGTTGACTTGGGAATAAAGCGACACATGCAACACGCTGGTAATATTGGCCTGAGAAGCTTGCATGGGAAGCAGGTGTAATATCACATGGACTGGGTCTGCTGCTTGCTTATATATTACTGAAATTAGCAGAATAGATATTGGTTACTTTTTGATGCAATATGCATTTTTCTTCAAAAAAAAGTAAAATATATATATATATATATAATATATATATATATATATATATATATATATAACACATAATACAGTATATATTGTTGCGGTTAGGGAAAAGACCCCATTATGCATTCAGAGAGCACGAGGATGTTCCGCAGACACGATATTTCTTTAGTTTATGTGAGACAGATTTTCCCACCTTTCATCTGCGAGGGATTATGGAAGGAGCATGCGTTCGTTAGTGTAGAATGTTTGGTTTCTTGCACCTCTGTCTATCGATCCATCTTGGATCGCCATGAATGGCTCCACTCTGCCATACCGTTACGCGTCCTTCAACCATGTTCACACTTTCGAGCCCGGCAGTTACCGGAGTGCGCACATGAGGTGCGAGCCTCGTTAGTTGAGCCATGGTCAGCCCCTCTGTAAACGGAGTTAGATGGAGGAATAGCTGTAAGAATTTGTCCACTTGATTGAATGTTTGTAAATTGCTTCAGACCCTGCAGGGCCACGGACTTAATAATCGGCGGTAGCCTCAAGGTCAGTTGTGGTAACTTGTGGTGTAGGTCAAGTACACAACTTGTGATCGTGGTGCATGTCCAATACCGGAAAATATAGTTGTTATGTGTATAATATTATATATACTATATATATATATTATATATAGTATATAAATATATATACTATATATATACAGTATAAATGTATATAACAAATCCTGTCAAGGAAACTCAACTACACAGCAACAATTCTGACCACACTGACACACATGGAAGCACTTCCTATAACATTAAAGCAGCCGCTTCTAAACCACAAGCCGCATACTACGTGAGGCAGCAATATTGTTACGGGCCGGGGGGTTCGACCGTGAGAAACGGGGAAAGCCCCCCCGCCGAGCCGGCTCGACCGATACGCCCGGAATGTAAAGGTCGTCGGCCCGCGGATAAGTCCGGAGCGGACGGGTCGCTGACTGACCGCAGTTCGCAATGGATAGGACACGTGGGGTACGGTCGATTGCCAACTTTTCAATTTACCTAAGTACCAAGTGTCCGACTACGAGGGAAGTTCACCGCTGCCGACTTTGTCAGAATCGAGTCCGCTATCTGCAACTCGATCCGGCGTAACCGATGCGGATTACCAAAGTCGGGCGGACTCAAATGAAGAAGTTACGAAACTAATCCTCAAACACGCGTCATTGTCGAGCCAATGAAAGAAACACAAACGACTGATACATTTAACATTTGGGGTTATTTATACATAATAATGGGGAGGCTAGGGAACACAGAAGAGCAGAACTATACCAGAAATACAATAAATGCAAGTATATAGCAGCGAACTAAAGCATTCAGTTTCTACTTGTTAGACGGGCCCACGGACACAATGACGCAACACCCAGCCCCAGAAATGGTGGCTGATGCCTTTAAATGTGGACTCAGCTCAGAGGGACAGATGAGCTGAAGCCCAGGGACTGCTCGGAGGCCTTTCCACACTCGTGTGGTCTTCAAGCTGTTTCGGACCGGGCACCAGCAGTGGGCGAGCTGGATCCATCACCGGCGAGCCGCGATCCTGCTCCGAGCTGCGGCGGATCCCCTCGCGCTCCGGACCAACATGCTGGTGAGACGTAGGCGCCGATCATTTCCCGACCTCGATGTGTACTTCCCGAAGACCACCGACAAGAGTCGCCACAAACCGGGAACCAGCAGAGACCGCGTAAGACCTTCACGCACCAAGGAAGGCCAGCGAAACGCAAGATGAGGCACGAAGCATGAGAACCAACTCCATCTAAGCGGAACAAACGCCACCAGAACACGAGCCCAATGAACCCCGAAGGCTCACCGAAGACTAACCGCAAGACTAACCAGAACCAACCCGAGCAAGCAGAGGGTCCACTCTTATCCGTCTCAGCCCCGCCTCCTCTCCGGCGTGACTCATTCGTCTCGTGCGCCGCCCCCCGCCCCGCCAGCCAACGCGGGTGGGGGCTGTTTTACGTGCTTTCTGCCGACCGGCCCCAACCGTCATCGCTGTTTACTGCGTTGAATCACGGGCATGGGAGGGCTTTCTTATTCTTAGTTGTGGGAGGAGGGTCAGTTCTGATTGAACCCTAACTAATTAAAATGAATCAACAGCGCATTTACATAGATTTACCCATTAAACAATGGAGAGGCGAGCTAGTATCATAGAACACCGTACTTATAGGATAACTGAGATAAAGGACCTGAATGTTGATTGCATTCCAAATGTTGCAACACTATCAACATCACCCACAAACCACAATCATCCTTACGAGCACAGCTGTCAAAGCCGAGGATCCCACGGTGAACAAATTTGAAGAAATGACGTCATCTATTAGCATCTGTGTGAAGGATCGGAAACCAAATACATGGGCCAAAACGATCCAATGTCTTATCGCAATGGTTTATCCGACCACCAATCGTGCTGTCGGTGACGAGACAAGTTTCCTTGAGTTGCAACACGACACACACACGACACACACACACACACACACACACACACCACACATCAACACACGTTCTCATGGAATCATCCCAACTATCCCTTGGCATCAGGATCATCAAGGTGATACGTGAGCATTATCGATTCCTGTTCTTTGTGAAACTCTATCTAACCGACGACAGTGACTTACATCCCACATAAAAAGCACCATGCCATCGATTACAACATCGACTACAAACAGCATCGTATTCAAATTGAAGGAAGCCTTATGATTGTGGCTAGGACTTGGACCAATCCATGACGCGAACTGCTGTGCAACGGAACTGAACGGTTGTTATCACACGACAGCACTTCAACGCCTCTGAGGAAGAGAACTAGTTTTGTTCTCAAAAGAAAAAAACGTCAGGCATTTAAATAAAGATTTAATTTGACTTATTATGGTTCAGGTTGTCCTTCTTCTTACAAATATGAATCCGTAGACTGCAAATCTTTCGACATTGTACACATCACACACATATATATATTATATTATACTATATATATATATATTATATATATATTATATATATATATATATATATATTTATAATATATATTGTTACGAATTTACGCCCGCCGGCGTGCGATCGGCCACGTAACTCGAATCGGACCGCGTCGCGCCACCTCGAACGGACAATTCAGTCGTGACCCTCTTGGACACTACGCCAGGATGCTATTCACGGGTGGTCTTTCGACCCCACCACAATCGTTGCGCAGTCGGCACCCGCGGCAGGATAGGTTGGTTTCGCAACTCGACCATACTAAGTACCTGCGCGGTAGTTAACTGGCGCATCGTACTCGCCGCTTGGCCGCCTAGGACCGAACACTTAAGCGGTCGCGTTCCGTGCCTTCATTGATAACGAGCGGTGTAATCGCCGGCCCCACGGACGTGATTATTTACCGGGTGCTTACACCGCTTCTACCAATTCCTTCCGTGTATGCAAGATGGCAACTTTCAAACAAAAGGATGGACGCAACACGGGGACAGGTCGACAATACATTTATTTCACACACAACACATAGGCAAGCACGTATTCACAGCCATACAATAAGAATGCAATTTACGGTCAAAGCAATAACAAACGCAGAGTTACACCGAAAAAAAGGGCAATTATTGTTCAGCACACTTATACAGGTTTACTTACAAGACTGGTGCCACACATACATTTACACAAAAAGCAAAGAAAACAAAAGCCACCCTCTATAGGCAAGGAGGCAGACGGTCCGATGGACCAAATGGCGGTGGGAACTGGATGAGCGGCCAGAGTCCACGAGACCTGAAGTGGTCTTACCGCGCCCTCCGGGCGCTCCGATGGCGGGCAAGCCGCCCTTAATGTGTCAGCGTAACGACCGCCTGACTCCAATCCGTAGCCCCTGGCGTGGCCGTGGAGCTCTCCGGCGTTCTGATGACTCCGCAGCAATGCTATCAGTTAGGCTCAATCGTCGGCTACCCGCGTTGGTGAATGGGACGACCGCGGTTACCCGACGCGTATCCTCAGCGCGGATGGGAGGGAATTGTCTGATGCCGTGAGACGCGATGGGTGCCGACATAGAGTTTCTGTTGCTCGGGAGGGGAGAGGGGAATGGCTGATCGCTGGGGGTCTCCGCCCAACGGCTCGGGACCGCACTACCCGGCGAACTCTCGCACCGCGAGCCCTCCCTCACGTCCCTGTCTCCCACTCCGCAACTCGCGCCCTCGACCTCCACTCGACTCCGTCCCCCGTTTGTCGATCGAGCCCCGGTTCTGCACTGCCTGCTTCGAGCTTCTTCCTTCACCGTTCCCGTCCCCGTATATTCCTCCACTGCCGACTTCTTCCGACTTTCCGACTTCTCCGATTCTCCGACTCCACCGACTCGCACCGACTCCACCGACTTCCACCGAACTCCACCGACTTCACACCGACCGCACCGGCGTTCCGCTCTTATATAGCCCGGGGGAGGGGCTATATGCAAATACGTCTCGGATAAAATCGCGTTTGTGAGCGGCAGGCTACGCCGCCCGATTGTTGCCATTGGACGGACGGAAAGGGGGCTGAACCATCTCTGATCCGTTTCTCTCTTCAAAAGGGATCCATATGCTTCGCGTTTGAGTGGGCCACACTCGCCCGACGCTCATGCACGTGGCACCTTGGACGGAAGGGGGTTACGCTCTCCTGATCCGTGATTCTCTTCTCCGCAAAGGATCATGTGCACTCGTCGGCACGACGCGTTTGGTAACCATCACCGAACAGCTTTGGACAGCACGACATTTGGTGTGACAGGTGGTGTGGTTGATGGTTTGTGGAGGGAGAAAGGCCGAAAGGTGGTGGGGGGTTTGCTGTGGTGTTTGGTTGTTGGCGTGGCGATCGTTTGAGAATGGCGTTGAAGCCGATGTTGCGGGGTGGAGTTGTGCAGGTTAAGAAGGCGAAGGTGGTGGTGTTTGAAGTTTGTTGGAGGGATTATTGGTCCAAAATACGACAGAGAAAGGAAAAACGGCTATCTGCAAAGGATCGCAGCCGGTGAACATGGAAATTCCTCTAAACACGGTTGGGGAATTTAACTACACAATTACTTATCGTCATAACTGATCTAAGGACCTTATTGGTGTATTGAGAATTTCCACAGCCGTAACAATATATATATATATATAGTGACCACGATATATATACAACATATATATATACACACATACTGTACATGTATACACACACATATCATATATATATATATATATATATATATATATATATAGATTATATACATATTGCAGTGTTTGTGTAAAAAAACTTTTATGGAAATCTGAAGACTCAAAGCTCAGTGAGCTGTCACACATAAGTGATGAGTCCTTGAGTTTGAGTCCTAGGTTAAGTCAAAAAATTTCACACCAGCCCCGTGCAGGAAGTTATTCCTCTTATTAGATTTCTATGTGAGGTTTATTCTAATATGTGCACACTCACACACATACACATACATGGGGTCTGCCGAGCAGTACAAAAAGACATCGCCATTATACAGCTTGCAGTTTTGCTGTGAGAAAGTTTGAGGATATCTCAGACTCAATAGCTCAGTGGGCTGTCACTGGTAAGTGATGAGGTCCTTGTGTTTGATTTACAGGTAGAGTCAGAATTTTTCACACTCGCCCCATTTGGAAATTTATTCCTGTTCATTAAATATATATATATATTATATATATATATATATATATATTATATATTATATATATATATGTTCTAATATACAACACACACAGATATGTTTCTCTTTGTGTGTGCATTTGAATCAAAGAGAAGGCCTGTCAAGTTGCAAAATATTTATTTCTCATAACAACTTGGCTGATACAAACTCCAAAGTTGTTGCTTGATTTTGATCCACTGGCCCAGCAGGTTCAAACTGACAGGGAATGTGTGCATTCTGCATGTCCTGACATATAAGTACATCATACATAAAGGTTTGTTTGCCCAAAGGCGATGACTCACCTTGCATTACACATGCTCCTGCTTCTCTGAAACAAAAACGTTTTGCTTTTCTTGGCAATACGTGAACAAACAGATTTACTTGTACTTCCAAGACAACACACACACACACACACACACACACACACACACACACACACACACACACACACACACGGTTGGAGCTACAATTAAAATAATTGTAGTAAGTATTACACAGCTAATTTTACTTCCTTCGCGCGTGTGGTGTGGGGTGTGTGTGTGTGTGTGTGTGTGTGGTTGTGTGTGTGTGTGTGTGTGTGTGTATAATATATATACATATATATATGTATATAAATAAATATATGCATGTGTATACGTATATGTATTGTATATGTATATATGTATATTGTATAGGTGTAAATATATATGTGAAAATGTCTATGTATATGTGTATATATATTATATATATATATTGTATATATATGCATGAGTATAGATATGTATGTATACATGGGTATACATGTATATATGTGTAATATATATATATATATATTATATATATACTGTATATATGTATATATGTATATATGTGTATACATATATAAATATATACAGGTATATGTATATATATACTGAATATATGTGTGTATATATATGTATATATTGTTGCGGTGACGGGTACCGAGACACCAGCTTGTCACTCAGGGGGATAAATCCGCAGTTGTCCTCGGAAGAGCCGGACCTGGGGCCACCGCTCACAATTAACGTTATGGTATGGTGGGTTGTTTTAAAACCACGAACGCCACCAGTCAACCACGAATTCCAGTGTCCACCGTCTAATTATTCCGTTTAACTAGAGGCCACGTGGTTACCTGAGTGGGGAGCGTGCCTCGGCAAAGCACCAATATTATCTGATTAGATTTTAATTATGGCGACCAAGCGTTTTAACCGCTGGTGCTGCCGACGATTTTTTTGTCAAATCTGTGGTAATTACCTCCCAGTCTATCGAGGTTCGGACAATGCTAGACCATGGAAGGAAAGGACAAACACGGACAGGTTGGAAATCGACAAATAATTTATTAATAATTAAATAAATAAATATAAAGAACCTTTTATTTGCTGAGGTAAATAAAGAATGAATTTCAAAGGCAAAATCAATCAAATTGCCAGGAAAGAGACAAAGGCAGATGCTTATCGGGGTTGACTTATTTACAGCTAAACACAGACAAGGGTACCCAGCAGATCATTCAGGGGGAGGGGGGGGAGAGAATCGTCTCGCTCACCAGAAAGTCGTCCGTGAAGCGAAAACGTCCTGAAAATGCGTGCATGCGTGTCACGTCCGTCGCCAGCACCCAGCCCCGCCGTGCACCCTTCGCGGGGCAGCTTGAACGCTAGTCGATGTCTGGAGGGCACTGAGAAAGTCCGTCGCGGGGTTATGACCCTGGTGTTGTTGGTGATCGACCCATGCCTCACTTGTTGGCGGCACTGCTCACACCACACGGCACCACACGCTCGCTGCCGAAGCACTGGAAGGGCGAATTGTCTCTTCGGCGCTGGTTAGACACCCGCTTCTTGGTTGCTTCTCTCGCCCTTTGCTTTTTCCTCTCTTCTTTCCTTTTCCTCTCCTCACTGAACGTCCCTCTTTCGCTCGTTTTTTTATACCTCAGAACGTCTCTCCTCACAGAACGTCTCTCCTCACAGAACGTCCCTCACGCTTTCTCTCGCTCGTTTTTATATCCCGGGCCGTCTCCACTGGGTGCTGTCCACCCAAGCTCACCCCGCCCCACCGGGGCACGGTTACCATGACGACCTGTGCGCTCTCAAAAAAGGCAGGGTCGGAGCTCGGAAAGAATGCTGCCTAGGAAAAATGAGGGAGGGCTTCAGAGCTCGTGAAAGATATGTTGCTGAGGAAAACGAGGGCGTGCTTCAGAGCTCGTGAAAGAAATGTGTGTAAACGTGTCTGTCGTAAAGAAAAAAAGCTTCCCATAAGAGAGGGGATCTATCCTTTACCCTTCTCAACGCATCACATTTAAGATCCCGTTAGAATGGGAATGGGGCTAATCTGAACATGCATTTAAGGAAATAACTGTCTGAGGACCTGGATGTGTGGATGCATTCATCAGACCGGATTCTGAAATCCATAACACTACCCCTTTTCCTATCCCAGACTCGTCCCGAGTCATCCAACAGCTGGCGACATCGGTTCAAATTTTTTTTTTTTTAATTACAACATTGCAATTAGCACGACCGTGTGACATGCAGGTGGAGTTAACCCCTACCTGGTTACGTTTTAACTCTACCCTTCAGTGTGTGTGACAATTTAACCTAGATATGTCTCTGATGCGTTGGGAACTACCTAACTGACTCACACAGACAACCTTTTGCTCCACCAAAATTGCCGGAATTTTTGAAACAACAACACATAACCGGTGGGCTTTAATAATTGACACAACTATACAACTATATACAATTTCTGACCCAGGACCTGTAGAAATGCAGAAGAAAAATTGTGGAGGGGGGGGGGGTGAGAACACCTGCCGATTCTTGCCACCTTCATGCTCTTCACCAGCACACCTAACAAAATAAACTGGCAGGCCAGTGACCGGCATACAGGCCATAAACGTTGTGGCCTTCTAAACAAAATGGTCAAGAAGCAGCAACAATATTTGACCACTCCTCCAAGAGCTGCGTTCGTGCAGTTCATGGCCATGGTGATACGTGGCAAAACAAGTGAAGCAAACTGGCATGAGCCTGGTATGTGGCTGGTATGAGCTGGCATATAGCTGGAATGAGCTGGTATGAGGTATGACTGGTATGAACTGTAGGAAGATGACTGCGGCTGTATGGCTGAGGAAGCTGGTATGAGCCTGGCAGGAAGCTGGTATGAGCTGGTGCAAATGGGCTGCAACAAAGGGCAGTCCATAAGTGTGGTGGCATGCTGCTACAGTAAATGCAATTCCACAAATAAAACAAACAAAACAACCATGATAACTGGAGCGGTGTCACCTGGCATGAGGCTGCAGCGAGTAGCAGTCCACAGAACAGGTGTGGGTGGAACAGGTCACCGAGCAAAGGGTGAAGTGAGGTGAGTGATGCCTTGATGCAAAACAGGTGATCCAGCCAAAGTGAGGCATGCCTTGATGCAGAACAGGTGATCCAGCAAGGCGAGCAATGCCTTGATGCAGAACAGCCTTGATGGTCCGTGGGCAGTGCCGAGACAAAGCGAAACAGCAAACAGCAACAGCACGAAAAGAAAAAAAAGGTAATCAGGTAATGCCAAACACCAGGTCCGACCAACATGGTCAGCCGGTCCCTGGTGTGCACATACCTGGGCAGTGGCGGTGGTGCTGGAGAGAGAGCTCGAGGTTGGCCCGACTCATCCGCAGCCATCCCTCTTTCACATATACACTACCCTAGCCCCCTCTTTTTACAATTCGGCACTACTTCTCTCCTATATCCCACTATCCTATTGCCAAATTCTACGCAATCCCCCCAAAGTTCCTGGGAAGGAAGAGCCGAACTACATGCAATCTTAACCACATCGTGACAAGTCTCGTTCTCGAGTCTGACAGGAGGGCAAGTCCAGCAGCCAGCGATCATCCCGACAGTGGATGGTGCGAAGGGGTCTTCATCAATCCTAACTACGCTAATATTGTTACACTTTTAAACTTTCCCCGGGGTTATATCCTGCCAAGAGGCCTTTGTTAAACTATGGGGTTCTAAAAACACAAATTCCATCGCCTACGTGTTGTGCTCTCACAATTTTGGGCCTTGCCCACAAAATTTTCTTTCTGTGCCATCGCACAATTTCGTGGCTGGGTAGTGTGGCTCCACTAGCAGGTCTGCCACCTGCATACTCACCATGAGCACCCCGGGGCTGGAGCTGCCTCCGAGCTTGCCTGCTCCTCACCCTAACATGGGGATGCCCTCACTGGACTCCCCCCTCGATGCCCACTTGGCATTTTAGTGCCCCGGGTCCCGCTGCTCGGGCACCCGGTCCCATTGAACACACACTGGCAGCCAGGCCTCTCTCATCGGGTACCTGCATCCACGAATACTTATCTTATCGGGGTTGATTTACTTACAGCTAAATGCAAACAAGGGTATCCAGCAGATCATTCAGGGGGGGGAGGGGAGAATCGTCTGGCTCACCAGAAAGTCGTCCGTGAAGCAAAACGTCCTGAAAAGGCGTGCGTGCTGTCACGTCCTCGCCAGCACCAGCTTTGCCATGCACACTCTCGCGGGGCAGCCTTGAATGCCAGTCACGTCTGGAGGGCACCGAGAAAGTCCGTCGCGGGTTTAGACCCTGGTGTTGTTGGTGATCAACCCGTGCCTCACTTGTTGGCGGCACTGCTCAACCCACACGCGCACCACACGCTGCGCTTGCTGAAGACTTGAAGGGCGAATTGTCTCTTCGGCGCTGGTTAGACACCCGCTTCTTGGTCCTTCTCTCACCCTTGCTTTTTCCTCTCTCCTTTTGCTTTTCCTCTCCTCACTGAACTCCCTCTTTTGCTCTTTTTTTATATCCAGCAACTCTCCTCCGAACGTCTCTCCTCACGGAACATCCCTCACGCTTTCTCTCGCTCGTTTTTATGTCCCCGGGCCATCTCCACGGGGTGCTGTCTACCCTAAGCTCACCCCGCCCACCGGGGCACGGTTACCATGACGACCCATGCTCTTAAAAAGGCGGCGTCGGAGCTCGCGAAAGAATGCTGCTGAGGAAATAAGGGTGGGCTTCAGAGCTCGTGAAAGAAATGTTGCTGAGAAACGAGGGCGGGCTTCAGAGCTCGTGAAATGTAAATGTAGAGTGTGAATGTGTAATGTGTCTGTCGAAAGAAAAAAAGCTTCTATAAGAGAGGGGATTATCCTTTACCCTTCTCAATGCATCACATTTAAGATCCCATTAGACATGGGGATGGGGCTAATCTGAACATGCATTTAAGGAAATAACTGTCTGAGGACCTGGATGTGTGGATGCATTCATCAGACCGGATTCTGAAATCCGTAACAACATATATATATATATATATATATATATATATATATATATATATATATATATATATATATAAATAATTGTGAACATCTCCTCTGAATCCTCGAAAAATATCCTCTGAATGAACGAAGAGGCCATGTAAAGTTTGGTTGC
>CM068960.1:91486728-91505310 GCA_035128595.1 Eptatretus atami
CCCCTCATAGACTTCCTTAACGTGTGCAAATTTTGATTCAGTCGATACACCTTCGTTCAGCATCAGATATTTAGCTTGTGGCCAAGTTTCATCAAAATCGTGTGTTTGGTTCAAGCAATAATGACTGCAAGTGTTTAAGTACTGACTGACTCACTGACTCACTGACAGAATGAGTGACTGACTGACTAACTCACCTAAGGACACTGCTCGATCGCATAAGCTCACCTGACTAAAGTTCAGGTGAGCTGAAAATGTCATCTTAGTGCTTATTCATTAAGATGTTGCATTGATGATGATCCCATCGAAAGAGACATAAAGATAGCTATCCTGTCTGCTTTCATTCTCTCGTGGATGTCAAAGATCCAATGATTATATGTTGATAAGAGTAGGTCATTGTGTAGCAGTTCACTGACCAAATAGTAAATTCCTACCTGTTTGAAGACTGCTGTGGTATGTGCACCCTACAATGAAGTCGCAACCTGTTCAAAGTAAATTCTCAGCTATAGACATGTTCTGATTCAGGGTGGTCATCACATTGGTCATTAGTGCCCTTGTACCACTCAACAAAACAGAGGAGTAACAACAACTTGCTGTACAAAAAGTTCATGTGACGAGTGTAAATTATTGTGAATGTTGCACTAAGTTAATATTGTGACTTCAATCTTTCGCAACACTAATTTGGAAGTTAGTACCATAGTACCAATGCAAAGAACTTGAAATATATCATGGAGTCGTTAAACAAAAAGAGAAATATTTCGGTGTGCTATTAGATAAGTTTTGACTCGTTTCCCTAAAGGTCATTTGTTGACATGCAATAGAAAAGCATGATTGTGTAGTCAGTGCAGTCAATTGTGATGATATGCCAAACCAGTCGAACGCCTTTTGACGACATAAGGCCAAAGGCGGAGGAGGTGCAGTCACTGAAAGATAATGCCTGCATTTAGGGTGATATATTGATTACACGTACACAGTGGAGGAGAGATTGGTGGAGTTAAGGAGAGTAAGAGGAAGGTACTGCATATGATAGTAAATGTAAAGGTGTGTGAAAAAAGAGGAGAGAGAAAGGAAAAGTAAGATAGATGAGGAATATGGAAAAGGGCGTAAAACTTGCACTGTTTTTGTGCAGCTAACCTTTCACCATAGATTTCTCCGAACCCAAAACTCACACCAGTAGGTATACATATCAACACTCAATCACAGCTCTCACCCATAATTTGGAGGGAATAAGCAATCAGCTCTCACCAAATCAATTACCCCAGGTGGCTCGGATTTTCAAATCAATTAACTCCCATGCTCTGATGGACAAAGGAAGCTGCATAAAGCAACCGAGAAAGGCTACCCAAGATAAGTCCTTTACCATATTTATTTTGTACTCGAAGCACCGGCTCTCTTTGGGAGCAGCCAGGATGTGGAGGGAGGAGGGGAGGTGGGGAAATATATTTTTCACCATGGCTAGTGATTGTTGTGTTGTAAAAGTGTGATCTGCGGTGCCGAGTGGGTTATGTTTAGCGGTTGATTTCTCCACATTGCACATAAGTTTGCGTATTCCCATTCTCCTCTTTTTGTGTCTTTTGACTCGCTTGGTATGTTCCGTTTATCATAGCATCTTGTTGACCCTCTTCCCTGTGCTTTTAAATATAAAAATAAATTCCTTAAATTGCATGTATGTGTGGGGAAAATGTCAAGGCCAGACCAGAAATTGAACCCAGGTTGACTACAACACTGTACAAGTGCTTTGCCATCTGAGCTATGTGGGTGACTCACAGGCTGGACATGCAATTCTCTCATGTATAGATGCCACTCTGTTTTCCCTGCTGCTTCCAGGGCATTCGCTGCCAACCATGGGAGCAGCAAGGACCTGTCCACAAGAGGGTCTTTTCCATGTGGGGGGCCATTTCTATGACCGCCATTTTTCACAACAGGGGGCATAGCAACACAATGATAAATGAACAGGAAACAAATACGTATATCACTAAAGACAAAATGTTTTTTCTCACTTTTTTAAAGACGTTATTGATCACCTTCCACATAACCTTGGCATCATTTCTGAAGACACTGAAATGCCAAAAATAATACCTCGTTTTTGCTCTGCGGAGCAGGGATGTTAAAACTTTGCGGTAACAAGTATATTTATGTTTGGTCTTTTCAATTGGTGTTGCTTTATATTGGTAAAATAGTTGTTGATTTTTTTTCATATTTATTGATCTGAGGAGAGATTTTGAAATCCAAGGCGATCTTGATACTTTCTTGTAATTTACATGAGGAGGAAATTGCAATAGTATATTGGTGTTGGACAGTACAATGAATGCATCAATTAAATGATTGAATGCTAAATTTGCATCTTCATTGCTATACACCTCTAGCCAATCAGTAAGTGTGACATTTTCTTTGAATTTATTCAGGTTGTTATGAGACAATACCCAAAATCCAGTTTGCCTAACGTGTACAAATGTAGTCGGATTAAAGTGGTGGGAGGTACAAGTAAAGGTTGGGAAATGGTCAGATAAATCAGAAACAGTGATACCAGACACTTTCAGAGGATATATTCGTAAATATGTTATCAATTAAAGTTGCTGAAGTGTCTGAAAGTCTTGCAGGCCTTCTAATTGCTGGGATGAATGATTTTGAGAGCAGTATATCTTAAAGATCCTGGCAGTGGGAATTTTGATGGCAGTGAAGCAAGTTTAAGTTGAAATCATCCGTGATAAAACAATGTTTATTCTTTAGGGAAAGGAAGTCGATGCTAACAAAGAATGAATAGAATCGATGAACAATACAAAATTGGCAACTTGTATATAAACGGGTGCTTGTATATCTCCCCTACAACAATGATTTTATCTCCACATTTTTTTTTATATCAATAAACATACTTTCGATGACATGAGACATGTGATTCAAGTTGTCTCTTATTTAAAAGAGCAATTTATCTGAAATATAGAAACCTACTCCACCCGCGGATTTATCAAGGCTGTTATTGAACATCAAATTGAATCCCACTATGGAAAAGAGTGAAGACGGTGCGTCAGTGAGCCAAGTCTCACACAAGCCAAAGACTAAAAAAAAATCGACATAAAAGTTATTTAAGAATGAATGGAATTGATCAAAATTTCCATGGAGACTTCATACATTGTGTTGCAGTCGAGAAAATGTGTGTTTAGAATTTGATGAAGCAATCCTAGAAATTTGATCAGCTAATAAATATTCAGGCTGGTTATTATCCAAAGATGTGTAATTTACATCAAACTTGAGCTGGAGTTCAGGCATTTCAGAATTAAGATGATTGACAGTATTTAGATCAAAGTTAGCTGCACCTTCAATATTTGTCAATGAAGTAGCATTTTCAAGATGATTACTGAGACAAACTACATCAGCGAACTCGTCTTCATTTAATGCCTGCCTAGGAAAAATACTCATTGTAAGCATAGAGGAATTTGGGAGTACATGAATAGAGTGAGTTTGGTATTCTGTTTGTGACAGCAAAGCAATGAAGGCAAATTAATAAGTGAAGTATAGTATAAACAATGATATTTACACTGTATAGGCTCAATAAGCCTTACTTCATAGATCGTATCAATACAAATGCAGAGTATAATATGCAAAGAGGAAATGCGTAATTAGAAAACTGGACCGGTTTCATCGCTTATTGGCGAATCATCAGCGATAGTGCAGACAGACCAACCAATAAAATAAAAAAGGTGTTGGCTTAACGGTTATGGTGGCTGCCTTAAGGTCTTAGGGTCTTGAGTATGAGCCCCTGTCATGCTGTTAAATAACACCAGGTGGGATGACACAGCCTGTCATCCTTCTGAGGTCGGCAGAATCAGTTACAGCTTACTTGAAACAAGGGACACTGCATCCGCGGCATAGCCGTGCTTCCTGCAATGATGTTACCAGCAGTGCAGGCTGCAAACAAAATAATCAAAGTTTGAGGACGTTGAAGATCCCACAGTCTCCTTCCCAAAGAGTAGTTGAGATATCAACAACACTCTGGATAAAATTACTGCCACATTCAGTTGGACGTTAGACCTATCCAGTCGGTTCGTGAAAGACTTGGCCCAAAAACGTTCGCTGGCACACCCCACAAAAAGGTGTGAATAATTATGGTTCTGAAAGAATTAATATTAATGGATCTATAGGTGTAAAATAAATGAATTTTTAAAAACCTGCACTTATTAGTATTAAAAATTAGCCTTTTTCAATTTAATTAATTTCCACTAATTAGCCTATTTCCTCTTTCCATCTAAAGCCATGGCTCATGATGATGGGAACTTGAGTGCAAACCCCACATACTATCCATTATCTAATAATATTTTTGAAATTCATGTAAAAGTCCAAAATGTCCTGCATGTGTGTCATGTCCAAGCTCCTCCATGAGCCTAACATCTCTGTATAAAAAACCTGTAGGCTTTAGCTAATATCTACCTCGTCGTTATTCATTAATGTGATGAGACATAATAGAACAGTACTTTCAAAATGTTATGACCTTTAAACAATGCTTGGTACTATTACCAATATATGCATTAGAATGTTCTTCATCTATAATACGCAGCACTATCGTACCAGGTTGATATTATACAATCACATGAGCAGAAGTGCAGAGCAGTTTAACCTTTGTCTTTGCTTACGGGTGAAGAAGTTCCAATTTGCTTAATAAACGTGACAGCGAGTACAGAGCATCTTATTGATCAGCATTGACCGCATCGCAGACAAAGCCTTTATTGAATATTAATCGACTTCCATTTAACAATTATTTCATTACAGTGTCTGAATGTCAAAAAGTAAGATTAGTATGCAAATGTAAGCTGAGTCCTGCAGCTAAATAAGTAAAACACATTTTTGACTGATAGTTGGGAAAGGATGATACTGTGCAGATATTTTTATTAAACATAAATATTGAGGCTCATTGAATAGCAAAAACATATGGTTAAGGGTCATTCAGACAGAAAGCCAGACATTGGAACAAAGGAGAAACAGATGGACAATAATGCATCAGAGCACCACAACACGGGGAGAGGAGATTGAGGTAAATGAGGAGCACGTGATCAATGGGGGTAGAAAAAATAGGGAATATAGAAATTAGAAAGACCATAAGACAGTGGTGGGCTGCAAAATTTGAAGACTCCAGGGAAGAAGAGGAAACAATAAACTATGGAAGATATTTCTTCAACTGAGAGAAGAGGGGAATGGAAGAATGGAGGTGAGTGTTGAGCTTATACTTTTGAGAGGTGAACAAGAAATGAGTTTCAGGTATAATGCAATGCACATGACCTGAAGGAGCAAGGGTTGTGTGGAGAGACAAGAGGAACAGTAGGAACACCACCAAAAGAGAGACTGTGAAAGAGTGTAAGGTCATTTACCTGTCAGCATTGAATGAGAAGCAGACCTTGAAGCTCAGCCTCATGTTCAGACACACCAATGTTACAGAGTGCATTAAATTACTGGATATAACCTTAAGGGGAGTAATATAAAATGCAAGAGCACTGGCTCGTACAAGGAAGCCCATATTCCTTGGCACTTAAGATGAAGACCTGATTCTGATTCTGATGTACCATACTCTGTTACAGAGGAGCATCAGTGCTGCCAAAGTAGGTTTCTTGGCAAGAGTTAGACTGAGCGGTTTTCCATTGCCTTCCCAGCAGGAGTTATGGCAGGAATTTGGAATTTGGTCAGGTTGCTGGCGATAGCTCGCCCACTCTTTGTGAAGGACACCGTGGTATCTTCAACATTCACCAACTAATATTGGCAGACGAGACACCCAGCTAAATGTCCATCACAGCACACACATTGATGAATCACCCTGCCTGTGAAACACCGGGATGACAGTTTAAAGCTGGTCGAGATTCAAACCCAGGATAGCCAGCTTAGAGGCGAGTGTGCATACCTCTAAGCCATCCAGAAAGCCCAAAGTCCTGATACATTGCTATGAGGTTATAGCAAAGGCAGCTTTCAAAGGACTTCATCCAGCAGAGAATTCCAAGGCCACAACCAGTTGTATCGGTCATCTTGGAAATGTGATCTGCACAAGAAAGATTATTGCTGATGGAGAGGCCCAAGAGCTTCATACACTGTACCTCCCCAATAATGCCACCACAGAAATAATTTGGGCAATTCACCAACCAGTTCTTAATAAGGGGCAAAGAGAGCGCATGGCACTTTCCTGCTATGAAAGATGAGCTTAGATGACCAGGTTAGCTGTCTATTACTAAAAGGAGAAGTGTCCGTTCATGTGACCGGCATGCTTTATTCTAAAGGGTTCCTTCCTGCTGTCTAATAATAAAAATGGTACCCTTGGAAAGCTGTGGTGGTGGTCGTATGGCAGCTTAGCTGCCATGGTAGCTATCATTTCTTGAAGTGCAACTGTGTCGTTGATGCAGTGCCCCTCTACCAGTACACACACTGGAACTGGTACTCATTTTGCCAACCTTGGAAGGATGACAGGCTGAGTCAACCCCCTGGTGTATTAATTCAGTGGCCAACAGGGCTTGAACTCAGGACCCGAGGATCCCAAGCCACCACCCTAACCACTAAGCCAACACCAGGCTCTTGGAAAGCTAATAAATCGATTTACTTGAAACAAAAATTTGTGTCCATTTAATCTTAAAAATGTCCCATTTTAAAAGCCGTCTTTCCTCGATCGAAGAAGCAGCAGCAAGACCTGAGCTTTGCCGTACCACTTCAAATGGTATGACAGCAGGAACCCTTTAGAATAAAGCGTACCAGGCACAAAAGGAGCACACAAAATTATATGTAGTAATACTTATCGAAGCAATACAAAAATATAAAATGGGACACGGAAAGAGCACACAAACAACAACAACAACCACTTCTATGATGAGACCAACAACAACTATGTGTTGTAAAAGATCCTTTCTTCAGATGTTTCACTACATTTTACATCCTCGTTGAGACACACGGAGACATGCAATCTGTTTGTGAAGTGCAATCTGCTGTCCTTTGATGAATCCCATCAGAAAAGCAATGGGTTTGCACGATCCGTGGCTAGTATCATCGAAACGACTTTAGAAATGACAGAAATCATAAGAGCCTGCAGTAAGGGACGAATAGTGATTGCGGGGGATTTTATATTCATATATTCAACCCAGGAACTGGAAAATGGTACAGCAGATTATCAATTTCTTGATCTACTTCAAGATTGATTTTTCAGCCAGGTTGTAGAAATGTTGATAAGGGCGATGTGGAGGTAGCCCTCTCTTGAAGTAATGATCCAAATGTGGTGGAGAAGGTGAAGTTAGCACAGCATTTAGAGACTATTGTCCATAACAATGTGTGTACAAGGATTCTGTTAATAGTTGGAGTTCACGATGGAAAAGTTAGGCTATTAGATTTGAGGAAGCCAAATTTGAGGGTATGAGGAGAGAATTGGATGCTATGGATTTGGGAAAGCGACTATCAGAGAAAAGGGAAGCCATCAAGGAGCAATTGGGGATTGTACGCAGTAAGTATATGCCACTGAGGTGCAAAGGTAATGGCAGAATGAGACCAGAGTGGTTGAGAAGGTGGTATAAGAGTGCTTTTGTGTAGACATAGTCGAGCCTCGTGGAAGAGCTGGTATGAGTACACTGAACGGATCAGAACATAACATGACAAAAGGAACAGTTGAGAGGGGGGTTGAGGGACACCAACAGCAGAGTTGAAGGAGGGAGACCTGAACAAACAATGGGTGTGGGGAGAAATGAGGGGCAGGAGCGGAAGCATCTGGTGGATAAGAGGCACCAAAGGAAACACTCAGTCGGGAAAACTGGAAATTTGGGAAGAGGAGGGATTGGGGTTGGGTGGGAGGGGGGGAGTGGGATTAATTAGGTAGAAAGTATTGTTTTGGATTGGGGGGATGATCTGAGATGGCAGTGAACAGCTGTCTTGAAGACATGGAGAGAAGAATAAGATTGAAGATAATGTAGAAGTTGGTTAGTTGCACAGGAAAGAAAAAAGAGGAATGAATGAGTGTAGTTGAGCAGTGATCCTGGATTTTGGTAGTGTCAACAGAAAGGGGTTGATGGTGGACCATGATTGCCTTGCAGAAACCTGAGTGGGACAAAAAACAGAAAACGCAGAGGGTGCAAGACCAGAAAGGAGGTACTAGAAGAGAGAGGGACTACCAACCTGTCTGTGATGGTGAAGTGATAGAGTCATAGGCTCATCACGGGAGATTCCAATAATTTTGAAGGCCCGGTTTCCACGGCGTCAAGCTGAGCAAGATTTGAAGCAGGGGAGCCAGCCCAGAGGGGAAAGCAATGCTCCATTAAGCTGCAGATGAAGGCCTTGTAGGTGGCTAGGAGTTCAGGTGTGCCAATGAAGGTCTTTGTACAATGGAGGATGCCCAGTCAGTGGCTGGCTTTGGAGGCCAACTTTCAAACGTGGTTTGCCTATGGAAGATCATGGCTGATAGTGAGACCCAGGAGTTTGAATGACTGAACTTCCTCAAGAGGATTGTTAAGCTATTAAGTTAAAAGCTGTATTGAACATAAGCAGAAGTCTATTTTTTTTACCTCTTCTTAAATGATATTGATTGCTCCCTTTGCTCTCAGTCCTCTGATCCTCCACAAAAAAACTCCAGGATGCAGGCATTATTCTAGTAATCTCATCCTGGTTAAACTTCCAAAATGCATGCTGACTGCACACCTGAACTCTTATATTCCTCATTTCTCCCATTTCTGGAACCACTCACTGTTCTGTGTCACTCTTTTCTCCATAACTTCAAGCAAGCAGTGCTCCACAATTTCCTGTCATCCTCACTTCTGACCCATGATCTTTGTTTCCCCCATTAACCTTTCCCAACTACGACTACGACTACTAATACGCATGACAACTTGGGGACATAGCGACCCCCATAAATGTTGGTCTTCCGCTTTCTGCCAACATTCACGTGGGTTAAGGCCAAACTTGTTGGCACATTGGTGTAACCACAAAAGTCTTGAGCGTCCTCAAGGACAATGCCAGGTTGGATCGGGTCGGTGACCATGGTAAACATTTATGGCAAATTCCAAGGAAATTTGAGCCGGTAAATGCTCATTTAAACAGCAGATGTGTCCAGGCACAGAATAGCATCGCGTTGCAATATCGAGTGTGATGGGGCCTAATCTAGTGATCTCACAAATAGTGCTGTTTGAAACTTGGTCATACCATCGTACCCTAAAGATGTGATATTGACATTGCATGTGGAAAGCTTGTAAAGTGTCTTGGTCCTTTTTCAAAAGAGTCCATGTCTCACAACTATAGAGAACAGGTAGGACGCATGTTCTGTAAATGTGGAGCTTTGATGGTAAACTAAGCTGGTGCTGTTTCCAGACAGCATCTAGTTGCCCCATGACAGAGCCAACCATGCCAATTCACCAACGCACATCAGGGCTACAATATCCAGATGAATGAATGTTGGAGCCCAGGTAGGTGAAATGGTCCACTGACTCCACAACTTCACCAGAGATAGGTACAGGCAGGGGAGAAGTACCAATGGCAAAAATCTGTACTTTGGTGTTTTTTGCCATGAGAGCTTAAGGCCTAGATTTTAGCAACCAATCAAAAATGGTTGAACACATCCGGCCAGTAAATAGGATCTCTCACAAATAGGGCAGCATCCTCTGCATAGAGTTGATCGGTGATGATTTTCTTTTACCAACACTGATACCAAGCTGATCTGTACACCTTGCCATTATCCAGTCCATAGCGCAGCAGAAGAGGAGGGAGCAAGGACGCAACCCTGACTAACTCCAGAAGATGTGGGGAAAGGTGATGATAAGTCGGTGTCCACTCTGATCACAAGGCTTGTCTAGCTAGTGAAGTAAGTGTTGTATGGTCATGGAGGTTCCGGATCAGGTTGAGAAGTGATGATGGAACTCCATTGCCTTTCAGCACTTCCATAGGGAAGTTCGGTCAACAGAGGAAAATGCGGCTTTGATGTCGACATACACCACATTTAAAGGATGCTGAAATGCCTGATGAAGTTCTGCAAGAATACGGAGGGCTGGTATGGCATCCGTTGTAGACCTGTTTGTGGTGAAAACAGATTGCTGGTGGTGTCTATGTTGTAGCAAGAGGGGGGGGGGTGAATACAGTTCAAGAAGACATGAGCAAAAACTTCCCAGGGACTGATAGCAAGGTGATTGGGCGATAGCTACTGCAATTGGAGTGGGGGCCTTTGCCTTTGTAGATGGGGATTATGATGCCATTTTTCCACTCGACTGGAACATGCCCAGAATTCTCGACATTTATAAAAATCCAGTGTAATACGTCACAAATTGGAGTCTCCACACATTTCAGCAGTTCTGCGGTGATGTTATCACACCCAGCAGCTCAACCATTTTTGAGTTTCCTCACTGTGCGGCGGACCTCAGACAAGGATGGAGGATCCATACGCACAGTGACATCATCACCAGCTATGGGTGCCTCTTCCTCTAAGTCAGGGGAGTTTGTCCCAGGGGGAAAGTTAAGCACTTGCTCAAAATGTTCTTCCCAGCAGTTGAGGGTTTCCTTATTGGTATGGCAGGGGGTGCCACTTGACCTTTCCAAGCCCAACCATCTTATTTGCTTGTGTCAGTGTTTTCTTCCCTCCTCTCTCGACTATTTTCCTGTTCTGTCATTCCATTGATAGGTGTCCCACTGGAAGTTCTACTTTAAGCTTGATGTTGGCTTGAGGGTTAAGGTGGCAGGCTAAAGATCTTAGCGTCTTGAGTTTGAATCCTGGTCGGCTGTTGAATTACACCAAGTGGGGTTGATACAGCCTGTCATCCTTCTGATGTTGGCAAAATGAGTAGCAGAGTACTAGAGGGCACTGCATCAGTGGCACAGCCACGCCCCAAGAAGATGATGCAACCAACAGCCTACGATAGATAGCTAGTTCTCCCTTGCTCTTCCATGAGCCTACTCCTGCAAATAAATAAATAATAATAATAATAATAAACGATGAAAGTCTACGTACTATAAAAGATTGGGCAAAAGAATGGCAGACAGTATAACAATGGGAAAGATAACCTCCTTTACTCTTGGTGGTGGAGGTAATTAAATAATTCTCGTATCCAGATCCAGATTCAGATCTTCACTAAAATCGAATCAATTCGTCCTTGTCACACACCCAACCTGCCCACCAAGTTTTGTTCGAATACATCCACAACTTTTTGAGATTTCGTGCCATATATATATATATATATCGGTTTCGCACTATCAATGGTGAAGAATGACTTTAAAAATTCAAGTAGTCGGTTCCGGATCCGGATCCGGATCTTCACCAAAATCTAACCAGCTCATCCTTGTCACACACCGAGCCTGTCGACAAAATTTCATCCGGATCCGTTCACAACTTTTTGAGATATCCTGTACACAAACAGACAGACAAACAGACAGAAAGGGATGAAAACATAACCTCCTTCACCTTCGGTGGCGGAGGTAATTATAAGTTGCTGGGGATGACTAAGAATAATGAAGATGTGGACTACAAAATGGAAGGGGCAGTCTTTAAGTATAGGACAAAGGAGGATTTCGTTGTGGGAGTCGAGATGGAGAGGAAAGCAGACAGCACAGTGCCAGGCAGTTATGGTAAAGCTAATGTGGCTTTTGGTGGTAGTCACAAGGGGATAAGTTATAAATCGAAAGAGCTCGTGTTAACACTAGTTACAGGAATTTAGTGAGGCCTCATCTAGAATATTGTGGACAGTTTTGGTCACTACATCTGAGGAAGGACATGGCTGCCGTGGAGAGTATTCAGTGCATAGAGCAAGTATATTGATCCTGGGGCTAGCTGGCCAAAGCTACGAGGAGCGGCTGAAAGAGGTGGGACTTTATACATTAGAAAGGAGGTGAGTAAGATAATGAAGGGTGTAGACAAAATAAGTGCCGAAGAGCTTTTTAGTAGAATGGACAGTGATAGCACCAGAAGCAATATACTGACAAACCAGAGTCGGTGGCATAATGGCTCGAATGGTTTCGTCATAAAAATGGTGTTGCATGTACCCAGAGTGCTTTGGGAAGTTGTCATTTCTCCAAAGGTTAGCCCCTGTGTTTGTCTGAAGTCAAGTCTGGTATTCTCACATATTTGTGTGAATGTGTGTGTAATTACCCCATGTACGCGAAGCGAAAAGGAGGGTTAAGCAATTGGTTCACTTCTGTCTGTCTCTCTGTCTGTCTGTCTGTCTGTCTACAAAGTCGGTGTATGATCGAGGAGCAACTTGATTTCAATTGAATGTTATATTTTGAACACAAATTGGATCATGAATCAGAACACGAACCGGTAGTTTTACAGTACTTTGGCTTTGAATGTGACCTGATCGCATCTCTCTGGCAGTGAAACAAAATTGAAAATCATTCCAAAGCGGAAACTTACTGTTTTTAAGGATATCACAAAGGACACAAACAACAGGCATGAAAAACTAATGTAACATGCTAAATATGGTGGTGTGAAAGACAGCATCAACGGTGGTAAATGTCTGAAAAAAAATTTCTACAACCTATAAAATCTTTATTTTATTTCAATTGAATTATATGCTTGAACAATGCAGAACACACAAGTCGCCTTTTTGTCACTTTCAAAAACCTTCTGTTTCGCAAGACTTGGAAAAATACTCATGCCTTAAGAGCAGAGTAACTATGAGAAAAATTATGAGAATCAGCATTCACACCATCATGCCCCTGAGGGCAGAATAACTATTTGAGATTCTACATTCTGACAAACATGGTGGCACATAGTGCTGTATGGTTACCACCCTGTCTGTTATGCAAGATTCATAAACA
The DNA here is from genome assembly GCA_035128595.1 of Eptatretus atami. NCBI lineage: Eukaryota > Metazoa > Chordata > Myxini > Myxiniformes > Myxinidae > Eptatretus > Eptatretus atami. Next base: position 91,499,467 of record CM068960.1, read on the forward strand.
AAACAAACGTACATCATGTTCGGAAATGCAAAGCAAGAGTTTAAAAGAATTTTCCCATGTCTTTTTTTCTCAAGACTGAATGGGGTAAGGTGTTCTATGAACTCGCTAGTTTGTACACCCTGTATAAATAATAACATTGAATACCCAAGAGGAGAGTTTGAATGATAGTAAGGCAAGAGTCCCTCATTCAGAGTCATCAATGGAGATTATGGTATCCCTGAAGAGGTTTAAATTTGAGTAAGACAGGTAAGACAGGTAACTAGAAGCATTGAGGAGAGAGGGGTACATGGATATTGGCTGGGATGGTATGAAGCTGAGTTATATGGGTAGGTGATTGCATCATGTAGTGATTGTGATGTCGGTAAGAGGGTCTCAAGATGAGTATGCTGTAATTGCTTGTTCATTTCTCACCTGACAACTGTTTTCCACCATCACCCTCCCCCCCCCCCCCCCCCTCCCCCCCCCCCCCCCCCACCAAAGAAAAAGAAACAGGGAAAAGGCTTAAAAATATTTTTTAATATAATAAAATCAATAATAATAAAAGCTTGAATGGCACTTGGTGGAGCGCATACCTCCGCCACGTAATGCCTAATCCACGAGAACATATCGGACCCAATACATTTTTGAAATATCATGCTCTCCATCGTTTTTGGCCCGATCTCTCAATGGTGAAGAATCACTTTAGAAATTAAATAATTCTCGTATCCAGATCCGGATTCAGATCTTCATCAAAATCTAATAAATTCGTTCTTGCCACACACCCAACGCGCCCACCAAGTTTCATCCGAATCCGTCCACAATTTTTGGGGATATCCTGCACACAATCAGACTATCTACCATGATCTTTCCTAAGAAAGCCACATTTCCAAACTAGCCTCCAAAGCCAGTCGCCGACTGGGAATCCTCCATCGTGCAAAGTCCTTCCTCGGCCCACCTGAGTTCCTGACCACATACAAAGCTTTCATCCACAGCTTGATGGAGTACTGCTCTCCCCTCTGGGCTGGTGCTCCTGCCTCCCATCTTTCTTGGCTTCACGCTGTGGAACCAAGGCATTTCGGATCATTGGCATCTCCCGCGATGAGGCTGAGTCTTTGGGCCTCTCACACTCACCACAGGCAGGTTGGTGGTCTTTCTGTCTTCTCCCTCTCCTCTCCGTTCTCGCTCCCCTGCTCTGTCTGCGATATGTCCCCCCCCCCCATATTTCCACAGGGCGCTCAAGGTCCGCCAGCAATCCCCTTCTGGTAACACTACCAAAATCATGAATCACTGCTCACCTTCACTCTTTCATTCCTCTTTTTTCCCGCCTTTGGAATAAACTCCCTCACTCTGTTCAATCCCATTCTTCCCTCCAGGCCTTCAAAACAGCTGTTCACCACCACCTCTTATCGTCCTCCAATCAAATCATCGATATTTTCTACCCCCGTTAATCCACCCCAAGCCCACCTCCTTCAAATTCCCTGCTTTCCTTCCTGTAAGTCGCTGAAATATCATCTTGTTTACCCATGTTCCCCACCCCATCCTCTCCCTTCCACAGATCTCCTAATGTCTCTGTTCCAACTGTTTTGTCCTTGCTACCCCGCCCCTCCTGTCTCATGCCCCCGCCCCCTTGCTGTGCGTTGTGTGTTAGCTCTCATACGAGCCTCGACATTGTATACAAAAAAAAAATCAAAAAAATTAAAACACTCAGGCAGAAAGGGGTGAAAACATAACCTCCTTCACCTTCGGTGGCGGAAGTAATAAATAAATAGCTCGTGTTCATGTATGTATATCAGCTTGTAATTATGTATGTCTAATTGTCAGCAAATAACACTACTCCTAGCCTCAGATGGTAGGAAAGACATTGATGAAGTAAGAAATCCTGAAGAACTCTTGCAGCTCTGTCCTGGGGTTGTAGCTACCTGACAACTTTAGCCATTTTCCTCCATGCCAGCTTTGACTCCTGCCATTGAACAACCAATATTTTTTTTCCCCAATACTTGTCTTGTGTTGCATGTTAGACAGTGTCTTTCAAATCGACCAAGAACGGTATGTTCTTTCCTTTTGTTATTCTCTGACTTGGAGCAAAAGAAGGTTGGAACAGTCTACTCGCAGGCATCCTACAATATATCAGTCACTGTGGATAAAGAAGACAGTGATTAACCAGGAAAAAAGAAAGAGGATGCAAAATGTAACCTGGCTATTAAACTTTTAGTGGAAAGTTTTTGAAGCTTATCATATCACATGTATTCTCTGAGCCAATCAGGGACCCTCAAAAGGTAAGACAGGGCAGCTTCCACTAAAAAATCTGGGAAACTCACCAAAATTGCATTTCCTGCCTAATGGTGCGTTTTTAAATAGCAGATGCCAAATGAAAAAATTATATATTGATCAGATATAGTACTTCATAGTTTTTCAAACTGGAGGTATTCTGTTTTTGAATAACATGCAATTATTATAAAATATCCAGCTCTGATACTCAAATGTCAAAATCTGTTTTATAGCTTCCTTCATTTCTTTCTCTCCATTACATATCACACTTGACAACTACTAGTAACACACCTCTACACGTCAACCAGTAACAAACTACCTTCTGCTTCATTTTACTTATTCCAAGTAAATGAATACAAAATATCAAACACTACTGGCTTTCTGGTTAGAACCTCCTCACACAATGTTATGGTAGCTCTGCGATGGGACGTCACCGTCACTTGGTTATGAGTTAGAATCAGAACTGTTCGGTCATTGAAGAACCCAAGGAGATTGACACATACCTGTGTGACAATTGAAATAACGTTTGTCCAAACATTTTCTTATTTGCATCTTGTCGTTATTTCTCACCATGATACTCCGGCTGATGCATACGGTGAGGAATACGCAAACAAGACGCGGCAAGCAACTGCACTTAATAAATTAGGTTTTCCTAAATACGGTGGAGATAAGATACATTTTTCTATAGCAGTTCCTACAAGACTACACTTGTTCTCATTGGCGTGCTGACTCGGAGCAAGGAGGCATCCGCCGCCACGCCAGGATGCGAGCTCGATGCTGCATTGAACGCGTTTCACTGTGCATGACGCTATTTTGACATGTAATGTAAGGACCGCGTCCAGACTCAGATCCGGTGGAAAAGTGACTACAATGAGGAAGGATGAGCATTATTAAAAAGTCATCAGTATTATTGTTGATTGTTGTTGCTGCGGCCTTGGCACAAATGCAGACATGATAATGAGTTCAATAAAGTGTCGACCGGCTGCCAATAACAAGGCTTTAAGGCTTCAGCTTTAATTTATTGTTTAGTTAGAACATTCATGAAGTTGCATGTTGTAGCTCATAAGGTTAATACATCAATTGATGTTCTTCATGACCGAGGTAGGTTATAAAATAGGTTCTTCATGTAGATTATAAAAGGCAAGTAGATAGGCGATCACAGCAAATTGATATGAACAGGGTTTGGAAAATGTTTGTCACATACTGTAAGTGATAATAACTCAGAAACATGCGGTGCATGTGTAGTTTCCCGTTTCAAATGTGTTCTCATTATTGAAGGAGAATTGTTGTGTGCGTTGCGGTGATTTGTATCATTTCCAACGTGTCAATTTACCTTTGAAATCCAACCTCGACAACGTCATTTATTTGCCTCCGGTGACAATCCGGACCACACCTTGGGTTTCTGATCCTGGGGGGGAAAAAACTGAGTTCCGCCCTTTGTTTAGTATCTGAGAAAATAACAAGTTTCCTCGAGCAAAACATTTTGATGATGATGCCAAATGGTCTTGTGACAAGGGTGAATCAATAAATCTCTGGCCAAACAAAGAACTGCATTTTAAAAAAAAGTGATTCCTCAGTTTAAAAAAATCATTTTTTGGAAATGAGTTCTAATCAGGAAAGAAATGCACGTATTTTATTTATTTATTACATGCTTTAAGGCTCATGGAGAAACTATTATACAACTCAGGCATGTATAGAGACATTGCACAACTCTGAGGCTAGCTTCAGAAAAACACAGCCGGTGATCTTATAGAGGAAGTTACGTAACTGCCCAGAGCACTCTGAGAACCATTGACCACAGTCAGGAGGGAAATTCAGGAGAACCACTCCCCCACTCCCCTGGATGCCAACCCATGGGGTTAACCCATGTTCTATCCTCTGCATGCTGAGCATTAAACGAGGTTGTGGCATCTTCATTTACATCTCACATCTCTCCCTCTCTCCCAGCTGGCAGATACATGAACGACATATATTTAATGAAATAAATAAAATGCATAATAGCAAATTCATCTCACAAATCGAATCATGCTTCTCACAAAGATGATCCGTGCAGATTATGCATCAAATTATCCAGTACCTCCTGCCTCACGTTCCAACGCAAACAAACCTAAGTTGTTTATACCTGTGACATGTCGCAGGTTTATAAGAGCTCCACATTGTCGTTGTCGGTCGATTTTGGAAATGTGCACCCATTGGTTGGTCAGCTGCCTGACCACATGCCTCACCACACCCACATTGGTCACTTGACTCCACCCACCATGGTACCGAGACAAATTATATGGCCGCCATTGTAGGCCTCTGCTGATAATACACTGTTTTGGGTTTGTTCCATCAGATTTCCATTGGCTTTGTTTCGGTCGAGTGTTAATCACGATGATGGACCCCGAAAACTCTAATCATATGTCGAATAAAAATTAGTCGTAAAGTTTAATCAAGCCTATAAGCATCTCCCTAAAAAATAGCGTTACTTAATATTTGAACGGCCTCATATTGGGGTTAAACATCCATGACTGTGTGATGAATCAGCTCGTTCTAATACTTGTATAACTGTGGGAAAGGCTGACATGGATGAGAGTTGTTGAGTTAATCTTTTAATAGCATATTAAATGCACGTTTCCCAATAATATTGGCCCATCACCAGATTTTTGAAGCCAATTTACTTGTGCTTAACGGTGAAGTCACGTACCTCAAATGACCACATACAGGTTTTTATGAGCAAAAGGTGTTTTTACGAAGGTGAGAGTGTAAGGGCAGAAAACACACACACACACACACACACACACACACACACATACACACACACAACCAAACTGAGGTAACAGATATATAGTAAACCCCCTGTTCGGAATCCCTTTGAATCTTACTTTTGTAATATTATTCATTCACATTGGAACACAGGACAGACATGGCTCTATCTAATCTTATTCATTCACATTGAAACATGGGACAAACATGGCTCCATCTAATCTTATTCATTCACAAAGGAACATGGGACAGACACAGCTCTATCTGATCTTATTCATTCACATGGGACATACAAGGCTCTATCTAATCTTATTAATTCACAAAGGAACATGGGACAGACACAGCTCTATCTAATCTTATTCATTCACATGGGACATACAAGGCTCTATCTAATCTTATTAATTCACATGGGACATACAAGGCTCTATCTAATCTTATTAATTCACAAAGGAACATGGGACAGACACAGCTCTATCTAATTCTATTTATTCACAAAGGAACACGGGACAGACATGGCTCTATCTAATCTTATTTATTCACATGGAACATGGGACAGACACAGCTCTATCTAATCTTATCATTCACATGGGAACACGGGACAGACACAGCTCTATCTAATCTTATTCATTCACAAAGGAACACGGGACAGACACAGCTCTATCTGATCTTTTCATTCACATGGGACATACAAGGCTCTATCTAATCTTATTAATTCACAAAGGAACATGGGACAGACACAGCTCTATCTATTTATTCATTCACATGGGACATACAAGGCTCTATCTAATCTTATTTATTCACAAAGGAACATGGGACAGACACAGCTCTATCTAATCTATTTATTCACAAAGG
>CM068960.1:91513001-91525193 GCA_035128595.1 Eptatretus atami
CACGGGACAGACATGGCTCTATCTAATCTCATTCATTCACAAAGGAACATGGAACAGACATGGCTCTATCTAGTCTTATTTATTCACATGGGAACATGGGACAGACACGGCTCTATCTAATCTTATTTATTCACATGGGAACAACTGGATGCACTCATAATTAGGTGGAGGGAGATTCGTTTGGGATTAAACACACAACATTCTCGCAGAGGCTGTCCCAACACCGCTACCTTGAGGAAACTCCAGCCTGGACAGGAAGAGGCGATGATGAGAACTGCCCATTTAAGTGGGAAAACAATGTATGTGACCTAGGCAACCAAGGAGAGTCACACGCTCTGGACAAATCTTACGAAACACTGCTGAGATTGTCTGTGCTGTTTTATTAGAGAAACTAAACTATGAATCAGTTGTACCCAATGTTCATGGTAAGGAAGTAAAGCACTGAACCGAGATTGGCATGGGTGGAGAAACGAACAACAGATATTCTCCTCCCAGGGACAAATGGTCGACCAATCAGATTCAGAAAGAGATTGAGTCCCATTGGTTTGAGATCCTGGTTGTGAAGTTGACGATCTGAAGTCAGTCAATGTGTCGAGATGTCTTTTCTGAGTACTCCATGAAGGTCGACGGCAGGTACCCCAACCCAACCCTTCGGCATGATAATGGCAAGGTCTGAAGTCACCACATAAATTGGGGAAAGTTAGAGTTGGGAATGTTTATTCAGTAATTCTAAGTTTACTCGTCTCATCAAGATTTCGAAGTACGAGTCGATAGTGTAAATAGGACTGTTCGATCACTGATAGTTGGTTCGGTATTGTGACGGAACAACACTACCAAATAAATAGCCTATGTACGTGGGTTTGGAGCTGGACTGGGAGTCCAGTTCTGCTTAGTCGAAGTATTCTGGGGGTGTGGGGGAGTGAGGGCAAAGTGCATGGAGAATGGAAGAATATTGAAGCCTTGAGATGAAGATGGATAGCAATCCTCACCAGGACGAGGCTCAGGTCTGTCATTCACGGAGGAGGGATTATCCAGGGAGAAGATAGAGGGAGCTAAGACTGTGTCGGAGTCAATGACTATCTTCGACCCAGGCTATATATATCAAAAGGAGAGAGCTTGAAACAGCCTTTGAGGGGTCTCAATTTGAATGCCATAGCAAAGGGGTTTGAATACTTATGTTGCAAGACATTTCAGTTTTTTTGTAAAAACATCTCAGAATTAACTATATTTTTCCAATTAAATCATTATGGGATATTTTGTGCGTATAGAGAGTGACCAAAATAAAATTCTGTGTTAAGAATCAGTAGTCGTTACTCAACGACTCTTAAGTTTGACAACTTATGTCAGGTAACCAGTTTGTAAAATATGCCACAGCAGGATTAAAATAGAATAGGCGCTGAAAAGGGGTGGCTTTGCACCAGTCGTTCAACACGATTTTGTCCAGTGGGTTTGCACCATGCGGATGAATCGCGACAGGCCGAGATTCGCTTGGGCGCAGAAAACGTCACCTCAGATGGCGTTGAACAGCTTCTCGCAACTACCCCCTTATTTCAAATGGAGAATCAACCTGAAGTCCACATATTCAAGCTGATCTCAAAAGGGTGAGCGTTGAATTGGTGTGCTCCCTTCCCATAGCGGTATGTTAGAGGATCAATCGCGTTGATTGGATCAAACATGTGAGGAGAGGTGGGTGGAACGTGGCAGTGCTGATTTGTCGCATTCACAGCGGCCATGCAAGGAGATAGCATGCTTTCGCAGGGTCATCTCCTTAACAACAGCAAGGGACGAAGTTTTATTTTGAGAATTGAGTCGAAACCACAAGGACCAGTCTGATGAGAAGCAATCAGACATTACAGGGAGGGGGAAGTTGCGTTCTGTTGTCGTCAAGAGGAATTGTGGTTTGCCTGAATGGATATCCCACTCGGGTACAGGCATATCCAGTCGACAATCCCAGATTTCCCTCTCTTCACTGTTTGAGTAAGTTTTAAAACATTATTTCGTCGCATGAAATTCAGAGAATTGTGCCGTTTCTTGCACCACATCAAGTATGGAGCAGTTCAAGGAGACAGCCCTTTCTCTGCCTTTGCCTCCCTCCGTTTTTGGGGATGAGTTTGGGAATTTTGATTTGGGTTGGGATAACTTGTGTGAATTTGATTTTGTACATTGGGAGCATGCATTTTAATCAATCCATGGAACTGTGGACATTCTGTCCAGAAGCTTCCTTCATAGTCAATTCCAGGTGGTGGACAATTTGGTTCTTCGCATATTTTTGAAATTTCAAAGTACGAGCCTTGTTCAGTCGTGGGTTGGTGGCCCTTTTTTTCTACCTCTAAACAGCCTTGTCCCACAAGCTCATTGGTTGTTTTTCAGAAACCACAAGTCTGCCTCTGTAGTTGACTACAGCTTTGCACATTTCACCGTCTTGGTTCTTAAAATCGGAACCAGTGACACTTACTTCTCAACTCCTCAGGGCATCCTTTTCACTTCCAAGGATTTTTGAAACAATCTGGTTTAATAAAAAGCGCCACTTTCCATCTCTGCCGAGAATCACTTCCCTCCCTCTCCCCCCTCTCGCCCTCTCTTTCCTCCTCCCCCCCCTCGCCCTCTCGTCCTCACCCTTTCCCTGGCCCCTTCCTCCACTCGGCAGCTCCGTCGTCCCCCATCAACCCCCAGCTGCCCCCCCCGCCTCACTTACGCGTCACGCCCACTTGCCTTCCCGCTTTCCTCCCTCCTCTCCCTCACACCCATAACCCCCCCCACCCCGCCCCCTCTCGCTGCTACGCTCCCCTCCTGGGCTCTCCGCCCCTCTCCCTCCTCCTCCACCTCCTCTCTCCTCTTCCCTCCTCCCTCCTCCCCTTTCCGGCCTCTCCTCCCCTTCCCTCGTGCCTCCTTCCTTCCCTCCACCCGATCTTCCTCTCTCCTCCTCTCTCCCCTCTCTCTCTCCTCCCTCCTCCTCCCCCTCACCCACCGAAGCCGCACGGCCTCAGCTCGCGCTCACTTCTTCCTGCTCCTTCTCCATCCCCATCCTCCTATCCCTTCCGCGCCCTCCTGGAGCTCCCCCCACCGCGCCCCGCCCGCGCGCCGCGGCCGCGCGCGCCGGCCGGCCCCCGCCGGCCCCCGCGGAGGCCGCGCGCCGCGCGCCCCCGCCGCCCGCCCGCCGCGCCGCCGCCTCGCGCGCCGTCCTTCCGTCGCGCTCTCCGGCGCGCACGCCCGCGCCGCGCCGCGACGGGCCGCCCGCACCCACGACTATCTCGTGCCAAGCGGCCGCTCGGAACCGCGTCGCCACGCCCAACCTGGCACCCCACTATGCGTGAACCCACCGATCAAACATCACAGACTACCATCCACATCCATTCGCTTCTCGCGCCCGCTCCACCCACACCTCGCCTCAACCTCTTCTCATCTCTCTCTCTTCTTTCGCCCCACCTTTGCGAAATAACACTCCCCACCACCTTCTTCCATCCCCACCACCTTGCCACTCGTCCCCACTCTTCCCCAGCACTCTTCTCACATACAGCCCCTCTTCCACCACCCACCTCTCCTCCTTCTTTCAAACACACATCAATGATCATCTTCTACCTCACCACAATCCACCCCAACAGCCACCCTCCTCTCCAAATCCTCCCATCGCTCCTTCCTTCCCTCGCACAAGCTCCTGCTCACTGTCCAAACGCCGCCCACCACTTTCGCACACAGTCGCTCGTTGCGTCCGTCCTCTTCGTTTACCTCGCCCGTTACCCACTCCCTCCCTTCCCACAGCACCTCCCCCATCCCCCGCTTCTCCGCTCTCCCCACCTCTCTTCTGTCTCTCCCTCTCCCGCCCCACCCTTGCCTCCCTCCCTCGCTCCCTTTCGTGTTCCGCCCACTCGCCTCGCCGTGCTCTCCTCGGCGTCTCCCCATACAACAGCACGAACAGCTGGCACCTATATACCATCATACCAACTCCAACTACCACAAAAACTCTCCTGACGCTTTCCTGCCTTTCTCTCTCCACTTTCCTCACTCCATCATTACCTCCGACACTGCCTCGTCTCGTCATACCGCTACACCATCCCTGAACTACATTGCAATGGTTATAAATGCCCCGAGGGACACGACATTTGCGGCGTTTGTGGCTTTATTTAATTTGCCGCGACTTATCGCCTCCTCCACGTACTATCCACTCCGAGAATCTCTTAAACTGAGTCGCATTGACAAAATTTAAGGCTCAAAGTGAACTTAGCAAGTTCCCACTCCTACAAAGCAACGTGTTACATTTTTCCTCTTCGGACAATATTTGATATTTGGGTGTCTCTGGGAGAGGGTGTGTTAATATGACGGTCTGTTGATGTTAAAAATCGCGCCTGGACAAGCGCAGTCGTCTTCCTTATCTAATCCTACTCTCCTGGAGTGACTTAAGCCACACATGGCGAGCGCTCCCACAACAAATAAACAATTAACTAGAATTACTGTATATTCGAGTCGACTTGAACAGTCAGTGGCCTAACTCGCCGTGATGGGCCCGCATTGAGTCTTGCGAGCAACCTTTGGCATACTAAATACAAAAAAAAGAAGAAACAAGAAATGCTTCGTATAAACATCAAGGCAGGCCAGCCGAGAGGTTTCACCATCTTATTCTATGGGCGCGAAGCTGTCTAGGCCTGGAATCTGTTGAAATCTCCCCCAGCTAATCTCCACTACTCATTAACTGCTCACTTCCGTCGTTTCACACGGGTAGAGATATTAAGTCCATATTCACCTGTGCAAATCTAACCCTAGGTGATTGTCAATCATGGTTGGGAAAATCGCACCTCCTTCTCCTCCGGGGCCTACGGTTTTACATCACCTCTCCTCTCCTCGCACCTGACCTGCGCCCCCAGACACCACTATCTTCCCAAACGCCACAAACGTCTGTCTGCTCCTCGTGCGGCCTTCTCTCATCTTCTTCTCAGGTAACTCATTGCATCTGTTCTCATCTCCTCTCTCATGTCGTCGTCTGCTCCAACTCTCTGTCTCTCTGTCATCCCATACGTATCTGGACTGTTTGGGTATGCCCGGATGAGACGGATTATGCTCTGCATGTACTGCAACCTTACAAGTAGTTAAATTGACGTGCAGATGAGTGGTAACTATTGGCATAGTCCATAAAACAATAGCGGACAAAGTCAAAAGAACCTCGTATAACTTCTACAATCATTATAAAACAGGCCAACACTGTTACTAATATTAAAAACTTTAACACAAGGTAGAGCTTAATAGTGAGTTAGGCTAATTAGAATCCTAGTGGTAGATTTCCTGTGTGTTTTTAATGGACAAGGAAAAAATCTATCTAGTGGATCGGGTCTTGAGACAAATTATAGAGACTTGCTGCGGCTCATGATAGAGGTCAATAAACTCAATTCAATCTCAGATCATGCACACTACTTGTTCAAAAAATTTAATTCAACTGCTTTACAGTGTTATTCAGTATAGTAACGATTAACGAGTCCGGTTTACAGGCAAAGGAGAGCTAAGTGGGCGGGAGAGAGAGACAAAATCAGTGGGAACCAGAGACATGAGGAGATCTGTGGAGAGGGTCTGGGAACGATAAGAGGATGGGGAATCTTTCATTTTGTTGGATCGACGGGTGCGAAGAGGAACCTGGACGGGCCCAGCGTGGCTCATAGCATTGTATAGTATCTCTGAAACGAAATGGGATGCAGAATCCGTATTGAGCAAGCAAGGGAAAAACAAAGGATCTCTGAGTGCACGAGGATCCTATCGATGGTGAAGGACAAATACTAGAGCAAATCGAAGTGGGCACAGTCACATTTAACAGGGAGACAGCAAGCATCAACAAAATGAGCCTAAAGTGAAGAGATCCTAGTCGATTTCAATTGAAACCAACAGTGGACGTGTCATGGGGTTAACGTGCACGAGATGAATGGAGATTGAACGATTGTTTCACATCTCCGCCACAAACGTTTTCTGTGAGCCTCAGAGAGTGGATGGAATTTAAGATGCTTTTTTCGGTTTTTCTCCTAAATATCGCAGGCCTGGTTCAGACTTGCCGTTCATGCGCGGAATTATAATGAAATACACAACAGTCAAATGGATCAGTTCTTCCAATCTGTAGCATAATTTTCCCTCATTCCGGTGCCTGGAATTTGCCCAGAATGACATTCGAAGAGGGTGGGATCTCAAGGTCACCCGACGACTGATAAATACTGTACTCGAGAGTCACTCGGAAGGTATAGCATGTGGCGGTGACAGAGAGTGGTCTGGCACTGGAATGAATTATGTGACCGTAACAGGCGGTCGATTACAAAATCTGTGGCGATTCAAAATAATACAGAGGGAGAGTCGCCGAAGGCCTCCAAAACATGTAGTCGACAGGCTGAGGCACATGACTTCACGTATGATAGATTTGAGAAGATCACAGCAGCAATCCGTTTACTAGACCTTTTACCCAATTTACGAGTTGTTTAGCCTACCCTAGGTGGGGTCCATATAAAGTTCACTTAATGTAATTAAATCGCTATATTAAGCAGTGTTACGTTAACTGTTAAATAAACTTGGACTGCACATACAGTACTTGTGAGTAACCTCAAAATTGGCCCTCCACCCCATCTGGTAAGGAGAGTGGCGGAGCTTGGACCGCCAAACATACGACGGAGCTCTGTCTTTGCCCGAAAACATTATGCTCTACGCGCAATTTCGGTGGAAGGAAGGGTGGGGGAGACAGACATGCAAAGACAAGACAGAGAAGCTCGTTCATATACAGTATGTACAGTATAGGGGGGGCAGAGCATTTTTTGAATGAGGAAAAGTTACATCCACACCATCAGGCGCACTGACAGATATTTGTGAAGAAGCAACTCGTTATCTGATTTGGACAACCGAATGAGCCACAACTTATACAATCTCTTATTCAGCCAAACATTTCCACGAGCGTCATAATTTGGTAGTATACGGCGAAAGAATGACAAGAAAACTGGCATATAGGACTCGCGAAGTGCGGTCAGACAGTGAAATGAGGAAAGAAACACAGAGCAAAATACAACAGAAATCATCTCGTATGATACAGAGTTAAAGATGTTAGAATGAAGACAAAGAGAGCGAGAAAATTAATGTAAGAAAGAAATAAAGTAAGATTGAAAAAGAAATAAAAAATGTGACGAAAGACAAGACGATGAAGAGTCATGAAGAGTCGTCCAATCATATGTAGCGGACCGGAATTTGTGGGTACACGACACTGCTACCTACAGTTCTTTGCCGATACATCCACACTTAGATTATGGTAAGGATCAGCATGACCCCAACTGAATGTTACAGGTGTCTTGTTATAATCTTTGCCGATGGTCTTGGGAGTGGGGGAGGGGGCAAGATGGGCGGAAAAAGTATAGCTATAGTAAAATGTATAAGTATAATCATAACTAATGTACATTATATACACTAATTAGCCTATTATATGAGTATATTTCTCCAATGGATGACGCTATTGTCTAAGTCATATAGAAGTTATGAACTACTGCCATCAGTACTGAGTAACCAGAGATCACGGGATTGCGAGTGGTAGGTGCAATGTAGCGATTGACTGCAATGTTGTAACTTTAGCTGAATTCAGAGGATGAATGGATGTTTTCAAAGTGGGTGATGTTTTAGCGTGTTTAAATATATAAGCAGTACACCATGTCGTTGATGCGTCTGATTTCGGAATTCATCGGTGGCGAGGCGAACGACGTTCGCTACTCAATAATTAAGTTCGGCATAGTTCTTCTACCTTAGTCTTTGCATCGTCTAAATACGTGGTTCCATTGAAACGTTCGAGTTCGAGGCGTGCATAGCCAGTTCAGAGAGTCAGTATCGATTTGGGAACGCTCAGCAACCTCAGATGTGTCGCTGTGCATGTCAGTGACACACAGCAGTGAGAGTAAATAATCAAATTAGGACAGGTTCAAAGGTTGTTCACTCTATTTTTATTTTTACTGGTGTGACACGTTGGCAGTGTCTACTCAAGAGGCTTCAAGCGTTGTTCCGAGGCTTTGGTGTAAGATGACTTCTTGGTCTGTCTACTTTTTACAAAAACAGATAATAGTAGTCCAGTTCGATGTCGATACGGAATCCAAGAACCCACATCTGGTCGCTTAACTTCACCCACCCATAGAGAGCCACTCGAAACTAGAAATGAATAATGGACTGCCAGTCATGGTTCTCTAGTGCATATAACCGTAGAGCAATCATAGGGTTGGTCAGGCAATGCAAGTGCTGATTAGATTAGGCATCGTGTGCGGCGGGGGTGCATGCAGATGATGGCTTTGTTTGGGTCAACGTGTAGATAGCGCATTCGATGAGGGTCCTTGAAAAATCTTAATCCTATATGTGAATTTGTCGAATTATTATAGAGGATATGTAATACCAGTCTGTACATGCCTCCCAAAAAAAAATAGTGGAGCAGTTTACATGGAATTGGCTTGTTGACGCGTCTCTCCATGATTGATGGAAAACATGCCGTTGAACCATTGTGCCTGAATTCAGTCTGTATTCGCATAGTGATATGCGGAGGGAAGGAGGCTGACACACATTGGATTGCGCAGGTTGTCGGGAGTTTAATTTTTTTTGTATCGAGCCAGCCTTAATTACTTGGTGTTTCCAATCGCCCTCGGTTAAGGCACGGCATGGTTGTAAAAGGCCTGGCCTTCATGGGGCACTCGCGCTTATGCGATGGAGTCTGTCGGTTTTCATGGGAGAAATGGCACCGCGGGAAGCAGTGTTTTATGAACATACAAGCGCTTTCTATTAACAACAGGTCGAAGCTCGATAGTGGAAGCAGAGAGATGCTATGGACAGTTCTGCTATCCCGCGGCATCGACACGTACACGACAGTACGGCCAACTCACAACACAACACACTATCAGGGACTACAGCACACACACGACACACACTACACACACGACACAACACTAAAAGCTGAAGGAACAGCATATACAGGCTAATATCCCCTGGTTGGAATATATGAGATCATGGATCATCTCACTTATTCATGCTATATGGAACACGGGATAGACTGGGCCTTATATAATATTTGGGAACACGGGACAGGCACGGCCTCTAAATAAATCTTATTTATCTCACTGTGGGAACACGGGACAGGACACGGCTCTAAATAATTTATTTATCCGTCCATGGGAACACGACAGACACGCTCCTGTCTAATCTATGATGGATCGATGGGACACACGGGACAGACACGGCTCTATCGGAATCGATTTCATTTCATTTCTACATGGGAGCAGGGAAGACATGGTCTATCAATGTTATTTTTCTATATTGGGGAGCACGGGCAGACGCATGGCTCTATCTGAATCTTATTGGTATTCACAGGGCAACCACGGGACAGGGACACAGCACTATCTAGTCTTATTTGTTCTATATGGTCGCACAGGGTACGACGAAATGGGCTGTAGTCCTAATCGTACTTTATGGTACATGGAGAGCGGGACAGATCACAGCCTATCTACATCTAATTCTTCTATATAGAGCACAGGAAGACACAGCTCTATTCTAATCTTCTTTATTCTATATGGGGATCTAGTAGGCACGAGACACAGCTCTCCAATCTGAATATGTATTATATATGGAGCGACAGGAGCAGACAGCAGCTCTATCTATCTTTATTGTTCCTATATCGGAGCACGGCACAGCAGCAGCTCTATTCTCATCTTATCTTATCCCAGGGGAGACCGGGACCGACACAGCTCTATCTGAGGATCTTATACCTTTATCTATTATGGGAGCACGGGACAGACACAGCTCTGATTAATCCTTATTTGGTTCTATGAGGAGCACGGGGTTACGAGACACAGCTCTAATCTCATCGGTATTTATCTACAGGGAGCATACGGGGACAGACAGCGCCTATCTAATGGATTTTTCTAAGTATGGGAGCACGCGGATCAGACACAGCTCTCATCTAATCTTATTTATTCTATCATGGAAAGCAGGACGGACGACAAGCCTCTATCCTAAATCTGCATTTTTCTTATATGGAACCCCGGGACATGAGCAACAGCTATCTAATCTTATTTTATCTACTATGGGAACACAGGACCAGCACAGCTCTACTCTACATCTTATTTATCTATATGGGAACATGTGGTACAGACAGGGAGTTCTCTTTATATAATCTTAAATGGCGAACCACGGGACAGGCACAGCTCTAGTCTAATCTTATCATTATCTACATGGGAGACATGCCGGACACGACATGGCTCTAGGTCTAAATCTATTTATCAACATGGGAGGGCACGGGACCAGAAACTACAGGCTCTATCAATCTTAATAATCTCACATGGAACTGGGACTAGACTCACAGCTTATCTATCACTATTATTTTTCGTATCATTTGGGAGCACGGGATAGAACATGGCTCTGTCTAATCTTCTTTATCTACCCATGGACACGTGGAGCAGACACAGTTTACACTCTAATCTTATTTATCTACATGGCGAACACTAGGACAGTACACAGCTCTATCTAATCTGATTTTCTATATGGGTGGGAGCACGGGACACATGACATTGGCTCTATGCTAATCTATTTATCTACATGGGAACATGGAGACAGACACAGAACTCTATCCTAAACGTATTTCTATATGGGAACTACGGGACAGTACAATGCTCTTGATCTTACAAGTCTTATTTATCTGATCACATGGAACATGGGGACAGACACAGCTCTATCTAACTCTATTCTATCACATGGGGAACAGGGAGCAGACCTAGGCTGACTCCTAATCTTATAATCCTACATGGGAAACACGGGATCTATGACACAGCTCTATCGTAGATCTTAGTTTTCTATACGGGAGCTATGGGGGACAGACATGGTCTCTATTCTATCTTTATTTACTACTACATGGAACATGGCGAACAGACACGCTGTTCTATTTCTTTGAATATGATTCGATTCTATATGGAGCTGATGGACAGCAGCTAGACGATGGCTCTATTGCTTATATTTATTTATCTAGGTAGTGGACATGGGACTATGACACGGCGCTATTAACTTAATTCTGATTCACATGGTGAAGCACAGGATCAGACACAGCTCTATCTAATCGTCTTATTTTTCGGAATATGGGAGCTAGCTGGGACACGACATGCGGCTATCTTAATCTTATTTATTTGTCTACATGGGAAGAGGGTTGCTACAGATGACAGCTCTTACGGGAAGATTGGTTCTTTTTTCTATATGGGAGCGAACGGGGACAGACACAGCTCTATCCTAATCTATATTTGATCTACATGGCATGGGACAGGACATCAGCGTCTACTGCTTAATCTCATAGGTTTTCTATAAATGAGAGCACGGGACCCAGACATGCTCCTATCTATTAGCTTTATTCTACAACATGGAGCACGGGCATAACGAGCACGCTCTATCTAATATTTATTTTGACTACATGGGAACATGGGAAGACATCACGCCTCTAAACCTCTAATCTATTTTTTCTTATATGGGAGCAACGGGTATCAGGGACATGGTTCTCGTGCTATGGTCTTATTCTTACTACATTTGTGGAGGAGGGGACCCACGAACAGCTGCGAACGGCATCTCTCTAAATCTATTAATCTACATGGAACACAAGGGGACAGAACAGCAGCTCTCTCTAATCTTTATTTTGGCTTATATGGAGACACGGGACAGACAGTCCTTATCTAATTGTATTATATCCTAGCATTGGGAACATGGGAGGGATTGAACAGCTTATCGGAATTTTTTTTCCTTATATGTGGAGCACGGAGCAGAATTGTTTGCGTCCATCTAATCTTATTTATTCTACAGTGACAACATGGTGACGAGGACACAGCTCTATCTCAAATCTTCATTTATCGTACATGGGAAGCACCGGTGACAGACACTATGCGCGGTCTTAATTATCTTTACTCTTATCTACACGGAGAACCAGGGACAGCCACATGCTCTATTTCCTAACTCTATTTATCAACTAGGAAACCAGTGCACAGACATGGCTCTATCCTAGAGGTCTTATTGTTCATCTCAACATGGCCAACATGGAGCGAGGACTATAGCCAGCTCTTTTGAGTTCTATTGTTTTCTGAATATTTTTGGGAACACGGGTAACCGAGATGCTGCCATCTAATCTTCTTTATCTATATGCGGAAACAAGGACAGGACATAGCTCTATCAATCTTATTTATCTATATT
>CM068960.1:91554351-91566094 GCA_035128595.1 Eptatretus atami
CCTAATTAAAATCTAATCAGATAATATTGGTGCTTTGCCGAGGGCGCGCTACCCGCTCAGGTAACCACGTCACCTCTAGTTAAACGGATTAATTAGACGGGGGACACTGGAACTCGTGGTTGACTGGGTGGTGTTCGTGGTTCTAAAACAACCCACCGTACCACATACGTTAATTGTGAGCGGTTGCCCCAGGTCCGGCTCTACCGAGGACAACCGCGGATTAATCCCCTGAGTGACAAGCTGGTGTCTCGGTACCCGTGGCCGCAACAACATATATTATATACAAATTATACATACATATATATATATGTATATGACCGGGCGTAGTGGTGTGCGCCTGTAATCCGGCTACGGAGGCTTGGGTTGGAGGATCGCTCGAGGACGGGAGCTCTGCGCTGGGCTGCGCTATGAGAGGGTGTAGGGCATCCCGGAATCATGGCGAAACCCAATCCTTATCCCTGTGTCGTAAGAGGCGACCACGGTTGCGTCAGGAAGGGCATCCGCGTAAAACCTATGCCAAATCACTATGCGGATCAAAACGGATGATCCGCTGTGGCGACCCCTAACGGGAGCAGCCGAAAGACGAACAACAACATATATATGTATATATATATATCTATTATAATACCAAGCTTGCACACTAAAAACTCGGCTCGCCGTCAACGATCCCTATGAAATTGCTGTGGCACTTAGCGGACATGCCGACAATGTTTGGGAAGTCTTGGCATTCCATAGTACACTTGCATTTTGCACAATGCGTATTTTTGTCATTCCCCGTGTACGGTCTGGTCGTCTGCTACCAGCTATGTTGTACTGCTGTCCCATGCATGTGCACGGGTATCGCTAGTATATATTGAACCGTGGTGTTTGTCCAAGAGTTTGTCTGTCTCTGGTTTATTACGGCAGTTGCTTCCCACACTGCATTTGAAAAGGTGCCGATTGGATATTTTGCATTTTAATTTCACCTTTTTTGATGCAATACAATCAGTCATTTTATTGTCCCTTCCAGATATCTTTAAAATCAAAATGAATATCTGGATTATGGTAAATCTAACACAGATCTGTACTGGCATCATTTTGCCTTTGGTTTCATAAGATGTGAATATGCTTTGGCTTTGGTTTTTTGGGAAATTTTTCAGTACGGGGTTTCCAGGCAGGGGTTTTGAGAGGTTTTTCTGTTGTGGTCTCATAGAAACTCGACTCGGAATCCGAACGTCTCGGACATCTTTTCTTCCACACTAAATTGGTGAGCCCGACGTGATTCAAATGGATGGACAAGGAGTTGCAAGCATGCATCCAGTCACTGGGAAGCCTGCAACCAGGAACAGCCAGTCGTGCCCTTCCCCGAGGCTCAACCAGCTTCATCGGTGGCAGCTGTTTTTCATAAAGCTGCTGCCATTCTGGCCTAATGATCCATGCTGTTGTTTAAGTTAGCCAAAGCCGAATTCGACACCCAAAATATTACTTCCGAGTTTACGAGGTTCGAATACATTGTTGGCTCCTTGTCACTAGAATATGCAAAAAAGTGAGGCATATTTTCCAACAACCTCCAATGAATGCCCTGCACACCACTTTGAAGACCGTATTATAGAGCGTTTGACTACCTCTGAGCACTTCTGCTTTCAACAACTTCTTATAGCTTAGGATTTCGGAGATCGAAGACCCACACAAATACTGCGTCATCTGCAGCAGCTTCTCAGTGACCATCACACAACCTTCGACCAGTCGCTCCTTCGTGAGTTGTTCTTGCAACGTTTATCACCCAACATCCGCTAGATACTTGCAGCTAATGCAGAGCTGGCACTATCCGCCTCTGCAGATCTGGCTAATCATCTCATGGACACCATTACACCAACCGTGGCTAATTTGACACCTCCACCACAGTACATCGCACAACTACAATCTGAAATGGCAGACCTTAAAAGCTCATCTTAGAGCTTCATGCTGCACAACACCACTCTTGCCCATCTTCGTGTAGCCCTTCTGGGGACAGACAGAAATGCTGTACTTCATGGGATCATTTGCCTTCACCTTCCATTAACTTTCCACATTGGTGTTAGGACCACATGACCTTTGGTGCTAATGATCGTCAATGTAGAGCACCGTGCTCCTACCAGCCCGCAGAAAAACAACGAACCCCTCAATTAATGATGACGAGTTCACCTGGGCCAAACGTCAGTCACCTTCTATTCCTCATGGATCATACTCATGTGGATCGTAAATCAACAGGCTGCTCACAACAGTGATTTTGCTACTTTTGGAGAACATCTCCTCCAGCTTGATTTGGGTACACGTCGCTCATTTCCATAGGTGTTTACTATTGCCGAACCCAGGTACTCTATCCTAGCTGTGGATTTTATGCATCATTTTAACCTCCTCGTAGATGTCAAACATCGCCGTCAATTGGATGCCTCATCACAGTTTAGTGTTCTTGGTAAAACATCCACCGTTTCGTTGCTGAATATCATGGGTCTTCCATACACACCAAAATGCCCTTTTCAGAAACTATTTTATGACTTCCCGCCAAGAATGCACCCATCAGCGACCATCCATTCCATCAAACCCCAGATCACTCACACATTACATCGAGATGAAGGGACCCCCCCATTTTCGAGCATGCCCCCTATTTTTCCTGCGTCTTTTTCCCACACCAATTGTCTGTCCATTCTGCCTCCATCTTGGCCTCTGAACTCTGCTGTTGGTATCTCCTGACTCTCTCCACTGTTTATTTTGTCCTGTTGTGCCCTGATCCATTCAGTGTACTCGTACTAGCTTCAGGACTAGCACCTGAGAAATTATTTATCGCCTGCCAGGAGTTTGACTTTATGTTATGGGGTGGGATCATCAAACGATCGTCCAGCAGTTGTGCTTCACTGCTGCACATGATACCCAAAATGACACCTGGGGATTGGCATCCTTGTGGGGTTTACCAGTCCTTATACAATGGGCCTGTTTCAGACTGTTACCACATTCCACACATTAAGGATTTTACCGCTACGCTTCATGGTCGATCTCGTTCGTATGTACCATCAGATTCCCATGGATCCAGATGACATCCAGAAAACAGCAGTCACCACACCTTTCAGCCTGTTTGAATTCCACCGGATGCCATTCAGCCTATGCAACGCTGCACAAACCTTTCAAAGTTTCATCGTTCAGGTGCTCTCTGGATTACATTTCTGCGAAGTGCATATATAAGATATTCTAATGACCAGTGCAACCACAGAAAAGCATCAGGAACAACTGTGTCTCCTCTTCACCCGTTTTCAGGATTTTGCCATAGTTATCAATCCCACAAAGTGCATATTCGTTGTTCCAGAGTTGAATTCCTTGGCGACTGTATTAATCACTCATGCATGCGTCCGCTTGAGGAGAAGGTGCAGATTATTCAGGATTTCCTGTTGCCGTCATCTCAACAGAGTACAAGTACTCCACGGGACTGACTATCTGTGAACTTTCCAACTCGGATTTCTCCCAATGGAAAATCCTACTTTCCTGCAAATGTCTCCTGCGATTTCACTGCTCCAATTGGTTCATCGGAACTTTTGCTTGTGAAATTTAACATCTCTCTGGCTATTCTCAGAGAGCTGTCTCAATGCCAGCTAGTCTGGCATTTCACTCAAGCAGATTGGTGATGACTGCAAACAATCTCTCTCTCTCTCTCCATCTCTCTTCAGGACTGGTCCCCCATATCTACTGCCCCTAATGTTAACTTAGCTTAGGAATTCTTCCATAGAAACCTTCTCTCTCTCACTCTCATCCCATCTCGTATTAATTTTCCTACCCTTCCTCCCACCCATGGTACACTGAATCCTGTGGTGAGGCAGTTGCTCTGAAACAACTTGCCCCTTCTCTTCCTGGAAGGCTCATCCATGCATTCCAAATCTCAGTGCATTCCAAAAAGTCCACAAAAATTGTGTCCAATCTCAGGAGAGCCAGATAATAACATCTGTCCAAACTCAAGAATCAACTTTCAAACATGTCTCCCTCTTCTAAAACTATCACCTGATGGTGCGTTGTAAGTCTGTCTCTGGTGTATGCCCTCCTTCCATCCCTTCAAATGGCACCTCAGCCGACTCCGCTCATGAGAGGGCCAAATGCCTCAATTCTGTGTTTGCTTTAAAATGTTGTGTCCACAACCCCTCACTCTCAGTATTTATCCTTCACTGTCGTACCCAACTGCTCCTGGGGTGTGTATTTTGCACCTGAGAAGGTGGAGAAGGTTCTTTCAACCCTCGACCCTGACTATGCTACTGGGCCGATGAGTCAGCTCACATGTCCCAAAAACCTGCTCTTCTGCCTATGCACATCCTCTCTCTGCCTTTTTCTCCCTGTCATTTGCCCTAGGTCATCTTCCATCTGCTTGGAAAAACAAAAATCGTCAAAATCACAACATTCAGTACAAAAATTGTTTCCCTTAATGACATACCTCTCAGCTTACTTCCAATCATCAGCAAGGTCATGGAATCCATCATCGCAGTTGATGTGAAATCCTTCCTTTTCTCCAACAACCACATCTCAGGTCACCAATTTGGTTTCAGACCAGGTCACTCCACCTTTGACGTGCTGCTTATACTCACCCAACAATGGATTGTGAGACATGAGATTAGGGCCGTCTCTCTGGACATATCTCATGCATTTGATAGCCTGGCATCCTGCCTTACTCTACAAACTCTCCGACATCCAAGGTCAACTCCACACATGGCTTCACCCTTTGAACTGTAGCGGACATTTTACTAGCTGCTATTCAAAACTCCATATACCCAAGCGGCCGGACTTTCTCCAGGGAAACCAAGGTGGGGGAGCCCTAAGTACATGGAGCTCAGGGTTCAAAGGGTTAATGACTTCCTTGACTCTCATAGCCAACGTGTGGCTCTCTCAAGAGATGAATCCATTAATCTCCTTTCCCTGACAAGGCTGGAGTGCACAAAGCAGTGTTCTGGGCCCAGAACTATTCATGATATTCATAAATGATCTCTCTGACTCTCTGGAAAATCCCCTTTATCCATTTGCTGATGACTCCACCCTCTGCTGTTATGATCCTCATCCTTCCACCAGGTAGGCTGCAGCCTCTTCCCTCTCTTCAGACCTTGACAAAAATCACAAACTGGTCAAACACTTGGAATATGTCTTTCAATCCTGACAAATCTCACACTCTCCGTATCTCTCTCCGAAAGGACCATCTGATAAACCCTCTGATGTATTTTCTTCACAACCCTCTTGAGGAAGTTCAGTCATTCAAATTCCTGGGTCTCACTATCAGCCATGATCTTTCTTATGCACATCACATTTGAAGTTGGCCTCCAAACTCAGCCACTAACTGGACATCCTCCGTCATATAAAGTCCTTCCTTGGCACACCACAACTCCTATCCACCGACAAGGCTTTCATCCACAGTTTGATGGAGTCCTCCTCTCCCATTTGGGCTGGCTCCCCTGCCTCACACCCTGTTCAGCTTGATGCTGTGGAAACCAAGGCCTTCAAGATTATTGGAATCTCATGCAATGAAGCTGAGTATATGGGTCTCTCACTTCGCCATCACCCGACAGGTCAGGTGTGGCTCTGTCTTCTACCACTCTTTTCTGGTTTTGCATCCACTGCTCTTTCTGTGCTTTGTCTCCACCCCCTCCCCCCCCTAGCCCAGGCTTCTGCAGGGCACACACGGTCCACTATCAACCCCCTTATGTTGAAATTATCACTGCTCACCTCCACTCATTTGTTCCTATTTCTTTCCCGACTGTAAAACCAACTTTCACATTCTCTTCAATCGTACTTTTTCCTCCATGTCTTCAAGACAGCTGTTCACTACCATCTCAGATAATCCTCAATCCAAAACGATGATCTTTTCTAACCTTGCAAACACACCCCTATGCCCATCACCTCACCCACCCCAATCCCTACTCCTTTCAAATTTCCAGTTTTCCCTCCTGAGAGTTTTCTTCTGTATCCATCTTGTCCACCCCATGAATCCTCTCCTGCCCCCAATTCTTTCCCACACCCATGTCTGTCCATTCTGCCTCCATCTTGGCCTTCAACTCTGCTGTTGGTGTCTCCTGACTCTCTCCACTGTTTATTTTGTTCTGTTGTGCCCTGATCCATTCAGTGTACTAGTATTAGCTCTTCCATGAGCCTCGACTAACAGTGGTCTGCAAGAGTATTCAACCTCGATGCCACATTTCGATGAATTACAAATTATGGAGAATTTTTTTTTTCCAAATGAACTTTTTTAAATTAAAAACTAAAGAGATCAAACTAAACACTGTTATAGTAGAAGGAATTTACATGTCAGGAATACCTGCAAAAAACATATACAAATCAAAATGCACTGGTTGTAAAAGTATTCCACCCCTTAGGTCAGTACTTGGTGGAAGCACCTTTTGCAGCGATGACTGCTGTGAGTCTTTTGGATAGGTCTCTACCAGCTTTGTACAGTGGCATGGTGAAATCTTTGCCCATTCTTCACATGAAAATTGCTTTAGTTCTGCCAAGTTTGATGGGGTTCACCATAAGTATTAAATTGTGTTCAAGTCAGGCCTTTGACTGGACCACTCAAGAACATTTATTTTCTTCTTATTCAGCCACTTCAGTGTGGCTTTAACTTTGTGCTTGAGATCATTATCCTGCTGAAATGTGAATCTCTTACCCCGGTTCAGATTAATGGCTGACTCGAGCAGGTTTCCATCAATGATTCTCCTGTACTTTACACCGTCCATTGTCCCTTCGATCCTGACAAGCTTGCCAGTCCCTCCTGATGAAAAGCAGCTCCATAACATGATGCTGCTACCACCATGCTTGACAGTAGGCATGGTGTTGACTGGGTGATGTGCAGTGTTAGGCTTGCGTCAGACATAACGCTTTTAATTTATACCAAAAAGTTCAATTTCTGTCTCGGCTGACCAAAAAACTTTTTTCCACATGCCTGCAGTACCATTAAGATGCTTTGTCACAAACTCCATGTGAGCATTTACATGCGTCTTTTTCAGTAATGGCTTCTTTCTTGCCACCTCTCCACAGAGGGCAGCTTTGTGAATGTAACAGGATATTGTTGTCTGGGTGGGTTGATAAGTCTTTCACTTCTTGATTATTGATTTCATCATACTCAAAGGGGGAATGAGTGACTGAAATGTTCTTATAACCCTCTCCTGAACGGTGCTTCCCCACCATTTTATGTCTGACTTCTTTGGAAAGCTCCTTGGTCTTCATGTTTGTCTTGTTGGTTGACCAAGTGAGTTGCATCTTAAAACTCCTCAGATAATAATTGGAGGAACTTCATTTTTAACTTTAAACCACTGATTACATGCAGGTGAAACCTCTTACACTTATTTTGAAACGTTTCAACCAACTAATTTTCTCCTGAAGTGATTTGGGGGTGAATTAGGCAAAGGGTTTGAATACTTATACAACTGAGAATCATCTGATTTTTCTCTGTTAATCTTACTTATTCACATTTTATTTCAATTTTATAGCTTTATTACTTTGGAGTAGTTTGTGAAGAATCTATTTATTGAGTTTGATTTGAAAGTGTCATGAAATAAGCTCAGGTGGCATCAAAATTTGAAACCTTTGGAGGAGTGAATACTTTTGCAGGTCACTGTATACATAAAAAATAAAATAATTAAAAAATGGGGAGAATGGAAGAAGGCAAATGGCAGGTTGATGTGCTGTGGAGTTTGATTATGGCCTGTGTGAAATAAACAACCGTTTCCTGGTGTGAAGGAACGTTTTCCTGGTGTAGAAGAACATTATGTTGGCGACGAGGAGGATAATGGCACAGAAGTTGGACTTTCAGGCTCCGCAACCATTTGGCATTGGCGACAAATACAATAATGGACAGCGATGGAGAAAATGGTGACAGAGCTTGGAGTACAACATGGCCACTGAGAACATTACCGAGAAATAACAAATAAGTGCTGTCCTGCTGCACATCGCTGGCAAAGAGGTACAAACGGTCTTTGAGACTCTCACTGATAAGGGAAACGGTTTTGACACGTCGATCACAAAACTTAACGAACACTTTGAGTCTCGGCAAGATGTTTAATTTTAACATCACATGTTTCAACAAGGGCCGCCCGAGTCGATTGCTAATTTGGTTACCTGGCTTCGGCAGTTTGTGAGAATGTGCGATTTTGAGCATTATGATGTCAATGAGACAATAAAAGATCAAATCATAGATATAAGTGTACATCGCCATGCCTGTGCAGACGTCTCCTTCGTGAACCTGATTTGAACATAGACTCCATGCCACGAATATGTCGGGCTATGGAAGTATCAGAGACTCGCGCCACACAAATGGAAGAAATTCAAACAATCCCAACACTGAGGCTGTGAATGTGATTAACAACATTCATTCTCTGTGTGGAAACAACGTAATACAAAATGTGGTGACATCACGAGAAGTTTCAGCACATCTAGATGTTGCTACGGCTATGGAGGAACAGTTCACATGGACCATTATGACCTCTGCCCGGCAATTGGGAAATTGTGCCATTACCGTCACAAAATGAACCATTTCAGTCGAGTTTGCATGGTGGGAAACTGGCAAATCCTTTTGGATATATCAAACTCCCAAGATCACTCTGTGTGATTTATATGTACAGCTTCTGAAGACAATCATGGGGAAGTTATGTGTGATGTCCACAATTGCAGGGATAGGCCACTGGAGATGGACACCATAAGGAGCAAAATCGATAATATTCCTGTAAAAATGATTGCTGATTCCAGGGCTTCTGTCAATCAATTGGACAAACACTTACCACAGGCCATGTCAAAATGGCCACCACCACACTATCAAAGTCAGCCACTACCATTTTCACATGTGGTTCAAACACTGCTCGACCAGTTCAGGGTACATTTGATAACTGGCTGGAGAATAATTACAGTAAAACTGTGGCCAACATGGGGGTGGCTGATATGGAATCTCTGCTCAGTGTACATCGGCCATCTAACTTGGGGTGTAAAGTGCCCACCCATCTGTTCAACCTGAGCCATTACAAATTACCGAAATGCTAATCAATCCAAGGGAGGTCAACCATGTTGATGTGCGGTCCATTTCCTACCTGCGAATACATCCTCAGCATTGTAAATGAATGAACCCAATGGCCAGAAGCAATTATTCTGTCATCCACCTCTACCTCTGATGCCTGGTGTTGGCTTAATGGTTAGGGTGGTGGGCTTTGGATCCTAGGGTCCTGAGTTCAAATCCTGCTCAGCTGTTGAATTAATACCAGGTGGGGTTAACTTGACCTGTCATCCTTCCGGGGTAGGCAAAATGAGTGCCAGCATGCTGGTATACTGTGTCGGAGTGGCGACCCGTCCAGGATTGTGCCCAATAGCCAAGGAGACTGTTTAAGCAGCACCAACGCTCTGCACAGAGTATGGTCCCAATCTCCTCCTCCTCACCTCTACCAAGTCCATCATATGAGGCTTAACAACTGTATTTTCCATGCACGGCTCCCCACATTAAATTATATTAGACAATGGACCTCTATTTATCAGTTTTGGGTTCAAACAATTTTGCAGCATTTGTGTAATCATCTTGTGTAAACATCATAAAATTACACCTTATTGGCCTCAAGCCAACTTGGAAGTTGAACGTTTTTTCTGCACTCTGGGCAAAGCTGTTCGCACAGCATGCACCAATCACGGGAATTGGCATCAGGAACTCCAAATTTCTGCTAAATTATTGAACAACACCACGTTGCGTCACAGGGGCATCTCCAGCAGCACTTATTTTGGGAAGAGAAGTCTGCCCCAAAATCCCTCACCTTCCAACTCAGATCAACAATCTTGTACTCCAAAATACTCTGGACCGAGATTGGGTTATCAAACAAAATGCAGATGCCAAGCAGCATGCTTTAACCCATGACATTCATGTGGAAGATGCAGTTCTACAACAAACAAAACAGAATAAGTTGAGTTCCACCTGTGATTTCCCTCGTGTTGCTTTAACTCTTACACTGCTCACTCCCTCATGCTGCCCCCCACTCCCTCATGCTGCCAGCCCCTCCCTCCACTCTCCCTGCCTTCCCTTCCCTCATGCTGCATTCCCTTCCCCTCCCTCATGCTATCCTTCTCCCAAACCCCTCAACTCTCCATCCCCATGGACATCCTTTGGTGTTCTCCATGTGCTGTATTAATATGTAGTTTTAACGTATCCCATTTCGTTCAATCATGCACAACACCCCCTCCCCCCACCCCAACTTCTCCACAAGCCCCACTGCCAAATGCAGGTCGAGAACCCCTCTGCTTATGATTATCTCTCTCAGAAACCCCTCGCCTCCCTGATTCTCCCTCTCCTCCTTGCTCCCACCCTTCCCAGAGTGGATAGCTACATTTGGTGAGGCGTCGCTCTGCCCACCCCACCCCTTCCTCGTTGTCCCCCCCCCTTCCTACTCCCACATCCCCCACCCCCCCCCTGAATTAAAGGGATTATTTGGAACAGTTTAGTTTTGAATTTAAAACATCTTCCCCAGAGTGTAGCATGAATGAATCTGATTTGGAGTGAGCCAACAGAGGGGTGCAAAGGTGGCTACATGTGCATACATGCAGGCAGGCCTTTGCCAGGTAGATAGCATGGTTTTAAATGCTCTTGCCCGGTTTTTATAGAACACGGTGGTTAAAAAGAAAATGTCGCTGATTAGGTGTAATATATTGCCTCCCCACCCTCCTCACTCATCCTCCCTCCTACTCCCCTCCACCTCCTCACTTGTCTTAGTATTCCCGTCAGTGAAGTAACGGGTGTGTGTTTGCGGATACTGTACAATTATAATATATATATATATATATAATAATAGCATACACACACATATATATATATATATATATATATATATATATATATATATATATATGTATGTATAATTATATATGTGTACATATGTATATATATATATATATATATATATATATATATATATATATATATATATATACACATATATACACATACATACACATATATAAATATATAAATATACTACTGTTACTGATCTGGAAACCATTTGCATTCAACATACAGGCTCCAAAAGTTAGTTATCCTTAAGTAATGTGTAGTCAGATCCCTTTCCTTTGTCTAATGGGAGAATCAAAACGTGGTTGCGACTTCTTTTTAGTTAGGTTATTAAGTCTTTACATCCAACAAACCCTCCAACGAACAACCAACACCATTCCATTCCCTATCACGACCCACTACCCACGCTGTCTACAAACCCTATGACTTGCCAAGGCAGGGTCTTGCAGTCGTTCCTGCGCTTCCTCCAGCGTCCATTTATTCTGGCGGTGGGTCCTTTTTAGCGAGTCTGCAGTAGAGTGAATGGGTTTTTCCAGCCTGGCCGAAGTCCCGCCCAGAAGGCGGACCCATGGAAGCCCCATCCAATCGGGGCAAACTCCCGCCAGGCTTCACCAAGGCCCCTCCCATATCGAGGGGGATCGATAAAAATGACGGGTGGGGTTGCGAGGGGGTCGTGCTTTTTTGGGTTGCACTGGAGTTCTTGAGTGGTTACGAGCAGTGCTTACGAGGGGCTGTTATGAGTTTTGTTGGGTTTTTGCTGTCACGAGGGTTGAGCATAAGGTCATCGAAGCGGCGAACGTGTCTCTGCTGGCCCTCGACAAGGAAGGAAAGAGTGACCCTGAACCCCCTCCGTGGACCCCGGCCATTCACCACCCGAGCTCTGCCACAAACCTCGAGTCCCACACGTATGACTGGGGACCAAATCAGTGAGCATTGTCAGGTGCCACAGCACGG
>CM068960.1:91569104-91580689 GCA_035128595.1 Eptatretus atami
AAAACAGGCAAGATTTACAATGATCAAATAAAAACACTTATGCAACTCTACATAAAGACGGCGCCACACACTCAGACGAAAATAAACCCAGATGCTTTTTAACGCTTTTTAACGCACCATAAACTTGTCAATTATTCGTCCATAGCCGCTACAGGGTTAATCCCGAATTGTCGATATACCTAACTATTCGCGCGGACAGAAATACTGAGAGTTTATACCTCGACGGTAACTTGTCAGAACGAGCCGTTAGGCGTGCTCATCCCGTGTGCGTTTTGCCGAGCGTTTTAAATCGCCAAGTTCCGTCGGACCAGATTATCACTTTTATGGCTTTAATAGCCAGTTAATTCCCGAACGCGTAGTAGCAGTCAATGTAAGGAAAATGACGCAAACGAGCAGATCGACATTTAAACATGGGGCATTTATTCACAGTAAGTACGTAATCAATGGGGGGGGGGGATGGGGACAAGACACGAGCAAAAAGCCTACGCCGAGGTCTATGCGATAATGTACACGCAATCATGCACTTAACCAGCAATTCTACTTAAAAGAGACAAGGCGCCACAGACTTCCATACAAAACCCAAGGAAAAGAAATAGGGCTCGTGAGCCTTTAATGATACTCAGAGCCGGGATGACCGAAGGACTCCAAGAGACCGGGCTGGTTACCTGGCCACCCCTTGGTGGCGACTCGACGGTCTTCGGGTCGGCGACCCCTGTTCTCTGTTCCACCTGGGGCGTCGCGAAACGCGCCAGTCGCTTGAGCGGCTTGAGCAGCTTGGTGGGCGGCTTTCCTCGGTCGCTTGGCCTTCCCCGGGCGTGGTCGATCGGGCCTGGCCGACGACACTTCAGATGAGCGAACGGGCCTTGCTCTCTTAGAGTTGTGCTCTTTTAGGACCCGTTCACTCCTCAGCGCGCTCAAAGCTCTCAGGGCCGTCTGCCCAGACCGCGACACAGCTTCGATGCGCCTTTCTCTCAGCGACTCCAAACTCCATCCTTCTGCCGTTGCGACTCGATCCCGCCCAACTCCTGACGCTCCACACCAACTCAACTCCAACTCTTGCGACGCGACTCCAACTCTTTTTATCGGGTGGGGGTGCCCGCCCTTCGAACCTTCACCTGAGGCTGGCTCCGCCTACTTTCACCTCTGCCCTTTCACCCTGGTGGAACCCCATTTCGGATTGGCTGGCTTTTTCCGAGGCAGAGCCCATTTTGATCCGAATATGCAAATCAGCCGTTTCACGGCTGTTTGCACACGGACGTTCTGATTGGCCAGTCCTTTCCGAGGCGAGCTCATCCTGATACGAATATGCAAATCAGCCTCTTCGCGGCTTGTTTGCACAAGGAACGGTGGAAGTGGGCTCAATGCGATGCGGCATGTCTGTGTCAACGGCATTTTGCGCTGTCGCTGAGGAGGGCGTGATGGTGTCGCGATGTTGATGGCGCTGTCGAGAAGATGGCGGTGTTGTGGAGTTGATAGCGTTGTTGAGATGTTGTTGAAAATAAAAGACAGAAAAGAATAACGGCTACCTCAAAGATCCACAGCCCGGCACACGAACAAGACCCGTTATACATCGGTGGGGGAATCTAACCTAAAACACGTACTTATCGAAATAACTGATCTCTGGGGAACCTGAATGGTGTTCTGTGAATTTCCACCACCGTAACAATATGTATAAACATATTCATATATACATATATATGTATAAACATATTCATATATATGTATAAACATATTCATTATATATATATATATATATATATATATATATATATATACATATCATGAAGCCCTGACATTTATGGATTCGACATTTGTGTTCACCGTGTATTCGGGGTTTACAAAATCTGACCTGTTCTACTTTTGCACCCCCTCTACTTCAGGTATTCGTGGTTTTTGTGGGTGCATAAACCATCTCCCACCAGCATCGCATAAAGCAGCTCTACGCACACATAAACGAACTCCCACCACCATCCCCTACAAACAATGGTCACACTACCCACCCCTCCTCCATCTACCCACAACCCCCTGCATGGCTACTTGTGTGCAGCACGTCCTGGCTCTCATTCTTTCTTTTCGTCCTGCTCCCATGACCTGCTGTGAGTCATCCCTCATTGTTTGATCATGTGTCCAAATGCAAGAGTCGTGCATCTGCTCCCAAGTGGCAGAAAAAAAAGCCACCAGCCAAAGTTCGAAAGTAGAGATACTTTTCCAGCTATTGAGAGGTGAGGGTGTGGCCTCTGTGGACAGGCATTATGGTGAGAACGAGTCGACTGTCCGTTACATTTTAAAAAAAAAAAAGAGAAGGCGATTCCCTAAAGTACTCAGCACCAAAGTGGTTACTCAGGTGAGCGATGTTCACCTCGAAAGAATGGAGAAGTCATTGAATGTGTGGTTAGAGTACAATGCCCAGAAAAACGTGCCTTTAACTGGACCTCTGATTCATGAAAAGGCAAAGCACATTTGCAATCATCTGGTTGGCACGGGTGGTGCTGCAAACATGAGTAATGCGGGTACAAGCAATACGCTTAGTGGTGCGGGTATGAGTAGCCCCAGTCCCTTCCGAGCTAGCAGGGGATGGTTTGACTGCTTCAAGAAGGGGGTACGGTCTCCACAATGTGAAGCTCACAAGCAAGCATGCCTCAGCAGACAACGAGGCACTGAAACTTTCCCTGCTCAACTCACGCAGCTCATTAAGGAGAAGGGGGATGTACCAATGCAGGTCTTCAATGCAGATGAGACTGGCTTGTTCTGGAATTCTGGAATCTTGTTCTCAAGCCTACAAAGTACCGGGTGTCTTCTCCACTGCGTCAATGCCAAAGGAGACTGCATGATAAAACTGATGATGTTGTACTGTTTCCTAATCCCAGTGCTCTCAAGGACAAAAATAAGCACACTCTGCCAATATTTTGGAGGGACAACAGAAAGGTGTGAGCAACAGTTGCCATCTTCATGGATTGGTTCCACAAATGTTTCGTCCCTCAAGTGGAGAGTTACCTGGTAGGAAAGACCCTGTCTTTCAAGGTCCTCCTGGTGGTGGACAACACTCCTGGCCACCCCACGGTGCTGAAGGTGGACTATCACAATGTAAAGGTCATCTTGCTGCCACCCAACACCACTTCCCTGATCCAACCACTCGACCAAGGGGTAATTTTGATGTTCAAAACATATTACACCAGCCACACCTTCCGTTACATCATGGATGCTATGGAGTCTGACCCCGAACTTAATGTCGGGAATTTGTTGGAAGGACATCAACATAGCGCACTGCATCAGGGCCATTAAAGACACACTGGACGAAGTGAAAGCCTCCACAATCAATGCTTGCTAGCAAAACCTATGACTACAAACAGTCAACAACTTCAGAGGTTTTCCTGACACCATGGAAGAGATGCAGAAATTGGCCGAGTCGGCATGGGAGAACGAAGAAGGCTTTGACAATATGGAGCCTGAGGAATTGGAGGAGCTCATCACCTCGCATGGGGAGGAGCTGACTAAGGAGTTGGCGGCCATCATCAAGGTTTCTGAGGAAGGTGGCAGTGAAGAGGCGGAAGAGGTGGCGAGGTCCAACCTGACCATCAAATTCCTGGCTGAGGTGCCGTAGGATATGATGGCAGTCGCTGAAAGGTTGCAAGATACCGATCCATTGATGGAGTGGTACCTCCGGTTAAAGGGGTTGGATTATGTTTTGCTCCCATACAAGGAGCTACACAGAAACCTGCAGCACTCAGAAAAACAGTTGTCGATTGCCCATGTTTTTTTGCTACGGCCCTCCACCTCAACATCATCAGCACCCTCTTCAGAGTTCAATGGATTCTTACTCATCATCATCACGAGCACATCAAAAGTTACACCATATATTTAATAAAAATTTGAAGCAGTACCTGTTGTTATTTTTATTTATTTATTTGTAAGCATTTTTAATGAAACTGTAATCATGTGCATTCGCGTTCATAAAATTTTCAAAAATTTCCCTCTTGCATCACAAACTGCCAGGAACCTATCCCCCCTTTTCCCATTGAAACAATGCCCTGACATTCGGCGATTCAACATTCACGGAAGATTTCAGGAACGTATCCCCCTGCGAGTGTTGGAGTCTCACTGTGTATACATTTATATATATATATATATATATATATATATATATATATATATATATTCCATTTTTTGATGTGATGTACCATTCTCTTTATGGTGCTGCCGAAGCATTTCTTGGCAGGATGTATACTGGGTGGTTTTCCTTTGCCTTCTCAGCATTGTATGCCTATGTTATGTCCTCTTAAATGCTGAGCATCAAGAAAGGAAGCAGCACATACCATGTTTCTTTTTAATGATGTCTCTGGTGCAATTTGACCGGAATTGGAAACACCGGCCTCGCAGACTCAGAGTGGACGCTCTAAGTGGTTCACCGAGTCTGGGCAGACGGCCCTGAGAGCTTCGAGCGGCGCTGAGGAGTAACTGTCTAACCATTACGTCACTGAGTCTGGTATTAATAAGATATCCAAGCTCAATTTATGGTCCTAATGTGAATTTATGCAAATACATGTGATCACTGAACAATGTGCTGGGGTAGCAGGGTAGCCTCAAATCATTCATACTGTTTTTTGAGCTGTCTAGCCTGGGTTAAAAGTCTGACCCAGTTATACTACGTCAGCCTAATGTTTTGCAGGCAGGGTGATTCAATGTGTGCACCATCTCTCACACAGACCGAAAAACTACCAACCCCCCCCCCCCCCCCACCTAACCTCCCTGCCCCCCACGGGACTTCAAGTTTGGGGAAAATACTGAGCTGGATTTCAACAAATGCTAAATACACACGACACATCAAACTGTCTGATACAAGGTGTGTGTGTGTACCTGTGTGTACCTGCATGTAATTTGTTGCGGTGTCACAAAATATACTGTGCATCCAAATATGGATAAAACACATATAGTTTCTCGCACATAGCTGTCGTTCAATCAGAAAGCGAATCATAGCAGGCTAAAACAAGAGTCTGCTTTGGCAAACGTTTCATTTTTCTTCTCATCTCGGTTTATCACGCAATTCCAATTGTCCTCAGATTGGAAATAAAGGCTCTGTCACACGGACATCCCACTAACCGAGATGGCACCGACGTAGGGAGGGGAAAGAAAGGAAAAAAAAAAAAGAGAGAGAAGAAGAAAGCAACAGGCATATGGGGACAGAGGGAAACGAGCATGCAGGGATGTCACGGCATTGAGCGACATGGTTGACGAGGTTACGCAAATCAGTGCGGAGCATATTCTCCCTCTGGCCTCAGATGCGACATTGTCAGAATCAATCTGCTGCTTAAAATAGTTTTCCCATGAAAGGAGATGGGAAAAAAAATATATAAAAAACATCAAGTGCGCCGTGT
Organism: Eptatretus atami; assembly: GCA_035128595.1. Classification (NCBI taxonomy): domain Eukaryota; kingdom Metazoa; phylum Chordata; class Myxini; order Myxiniformes; family Myxinidae; genus Eptatretus; species Eptatretus atami. The sequence goes on from CM068960.1 coordinate 91,574,477, forward strand.
TATTATGAAAGTGATTTCGTGCCCTCTTTTGCATGAAGGCATCTCGCATCCCTCCTTGTGATGCATGTTGGGCGACAGAACGAAATACATTCATATACAGGTGAAGACCGCTCTGGGAGGATTGTGTAATTCCTCCCTGGTAGAAACCTTTTGTCCACGGTTCCTCGGTGCGCAAACAAACCCAAGGTGGGCTTTCTGGAATATTATTACCGACAGATGCCATTTACGTGCTCATCGCTTTCACCGTGCCACTAAGCAGGCGTATTTCATTCCACGAAACAACGAATATCTTCTTGCGCAGATCAGTCATGAAGAGGTCGTGACTGATATTACTGTTATAATCTACTGCCGCCGGATATGAGATGGAGATTAGAGGACTTTCATAACAGACCATTTATTTGAAATTTCATCTCGTCTGTGGATTTCCACGGATGCGGCAGCATAAAACCGCATGTATTTGATATGGAAATTAAATTTTGTGATGAGCAGGGATGGGGGAGGCTGTGTGGGGCATCACGATGCATCTGAGGAGTTGAATCTGTATATAGAATGGATGGTATGTGTTGGTTTTTATGAGTTTTGAAAATTGTTGCGTTATAATATATAGTACGTTTCAAGCGTTTTTTTTCAGAGATAACATCAATCGCGATGAGAGAGAGAAAGAGATAGAGAAAGAGAAAGAATGGAGTGGATTTCCTCGTAATATGAAATACAACTTAAAAACAAAACAAAAGATGTCTCACCAGAATGAACCATCAATTTTAGAGTCTATCTGAAGAATTCCTCCAGCTTATGGAGTGCGTCAGTCACCATCCCAAGGATCAGCTGAGCACCGTCTCTCATCAAGGTTTTGGCTCTTCAACCCCAGAAACTCTCTGAACAGCGGGTCCACAACGATGGTAGTGTCCGAAGATCATCCAGTCTGATAGAGGAGAGGAGAGAGATTCATGCTTTATAACCGGAATATTTCATTCTAAAATTCATCCGAATGATGATGAATTGCTCACCTTGCTCCACCACGTTTCAATATTCGTAAACTGTAGACACCCATTTTGTCGTCGTGTTATTAGTGCACTTCGTTATAACTCTACTGCTGATTTGTTGCACCCTCTGCTGGTGGAAACGTTACTTTGCAAGAAAGCTTTGGCCGTCGTGGCTTCGTTTATACAAAGGGGATTCGGACTCAAACATGTGTTTGGACATACAGGTATATGGTAAACGCTAAAACGATTTAGGTGATGATTAATAGACTCGTAATAAACGTCTTGAGTACGTTTCAGCATGGTGTAGGCACACAGCTATATAATCGACCAACCTCCAAAAATAAGGGAAAAGGGTGTTAAACGATGATGATGATGATGATGACGGTGATGACCACGATGATGATGAGCAGTGGTTATTCACCTGCTGTTGCCAATCAAAACTGGTGTTATTGTGAGAAACATTCCCACAAGAGTCTGGCAAAACACGTTTGAAGAATAAATAACTTTTGTATGATTCAGTGATTCAGCATCATAAACATAGTGAAACACTGAGGTCAGTCAAGTAAGGTATATTTTTTTGAAGGCAAACTAATAAGGAGGAATACAAACTTGGAAAAAAAAACCTGCAAACTCAACTAACTTGTATTCAATCAGCCAGTTACACCTTTTTATGACATCAGGCTTATACCTGGTTGCCTGTGATGCATGAATCATCTGCACTTTGCCTTCTAAACCCAACTCGTATATTTTCCTCCACACTTGCACATACTGTGCAGACATCAGGTAAGATGAACAAATAGCTTGAAGAGGTGATGAGCTCTTGGGTGAACTCTCCTTAGTTCTCACGTGGGTGAGCAATCAGATATCGAGGAAGCTATCCTGCTCAAGCCATCAAAATTAAGCACGTGACTTTATGGATGTGCCACCCATATGGGTGGTGCTGAGGTGTCATCCACTAGACGGTGGTCTCCTTGGGTTAACCTGAAGCGGTCCCTTTTGATGGGTACCTGGAATGTCCAATCTCGAAGAGAAGACGATCACCTGTCTCTGTTATCATCTGGGCTCAAGCGTTTGAACATCGGTATTGCAGCACTCTCTGAGGTTCGGAGACTGGATAGTGGCGAGATCATGGCGGGTGGTTACACCGACCATTGGTCTGGTCACTCTAATGGTTACCATGCCCAAGGAGTTGCTATAGCTATGTCCAATTAGCTGACTCCAATGAGAATCGAGGAAACACGGGTCAACGAGCGTATTATGAGACGAAGGATTCATCACTCCTTGGGTGTCATTTCCCTGGTCTCTGTAAATGCTTCGACTGAGGCAAGTGATCTCAGCGTGAAGGACGCATGCCCCAGGCGAGATACTCTTCTCGTGTTGGAGGATTTCAATGCATCAACTGGAACTGATAGAGATGGTTATGAGATATGTGTTAGTCCCCATGGATCTAGAACTATGAACCAGAATTGCACTAAGTTCCTTGACTTTGCAAGAAGTCATGGACTTAGGGTGGCTGGTTCATGGTTTCAGGGCCCCAGGCTCATCGCCGGTGGTGTGGCAAAGGAGATTGACCACATGCTCGTTAATGGTAGCTGAAGGATGATCCAGAACTGCAGGGATTACCATAGTGAGTGCTCAGCTCCTCAATACTGACCACAGACTTGTGATAGCAACTCTGAAATTGCAGCTTAAATCTGGGAGCATGGTACAATCCCATCCTAGGCTGGATGTTGGCAAGCTCAAGGTTGAGAGGGTTGCTGAGGAGTTTGCGAACAGGCTGAGTGGGGATTTGGGGGGTCTGGGTGCTTTGGGGAATCCTGAAGAATCCTAAGAGTTGTGGAGTGCCTTCAAGACCACCATCATTGATGTTGCCAGTGGATGTCTTGAACTCAACCGAAGGGAAACGAAGAAATTTGTCTCTCAAGGGACACTGGATACCATTAACCAGAGTCGCAGGGCCAGGCTGAATGGCAGAGCTGAGCTGTTAGCATAAAACTGTTCATGGGCTGAGGATGGACAAGGAGGCCTATGTGTGAGGAATATGTGAGGGGGTAGAGCATCACCTGTGGTCAAGTGATTCTCAGCCTGCTTACAGGGGAATTTGCGCATTGTGTTCCTCCAGGCCTGTCCCTTAGTGTACTGCAGTTAGAGCGGAGGGTGGTGGGCTCTTGACCAAGGAGTGTGAGATGAAGGCCGCTGGCTGGTTACTTTGAGCGGTGTACCAGGCTGATCCACCAGCTGTTGAGTTGGATGTCAGAGGTGTTGCTGTCCCTATTGCTGACCCTCCAATCAACTGTGATCCACCTTCGTTTGAGGAAACACGGCTGTGGTGAACCAGTTGAAATGGGTAAAGCTCTTGGGATCTGTAGCATCCATGCTGAACTTCTCAAGGATGGTGGAAATGCTGTACTCATGTTGTTGCATGCAGTTCTGTGCTCTGTCTGGAACTCTGGCATCATAACAACTGATTGGAAGAGGGAGGGGCCTTGTTGTCGTCCTCTGGAAAGGGAAGGGTGATCGCCAGGACAGCAAAAACTACCGAGGGGTGACGCTGCTCTCAGTGCCAGCAAGGTCTTTGCTCGGATAATTCTTGATCGCGTTCGTCACCATCTGCTTGAGCACCAGCACTCAGAGCACCAGCATACATGGAGATACCAACCAAGCACACACACAAACACACGACGGTGGATACTTCGAGACCTGGGAGGGATCCGTTGCACCTTCTGAAACTCGCATATGGAGATAACACCAACAAAACACACACACACCACACACACACACACACACACACACACACACACACTTCCGTTATGGTAACACAGTTTATATACGTACACATGCATAAAATACATTAAAAAAAAACGACAAACACAAAGATTTACCTTTCAACAAAGTTCTTTGAAAGAGCAAAATTAAATTGAAAATATATCAAGGCATAGAACACAAAATGTCGATCTATACTCCATGCCTTCACAACCAATCACGGCAAAACGTGGTCGGATGGACCTTGTTGTGTTTATATAATGTATGTATCGATGCAAAGTGAGGGGTGGATTGTATTAAAAGCAGATCGCACAAAAAGGTTAAACAAAATCATCATCACAATTTGAAAGCCTTTATCCCTGAGCAGGGGTCAGCTTTTTGGGGGCTCCAATCATGGTACCCTTTCTTGTGGCAATGTTTCTACGGCGGACATGCCCTTCCTGACGCCAACTCTTTCGTCGCCTTCGACCCTGTAGCAATGACAGTGTACTGTACATGGTGAGATCATAACAGTATCCATGGTGCGATCCATGACAGTATACATAGAACCAGCAATGACAGTATACTGTCCATGTGTGTGATCAGCACAACATTAACTTGCCAAGTGGTTGGGAGAGATCCTGCAACCAGTATTGGATTCACTTTCTCATTTGTGGTTAACGATTCCTTCACATTGCAGAATCAATTAGAGCTAAAACACTGACAAGTGAGGACAACATCATGGCATCCTTTGATATAAAAGCTTGTTCACGAATGTCCCATGACGGAGACGATTGAGATATGCGCACGTTTGCTGTATCATACCGATCTGGAACAACCGATGATCTCGGAACACGTCTTCGTGGAATTATGAACACAGCAACAAGGGAGGTGGAATTCAGTTTTAACAACATGATGTATGTTCAAACGGACGGTGTGGCCATGGTTTCTCCATTAGCCCAGCTCTTGCAAATATCTTTGTAGGCTATCATGAAATGCAGAAACTTACTGGTTGGCAAGGGTCAATTCCCCCATCATATACTATCGGTATGTTGATGACATTTTTGCTTTGTTTGAGTCTCGGACGGCATGTTACAATTTCGAGGCATGGCTCAACACTCTCCATACAGCGATGAAGTTTACCACGGAGATGGAATCGTCAAACACGTTACCGTTTTTGGACGTGTTGGTTGATAGATCCAACTTAGTTTCACAACATCCATCTACCGGAAGCCGGCTTTCACAGGGCAGTATACTCGGTGGACTCCAGAGCTCCACAGAAACAAACTGCCTTGATCAATATCCTGGTTACCAGAGCATAGGAATTTGTTCACCTTGTAATCTTCCTGCTGAAATTGACAAAATCATGAATATACTCGGTGAGAATGATTATCCTGAGCATATAGTTAAGAGATACACACACAAGTTTCTAAACATGACAAAAGATGGAAGATTGGTCCAGACAAACATCCAGTCTATATCAGGATGCCCTGGAAAGGCAATCATCAGAGGTTTGAAGTACAAATTAAAACATATTGTGTCTGACACGTTTCTGGCTGTGTAACCCCGAGTAATCTTTACCTCTGCCGTTTACTGACGTCAGTCAACAAGGATGTGTTACCCACCTCACAAACCAGCAATGTTATTTATGAGTTTAAGTGCCGATGTGAAGCTCGGTACGTTGGCGCACAACACTCAGATTGGCTGATCGGATCAAAAAACACATCCCCTTGGCGATTCGAAGAAAGATTGTGAGGATAAGAACACAACCAGTGCGAGCATGTAGATAATCCAGCAACCACCGGTCATGTACCTGCTTCATCTGCCATTGCACATCACCTGGTTGCCAACCCTATCTGTGCAGACCAGTACAATGCAGATATGTTCAGGATATTGAGCCGAGGTCGGAGCTCGTTTCATTTACGTATGTTCGAAGCAACCTTCATCCTACCACCGATACAATATTATGTCGTCAAAAGGAATTTGTACGATCTCTGTGTCTCTTTCAGCATGGAAAGATCAAGGGAAGTACGGTAACAAATGGTGAATGGACCTGAGGGGACACCCATCCCCCTCTCTCCAGGATGCGGTTGCAAACGTCAATCATCGATGAACTCTGCTCCAGCCAATGGGAGCTCGAGGTGAAGATGATAGCTGACCAATGGGCATTCGGATTAACCGTGACGTCATTACGGTTGAACCAATCAGTGTCTACCTTATTGAGACCTGCGTAGAAAGCACACGCCCTCACTTCTCCTTCACTTGCTGCGATTTTTACCCTGAAGAGTGCAGCACGAAAGCTTCGTTCACTATTATGTCGTGTTTGTTTGTATCCATATTAAAGTTCTGTTGTACAAACATCTGTTTAATGTATATTATCCACGTGTGTGTGTGTGTGTGTGTGTGTGTGGTGTGTGTGTGTGTCGTATAAAAGCCCGTCCAAAATGACAGTTGGAATTATTAGATTCGAAATATTCAGACTGGAAAA
>CM068960.1:91588774-91606184 GCA_035128595.1 Eptatretus atami
AAGAGAGAGATCTCCTCACGCCTCTGCCCCATGCACGCCTGGTCACATCACCACCTGCCCAGCGCTACTTGGTCCAGTCTTGGTGCAGCTTGTCCCAGCTCTAGCACGATTGATTATGGCAAGTAACTCTCTTCTGCACAAACAGGCAGGCAGCTTCTTATTCGGGTTCCCAGCAAATTCCAACAGCAGCAAATGGTCTGACATACTGCCTTTTAAGCAGCTTGAGTGTAGCAGAAACTTGGCGAGTCAGAGTTCATGGGAGGTGGAGTTCCTGGAAGCAAAGGTCATGGCTTAACCTTTGACCCAAGACATCACGTCCCTATTGGTGTGCTCATCAGGCAACGCCTCCTTTGGCTATGTATTATCCTTGAGTGGAGGTCCTCCCCAAGTCAACGCTGCTACATCTTAATGGGTCTTTTTCTGCCCAGCGGTCTTTCCCACCCAAATGATTTGAAAACGGGAATGTTGTTCTCCACCTCATCTGAATTTGTGGTCGTCTGTGGTGCGGTGTTTTATTATGCAGTGGATGTGTACTGCTGTTTGAGGGGCGAAAAAAAGAAAGAAAGGAAACTTACAAATGGTGTTAATGAAGACTGTAAATAAATTAACGTGAAGACTGTTAAATGATATAATTTGGGAAAGAGAGATAGAGCCAAATTGTCCTGTGTGGTGCTTGAAATGGTAACCACCATGTATGGGACATGAATGAAAGAGCATTGAAAAGAGAAATAAAGGAAGGACAGAAGGGGTATAGAGGAATAGGAAGAAGACTTCCTATAGCCCACAGAATGCATTTGTCCTGCTCCCCTCTAGACAATGGGTGGGGGCCTGTCTGGGCACATATACAATGATATAACTGGCTGGGGGCTATGTACCTCTGACAGGTCATGAATGTTTGTTCACCCATGTGCCGGTTTCATAACCATCACAATATATATTTGGATTTATATTTTATCAGAACCTCTGAAGGTAGTACTGATGTTTTGCATTGCTGACCTGGAAGTATTACAGTCACAGGCGATTTTGTGGTTTCATTATTATACATCGTATCCAACCAATATAGTTTTTCGTGGAAATCAGCTTGGATTTTATTGAAATTTTTTTGATGCATCTCGGAACACGGCACCTTCAAATTTGAAAGTTTTGCATGATTATTAAGGTGACAATGTGCTCCTGATGCTTGATTTAGCGCCCCGCCGCAAAGCACTCGGACGACACGTCACATCAGGTTGTGTATCGAACACAGTCAAGATAGTGCAAAGTCAAGAATCCCACTAGGAGCTATTCTGCCAGAACAATCTTCAAATCGGATGTGGAATCAGCCCTGTTTCAGCGATTCACGTTAAATTAGTATTTGATCCCAATTCATAGCTTTTTCATTCTTATTCTTCCTCTTCTTGTTTTTATATTTCTTCTTCTTACTCTTTCTTCTTCTTTTTCTTCTAATGGCCACAATTATCATTACGTTCATGAGTGGTTAGCTCGAGGAAGCAATTGGCCTCACATTCGACTAAACTTCGGGCAGGAATTTGGAATTCAGCCACAGTGCCGGCAATACCTAGCCTACCCTTCTTCGATGGAAACTGTGGGATCTTTAAAGTCCACCAACTAATGCTGGCAGATGGGACACCCAATTTAACGTACATCTAAGGGACAGCACACACATTGATGAATCACTTGCTTCTGAAACACCGGATGACAGTTAATAGCTGGGTCGGGATAAAAACCCAGGCTATAGACAGTTTCTGGGCAAGTGTGCGCACATCTCGGCCATTCCACTAGCCAATCTGTACAGCTTTCGTCCATATTGCTCGATGTGTTGGAATTGGTATGAACCCATGAAGACACTCGATTAGCACAATCACTTTGGTGGTTTATCTTGTGCATTAAATGAGAAAATTAACTGTTAATTTGGCCCTTTCTTGTGGCTTTGACGTTTGGTCTTTGAGAGCACATAAAGCTGCACCCGGGTTGAATGGAGACTGTTTGTTTGAATTAAGAACAAACTTTGTGTATTTTCTTATGCTGACATCATGCATTCTGCTGGATGCTGACCTGAGTAAATATTAAAACATCCTCATGTAAACCATTGCGCTCACTGATTCGACGATGCGATTGCCAGTGCAAAAGGTTTATTGTGGTACAGTACATTTATAATTTATATATACTGTATGTATGTAATGTATATATATATATATATTCCACCTCCCTGTGCCTTGTATTTATTGTTAATATATTAAACGCTTCCATACACCGCCATAAGGCCTGGTTGCAAGTCACTGTCTACGTTTACAAAAGGAGAAATGTAATCAACTCGTCAATGGAAAATGTTTTTTGAGGTTTTTTGTGCTAAAAAAAATAGTCCAAAGTGAACACAGTCATGTTATAAGATATTACACTGGTATATATATATATAATATATATATATATATTATATATATATATATATATATAATATACATATATATATATTATATAATATATTTGCGGATCCGGGTGGCGGGATTCTCACCCGATCTTTGGCACCACCCTCACCACCGCCGTCTCTGGGATTTATAACGCCGGCTGGCTCAGTACAGGCCTCGGGTCACGCGTCTTCAATCGCGATACCAACGTAATCCTGGACCTTGCCAGTTGGGGAAATAGAACCCCGGTTACAGACTGGTTTTGTCAGATGCCGAGCGTTTTCTGCCAGTCTGTAACCATTTTGGTTTTATATGCCAATTGAACGGATCGTTCCTCGACGCGACACAAATTAATCGTTGCCACTTCATCCGAATCAACCAGATTTATTGGGAACAGCGGGGAACACAACACAAGCAAATCATTCACGACAATGCTTTTATTAACAATCTTAACCCGTTCTTAACTAGGGAACCACGGACTACAGGTTTCGAGGGGTCGCTACCGAGATATGCCTAGACAACGTGCAGATAAGACAGACAGACAGACAGCATGCATGCAAGACAGAGTACTTGGTGATGTCTCATGGACGAGAGGAAGTGTCAAAAAGAAACCTGTAGTCCGTGGTTCCCTAGTTAAGAACGGGTTAAAGATTGTTAATAAAAGCATTGTCGTGAATGATTTGCTTGTGTTGTGTTCCCCGCTGTTCCCCAATAAATCTGGTTGATTCGGATGAAGTGGCAACGGATTAATTTGTGTCGCGTCGAGGAACGATCCGTTCAATTGGCATATAAAACCAAAATGGTTACAGACTGCAGAAAACGCTCGGCATCTGACAAAACCAGTCTGTAACCGGGGTTCTATTTCCCCAACTGCAAGGTCCAGGATTACGTTGGTATCGCGATTGAAGACGCGTGACCCGAGGCCTGTACTGAGCCAGCCGGCGTTATAAATCCCAGAGCGGCGGTGGTGAGGGTGTGCCAAAGATCGGGTGAGAATCCCGCCACCCCGGATCCGCAACAATATATATATATAAATATATATATGTATAATATATATATATATATATAATATATTATATATATATATATATATATATTACCAGTGTAATATCTTATAACATGACTGTGTTCACTTTGGACTATTTTTTTTAGCACAAAAAAACCTCAAAAAACATTTTCCATTGACGAGTTGATTACATTCTCTTTTTGTAAACGTAGACAGTGACTTGCAACCAGGCCTTATTGGCGGTGTATGGAAGCGTTTAATATATTAACAATAAATACAAGGCACAGGGAGGTGGAATATATATATATATATACATACATACATACAGTATATATAAATTATAAATGTACTGTACCAGCATTTAAACCTTTTGCACTGGCAATCGCATCGTCGAATCAGTGAGCGCAATGGTTTACATGATGGATGTTTTAATATTTACTCAGGTCAGCATCCAGCAGAATGCATGATGTCAGGCATAAGAAAATACACAAAGTTTGTTCTTAATTCAAACAAACAGTCTCCATTCAACCCGGGTGCAGCTTTATGTGCTCTCAAAGACCAAACGTCAAAGCCACAAGAAAGGGCCAAATTAACAGTTAATTTTCTCATTTAATGCACAAGATAAACCACCAAAGTGATTGTGCTAATCGAGTGTCTTCATGGGTTCATCACAATTCCAACACATCGAGCAATATGGACGAAAGCTGTACAGATTGGCTAGTGGAATGGCCGAGATGTGCGCACACTTGCCCAGAAACTGTCTATAGCCTGGGTTTTAATCCCGACCCAGCTATTAACTGTCATCCCGGTGTTTCAGAAGCAGAGTGATTCATCAATGTGTGTGCTGTCCCTTAGATGTACGTTAAATTGGGTGTCCCATCTGCCAGCATTAGTTGGTGGACTTTAAAGATCCCACAGTGTCCATCGAAGAAGGGTAGGCTAGGTATTGCCGGCACTGTGGCTGAATTCCAAATTCCTGCCCGAAGTTTAGTCGAATGTGAGGCCAATTGCTTCCTCGAGCTAACCACTCATGAACGTAATGATAATTGTGGCCATTAGAGAAGAAAAAGAAGAAGAAAGAGTAAGAAGAAGAAATATAAAAACAAGAAGAGGAAGAATAAGAATGAAAAAGCTATGAATTGGGATCAAATACTAATTTAACGTGAATTGCGCTGAAACAGGGCTGATTCCACATCCGATTTGAAGATTGTTCTGGCAGAATAGCTCCTAGGTGGGATTCTTGACTTTGCACTATCTTGACTGTGTTCGATACACAACCTGAATGTGACGTGTCGTCCGAGTGCTTTGCAGGCGGGGCGCTAAATCAAGCATCAGGAGCACATTGTCACCTTAATAATCATGCAAAACTTTCAAATTTGAAGGGTGCCGTGTTCCGAGATGCATCAAAAAAATTTCAATAAAATCCAAGCTGATTTCCACGAAAAACTATATTGCGTTGGATACGATGTATAATAATGAAACCACAAAATCGCCTGTGACTGTAATACTTCCAGGTCAGCAATGCAAAACATCAGTACTACCTTCAGAGGTTCTGATAAAATATAAATCCAAATATATATTGTGATGGTTATGAAACCGGCACATGGGTGAACAAACATTCATGACCTGTCAGAGGTACATAGCCCCCAGCCAGTTATATCATTGTATATGTGCCCAGACAGGCCCCCACCCATTGTCTAGAGGGGAGCAGGACAAATGCATTCTGTGGGCTATAGGAAGTCTTCTTCCTATTCCTCTATACCCCTTCTGTCCTTCCTTTATTTCTCTTTTCAATGCTCTTTCATTCATGTCCCATACATGGTGGTTACCATTTCAAGCACCACACAGGACAATTTGGCTCTATCTCTCTTTCCCAAATTATATCATTTAACAGTCTTCACGTTTAAGTCTTCATTTAACAGTCTTCATTTAACACCATTTGTAAGTTTCCTTTCTTTCTTTTTTCGCCCTCTCAAACAGCAGTACACATCCACTGCATAATAAAACACCGCACCACAGACGACCACAAATTCAGATGAGGTGGAGAACAACATTCCCGTTTTCAAATCATTTGGGTGGGAAAGACCGCTGGGCAGAAAGACCCATTAAAGATGTAGCAGCGTTGACTTGGGGGAGGACCTCCACTCAAGGATAATACATAGCCAAAGGAGGCGTTGCCTGATGAGCACACCAATAGGGACGTGATGTCTTGGGTCAAAGGTTAAGCCATGACCTTTGCTTCCAGGAACTCCACCTCCCATGAACTCTGACTCGCCAAGTTTCTGCTACACTCAAGCTGCTTAAAAGGCAGTATGTCAGACCATTTGCTGCTGTTGGAATTTGCTGGGAACCCGAATAAGAAGCTGCCTGCCTGTTTGTGCAGAAGAGAGTTACTTGCCATAATCAATCGTGCTAGAGCTGGGACAAGCTGCACCAAGACTGGACCAAGTAGCGCTGGGCAGGTGGTGATGTGACCAGGCGTGCATGGGGCAGAGGCGTGAGAGTGAACAAGCCAGGAGTTCTCCAGCGTGGGAAGATAGCTCCATACTGACATACACCATCTGCCTCTTGCTGTCCTCTAAAGAACCCCTACTCATCTAGCTAGACCCACGAATGGAATCACGAGTCGAAAAGAGCTATCGGTGACTTGCCTCTTGACCCTTCCAAGCAAGGCTTTACATACATACCTCACATTTTCCTCTTTAAGCATACATCACCCACATTGCATCTACACCTTTCTGCTTTTTCTCATTCCTTCGTTGTTTTGGGATTGGCACACATCCATCGACGTCTGCCACGGTGAGTTAAACGCTGAACCTACGCCTTGCTCTGCCTGTGTCTTCTGTTCTTCCTCTCTACACTTCCATGGTATGATCCTGCTGGCGCCATGTTGTGTGTATAACCGTTTAAGATAAGACTGTATAACAGAAATAAGTCCAAACGGTTAGAATGTGGCCTTTTGTGCCTTTTCATGACTGTTTTATGTGTTTGTTAATCAATGCCACTGATCACATTGATTGCTTGGTTGTGTTTGTAAATAAATGTGCTTGTTAAACTGTCAACTGTTTCCAACCCGCTTACTTCATCCTTTGCTACATTGGCTCGATTTCGACAAGATAGATGGGAAGTTCTGCCTGATTGATTTGCACCACAACAAGCCACTGCATACGCACGGTTCCGCTCGGCCATACGAATAAATATGTAGGTCTGCATTGAAGGTACGAACCTTAATTTAGTCAGGCCAAATCAACGGACAGGTAAACGTTTATGTAAGTAAGATGGTGGACCCTGCTTGGCTTGGCAGTTCTAATCAACGTTCGTCGTTGCTTCAGAACCTGTCGGGCTACAAAGTTATCAATTGTGTGTCAGCTTTCAGGGCCGGAGGTCAGGAACAGTCCGAGAAGTCCTCCTCATGGTGAATCCTGAACCCCGGTTCTGTAACAATATGTATATATATACACACAATGGGGTGCAAAAGTACGAGTCCACTTAAATGAATGGCAAGCTTTCTCAAATTACGATTTCAAACACGAATTTGTCAAAATATTGAAGATATGTATTCGTATTCCATAATTTATTATCATTATTATTGACTGATACTTTGGCTTAACAGAATAAATGAAGGGTAAATACAAATACACCCTTCACGGGATGACTCGCAGCAAGGAGCTTGTTGACTCGAACTACAAGTTGGGCATGGGGATCAGCTACCAGAACGTGCTTCTCCTGCGTTACCTCTGGGCCATGCATGACCTCGAGCGGTGCTCGATCTGCTGCCACACACGACCTGCTCTCCCAACGCATCGACCTGCACCAGGGCCAGCTGAAGAGAGCAAGGAAGATGATAGCAAGGAGGGAGATGATGATGTACAGAGGAGGAGGGCGGATTCATCAGAATCTGATGATTCAGAATCTAGTGAGGCAGAATCTCCTGATTCGGACTGATCATATCTCTCAAGGTCATATTGATTCATCAGTTACAATGTCATAACAATGTGAAGTATGACACAAAAGCATAATTGGTGGTTTCTAAATATGTTTTTTTTTTCAATGTTTTTTCTAAAATGTGTTGCATTTGTCTTGTGGTGTCATTTGTCTCCAGAAAATGGCCAAAAAGTACCATTTTCAGGGTAAAATGATTTTGTATTGACATGTTTTAAGTAATTTCATTTGCAAACTGTTCAAGTTACAGCTTTTAAAAAGAGCTTATTTTGAAGTGTAATGAGTTTACTTGTCCTGCATTCATCAATTAATATATATATATATATATAATATATATATATATAATATATTATTCATCAGTTTACTTAACTGTAAGATCCTTATGGAGGTAGTTGCTTTAAGTACAAAATCACATTTTTCGCTCTACCGGATGGTGGCCATCTTTGATTTCTGGGTCAAAATGATGTTGTAATGTCAAAGTAATGTCAGATTCGGAATCCTCGTGGTCAACTTACCCGAAAAGTGTCTTTGTACATGATTTTAGTTGCTGTGGTTCAAAAGTTAATTTTTCAAGATGGCGCTGCCAGCCATCTTGGATTTGGGCCTCTGGCAAAAAAATTCCAGGATTTTTGGAGGGAAATGGGGGCTAAATTTGTTATAAAAGGTCAATAGAAGTCAAATCAATCGTCAAACCTTACTAGCCAGAGAATGGTCATGGAATTGAGGTTCTTGACCTAACCATATGTCTTTTGCATAAGTACAGCTGCTCAAAACGTGGCTGGTGAAAGATATATTTTAGAACTGTTATGCACACGGCTCTTGGAAGGTATGCTTTTTGCACCCACAAAAAACCACGAATATATGAAGCACAGGGCCGCGAATATATAAGCAGGTCACATTTTATCAAGCACGAATATGCGGGATCAGCGAATCTGCGAATGCCGGGGTCCGACTATATATATTGCTGGGCTGATATCAGAATCGGTAATCGGCACAGGCCTATATTGGTAGTTTTTCGGTAATCGGCATCGGCCGATTGGAGTAAGTGTGGGTGCCGATTACCGATTACAGTACTGTATACAATCCAAAACCCTTGAGTAGCTTTCACCCTTGTTTATTGCGAATTTCAACAATAAAAAAACAATGTTGCATGATAGATGTTTCAAGGAGATGTGTATATACATTATCCTTTATAAACAGCTGGTAATCGTTGCGTGACAGGAAGGAAAACATTTGGCTCGGTAATTTTAAAAAACATGCTAATACGTCAAACGGATCGGAAATCGGGTGTTGTAAAATATATTTTGCTTTGAAACTCACAAAGAGAATCAACTTAACCCTTCTAAAGCACACCTGATTCATATAAAATAACCAATTGCTTTAGAAGAAGCCACAAGGACAAAGGGAAAAAAACGAATTGCTGGTCGCTGTGAGGTTAAAAGTTAAAACCTTCTCAACGTGCCCAGTATGTATGTATGTATGTATATATATATATATATATATATATATATATATATATATATATATATATATATATATATATACAGGGGGCTGCAAAAGTAGGTATACAGTAATGAAAAACAAAACATGTGCACAAAACGTATTTTATTGATTATTCTTTATACAAGCATATCAATAATAACATACCAATAATAAACATATCAATAATAAACATATTAATCCTCAAATGTTCAAACTGTTTGCCCCCGGCATCCTTAGTGTATGTTTGTTTGTTTTTTTTGTTACATGTTTGCCCATCCTTACTGTATACCTACTTTTGCCGCCCCCTGTATATATATATATATATATATATATTATATTGTTGCGAATTCGCGCCCGTCGGCGTGCGATCGGCCACGCGACTCGAAACGCGACCGCCTCGCCCACCGGACGGACAATTCAGTCGTGACCCTCCGGCTAACGCCGGGATCCAGTCACGGGTGGGCCTTTCGACCTCACACAAATCGTGCCAATCGGCCACCCGCGTAGGATAGGGTTGTTCGCCAAATTCGACCTACCTAAGTACCCACGCGGATGGTAAACCGGGCGATCGTACCTCGCCGCAGGTCGACTCCGGACAAGGCCGCTTGGGCGGGCCGTTCCGTACTATCGGGATAACCGAGCGGTGTTATCGTCGACCTCGACGGTTCAGATTATTTACCGGGCGTTTTGCACCCACTACGAACCCTTTACGTGAAGCAGGATGGAGGTTCAATTAAAGAAAAGACGAAGCGAAACGGGAAAACAGTTCACAAATGCACATTTATTTCCGGCACACGGAGCACACCTATAGCACACGTAAAGCAAACAGCATGTATTTACATCACAATAAGCGATTGCACATATATCACATAGAACAAAAGAAATGCACATATAAGGAGTTAAAACCGACTACACGACACACGGACCACTTATACAGTTACTACCTTACAAGACACGGCGCCCACCACGCATTCACACGAAGCAAAGAAAAGACCCCCTCAAAGGCAAGGGAGTCAGACTGGGCCCGTGGGCCTAATGCGCGTGGGACCTGGATGAGCGGCCAGGCCCACGAGACCGAAGGGTCCTACCCGCGCCCTTGTGGCGAGCCGCAGAATGTCGCTGCACGGCGGTTCCGTGGGCACCGCTCTGGTGTGGGTGGGAACGGGGCCCCTTGTCGCACTCTCTCAGCGCGGGGGAAAAGGGGGAATTGTTGATGCTCTGGGGAGGGAGTATGGCTGGCTTGCTTGGATCCCGCGACGCGAGCCTCCAGGTCCACCTCAGCCGTTCGCCTCCGCAGCCGTCTGCCCCACCGATCTCGCTCACCGATCTCCTCGAGCTCCGTCTCCAACGACCCTCTGCTCGATACTGACTCTCAACTCACTGCGCTCGCCTTTTTATCGGCTTCGGGAACCAACCATATGCAAATTATCGATCCAAACGACTCAGGGGCGGAGCCACGCTCGCCGATTGGACGGAGAAAAAGGGGGCGTGTATCATTCCTGATCTCAAATTTGCATATGCCGTTTTCGTCAGGCGCGTCTGGAGGCGGGGCAAGCCGCCCCGCGCTTCCTGATTGGGTGGATCAGATGTGGGCGTGCATCATTCCTGATCCGAATTCTCCTCAGAAAACCCCGCCATCTGCACTCGCGTCTCGCGTGTCCGCTGAAGACAGCTCGACGCCGGCGCCCACAGGTGGTGCGGAATGGCCGTAGGAGAGGGTGGTGGAGGGTTTTCGGCGGTGTTCGATGGCCATGGTGCTGTTTGGAATGACGGTGATGTGAGGTTTGCGGTAGCGAGTGGTGAAGGTAGGTTTTTGCTGCTGGCGTTGTTGTTGTTGTTGGCGTGGGTGGCTCAAAACAAAGGTAGAACAGAAAAACGCCTAACTCAAAGGATCGCAGCCCGAATGAATCACATTAATTCCCTCTATACAATGGTTTGGGCTAACTACACATGTACTTAAGAAATATATCTCACCTACGGGACCTTTATGGTGTTTGCGAATTTCCAGAGCCGTAACAAATATATATATATATATAATAATATATTGTTACGGCTGTGGAAATTTGCAATACACCAGAAAGGTCCTCAGGTTAGATATATCGATAAGTTCATGTGTAGTTAGTCCACACCTGTTGTTTAGGGGGAATATGTGTGATTCATCCGGGCTGCGACGCTTTGAGTTAGCCATTTTTCTTTCTCTATCGTTATTTTGGACCATTAAGCCGCCAACAACTCAAACACCACCACCTTCGCCTCTTTACCTCCACAACTCCATCCCGCAAACATCGCTTCACCCCATTCCCAAACGACGCCCGCCAACAACCAAACCACCACAGCAAACCCCCCACCTTCGCCTTTCTCCTTCCACAACCAACAACCACACCACCTGTCAACACCGAACGTCGTGCTGTCCAGGGCCCGTTCGGTGATTCTTGCCGAACGCGTCAAGCCACGAGTGCACATGGATCCTTTCGGGAGAGGAGAAGCGGATCAGGAAGGCTTCACGCCCCTTTTCTTCCATCCAATGACTGAGCATCGGGTGCATGGCCCCGCCTCCGAACCCGCTGTGAATGCGTTCCTTTTAGGAGGGGAAATCGGATCAGGGGAGGCTCAGCCCTTTTTCTCCGTCCAATGGGCGAGCGTCGGGCGGTGTGCCCCCCCCCAAGCGCGATGACTCCTTTTAGGAGGGAATTCGGATCAGGAGAGGCTCACGCCCCTTTTTGCCCGACCAATGGCTGAACGTCGGGTGGCGTGGCCCGCCTCCAAGCGCATTTTGATCCGCAACTGCATACAAGCTCCTCCCCCGGTCTATAAAGACGCGAGCACAACGCAGCTCGGGTGTGCAGAAGGGGGTGCAGAAAGTGGCGCTAGTCGGAAGTCGTGGAGTCTGAGTCATGTGTTTGCGGGGATCGGACGGCGAAGGGGACGGAGCTCGGAGTGGAGGTCGAGGGACGAGTCGCGGAGTGGAGCAGGGACCAGAAGAGGCTCAGGGGCGAGAGTTCGCCAGAGTCGGTGCGGTCCGAGACCCCGCTAGCGGGACGGAGCGTCCGCCATTCCCCTCTTCCCACCCCGAGCATCAACAATTTCCCCATCCGCGCTGAGATAGCGCCGGTAACCCGTCCGCTCCCCGCCCCAACCGTGGTGTCGACCGACCAACACGTGCCTGCGCAACGCACGCCTGGAGGAGCTCACCGACCATACCAGGGGCACGGAGTCAGGCGCGTTACGCGGACATTGCGGCTTGCCCGCCATCGCGCCACGAGGGCGCGGGTAAGACCCCTTCGGTCTCTGGACCTGGCCGATCACCCAGGTCCCACGTTCATTTGGTCCACGGACCTGTCTGCCTCCTTGCCTGTGAGGTGGCTTGTGTTTTCTTTGCTTTTGGTGTAAATGTGTGTGTGTGGCACCAGTCTATTAATAAACCGTATAAGTGCTTGTACATTACTTTATCCGGTTTTAACTCTGCGTATTGTTCTTGCTTTGACTGTATACGTGCATTTTTGTATGGCTGTAAATACGTGCTTGCCTTGTGTGTGTGTGTGAATTAAAAGTGCTTGTCAACTGTTTCCCGTTTCGTTGCGTCCTTTCCTTTGGTTGACATTTCCATCTTGCATCACGTAAGGGATTGGTAGTGGGTGTAGACACCCAATAAATAATCTGAACCGTCGAGGTCGACGATAACTCCGCTCGGTTATCCCTGCAGCACGGAACGAGCCGCTTAAGCGGTTCGTGTCGGAGTCGACCTGCGCGTGGTACAACTCCTCGGTACGCTCCCGCGCGGGTACTTAGGTATATCGACATTCGGCGATTCACCCTATTTCGCGCGGTAGAAGAATGCGGACTGGGTTGTGGGAGGTTAAACCCCCACCCGTGGCTAGCTCTTGGCGGTAGTTCCAAGAGGGTCACGACTGAATTGTCCGTTCCGGTGGGCGACGCGTCGCGATTTGAGTTACGTGGCCGATTGCACGCCGGGCGGGCGAAATTCGTAACAATATATATATATATATATATATATATATTAATATATTAGTAAAAATATTCTGTGCACAGGATATCTCAGGATATCTCGTGGTTCTACTTTGTGCTGTTTGCCAAGTTGTCACTCTAATAGTGATTTTTCATTTGTTTGTTTGTCTGTTTGTTTGTCTGTGCAAATGCCCAAGCCTGTCTTGAAGTCATACATTCCAGGTGTACCGAGTGCATCACAGTGTCAGTGTTCACATTTCGAAAGCAGACTGTCAGTATTCTGGGATGCTTGAGTATTCTGGATTGTTCAGTGCTGCTTGTGCAGCATATGATAACAAAGGGAACTGTCTTTCATCTGAGAAGGCAGAGAAACTTATCCTTCTCAAAATGAATCTGAGCTTTGTGGACTTTAAACATTAAAACTCTTAACCCTGGGACTCCCTGCCTGTACTGTGTTTTGTATAAAACTTGCTTTTCACTCGACCAGCCAAGTATGAAAAGCTTCATTTTATATCTGTCAAGGGCTTAGCAAATGAGAACAATGGTCACTCATCATTTGTTTAAAAATAGCAGGATGCTGTGCTGTTCAATGCACCAATCGAATAGAGAATGGATTTATAATGTTTGATTTACAGCCACTCAACAACGTCAATCGTGGGCACGGTACCGAACCGGCACAGAATCCACTTCATGTGTGCATAAAGCACTACGACGTCATTATTTACCACTTAATATATGGCATCGGAATCGACCGATTATATATATATATATATATATATAATCATATATATATATACTATATAAAAATATTACGGCTGTGAATTCGCAATACACCATAAAGTGGTCCTCAGTAATATATCGATTAAGTTCATGTGGTAGTTAAGTCCACACCGCTTTAGGCGGATATGTGTGATTCATCGGGGCTTGCGACGCTTTGAGTTAGCCATTTTCTTTCTTCTATACGTTATTTGACCATTAAGCCAGCCAACAACTCAAAACCACCACCCTTCGCCTCTTTCCTCCACAAACTCCATCCCGCAAACATCGCTTCACCGACCATATCCCAAACGACGCCCGCCAACAACCAAAACCACCACAGCAAACCCCACCGACCTTCGCCTCTTCCTTTCCACAACCACCAACCACTACGCACCTGTCAACACCGAAACGTCGTGCTGGTCCAGGCCCGTTCAGGTGATTATAATGCCCGAACGCGTCAGAGCGGCGGTACGAAGTCAATGGATGCCTTTGTAGAGAGAACGGATCAGGGAAGAGCTTCACGCCCCTTTTCTTCCATCCAATGACTGAGCATTCCGGTGACCATGGCCCCGCCTCCGAACCCCGCTGTGAATGCGTTTCCTTTTAGGAGGGAAACGGATCACGGAAGGCTTCACCGCCCCTTTTAACTCCGTCATATGCGTAGCGTCGGGTGTGTCTGGCCCCGCCCTCCAAGTCGCGTCTGTTTTGATGGACCGAATCGCATCAGAGTTCGTCTTAAAACCACTCAGCCCTCGTGTTGCCGAACAGGCATGAAAACGTCGGGCAGTAAAGGCCCTTCAAGCCTGTGTGTCGTCAGGAAACTGCAACAGCTCCCGGCATAAAGACGAGTCAGAAAGCCTGTGCCTGCTGGTGTGCAGAAGTTGGCAGGAGTGCTGTAAGTCAGTGAAGTCTGAGTGCATGTGTTGCTGGGATCGGACGGAAGGGGACGGAGTCGGAGTGAGAGGTCGAGGGACGAGGTCGCGGAGTGAGCATGGGACGCAAAGAGGACTCTAGGGCGAGAGGTTCGCCGATCGTAATGGTAGGTGTCCCGGACCCCGCTAGCGGACGCGAGCGTCGCCATTCCCCTCTCCCCGACCCGAGCATCAACAATCCCGCCCCCATCCGTGCCTGAGTTAGCGCCGGTACCCCGTCCGCTCCCCGCCCCAACCGTGTGTGACCTCAACGGCTACGCAACGCACGCCTGGAGGAGCTCACCGACCATAACCAGGGGCAGTGAGTCAATGCGCGTTACGCCGGAAAACCAATGCGGCTTGGCCCGCATCGCGCCACGACGGCGCGGTAATGACCCCTGTTCGAATCTCGCCTGACCTGCC
Source organism: Eptatretus atami (assembly GCA_035128595.1). Classification (NCBI taxonomy): domain Eukaryota; kingdom Metazoa; phylum Chordata; class Myxini; order Myxiniformes; family Myxinidae; genus Eptatretus; species Eptatretus atami. The sequence continues at coordinate 91,603,669 of CM068960.1, forward strand.
GATTCACAGGTCCACGTTCATTTGTACCACGGACACTGTCTGCTTTTCCTTGCCTGTGAGGAGTGCTGTGTTTCTGTTGCTTTTTGTGTAAATGTATGTTGTGGCCCAGTCTTCGTAAGTAAACCTGTATAAGTGTCTGAAAAATAATTGCCCTTTTATTCGATTGTAGTCTGCGTTGCTTTTTGATTGTTTAACTGTTATATGTCATTTTTATGGCTGAAATACGTGCTCTTGCCTTGTGTGCTGTGTGTGTAATTAAAGTGCTTGCTGTGACTGTTTTCCCCTATTTCGTTGCGTCCTTTCCTCCGTTGAAGTCCATCTTGTATCACGTAAGGGATTGGTAGTGGCGTTGAAACACCCGATAACGTAATCTGCAACCGTCGAGGTCGACCGATAACTCCGCTCGGTTTATCCCTGCAGCACGAACGAGCCGCTTAAGCGGTTCGTGTCAAGTCGCTGCGAGCGAGGTACGAATCGCGATCTCACTGCAGTATAGCGACCATCGTAGCAATAAGGGGTACCTTCGGATAGGTCGAATGGCGAGCACACCTATCCTTCGCGGGTGGCATTACGATCTGGAGTTTAGAGTAAACACACCCGTGAGGCTACCTGGCGGATTGTACCAGGAGGGTGCACGACTGAATTGTCGTTCCGGTTTTGTGGACGCGTCGGATTTACGTTATCTTGGCCGATCGAACACGCACGGACGGCCGAAATTTCGTGTACAAATTATAATATAAATATATAATATATATATATAATATATAATATATATATATAATTTGTGTGTTCATAAGGCTGTACTCGGTTCCACATGTATACCAATCCGAATGAACTGACTCTGTGATTGTGGCTGGCAAGGGCTCGCCTACTCTTCATGAAGGACACCCGAACAGATCTTTTACATCCCCAAAACTGTCAGCAGAAGAGACTACTACTTAATGTTCATGAGAGGATGCCACACACAAGTTGATTGATCGCCCTGCGAGAGCACTAGGGTTGACGGTTTATAATGTGTAGACTTAACCCAAGGCTCGTCAGCTCAGAAGACAGTGTGAATACCATCGAGGGCTATCCTGCCACCGATCCAACAGGGTTATCAGCTGATCACACGTATTTGCCATAAATTCCACATTAGGACGCATAAATTGAGCATTGGATGTCTTGTGAAACGCAGACTGTGACATAATAGTTCGATTTTGCTGGAGTACTTGAAGTTCTGGTTCGAACCCCAGCTGAGTTGTAATCAAAGATGTTTTAAAAAGGTAATGTGCTGCTTCCTTCTTGATGCTCAGCCATTGATAAGGACAAAAGGACAGAGCAATTGACAATCCAAGCTGGAAGCATAAATGGCAAACCCCCCTAGTAAATAAGTCTCACCAAGAAAGTTGCTTCACAAGCCACCAAAATGCTCTGTAAGGGGTATAGGTGTGTCAATCGAAAAATTATTTATAATGTAAAATAGTTTCTTGAGAAGTTGTCCATGAGATCTGATTGTTGAGACTACTCCAGGTTCATGAGTAACTCGTGAGATTTTTAGATCCTTCGTGGAGGATCTCGACGAGTCTTACCACGTGTGTTCTTCATCTCTTCTCTGGACTTTTTAGAATCCTAGTGGAGGATCTCGAAGTCTTACTCACAGATTGTTGTTCTTCATCTTCTCTTGGGACTTTTTGTTCACACCTACAGTTCATCGAAACTTCCTGAAACTTGCATATATATATTAAAATCTCTGCGCAGACAGTAACCATCTCCGAGTTTGAATATTCCTCCTAGAAAAAAGTTATGACCGTAAAATACCCGCTAATGGAAATTCGCCTAAAAAATTATCTCCGAAACTAGGCAAGCTGAATTCTGTTGAGGGTCGAACAGGGCAATCAGAGAATGAATTAACCAGGACATATGAACAATACTAGACGTATATCAATTCTTATAACGTCATTCATTTTTTGACATTTTTGTTTCACAACCCAGAGTTTCATCGGATCTTCGGTGAAACTTTGCAATGTATACTGCAGAAAGCCCACGGGCAGGCAGCAAACATCTGCCGATTTTGGAAATTCTTTCTTATAAAAAAAGTTGACGTCAATAATACCCGCCGCTAATGGAAAACGCCCTATACCATTATTTTCCGAAATAGGCAAGCTGTTTGAATTTGTTTGCGGGAATCAGCCGGGCAAATTAGCACAGATTAATCATCACAATGACGTCATATTCGTATTTAATGAACGTCACGCATTAAAGGACAAGTATCTTAAGCTCATTTGAGCTTGTTTGTGAGTATGAAAGCTTAAATCGCAACCGAATGCCCAATAATGGCACGTGAAGAGTGCAAGTGGAGAAATAACATTCGAACGAGAATATTACGCAAAGAAGAAAAAGCATAAAAAACCACACGAACGCGCGAGACCTCACATTCGATCCCGCCACAGCAGCGTGGCACTCCGTGTACCTTCGACCCACTGCACTGTTATACAAGCCGCACTGAATCCGATTGATATTTTTCCTTCCCCGCG
>CM068960.1:91629599-91649083 GCA_035128595.1 Eptatretus atami
CCAAAAACGATATATCGCATGATATTTACCTCCGCCACCGAAGGTGAAGGAGGTTATGTTTTCAACCCTCTCTGTTTGTTTGTTACTTGCAAAATCTAAGATTTTTCAAGTATATTGGTCAGTCGATTTTGTTATTCTGTCTGTCTGTCTCTCTGTCAGTCTGTCTGTTTGTCTGTCAATCTGTCAGTCAGTCTGTTTGTCTGTTTGTCGCCTGCAGGTCACAATTTTAAACCGATTTTCACGAAATTTCACCACATGGTAGAGTTTGTCATAAGGAAGAAGCCTTTTGTTTTTGAGGTCAACATCGGCCCAAAGTCAACAACTAAGGAGGTATTTCAAAAATCCTCAATTTTCATCCGATTGACTTGAAATTTGAAGAGGATGTATATTTCAGGTCACTGAAATCAACCACCAATTATTTTGGAGGTCAATTTCAGCCAAAAGGTGAGCATAGGCTGATTTTCTAAAATTGTCAATTTTCATCCGATTCAACTGAAATTTGAAGAGGAGTTGCAGATTTGGTCATTGAATTCAACCACCAATTATTTTTGAGGCCAAATTTGTTTTTCTGGGTTTTGCAAGTATCGGGCTCTGCACGACTTCTTCTTGTTTATCTGTTTGTTTGCTTGTTTGTGTGCAGGATATCTCAAAAATTTATGGACGGATCCAGATTAAATTTTGTCGACAGGTTGGGTATGTGACAACGACAAACTGATTCGAATTTGGTGAAGATCCGCATCTGGATCCGGATACTAGAATTTCTAACGTGATTCTTCACCATTGAGAGATCGGGCCAAAAACGATATATAGCACGATATCTCAAAAAGTTGTGGACGGATTCAGACAAAACTTAATGGACAGGTTGGGTGTTTGGCACAGACTAAATGATTCGATTTTGGTGAATATCCGAATCCAGATCGAGATATGAGAATTATTTAATGTTTAAAGTGATTCTTTACCATTGAAAGATTGGGCCAAAAATGATGTAGTACTGTATAGCATGATATTTCAAAAATGTATTGGGCCCGTTATTTTTTTTGTGGATCAGGCATTACGTGGCAGAGGTATGCGCTCTACTGAGTGCTCTTCCTGTATTTTAATAAAATAATGATAGTAAGGATATTTAAAAAAATTCCGTAAGTTTAGGCACGATTGAGGCAGTCTGAGACATCACTAGCAAATACAACCGTCGCTTCGCTACTGGTCAATAAGTGGGGGAGGGGTGGGGGGAGAGAGAGAGAGAAGAGAGAGAAGAGAGAGAGAGAGAGAGGAGAAGAGAGAAGAGAGGAGAGAGAGAGAGAGAGAGAGAGAGAGAGAGAGAGAACAGAGAGAGAGAGAGAGAGAGAGAAGAGGACACACACGCACGGAGAGACAGCGAGAGAGTGACAGAGGTGTGGGAGGAGAGTGCTTGCATTTTATGAGTGGGGGGGGGGGGGAGTGAGGAGGAAAAAAAATACAGGTGAGGGGTGAACGTGGGGTTAGCAAAGAAAGTGATGTGTGATGCCTAATGACTGAGCGGTGAGTTTCCGACTTTCCTGTTGGAATGATTTTCAATTTTGTTCGACTGCCAAACATACAGACAGAGTAAAATATTATCTCACTCCTCTCCGTGCATATGCGATCGGGACGAATTCAGAGACAAAGTATTGTTAAGGCCTAAGTCACATTTGCTCTACGGCGAGGATACGGCGGCCGTACGCCTCTGAATTGACAGAAACGTGCGGCGGCCGCAGAGTTTCGGAGGTGGCCTCAGGTGGCCCTACGCCGTTTGGCTATCTTTTACAGGCCGTAGGGGTCGCCGTGGAATTATAAGCGGAGTTAATTTTCTTCATTTCTAGTTTCGCCGTAGCAATTTGACAAGCGAAACAAAAGAACTGGTAAAAAAAGAAAAATTTTTAAAAAAAGAACCCACTCGTTACCGTCCGTCTGGCCGCACGTTCGCCTTAAGGTCCCCTGCGGTCCCCTGCGGTCGCCTTGCGGCCCTTGCGTCTGCCTTGAAAATTCTATGGCCGCCGCAGCGACGCCCTAAGGTCACGTGCGACATCAAATCAAAGACCGTATGGCACCCCACGTTTTCGGTCTCCAAATTTATAAATACGCCGTGCGGCTCCCCGAAAAATAAAAACATATGTGACTGCTACATTGTGTGACCGTGGAAATACTGCGGCCGCCGTATAATTGCTAGTGGCCATAGATTTTGGAGACCCACGGCCACCGTGGCAAATGTGACTTGGGCCTAAACGGCAAGCTTGTCTTCCTATTCATGTTCCGATTTGTGTTCAAAATATAACATTCAATTTATAAAGTTGTTCCTCGATCACAAACTGAAGTTTGTAGACAGACAGACAGATGGATGGAATGGATGGATGGACATGAACCAATTGCTTCACCCCGCTTTTTGCTTCGGCTTGTGTGGCATAACTAAAACGGCCCTTATTACAGTGCATACGTCCACCAGGCTGAACAGTTTATGTTTTGTATCCCATTGATAGGCCAGGTGTGGATCCAGACCTTAACCAAAATATAATCGCTTGTTCTTGTCAACCACCCAACTCATCCCCCAAGTTTTGTAGTAACCCATCCACAACGTTTCGAAATAATCATGCTATATAAATCATTTTTGCCCTATCTCTCAATTGTGACGAATCACAGAAACAAAATTATATTATCCCGATCCGCATCTGGATCTTCACTAAAATCGAGTCAATTTGTCCTTGTCATACACCCAACTTGTCTCCCAAGTTTTGTCCGAATCTGTCTGTAAATTTTGAGAGGTCCTGCTCACAGACAGACAAGACAGACAAGCCGGTAGGGGCGGACATGGGTAGTCGACTACCCAATAGAACCTGACCGATGGGCCCCGTTCGATGGGAATGACCTGAGGATTAAAGCACAAGAAGAATTCATGATTCTAGCTCAAGGGTTAATGGTGCAGATTGTTTTTTTCGTTAAAATACCCCACATTTAGAGGTTTTTCGGCCGTTGCTTAGGCAACGAGGGGTCCGTAGCAACAGGTTCTTTCTACACATAACTAGGACATACCATGAACCTACCATACCAGTTTCAATGTAATATAATAGACGAATATCGTTTTTTTATTGTTTTCGACCAGGGTTCATTCAAAGTCTATCTTCTTCCGACAGTTTTCATAGGATTCCGGCTGGAAATTTTTGACAATATGGCTGAATGTACTGCCCAAGTCGCTGTGGCCCGATTTTGATTTCGAAAATTTTTTTTTTTTTAAATGATTTTTCAAAGATTTCAAAGTCCTGTTGCTAGGCACGGTGGTGTCCATAGCAACGGTTCTTATTTGCACACAACTAGGTCATGGTATGAACCTACCCCCAAGTTTCATCGAAATCGCCATTGTATTAACGGAGCACTGGACCGAACAGACACATACACGAAAAGCACAACAGACAGACAAACATATCGACGGAAATACTGATAATAAGGGTAGAAAAAAAAACTCTTTTTTTTTTTCAACTAGATCGACTAACCAACAAACAAGGGTGAAAACATAACCTCCACCCACCTTCTGCGGTGGAGGTAAGAATGGAGTAAATGCCACTCTCTTTTTAAATATGTCGCAAATGTTGCAAAATTTTAAATAATGACGGTGGGTGGAGTGGAAATGAGCACATGTGCTGGCCCTGCTTCTGGGGTTTGTGTTGTGTGGTAAGACTTCCCACAAAATGCAGTGTGAGTGATTGATGCTTTAGACTGTTTAGAGAGTGGAGTTTACAGTGGTGTTAGGAGTATCTGTGAGTTGAAGTGCTGATTGCCATTCGAGTGTGGAAGTGAACATGAAGTATTGGAAGCAATTTGGATTGACAGGACAATGAACTGCTACAGTTTGTGGCTGACACCAGTCACCGAAGAGAGAGCAGAGAAGCCATAAAGGGGATTGAAAGAGATAGATTAGAAGCCAAAAGGCCAAAGCTGAAATGCTCACTGAAAGTAAAAGGCTGGAGGCCAAAATTGAGGCTTGAAAGGTTCATGCCTGAAAGAAGGATAAAATGCTTGAGGCTGAAAAAGAGAGGGAGGCTAGGTTAGAAATGTAATTGGAGATGAAGTGTCTCGAGTATAAAGTGCTCAAGTAGCCAGTCCCCTGGAGAATGTGAATAACTTTGTGCAATTTAGAGCTCCAAAGTTTCCTGGATTATTAATAAGGGGGAAGATGAGTTCGAGAGATACCTACGGAGGTTTAAGCATCTTACTACGAACAGTGAGTGAGAAAGGCAGGGTGGGCTACTTCACTCAGTGCTCTTTCACCGGCAAGGTGCTTGCTGTTTTATTGAAGGTTGTCCAATGTCGCAGCTGTTGATTATGACCAGAGGAAAGAAGTCCTTTTGAAGCGCCATGATTTAACTGAGGTTAGGTTAAGCAGAACCAACTCGAGGCGTGTCAAGCTAGAATAGGGAGGACTCTGGGAAATCTATGTCAGATTGACAAATTATTTGACAAAAGTGGGCTGACCTGTCAAAGATTGACAATCGATTGATAACCTCCATTATTTGTTCGTGAAGGAACAATTTAATTAGTGCATGTCAAAAAAATCATGAGAGCTCAAAGGAGAAACTTAAAGTTAGTTGGATTACAAATCATTTCCTGATTGCTCACAACAGACATCTGTCACCTTGCTAAATGTGCCAAATGTTATGGTTTAGGTAAAGGAGAATGAAGCTGTCATACTGAACAGGAATGGGAAAGGCTGTGTTGCAAGCCGCAGGGTTTACAATGTAAATTGTTTGGGCCATAGACCCTGTGGATTGAAAGGTTCATGTTAAGGGTAATGTATGGTTTGAGTGGTGGTGTGATGCATGCAACAGTTAATTATGACATGTAGCGAGAGCCATGAAAGTCATTTTCAAAAATGCAACAGCTGTGTGTGCCAAGTGCTGCTGGAACATTATTACCTCTGCCACTGAAGGTGGATGGAGGTTATGTTTTCACACCCCTGTCTCTCTGTCTGTCTGTCCTGTCTGTCTGTTTGGTACTTGCAAAATTCGAAGATTTTTCAAATATATTGGTTGGTCTTGTGCATTATTCTGTCTGTTTGTTTGCATGTCACATCATCTACAGGTCAATTTTAAAATCGATTTCACGAAAACTTCACGCCCATGGGAGAGTCTGTCATAAGCAAGAAGCCCATTGTGTTTTGAGATCAAAAGGTCAAAAAGTCAACATCGGTCAACATAGAGTCATAACCCATCAACAGATGAAGTTTCTAAAATCCTTAATTTTCATCCAATGACTTGAAATTTGAAAGAGGATTTGCATGTCAAGGATACTGAATATCAACAAACATACTTTAAGGTTCGACATAGGCCAAATGACAACATCGGCCAAAAAGCGACATAGGCCAAATTCTAAAATGGTCAATTTTCATCCGATTCACTTGATATTTGAAGAGGAGTTGCATATTTGGTCATTGAATTCAACCACCAATTATTTTTGAGGTCAAATTTGTTTTCTGGATTTTGCAAGCATCATGCTCTGCACGACGTCTTTCTCTGTTTGTTTGTTAGTTTTGTGAACAAATATCTCAAAAAGTTGGGGATGGATTCAGAACAATTTGGTGGAGAGTTTGGGTATGTGACACTGATAAATTATAGACTTTGGTGAGGATCCGAACGGATCCGAGAAATTTTTAACGTGAATTTTCACATTGAGAGATAGGGCCAAACGACATATAGAAGGATATCTCAAAAAGCTGTTGACGGATTCGATGAAACTTGGTGGATTAGTTGGTTTAGGTGACAAGACCAAGCCGATTAAATTTTTGGCTCAGGTCCGATCCAGTTCTAGCCTATCGGTGGGATACAAAACATAAACGAATCAGCCTGGCAGAGGTATGCTCTTTACAGAGTGCCCTTAGTTGTAACTGCAGAGATCGAGACATGGGAGGATGTTTCCTGGTGAAAACTCAAGCTCTCCTAAGGTGGAGGTGTCGATACTGACTTGTAATCGTGTATTGGAGAGGATAATTCATTTCTTGCATAGTGCTTGTATCCAACCCCTTGTTGGAGACAGAGGACAGATGCCAGGAGTGAATAAAAAATGTTGGAGAGATTGGGCATAGATCTTTGATTGACACAGGCTGCAGTGGAGTTGTATAAGGAAAAGTCGGTGAAGGAGGATTAGTACTGAGGAAGTTCACTCTTTATGATGTTGATTGACAACATGTTATTGAAGGTGGCATGAGTCAATATGGTAGACACTCATTGCCTAACTTGTGTGGTTGAGGTCTAGTTTCTGTTGATGCAACCTTACGATTTGATAGATGATAACGTACTAGGACTGAGGGCACCGGATAATGTTGACCAGCATGGCTTGAGGATTGCACAATGACCACTTGGGTCTAAGCACAGGATGATCAGCTTTCCTCTTGTGTTACCAGACTCAAGATGTCCTTAATTTGAGTCGTGACCAGCTGATAATTGTACAAGAAAGTTCAGGTGATAAACATATCCCAGTTGTCGAGACAACTGACTTAGATGTGGTGAATGTGGCCATTGTGGGGCCTTGTGAGGCAACTATGGAGGATGCCGTCATGACAAGAACGTATGGAGCTCAGCACTTGCAAACCAAAGGTAATGGTGGCAGATTTGGGATATGGCCCACATCTCACCTGTGCTCAAAACAAACAGTTGAGCTTCTTAGTCAATGGGTTCAATGCAGTGTTTTCCCCAATTTACTGGGGACCACAACTTTAATCAGTCATCACATCAACCTGACTACAAAAATTGGGTTTGGTGAAAACCATATGCATTTCTGTAAAGAGTTAGGGAGTTCTCTTTAGTCAGGATATGCAGGATGTCAGAGATGGGGTTAATTTGGCAGTCTATTTGTTCATATCAATCACCAGTGTGGTACATCATAAAATGAATGGGACAAACAGCATGTGTTGACAATGACGAAAAGGTTAAAACGATCGCTGTATTTGATCTGGAGCCATGGTGTCAGTCAGTGACCTCTTCTCGAAGATCAGTGAAAATAAGTATTTTACCAAAATTGACTTCAGTAAAGGGTAATTGGCTGATGAAAATGTCATAGGACAGCATTTGTGCTGACAGAATGGCACCTATGACTTTTTGAAGGTGCTATTTTGGATGATGAACTACAGAGCTATGTTAGTATGGGGATAATGAAGTTGCTAGTTGTGAAATAAATTGTTTATAGGCTATATTGTGACATTACTCCTCTGCAAACCCATCTGAGACTGCTGGAGCTGATAAAGAGCATTTATATTCAGGAATGATGCTCTGAGATTGGAGTTGTAGGTGTTCTTTGCAGAAACACGAGGGAAAGTTTTTCCCTGGGAGTTATCTGGGTCATGAAGAAACTTTTCATTCACCTGTCATGTCTGGGTCAGCCGACCACCTCATTAAGGCGGTTGCATTGCTTGACCATCGGCATAGTTAGGGCAGGAATTCGGAATCTGGTCAAGTGCCGACGATTATCCACATTGCTCTTTGGTGAATGACACTGTGGGATCTTTAACGTCCACCAACTAATGCTAGCAGATGGGACCCCAGCTCACGTCTGCCCAGGGATGGCGCACTTTGTAATGGAACACGTCCGTTTGTGAAATTCAGGATGTCATTTTATTGTCGAGTTGGGAATCAAACCCAGACTACAAAGCTCATAGGCGAGTGTGGTACTCGAATTGGTTATTGGTATTGAACCGGTTTATTTGAGCATAGTATTTACCGTTGTGGGTTTTTTGTTTTCCATTTAAACGCGTCGTATTTAATCAACGTTAGTCTCCAAAACTATTTCCTGTAATAAAAGGCACACTTCTTCCCAAACTTCAGGCATGTACAACTATTTTTGCAAACAGATGGCAATGAGTTGAGTTTTATTGTCTTAAGAGATAAGTACAGTGTGTTTTGCAAGGCAAAATGAGTCAGTAGACAGAGGTATACTATATATTGCCAAGTCTAGTGTCAAGTTTGCATGGGCTGACAATTCCAACGATAGCTTTTATCCCACTGAATTGTTCATAAAGGGTATGTGTGCTAGCCGCCACTGGAAGAAAAGTGAAGATGACATCCAGGTGTTACCTTTTGTCAGAGGCAGTAGACTTTTGGCTTCAGAGACAAATATAGTTGTAGATGTTCAACTTCATAAAGAAATCTGACATAAATAAAACATGATTGTCTGCTTGACATGTCTGCAAGGGAAGTCAACATTTAAAAGTGTAAAACCCAAATTAATTACATGTATTTGAGACAAATGTATAGCAATCTGCACTCTGCGGTGACGTATCTTCGGCAATTTTTACAGGCGTTATTGAGTAACACAAAGCAGATTGCTACATACGTTTCAAATCCAAGAGAAATGCGCACTTTCATGTCATATTGGCAACAATGTGCAAAATATATATTTAAAAACCTGACTGATGAATTACGAAACACAGGTGTCTCAATAAAATGTATACAGTTGTTACATTTTGGAAAACAAGAAAAAACGTTTTCATTGCCCATCGGATCTCCCTCTCAAAACTATGCTCACATTCCACTTCGACCGCCAACAAAGAAAACGAGAAACCCGGACATCACGTTGAGTAGTTATTGTTTGACAGGATTGTATGTTTTGTGTATATTATAAGGGTGGGAGAGAGAGAGAGAGAGAGAGGAGAGAGAAGAGAGAGAGAGAGAGAGAGAGAGAGGAGAGAGAGAGAGAGAGAGAGAGAGAGAGAGAAGAGAGGAAAGAGAGGAAAGAGAGGAAGAGAGGAAAAGAGAAGAGAAAGAGAGGAAAGAGAGGAAAGAGAGGAAAGAGAGGAAGAAGAAGAGAGGAAAGAGAGGAAGAGGAAGAGAGAGAGAGAGAAAGGAAGAGAGAGAGAGATGTAAAATCTAAAGAAACCTGAAAGCCGTTTAATCTATGGTACTTCACACACTCCATTGTGAAGTGTTTTCCTGTGACTGTCATCACACAGACGATGTGTTTGTAAACTATGTGGTTAGGATGTGTCAAACTGTTATGCTGGCTTGATCAACATCAGAGTTGGATACCATTACTTTTCCATTTCTTACAATGATCTACAGCTCATGGAGGAGTTTGGAAAATTCATCACGTTCAGGAGAAAGACATTCGTAGATGTCAGTACAACCTTATTTACATGAATTACAATAACATTAGCAGACAAAGAACAAACACCATATTGTGTATGAGATTTGAACTTTGGCAACACGGCGTCATGAGGCCAGAATTCAGATGGGAACACTAACAAGCTTCCTAAAGTTTGAACCTTGGTTGGAATCCTCCCTTTATTTCCATTGATTAATTATGTCTATTGTTTACATGCAAACTACAGAGGTTATTACCCAACCTCCCCCGTACCCCACCCCCAAAGCAGACATCAGTCTGATTGGGCGGCTATATTTTGGTCCTGTCCATCCGTCTGTCCGTCTCTCGTAAAGACTGCTGGATGGTCCTGAAAACGAGTCAAATCGCATCATGAGGTTTGTATAAAGAGTCCACACCATCAACTTCCTCTGTGTCAGTACAACTGCTTACATGATTTTGTGATCTTATATCAATATCAAAATGTGTCCTGAAAAAAATCAGCTTGTTTCAAATTTTCCCTACCTTTAATCTTCTGCTCCTGGACTATGACCCTCTCTTTACTCTGAGAGGCCTCGTCCATGATGTCTTTGTTGAGAGTAGGCGATCCATCGTCAGATCCTGAAGAAATTACAAATTGCTGTCCTAACCTACAGGGAATACTGTGTGAGTGGCATGGCTGCAGTCCAGTCGTGATGCAGCAGCAGCGCACAGGCTGCTTAAGACATGAATGAAGTACGTCTGAGAATGAACGATCAATAGAAAAGTTGAGAAATGAACAATCAATACAGAAAGTAGATGTGTGGGACACAACAATTGTTCACACTAACGGATTACGATTGCCTCTCCTGTCCCTTCGGTAAAGAGCGGGGCCTGATTATTGTAGTATTTTTGAAAAGCTATACATACTACATTAAACTTTTACAGAATTTGATATAGAAACAGAGCAAAGGCCACGATTTTTCTGTTTCTTTTTACTTTCGCACACCTTACAATAAGATAGTTTTCTACTAACTGCTGATTTTATTTGCTTCATGATTAATTAAAGGGCCATGAGGTTTCTCTCCATTTTGTTCTGTTGCCTCTGCCTTATCAGGGATGATTCTCAATTCATTCAGATCTGTGTTCTTCCTGCATCATTATTTCCATGTTCGTATAGACATCTGGGTTCACAATTTGTTTTTTGCTTTTTTCTTCCAAGTGTCATTCAGTTTTTTGTTTCATGGAGTTTACCGAGTGTGTACAGATTACATCTGTTGTAAGACTATACCCTGTGTTGATTAATCTTTTGGTTGAATCAACTGTAGCTCCTTAAATGCTTGTCTTACACGTCTCATATTAGGGGGGTTTCAGGTGTTGTCCTCTTGTGGGGTTCTGATTAAAGTTCATCCTTCTTTTGTTTCATAGTCATCGACATTGTTTAGGATTTCTGTAGTCTTGGATTCAATTAAATCTCTCTTCTATACTTCAAGGATGGTACTCCAAATATATATTCAGCCTCTCATTCCATGTCATGTTCCAGCATCCTTGTCTGATTTCTGTTGCCTTCTTTGGACTGGCCAACAAAAAACACCTCTCTTTATGGACATGTTAATCCCACACTTTCATGATATTACTATAATACTGTTCAGTCCCATTCTTCCTCCAGGGCTTCAACACAGCTTTTCACCACTACCTGATCAGGTCACACACTCCGCCCATAATCTGTTCTATACCCTAAATGACCCCATTCTCAAGCACTCCTTTTTTCCAGGTTATTATGATTTTTTTCCCCCCTCTCCATCACCTCGTATTGTTTGTTAGTTGTCGGTTGGTTTGTTCCTTTTCTGTTTCACCCCCACTTTCCTCTTCTCTTCTTGCTGTGTTTCATATCAGCTTGTGTGCAGCTTGTTCACCCCCATAGTGTCCCCCCTCTTCATCTCACCATCACCTTCACTTCTACTCTATTGGTGGTTTCCTCCTTTCAATTTTGGTCCATTCCATTCTGCAGTAGTTCTTCCACGAGCCTCGACCGTGTGTACAATTGTAAAAAAAAACAGACGTTCCAACTTATTTCATATTCCAACACCGTGCCTCCATCAATATATTTGTTCTTTACATTTTCCACTTGAAACATGAATCACATTTGTGGAGTATTTTTTAAAAAAAAAAAAAGAACATGAGCACAGACCGATGGGAGAAACAGCAGACACACGAACACCATTCTGATGCGCCTCTGTTTTTGATACATTTCATGCCTGAAGCAACTGTGCAAGCATTTAAAAATACACAGTGGCTCACATATAGGAAGGAATGATTGCGGTCCTTGCGTGACCTTGCTGTTCTTTAGGTTCTCCAACTCCTGAATTAACTTCATGATTGCTTATCGTCATTTCCGTTATTTGAAAAGAAAAAACGACAAAGCTGTTGCCGCTAACCCCTTTAAAAACGGGCCAGTTCGGTGGAAGGGGCCTCAGGGGTAAGGCAAGGGTCTGCGGTCTGCACGCAAAGAGGAGGCGGCTGTTATCGCCAACCATCCGAGGGAGTGACAGAGTGCCCCAGAGCTGTTAAAGGAGTGAATCCTTACGGTTCTTCAGTGAGACAACGAGACAGCCATGGCTAGAGCTCTGGCATTGTGCGCTGCGTTTGCCATGTGCCTTGCTGCGCCCACCATCGCTGCGCCCAACCAATTACTTGGAGGGGGAGTCGAACCTCAGAACGATGTGGACTTCGGCCAAGTGTAAGGGACCTCCTCCTTGTTTTCTTTTCTCTGATGCGGACGGAGGAGGCCAAGGCACTGTGTTTCTTTTTTGTGGGGAACAGGAAGATCGCTTCGTCGCAAGCTCTTATCCAGTAATGAATGTTACTATGAGAGATCTCCTTTTTTATACTAGATATTATTTTTGAATTTGGACACATTTATATATCACTCAGAACTTGTGGTTGAAATAAGGGGGCCGATGACATGCTTGTTTGAGGCAGTGCAGATTCTCACCATAAAGCAGCTAATGCACAAAATTGGCAGTAAAAGCATAACAAAGGAACTGCGAACAGAGCAAAACATACTTACAAAGTTCGTTACATTGACTGCACACTGCTGTATTGTCTGGTGTGCTGTAAAATACAATGTTGCCTCTTACACATGTTACTGACAGTCTGACACCATTTCCCATCTGAATAATGATGTTCTAATGGACCACCCGGGAAAGTTGTAGTGCTAATGATTTTGATTTTTGACAATTTCCTTTTCTGAAACACCGATCTACGGCTTGTACCCACGTCACATGTACTTTAAAATGAGTTTCTAGTCAAGAGCAGACAATGGACATCATCATTTCGTATGTAGCATGTGAATGGTTTGGCATCGTTGCTGAGATCGGCGCTGTGTCACTGATGCAGTGCCTCTTGTAGGAATTTGGAATTTTTGCCATGGTGCCGGGAATAGCTCACCTACTCTTCACGAAGGACACACGTGGGAATTGACTCTGCCCCAACTAAAGGATGGCAGGCTGGACATGCGGTTAACATCCATACGAGAGACACCAGGATGGCAGTTTATAGCTAGACTGAGATTCGACCCAGACTAGACACATCAGAAAGCTAGTGTGTGTACTTCTATGCTATCCTGTCAGCCCTGACAACGGAAAAAACACAACATATGGGATTTGAGCCTCGGATCTCATGTCTTGAAGCCATACACTCAGTTTTAAAGAGTTTTAAAGAGCAAGAATATACTTTTTCCTATTCAATAGCTTCCAGTTTCACTTTAAATTGTACGAGTGCTCGATACAAGTTGAAATGAGGTACATACTCATTACCCAGATCTGAAGGGCATTGGCATTTTCAACAATAAAGTGAAGACCTGTTTTTGTGATTCGGGATCCGTGTGGGCTTGGGGGTCCATAAGGCAATGTTATAGAGTGCTTCGTGATGTGTCCTGCTGGTCTATCACATGATAAACTGGTGTTCAGGGATTGGATCACTCAGAGGTACTGTAATCAGCTTTGTAGTTCGGTTCAATTCTCATACTGATTATAACTGTCACCCTTGGTTTTCTCGGGCAGGGCGTTGCACCATTGAGTGTGCTGTCCCTCGGATGAATGTTAAGCTGGCATGCATCTGCAACATTAGTTGGTGGACGTTGTTAAATATCCCAAGGTGTCTTTTGATGACTCAAAGCAAGGCTGGTTAGGACCAGCATCCTGGAAATTGTTTTTCTCCTGACTATGTTGAAGGTTGAGGAATGCAGCCACCTTCATGAGGTCCTCGGCAAAATATGGCACATGACCAGTGAATGGAAATCTGTGCACTTCCTGGATCAATGAGTGTCCAGAGTTGGCTGTTCTGGTTACAGACAGCAAGGAAAACACATAGATAAACTGGTAACCCACACACTATTGGGCTCATTGTCAAAATATACCTTATGGATGTTAATTGATAAGCGCTGCTCTCCAAAGGAAGGCACAACCGAATTACTTCGGAATCAGTGAAGCCATTCATAGCAAAGTCTGGCAAGAAAAGAGTGTATTGGAGTGTGTAAGCATGCGTCAGTACTCACAGTGTGATGGTTATAATTTACTTGGCCTCGAGTGTTAAACCTTTGGTCAATCATGACATTACCACTCATGAACATCTTTAGAGGAGTGCTTTGATTGACAGGTGCTGTAGTTGATTCATATAGAATAATATAGATTGTATTGAAACATTCGGTCATTGGGCCCTTTCAAAACTTAAACAAAGCACTGATGGTGTTCAATAGTAAATGATCCTTCACATTGTGGATATGAATTGCAGTAATGGCTTTCCTTTTACAGAAATTCCTGATGAAGGTGGGGTACTTCAAAAAACAAAACGACTCAGGGGCCGCTTTTCAACCTGAAGGAGACGCCGTGCGCGATATGGCAGAATTTCTATGGGCTGCCCGTCACGGGTCAACTGGACTCGAACACAATCATCGCTATGAAGAAGCCTCGATGTGGTGTACCAGACGTGGCTGCATATAGCCATTTCCCAACAAAATGAAATGGTCGAAAGAAAAAATTACCTACCGGTAAGTTAATTGGTGTTGTAAGTGTAGCAGAGATCTTACGAAAATGCAAGTGAGCAGTTTGTATGTTATGGGAAGGGATCTCTTAATATTACACATGTTAGAGTACATTGAGAGCTGGTGTGTATGCATGACTTAGAAGCAGCATAGTGGAGAGTAGCAATACACTTACCTTTGAGCTGTTTAATCTGGGTTTGATGCTTATTCATTCGCTACAAACAGTTTGAAATGGTATTTTTCAGGAAGTGCGTTACACTATAGAAAGTATACTGTCCTTCATATGAATGTCAATCTTGGACCCCATCCTGCCAACATTACTTTGTGGATGTTAAAGATCCAATGGTATCATTCATGCAGAGTAAGCAAATTGTTGCTACAGTTCCAAAATCCCTGCTCAGCCATATGTCAAGCCTGGCCACCCAGTTCAAGAAAGATTTGGGCCAAACCTCCCTCTCTGTTGACCTCACAAGGAGATAGAATTAATTGGAGCCATAAAAGAAGTAGTGCGCGAGTAGGGCCAGATTAACCTTTTGTGGGCCTGGCACAAGACGGGAAGGCAGTGTTTCTGCCTTGCTCAGAAATGGTTTGGCTCTGTTTTTGTTGTTGTTGTTGTTGTTGTTGTTGTTGTTTGCTGGTGTATTACAAGAATGTAATTCTTTTATTGCTGGCTTGTAAATTCAAAAACGTGGGAAAAGGTCACAGGGGGCAATCACATACCGTGAGAAATTAGCCTTAACACCCGACATAGTTAACACAGCCAGCCACCACCACCCCCCTCCCACCCATGTGTTGACACGTAACAATCTTAAGCTTACAGTTTTCCTTACTTAATTTACATCGAGATGTTCTCCTCCTCGTCCATGGACCATGCTACACTATACAATCCTACGTTTACTTGAAATTCCTCCATCTAACTCCACAAACATAACAATATGTTATGCTGGTGTTAGAGGATTTGGAGGAGAGCGAAGACTTGTGGCATACTGTATGTACGAATCACAAATATTTATTAAATTATTAATTTAGTAATGGATTTCGAGGAGAAATGTATATTGTGAGGCTCATTGCAAAAATTCAAGTTTGAATCCACGGTTTTATGAAAAAATCGGAAAGAAATAGGAAGGTTTTTAATATCTGGTTTATCCATGGATGAACGGTTGCTGTAATTTGCAAACTTGGCAAATTCACTTGTCCTTTAATTTAATGGTATGTTATGAGTTCAAACTGTGAAAATAATTAGGTGGAAGTGGATTTGTATCAGCATAAAGGACAATAATAAAAACACAGAGGTGGTCATGAGACCACAACCCCCTGTAACGACAATGCTGGTACTATTGTAAGCTTTTATTTTAAGAAATTTGCCTATACTAAAAACAGATAAACAGAGAACATACAGGACACAGGCACATGCATCCTGAGACTGGTGTGAATAATTCTCACAGCGCACACAACACACACACACCTTCATAATAGACAATAAGTCACATTTTGACATATTCATAATAACATCTGCCCATAATGTCAAAAAACATGACCAAGTTTTCACCAGATTCATTCATGGTTTTTCAGTTTATGGGCCTTTTAAATGTCATGTTTAACCAAGGCTTTCACCCTCCACTGCGACATTGATCTTTGAATCGACACGTACAAGCATTTATACTGTTGTAGCCACGTGGTTCGTTCCATTTGCCAGGTACGAATATGGCGGGTTGCTTCAACGTGACAGTAACGGCCCGCTGGGTCGGCCATGCCGGGTCAGATTACGGGTCTTTTCACCCTGATAACATATCGCTGGGACTATTGAACCAGTCAGGCATTACCCTAATTTATACCACACACCTCGTTTCTCTAATTACAGCCGAGTGAAGCCAGAGATGTGTGGTACGATCTTGATTGAAGGCATGAATAGCCGCCGCCAATTCGTCCTAAATGAACTTTCTTGAATTTACAAGTGATCACGATCACCCAAATTCATCCTGAGATGAGGTGTATTTAATAACAAAGCAATAATGGTCACGGGGAGGGAATGTACAGGAAAGAAGCAATAACAATAAATGATGCAACAAACCGCCCATCCCCGCTCAAGATAACACTCACGAACAATGAAGAAAGTGATTCCTTAATTATCTAACCTTCGGGCCCAAAGCAATCACAGTATCACACCATGGTAGAGTAGACAAGGGGAATTCACAAGACAGAAAATAATACCTTTAAACCCGGCAGGATCCTGCCTGAGAATTGTCATAAGTCCCACTTGCTTGGCAGAGAGAAGGCTGTCATGTCCACCTGCTGAGTGATGAGGAAGGAGCGTTGCTCTGGCTTGGGCGGGATGTGTCATGCCTCTGGGCGGACCGGAGCGGTGAAGAAACACAGCTTTCCCTCAAGCCAAGTCTGGTGACTCTCCCTCTGCTCATCATCCCCACTTTTTTTTGCCTCGGCCATGTGCATCACCGATGACGTGCCGCGCCCTCCCCTCTAACTCACCATTGGCTGTTTGGCCCAGTATGGGGGCAGGGCACCC
This sequence comes from Eptatretus atami, assembly GCA_035128595.1. Classification (NCBI taxonomy): domain Eukaryota; kingdom Metazoa; phylum Chordata; class Myxini; order Myxiniformes; family Myxinidae; genus Eptatretus; species Eptatretus atami. The sequence goes on from CM068960.1 coordinate 91,646,219, forward strand.
TCAGCGAATCCTCACCCCAATATTCTGGCGACTAGGCCTGCGGATAATGGTGCCTCTGTCGTCTCCCGCCAAAGCTAATGCCGATGGCCTAATGAGCGTTTTAAAATAAAATTTACGGATAGATTACAGAGGGCAGACATTAAAAAGGGATCAAAGGAATGGCGATTTTTAGACACAAAACACCGGGATAAGTAGATTTTGGTGTGTCAATTACATCTGATGATGCATTTTTAATATCATAAATTAATTACTTTACACTTATTCTAAGACATTTCCTAAGGAGCTAGCTTACAAGTGATCACGATGAATAAATCACGATGAAACTCAATACATGAATAAATGTTACCCTCTAGGAGTCATTTCCTCAACAATACTTTCCGTTAATAAGTTTAGTTAACAAATGGCTCACTGATTTTAGCAGCAACCAAGTTCACTTTTTGCCTTTTAAATTACGTTGAACACATTTTGACCTTAGGTTATGACACTGACATTTTACGTATCGTGGAGCAATGAAATATATTACTTCATGACTTCGGCCAAACCTTGCTGCCAGTCTCATCAAAGTTGTCCCACTTTCTAATACATGTTTTGTTTAAAGTTAATAGCAGTGCTTAACATACATTCAATGATGTGTCCCAGCAGATTTAAGAAAATACTGGTGAAGGACCGGTGAAATGGCAGTTTATAAATAATGAAGTATCTTATTTTTGATTATAAAACACCACGTATTTAATGTTGACATATGCTGACCTTGTGTGCCTCAAGTCATGATGGGAAAGTGAAGAATTTTGTTGTTTGTTTGTTTTTTTCCATCAGACTATTTTCTCAAAGTTAGCATTCAAGAATTATGGCAAATAATTTGCACGCAGAAAACGTGACGCTGATGCTGCAAGATGATGCGAGCAGGATTCAATCAATTTTATCTATACCAGAGACGACCCTGAACCCGTTGGGTCCGTTGTGACGGGTTGATGAAAAAATCATTTTCCAAAAAAAAAAAGATACTCCAACGAACTATACCACTGAGGTTTGTTTGCAATGCATCAATACTCCCGAAGAGTACTTGACCTGAATCGGGAATTTGATTTTTTGAATAATTTATTTATTGCCCGATTTGAACGAAACTTGATAACTCACCCGCAGGAGAATGTGAGTCATGTGGCCTAAAAAAATTGTGCTATCGTGGTACCATTTTTTGGCTGTATTTCGGGAACATACATACATACATACAAGATGAGAGTTTTAGTAATATATAGAAGATAAAGATGTCAGTGGTTTGGTCAGTTGCTAGTCATCCATCAGTGTGTCTCCTCCATAACCAAACAGAACCTAGCGGCCCAACTTTGCAGGCATTACGAAGGATCCAAGGGAGTGCAGAATGAAACGAGGTATTTTGGTAATATTAAAACACCCATTTGAAAGAATAGTTTAGGGGGATGCTCATCACAAAAAATAACAAAATGACAGCCTTACAAAATGGTGTGTGCCATGCTGCTCACCCCGGTGTCAGCTTCGCTTAGGTTTTTTTTTTTCTTCCCAAAAAAGCCGCCAATGGGGGGGGGGGGTTTTTTTTTTGGCCTGCTCAAACCTTTGACTTGGAACAGACCACGCAATGGTTTCTTAACATAAGCCTCAATTTTTTTCTTCACTTTTCTCACTGCAATGTCATTGAATGCCTGATCTTCATCACATACGGATCGGCTGTTTTACATCACTTTTTAGGTGCTATATTTTTCCAAATTAGGAAGCCTTGGAGCATTCATGCATTATATGATGTTTATTTTCCAAGATACACGTCACAGACAATTAAAGTTTTTTGTTTTTTTTAATACAGCTCGAGACCTCAGGAAGATCGATGAACAAAACAAATCGGGGCTTATAACAATAACAAAGGGAACAGTAGGAGGAAGGGAAAACGGCACAGCAGGTGGAGGGAGAAATTAAGACAGAGACGGGCAAAACAAGGGATCGCAGGTAAGATGAGGGGTAAGGGAGAATGCAAAGGGTTGGACAAGATGGATACATAAGCAAATTTTGGGAGGGTGGGCAGGTGGGTTTAACGGGTGTAGAAAAGATCATGATTGGTATGGGGGATGCCCTGAGATGGTACGTGAATACTGTCTCGAAAACTTGGAGAAAGAAGAGATTGAATAGAGTATGGAAGTGGTTCCACAGCATGAAAAAAAGAGGAACAAATGAGTGGGAGGCTGAGCGCGTTGGTTCTGGATTAGGGCCGTTTCAGAAATGGTGGTGGAAGAAGACAGTAGAGACCACTGACCTGTAGGCGAACATGATAAGCCAATCGACTCAGTAAGTCTGGTCATCTGTCTGTCTGTCAGTCAGTATGTTCACATTTTTTGCAAAGCCCGCTGAGCTGACACACCACATTTGGCACACAGACCAAGTCCGACCCGGTAATTGTCCTTTGGGTATTTTCATTCACATATTACCAATAGTAAATCTATACAAAACAAAATGCCCAACCCCAAAGAATAAAGGATACAAAACGAACAAACCAACACGTTAGAAACAAAGCCACAAATACAAGGGATCAATCATCCAAAAAGATATAAAAAAAAAATATGACACACCAAACGGCAGAACAAATCTCTAAATACAACACAAACAACAACATCAATCCAACAAAAATATACGTTACATGCATGCACGATACATATAAAGGAAGCATAGAAGAAGCAAAAGCAAAAATAAAATAATTTGACAAAAAATAAGAACCATTAACCAAACAACACACCTCAGTCTTTAAAAAGCAGCAAAGACCCATCAAGACCCTTTAAAACCTCAGACGGCCTTTAATTGGGTGTCGCAGCTGGGAGGCGTCATATCTTACAGTATTCATTCATT
>CM068960.1:91649108-91676845 GCA_035128595.1 Eptatretus atami
AAGAGAGAGATAAAGATACTCCGTTCTCATGTTCTTGGGAAATTATGGCCAGGTGGTCATTAAATAAAAAATGGCCCCGTTTATGTTTTGTGCCTGTGGATACTTTATAGAAAAAGAAGGGCAATCCATGGCTTTGTGAAAAATGCAGATGATTACATAATTATGCACATTCAAAAAAAATTCGTGTGCATTGCTGTTATCTTTTCCTTGTGTCTTAGAGGTTAACCAAATAATGCTTAGAAAATGTTTTTTTATATAGTTTTTGTACCTTTTTATGTGTGCAGTGTTTATGTTGTGGATTCCTAATCAGATGGAGTTGATCTAGGGAAATGTTATATATTGTGTTGTTAATGTCATGAGAGAATGGTGTTCAGTTTTGCACAGAGTAGGTTTTAGAACATGTGAGCTGATGCTTTATTGATATTAGCAGTTAGTCAGAGTCGAGGGTTGAAAGAACCTTCTCACCTTTCTCAGGGGCAGATATAGCAGTCCGGGAGCGTTGGACATGACAGGGAATGATGGGTACTGGAGAGTGGGGGGGGGGGTTGGGTACACAAGATTTGGTTATTAGTCATATATCATCAGAAATTGAGGGCATTTCAACAGTCTCATGTTTTATTTGTGTGTTATGTTGTTTGCTGTTGTGTTGCTTTTGAAAAGATGTGAAGGGATGGAAGGGGAGGTTACTCCAGAGATAGACTTATCAAGGCTCCACCTATGTGTTTAAGAGCAGGCTTAGACAAGTTTGGCAAGTTCATTATTGAGGTGGACAGATGCTTTTGTTTCTGTTCTTTTTTCCTGAGAGTGGACACACTTGCTGCGGACTTGTTGAATGCACTGAGATTGCTTGTTGGATTAGCCTTCGCAGGAAGACAAGGAAGTTGATTTAGATGCATATTCTGTCTCTCAACTATGTATCTAGTTTGTTTACGCATGGGTTGGGGAGGAAGGGTGGGATAACTGAAGACAAATAGGACGAATCTGTGCGGAAGAGAAAGGAGGCAGGTTTCTGCGGAGAATTCCAGGTTTCCAGTTAATACGTGAGGGCAGGAGAAATGGGTAGACCAGTCTGAAGAGAGAATGGCTGCTTGCCAGCCTTTCCAATAGACCTGAGTGAAACTGCAGAACCTCACCGGCATGAGGCGCTCTCTGAGATAAGCCGCGAGATGTTGAAACTGACAAGCATATGATTTGCACGAACCATTCGAACAGGGTAAGATAAATTGTGAAAGAAAGAGATTATTTTCAGGTCTGACAAACATCACAGAGTCACCAGGAGAGCTCAATGAATCGTGTTTGGAGATGGGAAATGAACAGAGAACAATTTTAACTATGGGATACTCAGCCATTAAATTCAAAACAATATAACATCCATTCAAATGTTTCAGGTGAATGCTCTGCAGTAGTGTGTCTACTGGTATGTATGTAGTATAATATATATACTATATATATATATATATAATATATATTTATATATATATAATACCACTTTCCAATCTATCTGTACGTCCAGCTCTGTCTGTTCTCGTAGTGGGACTTCAAAATGCAATTACTGTCTTTGTTTGTCCGTATAGGTTTGAGGCCTATAAATCCTATTTACTAATGCTCGTGCTGTCTGATCTCTCAACAGCTTTTGTCTAAAGGTCCCTGACATGCAAAACTTTCTTGTTATTTATAATTACTTGACCTTCTATGAGGGAATCACCCATGTTGTTTTTTTTAAATAAAAATGGGATATATTAGATCTATTCGAACATTTCTGGGCTATTCCACAACTTGCTCATGTCCACCCCTAAAAATGGACTTCAGCGAATCTCTGGCGTGACGTCACAAAACGAAACGCGCACAGGGTTTGATTGACGAGAGTCGGATGTCGCGCGCCTTATAAAGTACGTACAAATGATTTGCACATGTTAGTGCAATCTGTGACATTAATTCAGTGGATTGTTTTCGCGAAATTTTAATAAGTTTTGGCCGGACTTTTCGAAAATGCTGCAAGATGTATCGTAGCAGGAATGCCAGCCAATACAAGGCAAAGCGGTGGAAGCCTTCAATGTATTCTGAAAGATGATAATCGTCGGAGAATATGGACATCTAAGTGAAGCGACGGGGAAACGGAAAGGCCCAGCGACACGAGCGTCATTGAGCGCCCACTTCGAAGACAGTGATTTGAGCACGGGCTCTATCTCATCCCTCTATTCTCCAGAACCACTCATTCCTCAACACAGAGACAAGAAAATTCTGTTTCTGAGCCGTGTAATTGCACACACAATACGAGCAATTATTTATCCCTTTAACTTGTCGTAGTCGTGTACAAATCCATACATGTATGCAGCATTAAAGGCTATACATGTCACAAAATATTAAATGTGACTGTTGAAATGTTTCCATTAAAAAAAAATTACAGGGACATACAAGTAAATACTAAAGATTATTTGCACTCATTCAAGGAGCAAGGAGAATAATTTAAATCAAACATGTGAAAAACCTGCACCAATTTGCAGCTTCTTGAATTGTTTCGTGAAACACAGCCTGCTGGGATAGCCTACGATTCACATACATGCAAGCCAGGTATGGGCTGCACTCGACATCATGGATTTATTCTAAAGGAAGGTACTGGTTCATTGGCATCTATTCCTAACATTTAGCCAAAATGCCTGTAATGAAAAAGAAAGGGAAAAAAATGTTTGCACCAACTATGAAAGCAAATTTAATCTGTCTACTACACTACACGGCCCAATAGGCCTCGGACTCTTACGCATTAACTTGTACATTGTGTGCATGCTAATACAAGTTACTTGTCAACTCTAGAGTCTAGACTCGTCGATAAATCCGTCGTCCATCCGACTCGGCCGATAAATCTGACGGCGTACCTTTATTATTATTCTCTTTTCTCATTGGTTTCTACTGGGCTGGCATGACGACAGAGGAATGAATAAATAAAAATGCAACAGAACGTCAGATTTATCGGACTCCTCTAGACAATTGTGTCACAGAGGTGTGTTTGCACACACAGTTTTCATCGTTATCCGGAACGCGCGAGATTGCCTTCGTTTTATGCGCGGAGAGATTAAGGCGATGACATGCGCCGCCTTGTTTGTGATTCATTCGCCGTGCACGCAACATGTCGCTGCGCTGCGCTGGTCACTGTCACGTCACTAAATAAATTTCTGATATCTGAGCAGTATGCAAGTCGAATTTACATTATTGAATTACGAATAGGATTTAGTCTAACCAAGTTGTTATTTCTGAGTCTTCCTTCGATGTCCCCCAAGCATTCATGAAACGCCGGGAATTCATCCCATTTCTCTGCTTGTCCTGCTTCGGGCTCAACTGCTAAGGCCTCGTACTTCATTTCGCAGCTGCATGAACTCACCTCCCGGACTATGTTATCCACAATTCTCGCATGTGATTCAGACCAAAATCTCTTCATTTTCTCACACTCACGTCGCTACCAGACAATGAAGCCAGTCATCCATTATTGAAAAACAAATGTCGATTTTGCCAAAAACGAACGAAGCGATTGAGTCGAATAACTGTGGAAACGTACAGCAAGCCACTAGAACACGTAGACCACCATCCCGAGAATTAACGTGCAGCCTGTTGTCGTCTGTACGTGACGTCATGTGGGTTACGCCCCTTCAGGAGAATTTTTAGGGGCGTCCTGGAGGTTTTTTCTACATTACATTTTAACGAATGATTTTGGTGAAAAACATTGTCAGATCTGAAATCACGATGAAAACTCCTCTAGGACATATATAAATGAATTTCAGTACTTTTGCATGTTCAGGGACCTTTTTAAATATAAATTAACATCGATGTCTTATTTATTATCCATCTTCTCCTTTTAATTTCTCACGCCCCCCCCCAACTCCCTTCCTCATGCTCATGGATCTGATTGGTGCAGAGGCCGTGTGGCAGACTGACTCTGAATACCAGTGGACTAGCCAGATCCATTTTTTCGCTGCCAGGCAAAATGGAGGCAATTGCTTTTGAATGATTTGATTGGCCGATTGATTGGCCTTTTGTGGTGAATCTTCCCGGGAAGGTGGAAGAGGAGCGAAACAATTTGTGCGCATCTGTCACTTTTCTTGATGGTTTCTCTGGGAGATTGACGTGAGGCTTCATTGTCCCCTTCCCTCAAGCTGATCGCACCAAATTCTCGCTAAGTGAGGTAGGCGGGGACAGCGTAATCTCTGTGCATGTGAAGTCTCTGTGGGAAATGGTTTGAGTCCAGGATGCATAAACGTAAAAGAAACAATACTTAAGCTAACTCACATTCCAATGCATATATTAGCCACATGAATACGATATATCTAATAGCATCACAGATTAGTAAGGCATACGGCTTTAATCTATGTGAATTTGCTTTGTCTCCCCGGGTCTCACAACTACGACACTATATTCTCCGACAGGCCCTGTCGATCTGTCCGGTCTGTTCTTCAGGTTGTGCTCTCAAATCAACATTGGCTACCATTTTGTAGCTTGTAATATGGTTCTCAGGCTCATAGGCCTCTGGTGTAAGGACTCTGCAGTCCTGCAATCGGTGCCAGTTAAGTGAGTGGGTCTGCATGTGGCTATTTGGAGAGATGAAGTCGCTCTGAGCAAGAATAAGGTAAGTGGCATGTTGTGGGATTTGTTGTTTGATTTGATACAGTTTATCAAATGCTGCCTGTTCGGACATTCTTCGGCCCACGCCAAGACTTGTGGTGGGTAATCATGATTCTTTTCACAAAATAACACAAGGAATCCAGACGCAGGTGGAGGCCTTCAGCCCCATCATGCCTCTGCAAACACACACTTAATTTATCAACACAAGATCCAAAGAAGAAATGCAAATTTCTTATTTTTTTTATTTTTTTATCTATTAATTCTTTAAGTTTAATGTAGTTTTGTCATTTTCTTTTCATTTTTTTTTCTTCTTCTCTTCAGGGAGGGGGCATGGCTTGTAAAAAAGACAACTCAACCATCGACCACACAACCCTTGACGAAGACCCCACCAACCACTCCGTACACCATGCCCACAATATCCCCGAAATTGCTCAACACTACTAATAAGATTGCTGCCAACATCTCCAAACCCCTCTACTCTCAGAATCCAAGGTACCTTCAATTTAATTTAATCTTATCTACGTTTTCTGCGCCACTACCTTTCTAGGGAGGTCTTCCGGGTTTTGGTGCATTAACGACTCTGAGTAAAGTCCCTGCCTATACTATACGTCTTATACTTCTCTACTCTTTACTCCTAGGCTTGGCCCTGTTCATCATTGTCTACTCTGTTGAATATTCATCTGCAATTATTTTCTTTACGCTTTCATTATATTAAGCATCTCTATCATATCTCTCGTAACCACCTCCTTTCTCATGGCATAAAGCCTTCCCTCCCTCAGCCTGCCTCTCCATAGCCCTAAGTCGAGCTCAAGCCCGGAATCAATCTCGTAGCCATAACTTGAACCCTCTCCTTGGCATTATGTCCTTCTTGAGATGTGTGATGACCAAAATACATGCACACACTATCTAGATGTGGCCCTCAATAAATTCTGAACAATGTGAACACCACCCCTTTTGATTATATAAATGATCCTCTCCGATACAACCAAGACCCTATTTGCTTTTACTAAGCTGCCTGGCCTGTGCTTCTGCTTTACTCCCATATCTATTACCACCCCAGACTCCTTCTCCTGTGTGACACCTCTCAATTAACGCCTGTAGTTCTGTAATTCTATTTTCATTGTTTCTTTCCCACCCCAACACCTACATCTTGTTCATGGTTAAATTCCACTGCACTTTGCCAAATCTATGAAGTATCAAATACTTTCTGGATCTGATCACCACCCCTCGCTATAATGGGTCTAATAAATGAATTTTTTTTTGAAGTAAATGATGCATTTCCATTGCATGGTTGACTTAAAAGGTCTTGTATTGCATAAAGGTTGAAGATGGATGATGGTAATAAAATTGTGCGTACGATCGATGCTTGCGGCTTACTGCTTCCCTCTATGCTCAATCTCACTGTAATTCGACATTTCCAGTCCACATAATATGTTAAGGCTTCGACCAAATAAAGTTGCGAGAAATCCAATGAACTTTGATAATTTACCTTAGAAATTGGCTTTCACCTGTGGTAGTTATACAAGCTGACTGTTTCGGGTTTTTTTTTATTTTTTTTTGCATTTTTAATTGAATTTTTTTGGTTTGTTTCTTTTGGATGTTTTTCATTGCTTTTTGGATGTTTCTATGGTGTTCTACATCAACGTAAAATTAGTTTGGAGAAATCTGGCAAGTTTGGGGGATTGTACACAACCATTTTTTTTTATATTTTTTTTTTTTTTCTTTTTTTTTTTTTTTTTTTTTTTACTATTTTTTTTTTAGACCTTTGATTTTATTTCGGTGTTTTTTTTTCTTTTGAGAAACTATTTTAATGCTTTTTTTTTTTTTTGCTTTTTTTTTTATATCTTTTTTGATTTTTCTTTTTGATTTCTATTTATTGTTGAATTTCTTTTTAGCCTGAATTTTTTTTTTTTTTTTCTTTTGTTTTAATTTTTTTTTTTTTTTTTTTTTTTTTTTTTTTTTTTTTTTTTTTTTTTTTTTATATCCATGCAAAGCATGATAGATAGGCTAATGCTTTTTTCTGTATTCTGCATTGATGTAAATAATATATGTGACATATTAGGACACTGGATTTCTGACAGAGTAATATTTTGGGTTGAAGTGAAAGGGGGGGGGGTAGTTGAGGACTTCATGTCGACATTTACATTGCAGATGTTTCTGCAGGTACCTGCTTGTTATAATATTCTGATTTGATCTGGCACAACCGACTCTGCGTAACGGTTATGTTGGAACTTACACCATGCATTGTTTTGGCTTTCATTGCTGGTGCGACCTGCAGAAATTATGAGTAAAACTATTGCTGTTGATGCAGAATGAAACAGACTGCTCAGCACAGGAGTAGTGCATACTTAGGCCCAAGCCCTGAATAATAAAATTATGTAACGAAGATATTTTGGCATATTACCATGGTCTGGAAAGTGCACCTGAAATCGTGAAATACCATTGGCATTTTGAAAGGCAGCGTTGTTGGTCACTGGGAGGGCTGTGTACGGTTGAAGGTACTGCACACCCTGGCCAATGGCAACAAAGGGCTGCTATGCTGATTTAACTAAAGGAAATGAAAAAACAAACTTGTGGTAATGGCTGGCATTCTCAGCGGAGTGCTTGCTGTACCAACATACAATAATAACACTAAAAGGAAAAGTGAAAGAGTGAGTTAATATGGATTTGAGACAGACGTGGGAAGGAGATAAGAAGGTAGAATGGTTGGAAGAGAGCAAGGGGCGAATATGAAGAAACACTACAAGGCCACGTATGTATTGGCATTTTTGCTAAGGTGTTACTATTCCAGGTTGATGCACAAGGTCAGTGATATACATGGTTGAATCATCAGTGACTCTGATACGTAAATCCTTTCAAATTTCACAATCGGATGAAAAATTGAGGATTTAGAAAACCTTGCGCGAATTTGGGGGCGCAAATTGGCGTGTGGCAATGTTGCATCCAAAAATATTGGCACTTGACATTCGGAGACTTGAGTGCAAAGGGTCTTCAATGGGATGACTCGATTGGATGAAAATTGACATTTTTAGAGACATTAATTTAAAAATTGGCCCTAAGTTTGGGTGACTGTAATGGCCTATTTTGACCTTTGACCTAAGATAACCTCAAAAGTCAATAGTGGTTGAATTTCAATGACCTGATAGCAAATCTGTTCGACATTTCAATCAATCGGATGAAATTTGAGGGATATAGATAAATTTGGCTCAATTGGCCTTTGCCAATGTAGACCTTTTGCTCGACAAATTTTACGAAACTTCAATGCGAGACCCAACAAGGTTGTGACATTAATCTCTGAGTTCAAACGATGGGTTGAGTGGTTTGCACTGAGGCGAGCGCAGACAGACAAACAAACAAACAAACAACAACGGAAGCGATCAACATACTTGTCATTTTTTATTTTTTTTGCCAAGTACACAACCGACAAACACACAGACAGACAGGGTGAAAACAGACCTTCTAACCGTTGTGGGTTGGAGGTAAACAAATAAAAAACTTCCAAAACTGACAGTCCTCTAAGGAGCAGTATGTGTAGGTCAAAAAAAAAAAAGTTTTTGGGTGACTAGAATGTGAACATCCGGTGTTCTCATCTTATATAAGTGTGTCTACACCTTTTAGTGATGCAATTAATTCGATCACAGTCTGAAAGTTGGAACGAACACTATATGATGCACCAATAAAGAAATACAACCCCTAAAATTTTATGTAATTATGTCACAAGCTCAAATAAAATAAATAGTGGACAAAGAGAAAATTCAATAAACGTGAGATCTCTGGTTGTCCATCAGCCTCAGTCATAGCAAAGTGGTAACGTGCCTCTTAACCAATAGCAGACAGGTTGGTCACTGGTCAGTTTCCGCTCCTCTCACATGGTCCGCAACCTTCTCTTTTGGAGACGATGAACCCTCATTGTGGACTCGCCACTCCCTTCACATCCATACATCATACTAACCTAATGACGCTTTTCTAATATCCCCTTTAAATTGTAATTTTGTAGTCTAGCTGCACCAGTTGCTTCAATTCATTATGACAAGGTTCCTGCCACTTGTTTTTCACGTGTTCCATGACATGATCCTGATATCAGGATTTTGTTTGTTCTTTCATGAGCACATTAAACCACTTCTTGTGGGGTCGAGCGCGAGGAAAAGTTTAAGGCCAAGTCTTTCACAAACCACCAACGACTATGTGACAACGGTGAACCAACGACAAAGGCAGTTTCACACACGCCTGATGTTTATCATAATGTAGTTCGGAGCATGAATTTTGAATACCCCTTGCTTGCCTACTTTGTACAACCTATGGATCTTACATCGCACGCACACGAATGCTGAGAAGTCAGGATGCCTCAGTTTGACATCCATCCTGGCGGATAGGGAACATCACATTGAGGCTTGCCGTGCCTGCGAAACACAAATATGACCGTTTATAATCTGGGCGGAGATTCAAACCCAGGCTCGACAACACAGAGAACGAAATGTGTCAAACTAGATATCGGGCAGCCTTCTGATTCAGGATAAATTTTAAAAAGTTTTCTTTGCAAAAGCCGTTCACTTCTTTCACATAGAAAACAGCATCGCTATTCTGAAATTATCATCATCTCATGGGAGAAACAAAGTGTATGTCAAATTCCAGCAAAAGAGACGAATGAACATGTAACTGGAGTTCATAGCACATTCCCCACAAGTTTCAGGTAACTGTATACTTATTACCCCTCCACCACCTAAGGTGAAGAAGGTGAATTTTTAACCCTGTCTGCTGGCGGTTGTTGTTTAATGACCGGCATCTCGATTTCGTAATAATGTTGGTCGGTGTGTGCATGTCCATTCTGTGAGTCTGATAGTCCTGTCTGTTTGTATTGTGTGTTTGTTTTACCCTGTAGCAGCCACACCCGTTTCAGCGATCATGACCAAACTGGTAAGACGTTCGGCATCGGTTAACTTATGAACACTTTGTTCCCCCGTTTTTGTGAAATCTAGGTCAAAGGTCAGGTCCAGTCACGAAAAAAACCGAAATTCTTAAGTTCGCAAATAACGTCCGTTAAAATGGTCGTATCGACTTCAACGAAATTCCAAAATGTGGCATCTTCCAATTCTGCATCCAAACCATATTCTCATGGGGGTCACAATCTGCAAGACCCTTCTTAGCGGTCGGTGGGTCGAATGTCACGGGTTCGGGTCAACTTTCAAATTGCGATAAAAACCGCCATTTCATCCGATGACTTCCAAGTTATGATCATGACCAAACTAAATGCTATAACTTCATTAAACAGTACAGGCACTATCGACTTATAAGAACCAAATTGTTCCAGGTGTTTTTTTTCAGAAGATCATGGAGATATGACAAGTATTCCGGAATTTCCTTGCTACGAGCATTTCATTTGGTTTGTTGTGTCAGGATATCTCAAAAGTTGGGAAACGGGATCTGGGATTTAAATTATTGGAGACCAGGTTGCTTGTTGACAAGGACGAATTGATTAGACTTTGGGGAAGATCCAGATCCGGCTTCTCAAATTTAAGTGATTTCTCCCACATTTGAGAGATTGGACAAAAAACTATATAATAGCACGGATATTTTAAAAAAAGTTGTGGAAGAATTCGGACCAAAACTTGTGGCGTTGGGTGTTCGACAAGGAAGAAATTGATTCAAATTTGGTGAAGATCCCAATCGGATCCCCTGATCTGAATCATTTTAAAGTGATTCTTCAACCATTCAAATGGGGAAAAACGATATTTCCGCCACAATATTTCAAAAGTTGTGGATGATGGATTTGGATGAACTTGGTGGACATGGTTGTTGTGTGACAAGACAAATTAATTCGATTTTGGTGAATGCTGAATCCGAATCTGGATACGAGAATTATTCTATTTAAAGTGATTCTTCACGGTGAGATAGGACCAAAAAACGATATCTAATTCGCATGAATTTACCTTCCGCCACCGTAAGGTGAAGGAGGTATGTTTTCAAACCCTCTCTTTGTTGTACTCAATTAAGATTTTTTCAGTAATAATTGGTACAGTGTCGATTTTGTTATTCGTCTGTCTGTCTCTCTGTCATCTGTCTGTTTGTCTGTCAATCTGTCAGCAGATCTGTTTGTCTGTTTGCTCGCCTGCAGGTCACAATTTTAAACCGATTTTCACGAATATTCCACCACATGGTAGAGTTTGTCAATAAGGAAGAAGCCTTTTGTTTTGTGGTACATCGGCCCAAAGTCCCAACTAAGGAGAGGTATTTTCAAAAATCCTCAAATTTTCATCTGACTTGAAATTTTGAAAAGAGGATGTAATATTTCAGGTCACTGAAATCAACCACCAATTATTTGGAGGTCAATTGTCACCAAAAGGTGCAGCATAGGCTGATTTCTTAAAATTGTCAATTTTCACCGATTCAACTGAAATGGTTGAAGAGGAGTTGCAGATTTGGTCATTGAATTCAACCACCAATATTTTTGAGGCTAAATTTGTTTTCGTGGTTTTGCAGTATCTGGGCCTGCACGACTTTCTTCTTGTTTATGCGTTGTTTGCTGTTGTGTGAGGATATCTCAAAAATTTATGGACGGATCCAGATTAAATTTTGTCGACAGGTTGGGTATGTGACAACGAAAACTGATCGAATTTGGTGAAGATCCGCATCTGGATCCGGATACTAGAATTTCTAACGTGATTCTTCACCATTGAGAGATCGGGCCAAAAACGATATATAGCACGATATCTCAAAAAGTTGTGGACGGATTCAGACAAAAACTTAATGGACAGGTTGGGTGTTTGGCACAGACAAATGATCGATTTGGTTGAATATCCGAATCCAGATGAGATATGAGAATTATTTAATGTTTTAAATTGATTCTTTACCATTGAAAGATTGGGCCAAAAATGATGTAGTACTGTATAGCATGATATTTTCAAAAATGTATTGGCCCGTTATTTTTTTTGTGGATCAGGCATTACGTGGCAGAGGTATGCGCTCTAACTGAGTGCTCTTCCTGTATTTTAATAAATAATGATAGTAAGGATAGTTTAAAAAAATTCCGTACGTTAGCACGATTGAGGCAGTCTGAGAATCACTAGCAAATACAACCGGTCGCTTCGCTACTGGTCATAAAGTGGGGGAGGGGTGGGGGAGGAGAGAGAGAGAGAGGGAGAGAGAGAGAGGGAGAGAGAGAGAGAGAGAGAGAGAGAGAGAGAGAGAGAGAGAGAGAGGGAGAGAAGAGAGAGAGAGAGAAGAGAGAGAGAGAGAGAGAAGAGAGAGAGAGAAGAGAGAGAGAGAGAGAGAGAACACAACACACGGAGAGACAGCGAGAGAGTGACAGAGGTGTGGGAGGAGAGTGCTTGCATTTTATGAGTGGGGGGGGGGGGAGTGAGGAGGAAAAAAAATACAAGGAGGAAAAAAAATACAGGTGAGGGGTGAACGTGGGGTTAGCAAAGAAAGTGATGTGTGATGCCTAATGACTGAGCGGTGAGTTCGACTTTCCTGTTTGGAATGATTTTCAATTTTGTTCGACTGCCAAACATACAGACAGAGTAAAAATATTATCTCACTCCTCTCCGTGCATATGCGATCGGGACGAATTCAGAGACAAAGTATTGTTAAGGCCTAAGTCACATTTGCTCTACGGCGAGGATACGGCGGCCGTACGCCCTCTGAATTGACAGAACGTGCGGCGGCCGCAGGTTTCGGAAGGTGGCCTCAGGGGTGGCCCTACCGAGCCGTTTGGCTATCTTTTACAGGCCGTAGAGGGTGCCGTGGAATTATAAACGCGGATTATAACTTTTCTTCATTTCTACGTTCGCCGTAGCAATTTGACAAGCGAAACAAAAGAACTGGTAAAAAAAGAAAAATTTTTAAAAAAAGAACCCACTCGTTACCGTCCGTCTGGCCGCACGTTCGCCTTAAGGTCCCCCTGCGGTCCCCCTGCGGTCGCCTTGCGTCTGCCTTTGAAAATTCTATGGCCGCCGCAGCGACGCCCTAAGGTCACGTGCGACATCAAATCAAAGACCGTATGGCACCCCACGTTTTCGGTTCCACAATTTATAAATACGCCGTGCGGCTCCCCGAAAAATAAAAACATATGTGACTGCTACATTGTGTGACCGTGGAAATACTGCGGCGCCGTATAATTGCTAGTGGCCATAGATTTTGGAGACCCACGGCCACCGTGGCAAATGTGACTTGGGCCTAAACGGCAAGCTTGTCTTCCTATTCATGTTCCGATTTGTGTTCAAAATATAACATTCAATTTAAATAAGTTGTTCCTCGATCACAAACTGAAGTTTGTAGACAGACAGACAGATGGATGGAATGGATGGATGGACATGAACCAATTGCTTCACCCCGCTTTTTGCTTCGGCTGTGTGGCATAACTAAAACGGCCCTTATTTACAGTGCATACGTCCACCAGGCTGAACAGTTTATGTTTTGTATCCCATTGATAGGCCAGGTGTGGATCCAGACCTTAACCAAAATATAATCGCTTGTTCTTGTCAACCACCCAACTCATCCCCCAAGTTTTGTAGTAACCCATCCACAACGTTTCGAAATATCATGCTATATAAATCATTTTTGGCCCTATCTCTCAATTGTGACGAATCACAGAAACAAAATTATATTATCCCGATCCGCATCTGGATCTTCACTAAAATCGAGTCAATTTGTCCTTGTCATACACCCAACTTGTCTCCCAAGTTTTGTCCGAATCTGTCTGTAAATTTTGAGAGGTCCTGCTCACAGACAGACAAGACAGACAAGCCGGTAGGGGCGGAACATGGGTAGTCGACTACCCAATAGAACCCTGACCGATGGGCCCGTTCGATGGGAAGTGACCTGAATTAAAGCACAAGAAGAATTCATGATTCTAGCTCAAGGTTTAATGCTGCAGATTGTTTTTTCGTTAAAATACCCCACATTTAAGGGTTTTTCGGCCGTTGCTTAGGCAACGGAGGGGTCCGTAGCAACGGTTCTTTTCACACATAACTAGGACATACCATGAACCTACCATACCAGTTTCATGTATATCTGACGAACTTCGTTTTTTTATTTTGTTTTCGACCAGGGTTCATTCAAAGTCTATCTTCTCCGACAGTTTTCATAGGATCGCGGCTGGAAATTTTTGACAATATGGCTGAATGTACTGCCCAAGTCGCTGCGTGGCCCGATTTTGATTTCGAAAATTTTTTTTTTTTAAATGATTTTTCAAAGATTTCAAAGTCCTGTTTGCTAGGCACGGTGGGTCCATAGCAACGGTTCTTCATTTGCACACAACTAGGTCATGGTATGAACCTACCCCACAAGTTTCATCGAAATCGCCATTGTATTAACGGAGCACTGGACCGAACAGACACATACAGACAAGCACAACAGACAGACAAACATATCGACGGAAATACTGATAATAAGGGTAGAAAAAAAAACTCATTTTTTTTTTCAACTAGATCGACTAACCAACAAACAGGGTGAAAACATAACCTCCACCCACCTTCTGCGGTGGAGGTAAGAATGGAGTCAAATGCCACTCTCTTTTTAAATAATGTCGCAAATGTTGCAAAATTTTAAATAATGACGGTGGGTGGAGTGGAAATGAGCATGTGCTGGGCCCTGCTTCTGGGTGGTTTGTGTTGGTGGTAAGACTTCCCACAAAATGCAGTGTGAGTGATTGCGATGCTTTAGACTGTTTAGAGAGTGGAGTTTACAGTGGTGTTAGGAGTATCTGTGAGTTGAAGTGCTGATTGCCATTCGAGTGTGGAAGTGAACATGAAGTATTGGAAGCAATTTGGATTGACAGGACAATGAACTGCTACAGTTTGTGGCTGAACACCAGTCACCGAAGAGAGAGCAGAGAGCCATAAAGGGGATTGAAAGAGATAGATTAGAAGCCAAAAGGCTCAACGCTGAAATGCTCACTGAAAGTAAAAGGCTGGAGGCCAAAATTGAGGCTTAAAGGTTCATGCCTGAAAGAGGATAAAATGCTTGAGGCTGAAAAAGAGAGGGAGGCTAGGTTAGAAATGTAATTGGAGATGAATGTCTCGAGTATAAAGTGCTCAAGTAGCCAGTCCCCTGGAAATGTGAATAACTTTGTGCAGTTTAGAGCTCCAAAGTTTCCTGGATTATTAATAAGGGGGAAGATGAGTTCGAGAGATACCTACGGAGGTTTAAGCATCTTACTACGAACAGTGAGTGAGAAAGGCAGGGTGGGCTACTTCACTCAGTGCTCTATTCACCGGCAAGGTGCTTGCTGTTTATTGAAGGTTGTCCAATGTCGCAGCTGTTGATTATGACCAGAGGAAAGAAGTGCTTTTGAAGCGCCATGATTTAACTGAGGTTAGGTAAGCAGAACCAACTCGAGGCGTGTCAAGCTAGAATACGGGAGGACTCTGGGAAATCTATAGTCAGATTGACAAATTATTTGACAAAAAGTGGGCTGACCTGTCAAAGATTGACAATACGATTGAATAACCTCCATTATTTGTTCGTGAAGGAACAATTTAATTAGTGCATGTCAAAAAAATCATGAGAGCTCAAAGGAGAAACTTAAAGTTAGTTGGATTACAAATCATTTCCTGATTGCTCACAACAGACATCTGTCAACCTTGCTAAATGTGCGCAAATGTTATGGTTTAAGGTAAAGGAGAATGAAGCTGTCATACTGAACAGGAATGGGAAGGCTGTGTTGCAAGACCGCAGGGTTTACACATGTAATTGTTTGGGCCATAGACCCTGTGGATTTGAAAGGTTCATGTTAAGGGTAATGTATGGTTTGAGTGGTGGTGTGATGCATGCAACAGTTAATTTATGACATGTAGCGAGAGCATGAAAGTCATTTTCAAAAATGCAAAGCTGTGTGTGCCAAGTGCTGCTGGAACATTATTACCTCTGCCACTGAAGGTGGATGGAGGTTATGTTTTCACCCCTGTTCTCTCTGTCTGTCTGTCCTGTCTGTCTGTTTGGTACTTGCAAAAATCGAAGATTTTTCAAATATATTGGTTGGTCTTGTGCATTATTCTGTCTGTTTGTTTGCATGTCAATCATCTACAGGTCAATTTTAAAATCGATCTTCACGAAAACTTCACGCCCATGGGAGAGTCTGTCATAAGCAAGAAGCCCAATTGTGTTTTGAGATCAAAAGGTCAAAAAGTCAACATCGGTCAACATAGAGTCATGAACCATCAACAGATGAAGTTTCTAAATCCTTAATTTTCATCCAATTGACTTGAAATTTGAAAGAGGATTTGCATGTCAGGATACTGAATATCAACAAACAAGTACTTTTAAGGTCGACATAGGCCAAATGATCAACATCGGCCAAAAAGTCGACATAGGCCAAATTCTAAAATGGTCAATTTTCATCCGATTCACTTGATATTTGGAAGAGGAGTTGCATATTTGGTCATTGAATTCAAACCACCAATTATTTTTGAGGTCAAATTTGTTTTTCTGGATTTTGCAAGCATCATGCTCTGCACGACGTCTTTCCTGTTTGTTTGTTAGTTTGTGAACAAATATCTCAAAAAGTTGCCGGATGGATTCCAGACACAATTTGGTGGAGAGTTTGGGTATGTGACACTGATAATTATTAGACTTTGGTGGGATCGCGAATACGGATCCGAGAAATTTTTAAAGTGAATTTTCACCATTGAGAGATAGGGCCAAAAACGACATATAGAAGGATATCTCAAAAAGCTGTTGACGGATTCGGATGAAACTTGGTGGATTAGTTGTTTAGGTGACAAGACCAAGCCGATTAAATTTTTGGCTCAGGTCCGATCCAGTTCTAGCCTATCGGTGGGATACAAAACATAAACGAATCAGCCTGGCAGAGGTATGCTCTTTACCGAGTGCCCTTCTAGTTGTAACTGCAGAGATGGAGACATGGGAGGATGTTTCCTGGTGAAAACTCAAGCTCCCTAAGGTGGAGGTGTCAGATACTGACTTGTAATCGTGTATTGGAGAGGATAATTCATTTCTTGGCATAGTGCTTGTATCCAACCCTTGTTGGAGACAGAGGACAGATGCCAGGAGTGAATAAAAAATGTTGGAGAGATTGGGCATAGATCTTGATTGACACAGGCTGCAGTGGAGTTGTGATAAGGAAGTCGGTGAAGGAGGATTTAGTACTGAGGAAGTTCACTCTTTATGATGTTGATTGACAACATGTTATTGAAGGTGGCATGAGTCAATATGGTAGACACTCATTGCCTAACTTGTGTGGTTGAGGTCTAGTTTCTGTTGATGCAACCTTACGATTTGATAGATGATAACGTACTAGGACTGAGGGCACCGGATAATGTTGACCAGGCATGGCTTGAGGATTGCACAATGACCACTTGGGTCTAAGCACAGGATGATCAGCTTTCCTCTTGTGGTTACCAGACTCAAGATGTCCTTAATTTGAGTCGTGACCAGCTGATAATTGTACAAGAAAGTTCAGGTGATAAACATATCCCAGTTGTCGAGACAACTGACTTAGTAGTGGTGAATGTGGCCATTGTGGGGCCTTGTGAGGCAACTATGGAGGATGCAGTCATGACAAGAACGTATGGAGCTCAGCACTTGCAAACCAAAGGTAATGGTGGCAGATTTGGGATATGGCCCACATCTCACCTGTGCTCAAAACAAACAGTTGAGCTTCTTAGTCAATGGGTATCAAGCAGTGTTTTCCCCAATTTACTGGGGACCACAAACTTTAATCAGTCATCACATCAACCTGACTACAAAAATTGGGTTTGGTGAAAACCATATGCATTTCTGTAAAGAGTTAGGGAGTTCTCTTAGTCAGGATATGCAGGATGTCAGAGATGGGGTAATTTGGCAGTCTATTTGTTCATATACATCACCAGTGGGTACATCATAAAATGAATGGGACAAACAGCATGTGTTGACAATGACGAAAAGGTTTAAAACGATCGCTGTATTTGATCTGGAGCCATGGTGTCAGTCAGTGACCTCTTCTCGAAGATCAGTGGAAAATAAGTATTTTACCAAAATTGACTTCAGTAAAGGGTAATTGGCTGATGAAAATGTCATAGGACAGCATTTGTGCTGACAGAATGGCACCTATGACTTTTTGAAGGTGCTATTTTGGATGATGAACTACAGAGCTATGTTAGTATGGGAATGAATGAAGTTGCTAGTTGTGAAATAAATTGTTTATAGGCTATATTGTGACATTACTCCTCTGCAAACCCATCTTGAGACTGCTGGAGCTGATAAAGAGCATTTATATTCAGGAATGATGCTGCTGAGATTGGAGTTGTTAGGTGTTCTTTGCAGAAACACGAGGGAAAGTTTTTCCCTGGGAGTTATCTGGGTCATGAAGAAACTTTTCATCACCTGTCATGTCTGGGTCAGCCGACCACCTCATTAAGGCGGTTGCATTGCTTGACCATCGGCATAGTTAGGGCAGGAATTCGGAATCTGGTCAAGTGCCGACGATTATCCACATTGCTCTTTGGTGAATGACACTGTGGGATCTTTAACGTCCACCAACTAATGCTAGCAGATGGGACCCCAGCTCACGTCTGCCCAGGGATGGCGCACTTTGTAATGGAACACTCCGTTTGTGAAATTCAGGATGTCATTTTATTGTCGAGTTGGGAATCAAACCCAGACTACAAAGCTCATAGGCGAGTGTGGTACCTCGAATTGGTATTGGTATTGAGCCGGTTTATTTGAGCATAGTATTTACCGTTGTGGGTTTTTTGTTTTCCATTTAAACGCGTCGTATTTAATCAACGTTAGTCTCCAAAACTATTTCCTGTAATAAAAGGCACACTTCTTCCCAAACTTCAAGGCATGTACAACTATTTTTGCAAACAGATGGCAATGAGTTGAGTTTTATTGTCTTAAGAGATAAGTACAGTGTGTTTTCCGCAAGGCAAAATGAGTCAGTAGACAGAGGTATACTATATTTTTGCCAAGTCTAGTGTCAGTTTGCATGGGCTGACAATTCCAACGATAGCTTTTATCCCACTGAATGTTCATAAAGGTATGTGTGCTAGCCGCCACTGGAGAGAAAAGTGAAGATGACATTCCAGGTGTTACCTTTTGTCAGAGCAGTAGACTTTTGGCTTCAGAGACAAATATAGTTGTAGATGTTCAACTTCATAAAGAAATCTGACATAAATAAAACATGATTGTCTGCTTGACATGTCTGCAAGGGAAGTCAACATTTAAAAGTGTAAAACCCAAATTAATTACATGTATTTGAGACAAATGTATAGCAATCTGCACTCTGCGGTGACGTATCTTTCGGCAATTTTTACAGCGTTATTGAGTAACACAAAAGCAGATTGCTACATACGTTTCAATATCCAAGAGAAATGCGCACTTTCATGTCATATTGGCAAAATGTGCAAAATATATATTTTAAAAACCTGACTGATGAATTACGAAACACAGGTGTCTCAATAAAATGTATACAGTTGTTACATTTTGAAAACAAGAAAAAACGTTTTCATTGCCCATCGGATCTCCTCTCAAAACTATGCTCACATATCCACTTCGACACGCCAACAAAGAACGCGAGAACCCGACATCACGTTGAGTAGTTATTGTTTGACAGGATTGTATGTTTTGTGTATATTATAAGGGTGGGAGAGAGAGAGAGAGAGAAGAGCGAGAGAGAGAGAGAGAGGAGAGAGAGAGAGAGAGAGAGAGAGAGAGAGAGAGAGAGAGAGAGAAGAGAGGAAAGAGAGGAAAGAGAGAGAGAGGAAAAGAGAGGAAAGAGAGGAAAGAGAGGAAAGAGAGGAAAGAGAGGAAAGAGAAGAGAGAAGAGAGGAAAGGAAGAGAGAGAGAGAGTAAAATCTAAAGAAACCTGAAAGCCGTTTAATCTATGGTACTTCACACACTCCATTGTGAAGTGTTTTCCTGTGACTGTCATCACACAGACGATGTGTTTGTAAACTATGTGGTTAGGATGTGTCAAACTGTTATGCTGGCTTGATCAACATCGAGTTGGATACCATTACTTTTCCATTTCTTACAATGATCTACAGCTCATGGAGGAGTTTGGAAAATTCATCACGTTCAGGAGAAAGACATTCGTAGATGTCCAGTACACCTTATTTACATGAATTACAATAACATTAGCAGACAAAGAACAAACACCAATATTGTGTATGAGATTTGAACTTTGGCAACACGCGTCATGACGCCAGAATTCAGATGGGAACACTAACAAGCTTCCTAAAGTTTGAACCTTGTTGGAATCCTCCCTTTATTTCCATTGATTAATTATGTCTATTGTTTACATGCAAACTACAGAGGTTATTACCCAACCTCCCCCCTACCCCACCCCCAAAGCAACATCAGTCTGATTGGGCGGCTATATTTTGGTCCTGTCCATCCGTCTGTCCGTCTCTCCGTAAAGACTGCTGGAATGGTCCTGAAAACGAGTCAAATCGCATCATGAGGTTTGTATAAAGAGTCCACACCATCAACTTCTACTCTGTGTCAGTTACAACTGCTTACATGATTTGTGATCTTATATAATATCATAAATGTGTCCTGAAAAAAATCAGCTTGTTTCAAATTTTCCCTACCTTTAATCTTCTGCTCCTGGACTATGACCTTCTCTTTACTCTGAGAGGCCTCGTCCCATGATGTCTTTGTTGAAGGTAGGGCGATCCATTGTCAGATCCTGAAGAAATTACAAATTGCTGTCCTAACCTACAGGGAGTACTGTGTGAGTGGCATGGCTGCAGTCCAGTCGTGATGCAGCGCAGCAGGCCACAGGCTGCTTAAAGACATGAATGAAGTACGTCTGAGAATGAACGATCAATAGAAAAGTTGAGAAATGAACAATCAATACAAAAGTAGATGTGTGGGGGACACAAAATTGTATCACACTAACGGATTACGATTGCCTCTCCTGTCCCTTCGGTAAAGAGCGGGGCTGATTATTGTATGTATTTGAAAATGCTATACATACTACAATTAAACTTTTACAGAATTTGATATAGAAACAGAGCAAGGCCACGATTTTTCTGTTTCTTTTTACTTTCGCACACCCTTACTAAGATAGTTTTCTACTAACTGCTGATTTATTTGCTTCATGATTAATTAAGGGCCATGAGGTTTCTCTCCATTTTGTTCTGTTGCCTTTGCCTTATCAGGGATGATTCTCAATTCATTCAGATCTGTGTTCTTCCTGCATCATTATTTCCATGTTCGTATAGACATCTGGGTTCCAATTTTGTTTTGCTTTTTTCTTCAAGTGATCATTCAGTTTTGTTTCATGGAGTTTACCGAGTGTGTACAGATTACATCTGTTGTAAGACTATTACCCTGTGTTGATTAATCTTTGGTTGAATCAACTGTAGCTCCTTAAATGCTTGTCTTACGTCTCATATTAGGGGGGTTTCAGGTAGTGTCCTCTTGTTGGGGTTCTGATTAAAGTTATCATCTTCTTTGTTTCATAGTCATCGACATTGTTTAGGATTTCGTAGTCTGGATTCAATTAAATCTCTCTTCTATACTTCAAGGATGGTACTCCAACATATATTCAGCCTCTCATTCCATGTCATGTTCCAGCATCCTTGTCTGATTTCTGTTGCTCTTCTTTGGACTGGCCAACAAAAAACACCTCTTTAATGGACATGTTAATCCCACACTTTCATGATATTATTATATACTGTTCAGTCCCCATTCTTCCCTCCAGGGCTTCAACACAGCTTTCACCACTACCTGATCAGGTCACACACTCCGCCCATAATCTGTTCTAACCCTAAATGACCCCATTCTCAAGCACTCCTTTTTTCCAGGTTATTATGATTTTTTTCCCCCCTCTCCATCACCTCGTATTGTTTGTTAGTTGTCGGTTGGTTTGTTCCTTTTCTGTTTCACCCCCACTTTCCTCTTCCTCTTCTTGCTGTGTTTCATTCAGCTTGTGTGCAGCTTGTTCACCCCCATATGTCCCCCCCTTCATCTCACCATCAACCTTCACTTCTACTCTATTGGTGGTTTCCTCCTTTCAATTTTGGTTCCATTCCATTCTGCAGTAGTTCTTCCACGAGCCTCGACCGTGTGTACAATTGTAAAAAAAAACAGACGTTCCAACTTATTTCATATTCCAACCCGTGCCTCCATCAATATATTTGTTCTTTACATTTTCCAACTTGAAACATGAATCACATTTTGAGAGTATTATAAAAAAAAAAAAAGAACATGAGCACAGACCGATGGAGAAACAGCAGACCAAACACCACTTCTGATGCGCCTCTGTTTTTGATACATTTCATGCCTGAAGCAACTGTGCAAGCATTTAAAAATACACAGAGTGGCTCACATATAGGAAGGAATGATTGCGGTCCTTGCGTGACCTTGCTGTTCTTTAGGTTCTCAACTCCTGAATTAACTTCATGATTGCTTATCGTCATTTCCGTTATTTGAAAAGAAAAAACGACAAAGCTGTTGCCGCTAACCCCTTTAAAAAGGGCCAGTTCGGTGGAAGGGGCCCTCAGGGGTAAGGCAAGGGTCTGCGGTCTGCACGCAAAGAGGAGGCGGCTGTTATCGCCAACCATCCGAGGGAGTGACAGAGTGCCCCAGAGCTGTTAAAGGAGTGAATCCCTTACGGTTCTTCTTCGTTGAGACAACGAGACAGCCATGGCTAGAGCTCTGGCATTGTGCGCTGCGTTTGCCATGTGCCTTGCTGCGCCCACCATCGCTGCGCCCAACCAATTACTTGGAGGGGGAGTCGGAACCTCAGAACGATGTGGACTTCGTCCAAGTAAGGGACCTCCTCCTTGTTTTCTTTTCTCTGATGCGGACTGGAGGAGGCCAGGCACTGTGTTTCTTTTTTGTGGGGACAGGAAGATCGCTCGTCGCAAGCTCTTATCCAGTAATGAATGTTACATATGAGAGATCTCCTTTTTTATACTAGATATTTATTTTTGGACATTTGGACACATTTTAATCACGTCAGAACTTGTTGGTTGAAATAAGGGGGCCGATGACATGCTTGTTTGAGGCAGTGCAGATTCTCCACCATAAAGCAGCTAATGCACAAAATTGGCAGTAAAAGCATAACAAAGGAACTGCGAACAGAGCAAAATACTTACAAAGTTCGTTACATTGACTGCACACTGCTGTATTGTCTGGTGTGCTGTAAAATACAATGTTGCCTCTTACACATGTTACTGACAGTCTGACACCATTTCCCATCTGAATAATGATGTTCTAATGGACCACCCGGGAAAGTTGTAGTGCTAATGATTTTGATTTTTGACAATTTCCTTTTCTGAAACACCGATCTACCGGCTTGTACCCACGTCACATGTACTTTAAAATGAGTTTCTCAGTCAAGAGCAGACAATGGACATCATCATTTCGTATGTAGCATGTGAATGGTTTGGCATCGTTGCTGAGATCGGCGCTGTGTCACTGATGCAGTGCCTCTTGTAGGAATTTGGAATTTTGCCATGGTGCCGGGAATAGCTCACCTACTCTTCACGAAGGACACCGTGGGATTTGGACTCTGCCCCAACTAAAGTATGGCAGGCTGGACATGAGGTTAACATCCATACGAGAGACACCAGGATGGCAGTTTATAGCTAGACTGAGATTCGACCCAGACTAGACACATCAGAAGCTAGTGTGTGTACTTCTATGCTATCCTGTCAGCCCTGACAACGGAAAAAACAAACATATGGGATTTGAGCCTCGGATCTCATGTCTTGAAGCCATACACTCAGTTTTAAAGAGTTTTAAAGAGCAAGAATATACTCGTTTTCCTATTCAATAGCTTCAGTTTCACTTTAAATTGTACGAGTCTCGATACAAGTTGAAATGAGGTACATAACTCATTAGCCTCAGATCTGAAGGGCATTGGCATTTTCAACAATAAAGTGAAGACCTGTTTTTGTGATTCGGGATCCGTGTGGGCTTGGGGGTCCAATAAGGCAATGTTATTAGAGTGCTTCGTGATGTGTCCTGCTGGTGCTTATCACATGATAAACTGGTGTCAGGGATTGGATCACTCAGAGGTACTGTAATTCAGCTTTGTAGTTCGGTTCAATTCTCATACTGATTATAACTGTCACCCTTGGTTTTCTCGGGCAGGGCGTTGCACCATTGAGTGTGCTGTCCTCGGATGAATGTTAAGCTGGCATGCATCTGCAACATTAGTTGGTGGACGTTGTTAAATATCCAAGGTGTCTTTTGATGACTCAAAGCAAGGCTGGTTAGGACCAGCATCCTGGAAAATTGTTTTTCTCCTGACTATGTTGAAGGTTGAGGAATGCAGCCACCTTCATGAGGTCCTCGGCAAAATATGGCACATGACCAGTGAATGGAAATCTGTGCACTTCCTGGATCAATGAGTGCCAGAGTTGGCTGTTCTGGTTACAGACAGCAAGGAAAACACATAGAATAAACTGGTACCCAACACTATTGGGCTCATTGTCAAAATATACACTTATGGATGTTAATTGATAAGCGCTGCTCTCCAAAGGAAGGCACAACCGAATTACTTCGGAATCAGTGAAGCCAATTCATAGCAAAGTCTGGCAGAAAAGAGTGTATTGGAGTGTGTAAGCATGCTCAGTACTCACAGTGTGATGGTTATAATTTACTTTTTGCCTCGAGTTGTTAAACCTTTGGTCAATCATGACATTACCCACTCATGAACAATCTTTAGAGGAGTGCTTTTGATTCCAGGTGCTGTAGTTGATTCATATAGAATAAATAGATTGTATTGAAACATTCGGTCATGGGCCCTTTCAAAACTTAAACAAAGCACTAGATGGTGTTCAATAGTAAATGATCCTTCACATTGTGGATATGAATTGCAGTAATGGCTTTCCTTTTACAGAAATTCCTGATGAAGGTGGGGTACTTCAAAAAACAAAACGACTCAGGGGCCTTTTCAACCTGAAGGGACGCCGTGCGCGATATGGCAATATTTCTATGGGCTGCCCGTCCACGGGTAACTGGACTCGAACACAATCATCGCTATGAAGAAGCCTCGATGTGGTGTACCAGACGTGGCTGCATATAGCCATTTCCCCCACAAAAATGAAATGGTCGAAAGAAAAAATTACCTACCGGTAAGTTAATTGGTGTTGTAAGTGTAGCAGAGATCTTACGAAAATGCAAGTGAGCAGTTTGTATGTTATGGGAAAGGGATTCTCTTATAATTACACATGTTAGAGTACATTGAGACTGGTGTGGATGCATGACTTAGAAGCAGCATAGTGGAGGTAGCAATACACTTACCTTTGAGCTGTTTAATCTGGGTTTGATGCTTCAATTTCGCTACAAACAGTTTGAAATGGTATTTTTCAGGAAGTGCGTTACATTAGAAAGTATACTGTCCTTCATATGAATGTCAATCTTGGACCCCATCCTGCCAACATTACTTTGTGGATGTTAAAGATCCAATGGTATCATTCATGCAGAGTAAGCAAATTGTTGCTACAGTTCAAAATCCTGCTCCAGCCATATGTCAAGCCTGCCACCCAGTTCAAGAAAGATTTGGGCAAACCTCCCTCTCTGTTGACCTCACAAGGAGATAGAATTAATTGGAGCCATAAAAGAAGTAGTGCTGAGTAGGGCCAGATTAACCTTTTGTGGGCCTGGCACCAAGACGGGAAGGCAGTGTTTCTGCCTCGTGCCTGCAGAAATGGTTTGGCTCTGTTTTTGTTGTTGTTGTTGTTGTTGTTGTTGTTGTTGTTGCTGTCATTACAGAAGAATGTAATTCTTTTATTGCTGGCTTGTAAATTCAAAAACGTGGGAAAAGGTCACAGGGGCAATCACATACCGTGAGAAATTAGCCTTAAACCCCGACCTAGTTAACACAGCACAGCACCACCCCCCTCCCACCCATGTGTTGACACGTAACAATCTTAAGCTTACAGTTTTCCTATTAATTTACATCCGAGAATGTTCTCCTCCTCGTCCATGGACCATGCTACACTATACAATCCTACGTTTACTATGAAATTCCTCCATCTAACTCCACAAACATAACAATATGTTATGCTGGTGTTAGAGGATTGGAGGAGAGCGAAGACTTGTGGCATACTGTATGTACGAATCACAAATATTTATTAAATTATTAATTTAGTAATGGATTTCGAGGAGAAATGTATATTGTGAGGCTCATGTGCAAATAATTCAAGTTTGAATCCCACGGTTTTATGAAAAAATCGGAAAGAAATAGGAAGTTTTTAATATCTGGTTTATCCATGGATGAACGGTTGCTGTAATTTGCAAACTTGGCAAATTCACTTGTCCTTTAATTTAATGGTAATGTTATGAGTTCAAACTGTGAAAATAATTAGGTGGAAGTGGATTTGTATCAGCATAAGACAATAATAAAAACACAGAGGTGGTCATGAGACCACAACCCCCTGTAACGACAATGCTGGTACTATTGTAAGCTTATTTTAAGAAATTTGCCTATACTAAAAACAGATAAACAGAGAACATACAGGACACAGGCACATGCATCCTGAGACTGTGTGTAATTCTCACAGCGCACACACACACACACACCTTCATAATAGACAATAAGTCACATTTTGACATATTCATAACATCTGCCCATAATGTCAAAAAACATGACCAAGTTTTCACCAGATTCATTCATGGTTTTTCAGTTTATGGGCCTTTTAAATGTCATGTTTAAACCAAGGCTTTCACCCTCCACTGCGACAATTGATCTTTGATCGACACGTACAAGCATTTAATACTGTTGTAGCCACGTGGTTCGTTCCATTTGCCTAGGTACGAATATGGCGGGTTGCTTCAACGTGACAGTAACGGCCAGCTGGGTCGGCCATTCCGGGTCAGATTACGGGTCTTTTCACCCTGATAACATATCGCTGGGACTATTGAACCAGTCAGGCATTACCCTAATTTATACCACACACGCTCGTCTCTAATTACAGCCGAGTGAAGCCAGAGATGTGTGGTACGATCTTGATTGAAGGCATAATAGCCGCCGCCACTTCGTCCTCAAATGACTTTCTTGAATTTACAAGTGATCACGATCACCCAAATTCATCCTGAGATGAGGTGTATTTAATAACAAAGCAATAATGGTCACGGGGAGGGAATGTACAGGAAAGAAGCAATAACCAATAAATGATGCAACAAACCCCCATCCCCGCTCAGATAAACACTCACGAACCAATGAAGAAAGTGATTCCTTAATTATCTACCTTCGGGACCCAAAGCAATCACAGTATCACACCATGGTAGAGTAGACAAGGGGAATTCACAAGACAGAAAATAATACCTTTAAACCCGGCAGGATCCTGTAGAAATTGTCATAAGTCCCACTTGCTTGGCAGAGAGAAGGCTGTCATGTCCACCTGCTGAGTGATGAGGAGAGGAGCGTTGCTCTGGCTTGGGCGGGATGTGTCATGCGCTCTGGGCGGACCGGAGCGGTGAAGAAACACAGCTTTCCCTCAAGCCAAGTCTGGTGACTCTCCCTCTGCTCATCATACGCCCACTTTTTCTTGCCTCGGCCATGTGCATCACCGATGACGTGCCGCGCCCTCCCTCTAACTCACCATTGGCTGTTGGCCCAGTATGGGGGCAAGGGCATCCCTCAGCGAATCCTCACCCCAATATTCTGGCGACTAGGCCTGCGGATAATGGTGCCTCTGTCGTCCTAACCGCGCAAAGCTAATGCCGATGGCCTAATGAGCGTTTTAAAATAAAATTTAGGATAGATTACAGAGGGCAGACAATTAAAAAGGGATCAAGGAATGGCGATTTTTAGACACAAACACCGGGATAAGTAGATTTTGTGTGTCAATTACATCTGATGATGCATTTTTAATATCATAATTAATTACTTTACACTTATTCTAAGACATTTTACTAAGGAGCTAGCTTACAAGTGATCACGATGAATAAATCACGATGAAACTCAAACTACATGAATAAATGTTACCCTCTAGGAGTCATTTCCTCAACAATACTTTCCGTTAATAAGTTTAGTTAACAAATGGCTCACTGTTTTAGCAGCACCAAAGTTCACTTTTTGCCTTTTAAATTACGTTGAACACATTTTGACCTTAGGTTATGACACTGACATTTTACATCGTGGAAGCAATGAAATATATTACTTCATGACTTCGGCCAAACCCTTGCTGCCAGTCTCATCAAAGTTGTCCGAAGAGACGAAT
>CM068960.1:91677320-91696951 GCA_035128595.1 Eptatretus atami
TGTCTTCCTATTCATGTTCCGATTTGTGTTCAAAATATAACATTCAATTTAAATAAGTTGTTCCTCGATCACAAACTGAAGTTTGTAGACAGACAGACAGATGGATGGATGGATGGATGGACATGAACCAATTGCTTCACCCCGCTTTTTGCTTCGGCTGTGTGGCATAACTAAAACGGCCCTTATTACAGTGCATACGTCCACCAGGCTGAACAGTTTATGTTTTGTATCCCATTGATAGGCCAGGTGTGGATCCAGACCTTAACCAAAATATAATCGCTTGTTCTTGTCAACCACCCAACTCATCCCCCAAGTTTTGTAGTAACCCATCCACAACGTTTCGAAATATCATGCTATATATCATTTTTGGCCCTATCTCTCAATTGTGACGAATCACAGAAACAAAATTATATTATCCCGATCCGCATCTGGATCTTCACTAAAATCGAGTCAATTTGTCCTTGTCATACACCCAACTTGTCTCCCAAGTTTTGTCCGAATCTGTCTGTAAATTTTGAGAGGTCCTGCTCACAGACAAGACAAGGCGGAGGGCGGACATGGGTAGTCGACTACCCATAGAACCTGACGCGATGGGCCCGTTCGATGGGGAATGACCGAGGTTAAGCACAAGAAAATTCATGATTCTAGCTTCAAGGGTTATGCTGGCAGATTGTTTTTTCGTTAATACCCCCAACATTTAGAGTTTTTCGGCCGTTGCTAGGCAACGGAGGGGTCCGTAGCAACGGTTCTTCTCACACATAACTAGGACATACCATGAACCTACCATACCAGTTTCATGTATATCTGACGACTTCGTTTTTTATTGTTTTCGACCGGGTTCATTCAAAGTCTATCTTCTCCGACAGTTTTCATAGATCCGGTGGATTTTGACAATATGGCTGAATGTATGCCACAGTCGCTCGTGCCCGATTTTTGATTTTCGAAAATTTTTTTTTTTAATGATTTTTCAATTTCAAAGTCCTGTGCTAGGCCGGTGGTGTCCATAGCAACGGTTTCTATTTGCACACAACTAGGTCATGGTATGAACTACACCAAGTTCATCGAAATCGCCATTGTATTAACGGAGCACTGGACCGAACAGACACATCAGACGCACAGACAGAACAAACATATCGACGGAAATACTGATAATAAGGGTAGAAAAAAAACTCATTTTTTTTTTTCAACTAGATCGACTACCCAACAAACAAGGGTGAAAACATAACCTCCACCCACCTTCTGCGGTGGAGGTAAGAATGGAGTCAAAATGCCACTCTCTTTTTAAATAATGTCGCAAATGTTGCAAAATTTTAAATAATGACGGTGGGTGGAGTGGAAATGAGCAATGTGCTGGCCCTGCTTCTGGTGGTTGTGTTGTGGTGAGACTTCCCACAAAATGCAGTGTGAGTGATTGATGCTTTAGACTGTTTAGAGAGTGGAGTTTACAGTGGTGCACTGTTAGGAGTATCTGTGAGTTGAAGTGCTGATTGCCATTCGAGTGTGGAAGTGAACATGAAGTATTGGAAGCAATTTGGATTGACAGGACAATGAACTGCTACAGTTTGTGGCTGAACACCAGTCACCGAAGAGAGAGCAGAGAGCCATAAAGGGGGATTGAAAGAGATAGATTAGAAGCCAAAAGGCTCAAAGCTGAAATGCTCACTGAAAGTAAAAGGCTGGAGGCCAAAATTGAGGCTTGAAGGTTCATGCCTGAAAGAGGATAAAATGCTTGAGGCTGAAAAAGAGAGGGAGGCTAGGTTAGAAATGTAATTGGAGATGAAGCGTCTCGAAGTATAAAGTGCTCAAGTAGCCAGTCCCCTGGAGAATGTGAATAACTTTGTGCAGTTTAGAGCTCCAAAGTTTCCTGGATTTATTAATAAGGGGGAAGATGAGTTCGAGAGATACCTACGGAGGTTTAAGCATCTTACTACGAACAGTGAGTGAGAAAGGGCAGGGTGGGCTACTTCACTCAGTGCTCTATTCACCGGCAAGGTGCTTGCTGTTTATTGAAGGTTGTCCAATGTCGCAGCTGTTGATTATGACCAGAGGAAAGAAGTACTTTTGAAGCGCCATGATTTAACTGAGGTTAGGTACAGAACCAACTCGAGGCGTGTCAAGCTAGAATATGGGAGGACTCTGGGAAATCTATAGTCAGATTGACAAATTATTTGACAAAAGTGGGCTGACCTGTCAAAGATTGACAATACGATTGATAACCTCCATTATTTGTTCGTGAAGGAACAATTTATTAGTGCATGTCAAAAAAATCATGAGAGCTCAAAAGGAGAAACTTAAAGAGTTAGTTGGATTACAAATCATTTCCTGATTGCTCGCAACAGACATCTGTCAACCCTTGCTAAATGTGCCAATGTTATGGTTTAGGTAAAGGAGAATGAAGCTGTCATACTGAACAGGAATGGGAAGGCTGTGTTGCAAGACGCAGGGTTACACATGTAAATTGTTTGGCCATAGACCTGTGGATTGAAAGGTTCATGTTAAGGGTAATGTATGGTTTGAGTGGTGGTGTGATGCATGCAACCAGTTAATTATGACATGTAGCAAGAGCATGAAAGTCATTTTCAAAAAATGCAAAGCTGTGTGTGCCAAGTGCTGCTGGAACAGTGCTGGAACATTATTACCTCTGCCACTGAAGGTGGATGGAGGTTATGTTTTCACCCCTGTCTCTCTGTCTGTCTGTCTGTCTGTCTGTTTGGTACTTGCAAAAATCGAAGATTTTTCAAATATATTGGTTGGTCTTGTGCATTATTCTGTCTGTTTGTTTGCATGTCAATCATCTACAGGTCAATTTTAAATCGATCTTCACGAAACTTCACCCCATGGGAGAGTCTGTCATAAGCAAGAAGCCCATTGTGTTTGAGATCAAAAGGTCAAAAAGTCAACATCGGTCAACATAGAGTCCATAGACCATCAACAGGTGAAGTTTCTAAAATCCTTAATTTTCATCCAATTGACTTGAAATTTGAAGAGGATTTGCATGTCAGGATACTGAATTCAACAAACAAGTACTTTTAAGGTCGACATAGGCCAAATGATCAACATCGGCCAAAAAGTCGACATAGGCCAAATTTCTAAAATGGTCAATTTTCATCCGATTCACTTGATATTTGAAGAGGAGTTGCATATTTGGTCATTGAATTCAACCACCAATTATTTTTGAGGTCAAATTTGTTTTCTGGATTTTGCAAGCATCATGCTCTGCACGACGTCTTTCCTGTTTGTTTGTTAGTTTGTGAACAAAATATCTCAAAAAGTTGCGGATGGATTCAGACACAATTTGGTGGAGAGTTTGGGTATGTGACACTGATAAAATTATTAGACTTTGGTGAGGATACGGATCCGAGAATTTTAAAGTGAATTTTCACCATTGAGAGATAGGGCCAAAAACGACATATAGAAGGATATCTCAAAAAGTTGTTGACGGATTCGGATGAAACTTGGTGGATTAGTTGGTTAGGTGACAAGACCAAGCCGATTAAATTTTGGCTCAGGTCCGATCCAGTTCTAGCCTATCGGTGGGATACAAAACATAAACGAATCAGCCTGGCGGAGGTATGCTCTTTACTGAGTGCCCTTCTAGTTGTAACTGCAGAGATCGAGACATGGGAGGATGTTTCCTGGTGAAAACTCAAGCTCCTAAGGTGGAGGTGTCAGATACTGACTTGTAATCGTGTATTGGAGAGGATAATTCATTTCTTGCATAGTGCTTGTATCCAACCCCTTGTAGGAGACAGAGGACAGATGCCAGGAGTGAATAAAAATGTTGGGAGAGATTGGGCATAGATCTTGATTGACACAGGCTGCAGTGGAGTTATGATAAGGAAAATTCGGTGAAGGAGGATTAGTACCTGAGGAAGTTCATCTTTATGATGTTCATTGACAACATGTTATTGAAGGTGGCATGAGTCAATATGGTAGACACTCATTGCCTAACTTGTGTGGTTGAGGTCTAGTTTCTGTTGGATGCAACCTTACGATTTGATAGATGATAACGTACTAGGACTGAGGGCACCGGATAATGTTGACCCAGCATGGCTTGAGGATTGCACAATGACCACTTGGGTCTAAGCACAGGATGATCAGCTTGCCTCTTGTGTTACCAGACTCAAGATGTCTTATTTGGAGTCGTGACCAGCTGATATTGTACAAGAAAGTTCAGGTGATAAACATATCCCAGTTGTCGAGACAACTGACTTAGAGGTGGTGAATGTGGCCATTGTGGGGCCTTGTGAGGCAACTATGGAGGATGCAGTCATGACAAGAACGTATTGGAGCTCAGCACTTGCAAACCAAAGGTAATGGTGGCAGATTTGGGATATGGCCCACATCTCACCTGTGCTCAAAACAAACAGTTGAGCTTCTTAGTCAATGGGTATCATGCAGTGTTTCCCAATTTACTGGGGACCACAACTTTAATCAGTCATCACATCAACCTGACTACAAAAATTGGGTTTGGTGAAAACCATATGCATTTCTGTACAGAGTTAGGGAGTTCTCTTAGTCAGGATATGCAGGGATGTCAGAGATGGGGTTAATTTGGCAGTCTATTTGTTCATATACATCACCAGTGTGGTACATCATAAAATGAATGGGACAAACAGCATGTGTTGACTATGACGAAAGGTTAAAACGATCGCTGTATTTGATCTGGAGCCAATGGTGTCAGTCAGTGACCTCTTCTCGAAGATCAGTGGAAAATAAGTATTTTACCAAAATTGACTTCAGTAAAGGGTATTGGCTGATGAAAATGTCCATAGGACAGCATTTGTGCTGACAGATGGCACCTATGACTTTTTGAAGGTGCTATTTTGGATGATGAACTACAGAGCTATGTTAGTATGGGGAATAATGAAGTTGCTAGTTGTGAAATAAATTGTTTATAGCTATATTGATGACATTACTCCTCTGCAAACCCATCTGAGACTGCTGGAGCTGATAAAGAGCATTTATATTCAGGACTATGCTTCTGAGATTGGAGTTGTAGGTGTTCTTTTGCAGAAACACGAGGGAAAGTTTTTCCCTGGGAGTTATCTGGGTCATGAAGAAACTTTTCATTACCTGTCATGTCTGGGTCAGCCGACCACCTCATTAAGGCGGTTGCATTGCTTGACCATCGGCATAGTTAGGGCAGGAATTCGGAATCTGGTCAAAGTGCCGACGATTATCCACTTGCTCTTTGTGAATGACACTGTGGGATCTTTAACGTCCACCAACTAATGCTAGCAGATGGGACCCCCAGCCTCACGTCTGCCCAGGGATGGCGCACTTTGTAATGGAACACTCCGTTTGTGAAATTCAGGATGTCATTTTATTGTCGAGTTGGGAATCAAACCCAGACTACAAAGCTCATAGGCGAGTGTGGTACCTCGAATTGGTATTGGTATTGAAAGCCGGTTATTTGAGCATAGTATTTACCGTTGTGGGTTTTTGTTTTCCATTTACGCGTCGTATTTAATCAACGTTAGTCTCTAAAACTATTTCCTGTAATAAAAGGCACACTTCTTCCCAAACTTCAGGCATGTACAAACTATTTTTGCAAAACAGATGGCAATGAGTTGAGTTTTATTGTCTTAAGAGATAAGTACAGTGTGTTTTCCAAGGCAAAATGAGTCAGTAGACAGAGGTATACTATATATTGCCAAGTCTAGTGTCAGTTTGCATGGGCTGACAATTCCAACGATAGCTTTTATCCACTGAATGTTCATAAAGGTATGTGTGCTAGCCGCCACTGGAAGAAAAGTGAAGATGACATTCCAGGTGTTATCCTTTTGTCAGAGCAGTAGACTTTTGGCTTCAGAGACAAATATAGTTGTAGATGTTCAACTTCATAAAGAAATCTGACATAAATAAAACATGATTGTCTGCTTGACATGTCTGCAAGGGAAGTCAACATTTAAAAGTGTAAAACCCCAAATTAATTACATGTATTTGAGACAAATGTATAGCAATCTGCACTCTGCGGTGACGTATCTTCGGCAATTTTTACAGCGTTATTGAGTAACACAACAGCATATTGCTACATACGTTTCAAATCCAAGAGAAATGCGCACTTTTCATGTCATATTGGCAACAATGTGCAAAATATATATTTTAAAACCCTGACTGATGAATTACGAAACACAGGGTGTCTCAATAAAATGTATACAGTTGTTACATTTTGGAAAACAAGAAAAACGTTTTCATTGCCCATCGGATCTCCCTCTCAAAAACTATGCTCCACATTCCACTTCGACCCCAACAAAGAACACGAGAACCCGACATCACGTTGAGTAGTTATTGTTTGACAGGATTGTATGTTTTGTGTATATTATAAGGGTGGAGAGAGAGAGAGAAGAGAGGGAAGAGAGGGAAGAGAGGGAAGAGAGGGAAGAGAGGGAAGAGAGGGAAGAGAGGGAAGAGAGGAAAGAGAGGAAGAGAGAGGAGAAGGAAGAGAGAGAGAGAGTAAATACTAAAGAAACTGAAAGCCGTTTAATCTATGGTACTTCACACTCCATTGTGAAGTGTTTTCCTGTGACTGTCATCACACAGACGATGTGTTGTAACTATGTGGTTAGGATGTGTCAAAGCTGTTATGCTGGCTTGATCAACATCGAGTTGGATACCATTACTTTTCCATTTCTTACAATGATCTACAGCTCATGGAGGAGTTTGGAAAATTCATCACGTTCAGGAGAAAGACATTCGTAGATGTCAGTACACCTTATTTACATGAATTACAATAACATTAGCAGACAAAGAACAAACACCATATTGTGTATGAGATTTGAACTTTGGCAACACGCGTCATGAGGCCAGAATTCAGATGGGAACACTAACAAGCTTCCTAAAGTTTGAACGTTGGTTGGAATCCTTCCCTTTATTTCCATTGATTAATTATGTCTATTTGTTTATATGCAAACTACAGAGGTTATTACCCAACCTCCCCCCGTACCCCACCCCCAAAGCAGACATCAGTCTGATTGGGCGGCTAATATTTTGGGTCCTGTCCATCCGTCTGTGTGTAAAGACTGCTGCATGGACCTGAAACTGGAGTCAAATCGCATCATGAGGTTTGTATAAAGAGTCCACACCATCAACTTGTACTCTGTGTCAGTTACACTGCTTTACATGATTTTGTGATCTTATATCATATCATAAATGTGTCCTGAAAAAAATCAGCTTGTTTCAAATTTTCCCCACCTTTAATCTTCTGCTCCTGGACTATGAGCCTCTCTTTACCTCTGAGAGGGCCTCGTCCCATGATGTCTTTGTTGAAGAGTAGGCGATCCATCGTCAGATCCCTGAAGAAATTACAAATTGCTGTCCTAACCTACAGGGACTACTGTGTGAGTGGCATGGCTGCAGTCCCAGTCGTGATGCACGCAGCAGCCACAGGCTGCTTAAGACATGAATGAAGTACGTCTGAGAATGAACGATCAATAGAAAAGTTGAGAAAATGAACAATCAATACAAAAGTAGATGTGTGGGGACACAAATTGTTCACACTAACGGATTACGATTGCCTCTCCCTGTCCCTTCGGTAAAGAGCGGGGCTGATTATTGTATGTATTTTGAAAATGCTATACATACTACAATTAAACTTTTACAGAATTTGATATAGAAAACAGAGCAAAGGCCACGATTTTCTGTTTCTTTTTACTTTCCACACCTTACAATAAGATAGTTTTCTACTAACTGCTGATTTATTTGCTTCATGATTAATTAAGGGCCATGAGGTTTCTCTCCATTTTGTTCTGTTGCCTTCTGCCTTATCAGGGATGATTCTCAATTCATTCAGATCTGTGTTCTTCCTGCATCATTATTTCCATGTTCGTATAGACATCTGGGTTCCAATTTGTTTTGCTTTTTCTTCCAGTGATCATTCAGTTTTGTTTCATGGAGTTTACCGAGTGTGTACAGATTACATCTGTTGTAAGACTATACCCTGTGTTGATTAATCTTTGGTTGAATCACTGTAGCTCCTTAAATGCTTGTCTTACGTCTCATATTAGGGGGGTTTCAGGTTGTGTCCTCTTGTGGGGTTCTGATTAAAGTTCATCACTTCTTTGTTTCATAGTCATCGACATTGTTTAGGATTTCGTAGTCTTGGATTCAATTAAATCTCTCTTCTATACTTCAAGGATGGTACTCCAACATATATTCAGCCTCTCATTCCATGTCATGTTCCAGCATCCTTGTCTGATTTCTGTTGCTCTTCTTTGGACTGGCCAACAAAAAACACCTCTTTATGGACATGTTAATCCCACACTTTCATGATATTACTTATAATACTGTTCAGTCCCATTCTTCCCTCCAGGGCTTCAACACAGCTGTTCACCACTACCTGATCAGGTCACCACACTCCGCCCATAATCTGTTCTACCCTAAATGACCCCATTCTCAAGCACTCCTTTTTTCCAGGTTATTATGATTTTTTTTCCCCCTCTCCATCACCTCGTATTGTTTGTTAGTTGTCGGTTGGTTTGTTCCTTTTCTGTTTCACCCCCACTTTCCTCTTCCTCTTCTTGCTGTGTTTCATTCAGCTTGTGTGCAGCTTGTTCACCCGCCATATGTCCCCCCCTTCATCTCACATCACCTTCACTTCTACTCTATTGGTGTTTCCTCCTTTCAATTTTGTTCCATTCCATTCTGCAGTAGTTCTTCCACGAGCCTCGACCGTGTGTACAATTGTAAAAAAAAACAGACGTTCCAACTTATTTTCATATTCCACCGTGACCTCCATCAATATTTTGTTCTTTACATTTTCCACTTGAAACATGAATCACATTTTGAGAGTATTTAAAAAAAAAAAGAACATGAGCACAGACCGATGGAGAAACAGCAGACCAAACACCTTCTGATGCGCCTCTGTTTTGATACATTTCATGCCTGAAGCAACTGTGCAAGCATTTAAAAATACACAGAGTGGCTCACATATAGGAAGGAATGATTGCGGTCTTGCGTGACCTTGCTGTTCTTTAGGTTCTCCAACTCCTGAATTAACTTGATGATTGCTTATCGTCATTTCCGTTATTTTGAAAAGAAAAAACGACAAAGCTGTTGCCGCTAACCCCTTTAAAAACAGGGCCAGTTCGGTGGAAGGGGCCTCAGGGGTAAGGCAAGGGTCTGCGGTCTGCACGCAAAGAGGAGCGGCTGTTATCGGCCAAACCATCCGAGGGAGTGACAGAGTGCCCAGAGCTGTTAAAGGAGTGAATTCCTTACGGTTCTTCAGTGAGACAACGAGACAGCCATGGCTAGAGCTCTGGCATTGTGCGCTGCGTTTGCCATGTGCCTTGCTGCGCCCACCATCGCTGCGCCCACCAATTACTTGGAGGGGGAGTCGGAACCTCAGAACGATGTGGACTTCGCCAAGGTAAGGGACCTCCTCCTTGTTTTCCTTTTCTCTGGATGCGGACGGAGGAGGCCAGGCACTGTTTTCTTTTTTGTGGGGGACAGGAAGATCGCTTGTCGCAAGCTCTTATCCAGTAATGATGTTACTATGAGAGATCTCCTTTTTTATACTAGATATTATTTTTGGAATTTGGACACATTTTAATCACTCAGAACTTGGGGTTGAATAAGGGGGCCGATGACATGCTTGTTTGAGGCAGTGCAGATTCTCCACCATAAAGCAGCTAATGCACAAAATTGGCAGTAAAAGCATAAACAAAGGAACTGCGAACAGAGCAAACATACTTACAAAGTTCGTTCCATTGACTGCACACTGCTGTATTGTCTGGTGTGCTGTAAAATACCAATGTTGCCTCTTACACATGTTACTGACAGTCTGACACCATTTCCCATCTGAATAATGATGTTCTAATGGACCACCCGGGAAAGTTGTAGTGCTAATGATTTTGATTTTTGACAATTTCCTTTTCTGAAACACCGATCTACGGCTTGTACCCACGTCACATGTACTTTAAAATGAGTTTCTCAGTCAAGAGCAGACAATGGACATCATCATTTCGTATGTAGCATGTGAATGGTTTGGCATCGTTGCTGAGATCGGCGCTGTGTCACTGATGCAGTGCCTCTTGTAGGAATTTGGAATTTTGCCATGGTGCCGGGAATAGCTCACCTACTCTTCACGAAGGACACCGTGGGATCTTGACTCTGCACCAACTAAAGATGGCAGGCTGGACATGCAGGTTAACATCCATACGAGAGACACCAGGATGGCAGTTTATAGCTAGACTGAGATTCGACCCCAGACTAGACACATCAGAAGCTAGTGTGTGTACTTCTATGCTATCCTGTCAGCCCTGACAACGGAAAAAACAACATATGGGATTTGAGCCTCGGATCTCAATGTCTTGAAGCCATACACTCAGTTTTAAAGAGTTTTAAAGAGCAAGAATTACTCGTTTTCTATTCAATAGCTTCAGTTTCACTTTAAATTGTACGAGTCCTCGATACAAGTTGAAATGAGGTACATACTCATTAACCAGATCTGAAGGGCATTGGCATTTTCAACAATAAAGTGAAGACCTGTTTTGTGATTGGGATCCGTGTGGGCTTGGGGGTCCATAAGGCAATGTTATAGAGTGCTTCGTGATGTGTCCTGCTGGTCTATCACATGATAAACTGGTGTCAGGGATTGGATCACTCAGAGGTACTGTAATCAGCTTTGTAGTTCAGGTTCAATTCTCATACTGATTATAAACTGTCACCCTGGTTTTCTCGGGCAGGGCGTTGCACCATTGAGTGTGCTGTCCCTCGGATGAATGTTAAGCTGGGCATGCATCTGCAAACATTAGTTGGTGGACGTTGTTAAATATCCCAAGGTGTCTTTTGATGACTCAAAGCAAGGCTGGTTAGGACCAGCATCCTGGAAATTGTTTTCTCCTGACTATGTTGAAGGTTGAGGAATGCAGCCACCTTCATGAGGTCCTCGGCAAATATGGCACATGACCAGTGATGGAAATCTGTGCACTTCCTGGATCAATGAGTGCCAGAGTTGGCTGTTCTGGTTACAGACAGCAAGGAAAACACATAGATAAACTGGTACCCACACACTATTGGGCTCATTGTCAAAATATACACTTATGGATGTTAATTGATAAGCGCTGCTCTCCAAGGAAGGCACACCGAATTACTTCGGAATCAGTGAAGCCAATTCATAGCAAAGTCTGGCAAGAAAAGAGTGTATTGGAGTGTGTAAGCATGCTCAGTACTCACAGTGTGATGGTTATAATTTACTTTTTGCCTCGAGTTGTTAAACCTTTGGTCAATCATGACATTACCACTCATGAACAATCTTTAGAGGAGTGCTTTTGATTCACAGGTGCTGTAGTTGATTCATATAGAATAAATAGATTGTATTGAAACATTCGGTCATTGGGCCCTTTCAAAACTTAAACAAAGCACTAGATGGTGTTCAAAATAGTAAATGATCCTTCACATTGTGGATATGAATTGCAGTAAATGGCTTTCCTTTTACAGAAATTCCTGATGAAGGTGGGGTACTTCAAAAAACAAAACGACTCAGGGGACCTTTTCAACCTGAAGGACGCCGTGCGCGATATGCAGAATTTCTATGGGCTGCCCGTCACGGGTCAACTGGACTCGAACACAATCATCGCTATGAAGAAGCCTCGATGTGGTGTACCAGACGTGGCTGCATATAGCCATTTCCCCAACAAAATGAAATGGTCGAAAGAAAAAATTACCTACCGGTAAGTTAATTGGTGTTGTAAGTGTACAGAGATCTTACGAAAATGCAAGTGAGCAGTTTGTATGTTATGGGAAGGGATTCTCTTAATATTACACATGTTAGAGTACATTGAGCTGGTGTGTATGCATGACTTAGAAGCAGCATAGTGGAGGTAGCATACACTTACCTTTGAGCTGTTTAATCTGGGTTTGATGCTTATCATTTCCTACAAACAGTTGAAATGGTATTTTTCAGGAAGTGCGTTACATTAGAAAGTATACTGTCCTTCATATGAATGTCAATCTTGGACCCCATCCTGCCAACATTACTTTGTGGATGTTAAAGATCCAATGGTATCATTCATGCAGAGTAAGCAAATTGTTGCTACAAGTTCCAAAATCCTGCTCCAGCCATATGTCAAGCCTGGCCACCCAGTTCAAGAAAGATTTGGGCCAAACCTCCCTCTCTGTTGACCTCACAAGGAGATAGAATTAATTGGAGCCATAAAAGAAGTAGTGCTGAGTAGGGCCAGATTAACCTTTTGTGGGCCTGGCACCAAGACGGGAAGGCAGTGTTTCTGCCTGCTCAGAAATGTTTGG
Source organism: Eptatretus atami (assembly GCA_035128595.1). NCBI lineage: Eukaryota > Metazoa > Chordata > Myxini > Myxiniformes > Myxinidae > Eptatretus > Eptatretus atami. The sequence goes on from CM068960.1 coordinate 91,689,573, forward strand.
CTCTGTTTTTGTTGTTGTTGTTGTTGTTGTTGTTGTTGCTGTCATTACAAGAATGTAATTCTTTTATTGCTGGCTTGTAAATTCAAAAACGTGGGAAAAGGTCACAGGGGGCAATCACATACCGTGAGAAATTAGCCTTAAACCCGACCTAGTTAACACAGCACCACCACCCCCCCCTCCCCCCATGTGTTGACACGTAACAATCTTAAGCTTACAGTTTTCCTTACTTAATTTACATCGAGATGTCTCCTCCTCGTCCATGGACCATGCTACACTATACAATCCTACGTTTACTATGAAATTCCTCCATCTACTCCACAAACATAACAATATGTTATGCTGGTGTTAGAGGATTGGAGGAGGAGCGAAGACTTGTGGCATACTGTATGTACGAATCACAAATATTTATTAAATTATTAAATTTAGTAAATGGATTTCGAGGAGAAATGTATATTTGAGGCTCATGTGCAAACAATCAGTTTGAATCCACGGTTTTATGAAAAATCGGAAAGAACATAGGAAGTTTTTAATATCTGGTTTATCCATGGATGAACGGTTGCTGTAATTTGCAAACTTGGCAAATTCACTTGTCCTTTAATTTAATGGTATGTTATGAGTTCAAACTGTGAAAATAATTAGGTGGAAGTGGATTTGTATCAGCATAACGACAATAATAAAAACACAGAGGTGGTCATGAGACCACAACCCCCTGTAACGACAATGCTGGGTACTATTGTAAGCTTTTATTTTAAGAAATTTGCCTAAAACAGATAAACAGAGACATACAGTACACAGGCACATGCATCCTGAGACTGGTGTGATAATTCTCACAGCGCACACACACACACACACCTTCATAATAGACAATAAGTCACATTTTGACATATTCAATAACATCTGCCCATAATGTCAAAATACATGACCAAGTTTTCACCAGATTCATTCAATGGTTTTTCAGTTTATGACCTTTTAATGTCATGTTTAACCAAGGCTTTCACCCTCCACTGCGACATTGATCTTTGATCGACACGTACAAGCATTTAATACTGTTGTAGCCACGTGGTTCGTTCCATTTGCCAGGTACGAATATGGCGGGTTGCTTCAACGTGACAGTAACGGCCAGCTGGGTCGGCCATCCCGGGTCAGATTACGGGTCTTTTCACCCTGATAACATATCTCTGGGACTATTGAACCAGTCAGGCATTACCCTAATTTATACCACACACCTCGTCTCTAATTACAGCCGAGTGAAGCCAGAGATGTGTGGTACGATCTTGATTGAAGGCATAAATAGCCGCCGCCAATTCGTCCTCAAATGACTTTCTTGAATTTACAAGTGATCACGATCACCCAAATTCATCCTGAGATGAGGTGTATTTAATAACAAAGCAATAATGGTCACGGGGAGGGAATGTACAGGAAAGAAGCAATAACAATAAATGATGCAACAAACCCCCATCCCCGCTACAGATAAACACTCACGAAACCAATGAAGAAAGTGATTCCTTAATTATCTACCTTCGGGCCCAAGCAATCACAGTATCACACCATGGTAGAGTAGACAAGGGGAATTCACAAGACAGAAAATAATACCTTTAAACCCGGCAGGATCCTGCATGAGATTGTCATAAGTCCCACTTGCTTGGCAGAGAGAAGGGCTGGTCATGTCCCACCTGCTGAGTGATGAGGAGAGGAGCGTTGCTCTGGCTTGGGCGGGATGTGTCATGCCTCTGGGCGGACCGGAGCGGTGAAGAAACACAGCTTTCCCTCAAGCCAAGTCTGGGTGACTCCTCCCTCTGCTCATCATCCCCACTTTTTCTTGCCTCGGCCACGTGCATCACCGATGACGTGCCGCGCCCCTCCCCTCTAACTCACCATTGGCTGTTGGCCCAGTATGGGGGCAGGGCATCCCTCATGCGAATCCTCACCCCAATATTCTGGCGACTAGGCCTGCGGATAATGGTGCCTCTGTCGTCCTCCCGCCAAAGCTAATGCCGATGGCCTAATGAACGTTTTAAAATAAAATTTAGGATAGATTACAGAGGGCAGAACATTAAAAAGGGGATCAAAGGAATGGCGATTTTTAGACACAAACACCGGGATAAGTAGATTTTGTGTGTCAATTACATCTGATGATGCATTTTTAATATCATAATTAATTACTTTACACTTATTCTAAGACATTTACTAAGGAGCTAGCTTACAAGTGATCACGATGAATAAATCACGATGAAACTTCATGAATAAATGTTACCCTCTAGGAGTCATTTCCTCAACAATACTTTCCGTTAATAAGTTTAGTTACAAATGGCTCACTGATTTAGCAGCAACCAAGTTCACTTTTTGCCTTTTAAATTACGTTGAACAACATTTCGACCTTAGGTTATGACACTGACATTTTACGTACGTGGAGCAAAATGAAATATATTACTTCATGACTTCGGCCAAACCTTGCCTGCCAGTCTCATCAAAGTTGTCCCACTTTTTATATACATGTTTTGTTTAAAAGTTTAATAGCAGATGCTTAACATACATTCAATGATGTGTCCCACACAATTTAAGAAATACTGGTGAAGGACCCGGTGAAATGGCAGTTTATAAATAATGAATGTATTATTTGATTATTAACACCAGGTATTTAATGTTGACATATTGCTGACCTTGTTGTGCCTCAAGTCATGATGGGAAGTGAAGAATTTTGTTGTTTGTTTGTTTTTTTCCATCAGACTATTTCTCAAAGGTTAGCATTCAAGAAATTATGGCAAATAATTTGCACGCGCAAAACGGACGCTGATGCTGCAAGATGATGCGAAGCAGGATCAATCAATTTTATCTATAACCAGACGACCCGTGAACCCGTTGGGTTCCCGTTGTGACAGCGGTTGATGAAAAAAATCATTTCAAAAAAAAAAGATAGCTCCAACGAACTATACCACTGAGGTTGTTTGCAATGATCAAATACTCCCGAAGAGTACTTGACTGAATCGGGAATTGATTTTTGAATAATTTTATTTATTGCCCGATTTGAACGAAATTGATTACTGCACACCGCAGGAGAATGGTGAGTCATGTGGCCCTAAAAAAATTGTGCTATCGTGTTAACCAGTTTTGGCTGTATTTCGGGAACATACATACATACATACAAGATGAGAGTTTTAGTAATATATAGAAGATAAGAGATGTCAGTGTTTGTCAGTTGGCTAGTCAGTCCATCAGTGTGTCTCCTCCATAACTCCAAAACCATGAAACCTAGCGGCCCCAAACTTTGCAGGCATACGAAGGGAACTCCAAGGGAGTGCAAGAATGAAAACGAGGTATTTTGGTAAATTAAAACACCCATTTTGAAGATAGTTTAGGGGGTGCTCATCACAAAAAAATAACAAAATGAGCCTTACAAAAATGGTGGTGTGCCATCTTGCTCACCCCGGTGTCAGCTCGCTTAGGTCTTCAGCCGCCATGTTTTTTGGCCTGCTCAACACCTTGACTTGGAACAGACCGCAATGGTTTCTTAACAATAAGCGCTCAAATTTTTTTCTTCACTTTTCTCACTCATGTCATTGAATGCCTGATCTTCATACATACGGATCGCTGTTTACATCACTTTTGTAGGTGCTATATTTTTCAAATTAGGAGCTTGGAGCAATTCATGCATTATATGATGTTATTTTCCAAGATACACTGTCACAGACTAATTAAAGTTTTTTGTTTTTTTTAATACATGCTCGAGACTCATGGAAGATCGATGACACAAAACAAATCGGGGCATAACATAACAAAGGGAACAGTAGGAGAAAGGGGAAAACAGCAACAGCAGAGTGGAGGGAGAAATTAGACAGAGACGGGCAAACAAGGGATGCAGGTAATGATGAGGGGTAAGGGAGAATGCAAAGGGTGGACAAGATGGATACATAAGCAAAATTTTGGGAGGGGTGGGAGGGTGGTTTAACGGGTGTAGAAAAGATCATGATTTTGTATGGGGGATGACCTGAGATGGTAGTGAATACCTGTCTCGAAAACTTGGAGGAAAGAATGAGATTGAATAGAGTATGGAAGGTGGTTCCACAGGCATGAAAAAAAGAGGAACAAATGAGTGGAGGTGAGCGTTGGTTCTGGATTTAGGCCGTTTCAGAAATGTGGTGGAAGAAGACAGAGAGACCACTGACCTGTCGGCGAAATGATAAGCCAATCGACTCAGTAAGTCTGGTCATCTGTCTGTCTGTCAGTCAGTATGTTCACATTTTTTGCAAAGCCCGCTGAGCTGACAACCACCACATTTGGCACACAGACCAAGTCCGACCCGGTAATTGTCCTTTGGGTATTTTCATCCACACCTCAGTCTTTAAAAGCACCAAAGACCCATCAGACCCTTTAAAACCCTCAAGACCCTTTAATTGGTGTCGCAGCTGGGAGGCGCATATCTTACAGTATTCATTCATCTGTGTCTTGCTTTGTACACTTACCAATGACTCATCTCAGTGAAAATGGCCGTATTTCATCCTATATCCCATATAATACATATGTTTACCATAATCCCAAATTACATTTGCACTAAATGGACTGTTTGATCAAAAAATTTGCTTTGATGTTAGATATTTCATCCCCTCTTCCTGTGCAGGCTGGAGTTCCTCAAGGTAGCGTTCTGGGCCCTGTTCTTTTTCTGGTTTTCATCAATGATCTCTCCGACTCTCTGGAAAATCCTCTATATCTCTTTGCCGATGACTCCACCCTCTGCCGTACCATCTGTCATCCCTCAGACCGGCAAGCAGCAGCTTCTTCGCTCACTGCAGATCTGGATAAAATCACAAACTGGTCCAACACATGGAACATGCCTTTCAATCCAGACAAATCTCACACTCTCACTATGTCTCTTCGAAAGGACCGTTTAGAAAACCCCCATCCACTTTCTCAACAATCCTCTGGAAGAAGTCTTTTCTTTCAAGCTTCTGGGTCTCACTATCTGCCATGACCTTTCCTGGGAAAGTCACATTTCCAACCTCGCCTCAAAAGCCAGTCGCCGACTGGGAATCCTCCGTCGTGCAAAGTCCTTCCTCGGCCCTCTTGAGCTCCTGACCACTTACAAAGCTTTTGTCCGTAGCCTGATGGAGTACTGCTCTCCCCTCTGGGCTGGTGCTCCTGCCTCCCACCTTTCTCGGCTTCACGCTGTCGAAACCAGGGCATTTAGGATCATCGGCATCTCCCGCAATGAAGCTGAGTCTTTGGGCCTCTCACTCAATCACCGCAGTTGGTCGGTGGTCTTTCTGTCTTCTACCGTCTCCTCTCCAGCCTTGCCCCCCCTGCTCTCTCTGCCATTTGTCCCCCACATTTGCACAGGGCGCTCAAGGTCCGCCAACAACCCCCTTCTGGTAAACTACCTAAATCACGAACCACTGCTCACCTTCACTCCTTCATTCCTCTTTTTTCCCGCCTTTGGAATAAACTCCCTCACTCTATTCTTTCCCATTCTTCCCTCCAGGCTTTCAAAACAGCTGTTCACCACCACCTCTTATCATCCCCATCCAAATCCTCGATCTTTTCTACCCCCGATAATCCACCCAAGCCCACTTCCTTCAATTCCCCTCTTTCCTTCCTGAAAGTCCCTGTAATGTCCATCTTCTCTTCCCCATGTTCCCCGTCCCATCCCCATCCCTCTCCCTTCCACAGATCACTAATGTGTCTGTTCCCACTGTTTTGTCCCTTCCACTCCCGCCCCTCTTGTCTCATGCCCCTTGCTGTGCGTTGTGTGTTAGCTCTCATACGAGCCTCGACATGGTATACAAAAAAAAAAAAAAAAAGATATGATGAACAGGTGGTTTCTGGCATGAAAGAGGGATGTAGGTGATACATTTTTTTTTTGAAACATCTAACCCAAATGTCATCTTACTATTTTTATCGCACCATTGACATGCATTTTATGCAGCACACCATGCAATAATACCAGGTTAGACGTGCTAATACCAGGGTAGATGCGACATAAGAATATATATATATATATAATTTAATAATAACTATATATATATATATATATATATATATATATATATATCCTGTATATACTGCAATAATTATAGGAAAATATTAATATACACTATTAAATGAATAAATATTCATAATTAGTAATAAACAATGTGAGTTTTGTTCACTTACCAATGACGGAAATCCACACTTTCAACTTCGCCAGTTATGCAAATTTTATGCAGGTTGCTGTGGCGCTGTTGCACTTTTTTATCGCATCATTGATATGGACTTTACATTGCGCCGGTATCATTTAAGCATTGTTTGCCCTGTCGTTGGCAAATGTGACATATAATCTCAATTTTAAATACATTTCATCATTGATTCATTGACCAAAATTACATTTTAAACAGGTAAAAAAGACATAAAATGTCATAACCTCCATTGTTTTAGTAATTTTGCTGTCTGGATTTAAAGGGCAAGCCAATATTTATGTACAACTCAAATTACTGTCAGTCTACCAGTCGGCCATCTTTGATCAGATCGCAAAATAAAGTGAGGTGCACGTGTGTGCCATCATGTACTATGCTGATGCCAAGTTTGAACAATATCGGACCATGCATGTCTGAGAAATGGTTGGGAACAAATACAAGTAACAAAATGGTCACCACTCAGCCATCTTGGATCTAATCTCTAAAAAACATGAGTGCTTACGTAAACCATCATTTGTTATCTGTGTGCCAAGTTTGAACAGCATCGGTAAATGCTTGTCCGAGAAATGGCTGAAACGTGTTCAGCATCAGTTTGATTTTTTTTCAACTAAAATGGCCGCCAGTTGGCCATATTGGATCTGATCTCAAAAAAACAAATGATATGCTCATGTAAACCATCATTCGTTATCTGTGTGCCAAGTTTGAACAACATCGGTAAATGCATGTCTGAGAAATGGCTGAGAACGTGTTCAACACTGGGTGTTTTTTACAACTACATTGGCCGCCAGTCGACCATCTTGATCTGAACTCGGAAAAAAAACGACGTGCATATGTATGCCATCATGTCTTGTCTTAAAAATAAAATTGAATAAAAGCGATCCATACATGTCCGGGATATTGTTCTGGATGCGCGCGCATGCGCAGACACACACATGGACACGAAAAGCGAGACCAAATCCAAAAGCCCCTGTTTCAGACTAAGTCTAACAGGGGCTAAAAAGTCTTTTTCACATAAAAAATCAATCTCTTCTTTCTTCAGACCATGTATGAATCAGAAATGAATCAGAAAAGACAAAATTCATCAGAAGCTGAATTTCAAATGTGAAAGGGTGACTTTTTGAGACAGATGAGCAAAAAGAAGCAAGATTAAGAACAAAAGAAGAGAGCAAGGCAAGAAGGGCAAATTTGTCACAAATATTGGAATTTCATTCAAAA
>CM068960.1:91706139-91722107 GCA_035128595.1 Eptatretus atami
GTGAGATTAACAGAGAAAATCATATGATAATCAGTTGCATAAATAATTCAACCCCTTTACTGAATTAACCCTAAATCACTTCAGGAGCAAATTATTTGTTTGAAAGGTAAAAAAATAAAAAAAAATAAGGTAATAGGTTTCACCTGTATGTAATCAGTGGTTTAACTTTAAAATTAAACTCCACTTTTGTACGGAGTTTTAAGATGAAACTCACTTGATCAACCAACAAGGCAAACATGAAGACAAAGGAGCCTTCCCAAAGAAGTCAGATAAAGGGGTGGAGAAGCTCCATTCAAGAGAGGGTTATAAGGTTTCAAAGTCACTCATTATCCCTTTGAGTATGATGAAATCCCTCATAAGGAAATGGAAGACGTATCATACCACCCAGATTCTACCCAGAGTCTGGGTTGTATGAGGTCACTCATCCAAACTCAGCAGCCGGGCAAGCAGGAAAATGGTTCGGGATGTCACTGTAAATGCACCAATGACCGAAAGATCTGGAAGGATCTATGTCTGAGATAGGGGTCAGTGTTCATCAATCAGCAACATCCCGTTCGCTTCACAAAGCTGGCCTCTCTGGACAGGTGGCAAGAAAGAAGCCATTACTGAAGAAGATGAATCTAAAAGCTCATATGGAGTTTGTGAAAAAGCATCTTAATGATACTGCAGGCACATGGAGAAATGTTTTGTGGTCAAACGAGATAAAAATTGAACATTATGGTATAAATTCAATGCGTTACGTCTGGTGCTCGCCAAACACTGCACATCACCCAGTCAACACCATCCCTACTGTCACACATGGTTGTGGCAGCATCATGAATTATGGAGCTGCTTTTCATCCGTAGGGACTGGTAAGCTTGTCAGGATAGAAGGGACAATTGCCGGTGCAAAATACAGGAAAATCCTTGATGAAAACCTGCTCGAGTCAGCCATGAATCTGAAACTGTGCAGGAGATTCACATTTCAGCAGGACAATGATCCGAAGCACAAAGCTAAATCCACACTTGGAGTGGCTGAATAAGAAGAAAATAAATGTTCTTGAGTTGCCCAGTCAAAGGCCTGACTTGAAGCCAATTGAACACTTAAGGCGAGACTTGAAGATTGCAGTCCATTGACGATCCCCATCAAACTTGGCCGAACTAAAGCAATTTTCACGTGAAGAATGGGTATTTTTTGACCATCTCACTGGACAAAGCTGGTAGATATCTATCCAAAAAGAACGACTGCAAAAGGTTCAGCTAACCAAGTACTGACCTTAGGGGTGGAATACTTTTTCAACCAGTGAATTTTGATTTGTACATGTTTTTTGCAGGTATTCCTGACATGTAACCTCCTTTAACTATAACAGTGTTTAGTTTGATTTATTCAGTTATGAATAAAAAAGTTCATTTGGAAAAATTGTTCATACAATAAATTGTAATTCATCTAAATGTGGCATTATTGGAAGGGGTGAATACTTTTGTTGGCCACAATAGAAGTTGGCAAGATAGCAGTGCAGGCTTTGATGATAAGAATGACCTCGTCCTGTGTCAAAGTCCCTTGCTAGGGTATAAATATATATATATATATATATAATATATATATATATACAGTATATATTATATATGTACAAAAATACAATACACATACACATGGTTTTTTGGGATACTTAGTCGAGGCTCAAATAAGAGCAAACAACAGAACATATAACAAAGTGAGCAGGAGACAAGGGGGGTGAGAGAGAGGAGAGAGAGAGAAGAGAGAGAGAGAGAGAGAGAGAGAGAGAGAGAGAGGAGAGAGAGAGAGAGAGGGGGACAACAACAGTAGGGAACAGGGACATCAGGAGATCTGTGGAAGAGAGAGAGTGATGGGGTGGGGTACATTAGGTAAACAAGATGGACACTACAGGGAATTTCAGTTCGGAAAACATGGAATTTGACGGAGGTGGGTTTTGGGCGGGTTAATAGAGTAGAACAGGTCATGGTTTCGGATGTGACAAGATATGAGGTTATGGTGAACAGCTGGTTTAAAGACTTGTAGGGAACAGTGGGATTGAAGAGAGTGTGGGAGTTTGTTCCAGAGGTGGGGAAAAAGAGGAATAAAAGTGTGAAGGTGAGCAGTGATTCTTTGATTTTCGCAGTTTTTTGAGAAGGAGGTTCCTGGAAGACCATGAGCGCACTGTATATATATTAGGGAGACAGAGCACAGACAGAGCAGGGGGTGCAAGTCCAGAGAGGAGTCAGCAGAAGACACAAAGGCCACCGACCTGTCTGCGGCGAGAGACCCAAAGACTCGGCTTCATCACGGAAGATACCAATTATCCTAAAAGCCTTGGTCTCCACAGCATGAAGCCGAGCTAGGTGTGAGTGTGGTGAGGTGTGAGGGAGGAACACCAGCCCAAAGGGAGAGCAGTACTCCATCAATCTGCGGATGAAAGCTTTGCATGTGGTTAGGAGCTCAGGTGTGCAAGGAAGGAGTTCACACGATGGAGGATGCCCAGTCAATGATTAGCTTTGGAGGCCAGCTTGGAGATGTGGCTTTCCCAGGAAAGATCATGGCAGATTAGTGAGACCCAGAGCCTGAGAGACAGAAATTCTTCAATAGGATTGTTGAGAAAGTAGATGGGGGTGGGGGAGGGGGGGGGTTTATGGTCCTTTTGAAGAGACATAGTGAGAGTGTGAGATTTATTAGCATTGAAGGACACGTTCCAAGTGTTTGACAAGCTTCTGACTTTATCCAGGTCTGCAGAAAGTGAAGAGGATGCTGCCTGCCGATCTGAGGGATGGTAGATGGTACGGCAGAGGGTGGAGTCATCAGCAAAACGATAAAGAAGATTTTCCAGAGTCAGAGAGATCGTTGATGAAGATTGGAAAAAGCACAGGGCCCAGAACACTGCCTTGATATACTCCAGTCTGGACAGGAAGAGAAGATGAGAGGAAGGATTGAATGTAAGAAGTGATGATGGATTCCATAACCTTGCTGATGATTGGGAGAAGCTGAATTGGTGTAGTTGCAGGGATCTGTTTTTTGCACTTTTTATGCAGGGCAGTAATGTTTGCTGATTTCCAGTTGCATGGCAGATGACCTTGAGCAAATGAGAGGGTGAATAGAACAGAGAGAGGGTGAGCAAGAGCAGCAAAGCAGGATTTTAGAACATGTAGACTGATGCTGTCTGGACCGGTTGCAGAATATGAGTCGAGGTTTCATAGCAAATTCTCCACCTTGTCAGGAGAAAAGGACACAGATTCAGGAACAGCTGTGTGTGACTGGGTAAGGTGGGTACAGAAAGCGATGGGTTTGGGACACAAGATATCAATGCAAACACCTAATTGAGGCATTCAGCCTCTTCACAGGCATGAGGTATCAGCATAATATCAGTGTCATGTCACATCTAGGGTCAGTGTGATATATATATATATATATATATATATATATATATATATATATATATATATATATATATATATAACATACACTATGTGTATATATACGATCAGACCCCGCTATTATTTATATATACAGTACACTATGTGTATATATATGATCGGACCCCGCTATTTTTTTTATTTTTATTTTGCTAAACTTTTTTACAGGTACATCGATTCAAATTACGTTTCTTCTTTGCCTCAATTATTCTCCACCTTTTTAAAGGATTTGGCAGGTGGTGGAATGTTTCTGACTAATTTATTTCTGGAGCTGCTTGGGCAAGCCCGAGGTTCGATTGGCAGATATAATTTAGTCAGTGTGCGAGCAATATCTCACCTACTCTTCCCAAAAGACACCGTGGGATCTTTACTGTCCACCAATATCCCGAGTTAAATTGCTGCCTTAATGTCCATGCAAGGGATGATGTACACATTGATGTATCGTCATGTATGTGAAAAACCATGATGATAGTCTATAGCTCTGTCGAGATTCAAACCCAGGGTAGACAGCTTAGAGTTGATTGTTCATACTTTTGGGCTATCCTGCAACCCCTCAATTTTATTCAGGAAATCTGTAGGAAATAATGCACAGCTTTTTGCCAAATGAGACATGTTGTCTGTCTCAAAGAAGAGACCTCTGTCACAATATACCTCTTTTTGCCATTCAGCATATTGATAGCAATTGTATACATTTAATGCACACTATAAGCAGAGGAACCAGCAAACTGATGTTATAATTATGTGATTTGATACTTCTTGTGAATCAGAAAAATTATTTATTGTATGAAATTTATTTTCTCATTATAATCGACCTTCAGAATGTTGGTTATGACTTAATTTGATGAACTTTCATCAAAACGTTTCATGTGTATTACAGTATTGGTTTACATATCACTAGATTCTAGTCAATGCATATTTTACAAGGATTAAATTATGAATTTGGTTTGCTGGTTGCATCATCACTGTGGTCCAGCTGTGGTTACGATACGGTGCCACCATAGACCAAAGCAGAAATATTAACTTTGCCTGGAGTACTGGCCCACAATGGAATGCTCATTGCATAAAGTACCACAGGTCTTTAAAACCCATAAGCAAGTGCATGTGGAGAGAGCAGTCAGCTTAATTCCCCTCTTTGAAGGATGGGACACTCCATGATGCAGCACCCTGCCTGTGTATGACCAATGTGATAGTTGATCTTACTTAATCAAGAATCGACCCAGACAAGATGGCTATATAGGCCAACATGCCACAAATAATCCTGAGATATCCTTCAATACCATAGAATGTAGAGATTTAAACATGACGGTTTTGTTGAGGATTGAAAAATGTTCCCTTGTGTTTGTGCTGTGTGATTTTTGTTACATTTGGTCAAGCAACATCATGAACGATATGTTTTATCTTCAGCTCAAGGTACAAAGGGTGGAAATTCGGAGGGGTCCAGTTGCACCTTCCCTTTCATCTTCTTGGGCAAGACCTATGATACGTGCACCTCAACTGGGCGAAGCGATCAAAAGGCTTGGTGTTCGACAACTTCAAACTATGATAATGACAAAAAATGGGGTTTCTGCCCTGGTTCAGGTGCCATTTGCACTGATAAACTGCACTGATTATAGTGTTCACCTCTGTATTTATGGTCGTGTATATCAATGTAGTGATTGCTCCATTACAAACATATGGCATGAAACTATTTCACTGTCACTTTGTTTGTTTTATTTCATTGTCTGTCATGTATCACCTTGATAAATTATGACTTATCTCGTTATTGCAAACTTCATGGACATATCTATATCTATACACATATATCAAAATGAAAGTGTGTCTGAACGGGGTAAACGTCTTAACCACAGCACGTATAATGTAGAATGATCCCTCACTTAAGAGCTCTTGGGTCCACACACAGCATGCGGAGCACTACAAATATTGACATTCACGCAATTTCGAGTTATGTACATTTTTGTGGCTAGGTTGTGCACATGAGTGGTGTATAGGCTCAGAGTCACTGGTTCACACACCTACCATCCATCCATCCATTGGGACCATACTCTGTACATAGCGTTGGTGCTGCCGAAGCAGTCTCCTGGGCTTTCGGGCACAATCCTGAATGGGTCGCAATTCTGATACAGGATACACACTCACCAAAAGTAAAAAAAAAAACAACAACAAAACCACAAACTAGTCAGTCAATTCCGTGCAATGTATAATTACCTTTTCATCCATTTACTTCATGAAGAAACCTTATCAGTTCAAGTAGTGACTATTATGCAGACTTTGGCTTGGAAGTGGGGGGGGGGGGTTGAGAACTTGAAGAAGAAAGGTGGAGTTGTGGATCTCGGATTGAGGACTTGAAGAAGAAAGGGGTTGATGACTTGAAGTCACATTTTACATTATGTGGAATTTTCACAGGTCGCTGCTGTCAAATGACATTCCTAGCAAACTCTAAAAATATTCCACACTTTATTGGGAACAAATTCCCATACAACAGCCTGGTGGAACCAGGTTATCTGCTAGTTATTTATAAAATGAATATTAGAGATTCAATGTGTAGCCCAGGTTTTAAGTTCACGTGCTGAATATGGATATGTTACATACGAGTACGCATAAAACCCATTTTTTGTCTAATCTCTTCAAAATTAAGTTTTCAAACCAATTAGCTTACTGTGCTTCAAATCATCAGCAAGGTCCTGGAATCCATCAATGCAGTTGACATAAAATCATTCCTTTTCTCCAACAGCCTCATCTCAGATTATCAATTCGGATTCAGACCTGGTCGCTCTACTTTGGACATGCTGCTTCAACTCTCTCATCAATGGTGGAGGCCCTCAATATCAGACATGTGATCAGGGCCATCTCTCTGGACATATCTCGAGCATTTGATACACTCTGGCATCCTGCCTTGCTCTCTAAACTGTCTACCTATGGAATCCAAGCTGAACTCCACTCTTTGATTAATGACTTCCTCCACTCTTGTAGGCAACGTGTGGCTCTCAACGGAACCCTTTCATCTCCTCTCCTTGTCAAGGATGGAGTACCCCAAGGCAGTATTCTAGGCCCCAACATATTCCTTATCTTCATCAATGATCTCTCAGAATCTCTGGAAAGTCCTCTTTATCTCTTTGCTGACGACTCCACCCTCAGCACTGGCATCTCTCATCCTTCTGACAGACAGACCTCTTCCCTCTCCCTCAGACCTTGACAAAATCACAAACTGGTCAAACACAATTTTTCTTATGTATCCTTATTGTCCACCCTTAGCGTTCTGCCTTACCCCTCATTGTTCCCCGCATCCCCTGTTTGTCCATCTCCATCTACTTTCTCCCTCTGCCCTGCTTTTGTTATTTTTCCTTTCTCCTGCTTTTCCCTTTCTTATGTTGTGTCCTGATTTGTTCTGTATAATCGCTCTTCTGCGAGCTTAGACCATGTCAAAAATTATAATTAAAAAAATGCCCCAACATACGCAGCATTTTTTAGGAACGTATCCCCCGTGAATAGCGGGGTCCGACAATATATATATATATATTCTGGCTTCACATCACGATTGAATCCATCCAGCGAATTGCATATTAACTTAACTAAAATTAAAAGCATAAACTTCAGGATTTGTACATCCAGGTGGCAGTTAATTGTTGGTGGGGAACGTGGCTCCTGGTGCCATAATAGCGAAGGAGTTTATATTTGAAAATTTAATAAAATTTAATTGGTAGCTCAACTTCTAATATGATGTTTAAGCATTATTTATGACATTATGACATTGATTTCATCCTGAAACAGATATAGAGGATTTTTAGGGGCCCACCCAAATAAATTTCTGAATATATTCTTATTTGTATTCTCAATTATGTTATTGAAAATTTTAAGAAACCACATTTTGTTTAGCTATTATTTCGATTTCCAGAAAACAAAAAACAAAATGAACGTCAAAGAAGAAGGTGTTAAAATGAGAATATTTTGAGCAGCAGTAAAATGAAATTCCATGTTGAATGAAAATACCATTTTCATTGCATTAACTGATCTGTCACCATTTCCTTCTACACTTGTTGAGCATGGATAGGACTACATTGAGCTTGTTGAGCATTATTAAGACACTCATGGGAGGTGTGTGCATGTGCGCAGGATACAGCCTGTTTCTTGTCGCTGCTCACGAGTTTGGACACGCGTTGGGGTTGGAGCATTCAAAAGACCAGAATGCACTGATGTTTCCAAGTTACAGTTTCATTGAAAACTTCCGTCTTCCCAAAGACGACATCGATGGAATCCAGGATTTGTATGGTATGTTTGTGTAGCTATTGAGCGGCAATATGCTCGCATCAATCGTTAATCCTTCAGGATATAAGGGTGGCATAGGTGAAGCACAATGTATTAAAGCCTTTCATTAACCCTTTGAACCCTCGCGGCCGTTTTACCGGCCACTATTCAAACCTCCATATCCCCGAGTGGTCATATTTTTCTCCAGGGTGCCCATGGTGGGAGAGCTGAAAGTCCAAGGAGCTCAGGGTTCAAAGGGTTAACGAAAATTAGACTATACCTCTTTCATTGAGTTGAACGTGCAACATATTATCTCACAGGGGCGAGGAGTGGAGTTAAACCAAGATATCCCACTCCAAGCCCGACGGATGGACCTGTGACACATTTGGATTTGTGCAAAAACTTCAAGAATATTGACGCTGTTGCTCAGATCCGCGATGAAACATACTTCTTCAAAGACAGGTGTGCACAACTCTTGCATGTACCTGGCTACAGGAACGTATTACTGTATATTACATGAACGTATTATGTGTTAAGTATCCCTCACTGAACCAAAACATGTGTTCAATTATAAATATAAAGGCTAATTTAATGTCTATATTTGGACAATAATGCAATCTCATTTTTTGTCTAATATTGCTGAAAAATATTTTTCTGAAACCAAATTTGATGCAACAAAATATTCTGCCCAATGCACCATGTAATTTTTCAAAAGATTCTGATAGCTGCCATTAAATAAGGAATTTTACAAACACCAAGGGTGCAAATAAACATCAAGTTAATTTAGAAATGTACTGATTGGCCCAAGGGAATGAAATCTGTCTCAAACTTTTGATCTCATCCTGTATGCTGTTTATGATTTATCAGGTTTAATGCACTGATCCTGTCAGTTATCGATAAGCAAGCAGAGCTAAGTCCATTGAGTACATGGATGGGAGAGCTCCATGGACTACTTCACAGACAGCAAGCAATATAAGGCCAGAACTGACCTTTGGTTGACTGTGTTGGTATAGAGTACAATTGGGCCAATTCCAGGTTCTGGTTTTGTGGCTTTAGTGTGTTATCTCAGTTTGGGACAATCAGCATTGTTGGATGAGGAATGCCATAAATAATCAGTTGATAGTGGACTTGCCTCTGAGATGTCTACTCCTGGATTGTTCCCCTTTGGAAACAAACGAGACAAAATCTTTCATTCTGATGCAGTGCCAGCAGAGGGTGCTGCATCTCATAGCAACTGTTCCTTCAAATAAAGAGGTACTGTAGCAATAGCATTTTTGGGTGTGGATGGTTAAAATACCATTGTACCATTTGAAAAAAAAGTCGGCTCTCTTGTCCCAGTACCCTGATTAAATTCCCAGCTTGGAGATTAAATGAAATATGTGAAATGATATTTAATGCAAATAGTGCTCTGTTCTCTCTGAAACACAAATAGTTCCACTTTGACACAGATAATTTCATTGACCTGATTTCAGCACAGTGCTCTGTTCTCTCTGAAACAAAAGGCCAGAGTATAGTCATCGAAGCCAATGAAGTAGAAAAACTGCAGAAGAACTTATATCCTCGCAAAGCAGCTGGCCTGGATAAGATCTGCTGCCGGGTTCTTAAAGTTTTATGAGCCGGACAGCTGGCAGTGCCCTACTCCGTTCTCTTCCAGTAATGAACAGATTTGCATTCAATTCCATCATGCTGGAAATCTAATCCTCAAGCGAGCATGACCTGCTGAATTGAATGACCACCGACCGATCGCATTGACCTCATTGACAATTAAGTGTTTTTAGAGAATTGTCATGAAATTTCTTCCACAGCCACTCGTAAATTGCTTCGACAAATTTCAATATGCCTATCAAGCAAACAAATCTGACAACACAGTCCTGAGCCTCATGAACACTGTCGAACAACACATTGATATAACTGAGTGTTACGCACAGGCTACTTTCATAGATTTCTCATTTGCATAAATCAATCACACCAAATTTATTTTTGGAAGGTGGAAGTTACCACCAAGTAAAATTACCTTGCCTCTGAATGGTAAATACTCCAACATCAGATCGCTCAACATCCGGTCCAGTGCCTCAAGCGTATGGCGAGGCGCCATGGGTGCTTCATCCTACACAATGAGAGCTGCTTCGTAGATAAGTGTGGCAAGCTCAGTTTGGCATGTTCAGTTGGGCTAAAGTTGCTAAGCCCTTCATACATTTTTTTTTAAATTCAAATTGCTCATCCCTTTATTTGGGCAGTGTATTGGCAACAGACCGCTGCCTCGATCATTCCGAAAATATGAAAGAAGCCCAGGTTACGTACATGAAGCAAAAACATGGCCACTGCTTATGTGCTTATATAATACATCGTCGTAAAATAGCTGGGATAGATTGCAATTGCACTGGCCTGTAGGCTGACACCTAAGGCCTGAGGCCGATGACCTATCACCTCCACAAGGGCTGTGACACTTATCTGCTCCAACGTTTAGCTGTGTAATGATCCTTTTAATTCGTTTTTGGTTGTTTTACACTGAACGGAGAAGTGATAAGGCATGGTGATTGTGAATATGAGACTTCTAAAGATGTCTAGACTTACACGAGTTTAGATTGTGTACGGAGTGCTGTTGGTGGGGGTCTTGTTAAGGGGGGTTGTGTGGTTGATGTGTGTTTTTAACCAAGCCCATGCCCCCTCTCCGAGGGGAAGAAAAGAAAAGAAAAGAAAAGAAAAGAATAAATAAATAAATAAATAAATAAAAAATTACAACAACAAAAAAATACAAAAAAGAAATACAAAAAAAAATACAATTTCTTTTTCTCTTATTAATTAAAATCTTTTTTTTTTTTGCATTTTCTTTCTTGGATCTTGGGTTGTGTTGTTCGCGCAGGCATGATGGGCTGAATGGCCTCCACCTGTGTTGGATTTCCTTGTTGTCCTTGTTACCATTGCAAGAAAATGGCAAATGTACGATTTTACTGCTTACAATTATGTGTGGAGTCAGGCCATCTGTCCAGCCAATGGGTTTTGACCAAAAGGCTTCAGATACACGCAGCCATGCAGACAGCTTCATTCCATTTTTAAGTTATAAAATTCCATTTCACCTGTGTGATACATATCTGTATACACCTGCATTTATGATCAGGACCAGAAGCAGGCAATGTGGTGGTGAGGAGGGACCACACCATGTGAGCCAGGACACATGAGGTGGCCAGCCAACTACAAGTCTCGATGTTTTGTTTCTTGTTCAGGCAGTACCTACAACCTTCATGTCAGGCAGATGTTTCACAACTTGACTAGCACAGGCGACCTGGATAGACTCGAGACACCCATATTCTCCGGCAATTCTTCCTCGTTTGCCATTTTGTGCATGAAACAAAGTGCAGTGTCGATTACCATCTTTTGTATCTACAGTGAAGGAAAGTGCTTTGTGAAGTGCCTCTTCTTCTTGGATCATCACTCAGTTTTTTCAAATTTTAAAACGAGTTATTAAATAATTCGATTTATAAGCAAAAATTTCATTTTTATTGCTATGGTGACAGGGTAAAATCAGTTGGTGACAGAGTTCAGTATGAGGTTGTCGGCCCTCCACTCGCCCCTTCCACTCTCTCCTCCTCACTCCACTCTCCCCTTTCCACTCTCTCCTCCTCACTCCACTTCCCTTCCACTCTCTCCTCCTCATCCACTCTCCCCTTCCACTCTCTCCTCCTCACTCCACTCTCCCTCTCCACTCTCTCCTCCTCACTCCACTCTCCCCTTTCCACTCTCTCCTCCCCCTCTCCTTCCATTCTCTCCCCCCCTCTCTCCTCCCCTCTCCTTCCATTCTCCCCCTCCCCTCTCTTTCCCCCTCCCCTCTTTTTTGTGGGTCATCGACGGATGAATTGGTTGACAGAAAAACATTGATGACATAATCTTTCACGTGGTTCGGTATATATGTACTGTATATATTATATATATATATATATATATATATATATATATAATATATATATATATATATATATATATATATATATATATATATATATATATAGATAGATAGATATGTTAAACCTTCAAAATCTTCTTCTCCAAAAACGGCTGAACAGATCAAGGTAAAACATGACAGATATGATCGCCTATCCATGAGGAACAAAACATTCCCTCCCTTTGATGATGTAGGTCACATGGTTTGGGAGCCATATTGGATTTACCATAAAATCTTTAAAAATATTTTTCTCCAGATGGCTTGGCAAATCAAGGGGAAACTTCCCACATGTTCCCCAGGCCTTGGGGATACCAAGGTGTTGGTGATGGTGGTGGTCGTATGGCAGCTTCGCTGCTGGGGTAGCTATCATTTCCTGAAGCACGACTGTATCGCTGATGGAGTACCCCTCTACCAATACACACACTGGAACTGGTACTCATTTTGCTGACCTCGGAAGGATGACATGCTGAGTCAACCCCCTGGTGTATTAATTCAGTGGCCGACGGGGCTTGAACTCAGGACCCTAGGATCCTAAGCCTAGGATCCCAAGCCACCACCCTAATCACTGAGCCAACACCAGGCTACACCAAGGTGTTCACGAATAATTGATGTCACATAGTTTGGTTTGGCAGCCATCTTGGAGAGAAAAATGCACCTTATCTAATTAACATGAAACTCAAACCTAATCCCCTCCCCAATTAGAGGCAGAATGTCATTGGTCATGTGGTTCGGTAGCCGTATTGGATTGAAAATAAATACCTTCAAAAATCTTCTTCTCCATAATGGCTTACTTGATTGATCCGAAGCTCCACACACATGATCTACTAGACTTGGGGAATTTTGGGTGTAAATTTTAACATCATAGGTCACATGGTCCGACAGCTATGATTATATTTGAAGAATAAACCTTTTAAAATCTTCTCCAGAACTGCTTGACAGATCGAGGGGAAACTTGACACACATGTTCACAAAGCCTAGGGAATACCAGGGTGTTCACGAATAATTGATAGGTCACATGGTCTGGCAGACATATTGGATTGAACAAAAATCT
The DNA here is from genome assembly GCA_035128595.1 of Eptatretus atami. NCBI lineage: Eukaryota > Metazoa > Chordata > Myxini > Myxiniformes > Myxinidae > Eptatretus > Eptatretus atami. The sequence continues at coordinate 91,718,777 of CM068960.1, forward strand.
TTTAAAAAATTATTTCTCTGGAGCCACTTCATCAATCAACATGAGACGTCACAGTTATGATCCAGTAGTCATAGCAAATATATGTTTTAAAATTCAACCTGATCAAATGCATGGTCTGGCAGGCATGATTATTATTATTTTTTAATGTGGTTAAAAATATTTTTTTAATGAAACTTGGTACAAGCATGTATAATGATGTAATAATGTGAGGGGAGGAATATCTGTCGATGTTGTGATGTCGAAGAGTGCTTTCTTTATATAATTTCATTAAACTTTTTTTTTTTAGCCGATCTTCATCTATTGTGTCTCCATATAATTTTTTGAATGTCCCACATATTGTATGTAGCTGATATTCATAGGTCATAAAATAATATTTCCTTTAAGCTGAGAAATAGTGTTCTCGTTTGTTGCTGGAACTCCCAGTAATAACAGTTAAGGTGTGTCTTTGTGCTTTCAGGTACCACTGGTCGACTTCAGATATTCGACACAAGCCCAGAGGACCAAAACTGAATCAAGATACCTGGCCTGGTCTGCCTGCAAAAGTGGATGCAGTGTATGAAAGGCCAGACAGTGGACTTACCATTTTCTTTTCTGGTGAGGTCAATAACTTTGGATAATTGCAAGTGTCATACTTTCCATCATTCAATCTTTGTTGCTCATAACAGCTGCCCTTTGAGGGTTCACTCAATTTATAAAGGAGCAATACTTCATCAAACTTCATTAATCATTTTGGCATTGGAAGATTTTTTTCATTGTAGTCAATTAAATTTTCTTATATTCTGCTTTGGATATTTCTCATGTTATTTGTCAATAATTTGATTGTCCAAAGCCATGACACAGGCACTTAAGATATTCTCAAACGTTTAACATTTGACCATTAAGCTCATAACATTGCCTTAAATAAACTGTTACCAACTCTTCAAAACTGCAGCTGCATATGCCCACAATAACTGCAACTTTGGCTTGCTTGGCCTTTTTGTGCACAAAACAAAACCTCTGGTTCTAATGTCAACATGTTTTGACAACAAGGTGCACACCCATTACAATATTTCCAGCAGCATGTCGGAGCAGTGACGCCATGACTGGGCAAGGAGTCTATTTGGTTTGGCATGTGTTGTAACCAAATGTATATGGATTTGCTCCATGTTGTAGGGAAGCAATACTGGGCCTACAGTAGATCTTCACTCCAGAGCGACTACCCCCGAAGCCTTACGGCTTTGTCTCTGCCACAAAACATTGAACGTGTAGATGCAGCTTTCAACTGGAAGAAGAACAAGAAGACATACATCTTTTATAAAAATCAATATTGGAGGTAATTAGTGTCATAACTGCATTGTTGAAATCAATGTTAATGTTTGCCTCTGAGCTGAGTAGTTTTGGGTTCAATTTCCAGTAGCTTGAATCCACCAAATGATTTTACTGAGCTTACATGCACCCCTTTCTTTTTTTAAACACAGGTACAATGAACGCAGACAGAAAATGGATCATGGCTATCCGAAAATGATTGCTGATAATTGGAATGGTATACATGAGGACGTGGATGCAGTATTTCAGTTCCGTGGACAAGGTCAGTGATAAGAAAAGCATAAAAATCTTCTTTATAACGATTGTTACTTTTTTCTGTTTTTTTTAATCATTGAAACAGAAATTGTTCAAAAAGTTCTTAAAAGTGATGTGACAAAACATGTCATTTCTGAGTGTTTGATTTGTATCACATTGCTCACAGTAAAAGCAAGAGAGAGAGAGAGAGAGAGAGAGAGAGAGAGAGAGAGAGAGAGAGAGAGAGAGAGAGAGAGAGAGATCAGGAGAGGTGTTGGGGGGAGACATATATGGGTGAACAAGCTGAAATACCACACAAACAGGAAGGGAAAAGTGGGGTTTTTTTTTTTTTGTATTCATTGTCGAGGCTCGTATGAGAGCGAACACACAACGCACAGCAAGGGGGGGGGGGCATGAGAGAAGAGGGGTGGGAGAGGAAGGACAAAACAGTGGGGAAGAGACAATAGGAGATCTGTGGAAGGAGAGGGATGGGTGGGGATCACGGCATATACAAGATGGACACCACAGGGACTTTCAGGAAGGAAAGCAGGGAATTTGAAGGAGATGGGTTTGGCGTGGATTAATGGGGGTAGAAAAGATCGAGGTTTTGGATGGAGGAAGATAAGAGGTGGTGGTGAACATCTCTTTTGAAGGCCTGGGGAAAGAATGGGATTGAAGAGAGTGTGGGAGTATATTCCAAAGGTGGGAAAAAAGAGGAATGAAAGAGTGAAGGTGATCAGTGATTCCTGATTTTGGTAGTTTTACCAGAAGGGTGGACCTTGAGTGCCCTACGGAAATATGGAGGGGGGGGTGGACATATCGCAGACAGAGTAGGGGATTGGTAAAACCGGAGAGGAGTCGATAGAAGCCAAAAAGACCACCAACCTGCCTTCGGTGAGAGAGTGGAGAGGCCCAAAGACTCAGCCTCACCACGGGAGATACCAATGATCCTAAATGCCTGAGTTTCCACAGCATGAAGCCAAGAAAGGTGAGAGGCAAGAGCACGAGCCCAGAGGGGAGAGCAGTACTCCATCAGGCTGTGGGCGAAAGCTTTGTTTGTGGTCAGGAGCTCAGGTGGGCCAAGGTAGGACTTTGCACGATGGAGGATTCCCAGTCGGAGACTGGATTGGCGGTTGGTTGGAAATGTGGCTTTCCCAGGAAAGATCATGGCAAATAATGAGACCCAGAATCTTGAATGAAAGGACTTCTTCCAGAGGACTGTTGAGAAAGTAGATGAGGGCATTTTCTAAACAGTCCATTCGGAGAGACATCGTGAGAGTGTGAGATTTGTCAGGATTGAAAGACATGTTCCACATGTTGGAGCAGTTTGTAATTTTATCCAGATCTGCAGAGAGTGAAGAAGCTGCTGCTTACTGGTCTGATGAATGACAGATGGTTTGGCAGAGGGTGGAGTCATCAACAAAGAGATAAAGAGGATTTTCCACAGAGTCAGAGAGATCATGGATGAAAACCAGAAAAAGAACAGGGCCCAGAACACTGCCTTGAGGAACTCCAGCCTGGACAGGAAGAGGGGATGAGAGAAATCCATTTTGGGCCACACATTGGCTGCAACAGGCGAGGACGTCTGCGAGCCATGAGTGGAGATTGCCTTGGATACCAGAGGAAGAGAGTTTGATGGGCAGGGCAGGGTGCCAGACCGTGTCAAAAGCACGCGATATGTCTCGGGAGATGGCTCTGATTTCATGTCTGGTATTGAGGATTTCCATCCATTGTTGGGAAAGCAGGAGCAGCATATCCAGGGTAGAGTGACCTGGTCTGAAACCAAATTGAT
>CM068960.1:91722307-91742003 GCA_035128595.1 Eptatretus atami
GTGAATAGAACAGCGAGAGAGAGGGTGAGCATGAGTGGAGGAGCAGGTTTTTAGGACATGTGGGCTGATGCCCACCGTCTGGACCGGTTGCAGATTCTGAGTCTAGGTTTGACAGCAAGCTCTCCCCTTTGTCAGAAAAAAAGGAAACAGAGTCCAGGGACAGTTGGGTGTGACTGGGTAAGGTGGGTACAGAAAGCGATGCGTTTTGGACACAAGATTTTGATGCAAACACCGAGTTTAGGCATTCAGCCTTTTCACGTGCTGTATGAGCAGTGCTGACATTTGAGGTAAGGGAAGGGATGGAGGGGAAACATACACCAGAAACAGATTTGATTAGACGCCACCAGGATTTGGAGGAGGGAGAAAGGTTTGAGAGTTCAGACTTGAGATTAGAGAGATGTTGTTTTCTGGCTCTCCTGAGGGTAGATACACACTTGTTCCGAGCTTAATGGAAAGAATTGAGATTCTGTTGGGTTTTCTTTCCATGAGGCAAAGGCAAGTTGTTTCAGGACAACTGCATCGTCACAAGCTTCAGTGAACCATGGGTGGGAGGAAGGATAGGACAACTGAAGATAAGAGGGGATAAATCTTATGCATGATAGAGAGCAAGTTTCTTTGAAAGAATTCCCAGGACGAGTTTATGTTGGAGAAAGTAGCGATAGGAGACCAGTCTATAAGTTTGAGGGCTGCTTGGAGACCCTGCCAGTCGGCTTGAGTGAAATGCCAGACTCGACGGCGGTGAGGTGGTCCTCTAATAACAGCCAGAGAGATGTCCACTTTGACAAGGACGTGGTCAGATGAACCGATTGGAGTGGAGAAGAACAGCAGATATTTTCAGGGAAATTTGTCAAATCAATCCAGAAGACATGGAGTACCGTTGTTGAGATCGGGTCGGGAAATTGACAGATTGTCAGTCCCAATGAGTCGCAGAAGTCTTTTGCTGAAGTGCCATGGCAGGTGAGAGAGTTACCCACACCCAGCCAACTGGCATGATGACAATTGAAGTCACCACATATAAGGAGAGAGAGATCGGATGAGAGGATGGAAGTTGGTTCATGTTTTCAGATAGTGAGGTGTAAATGGAGTCATCACTGTTTGGTGGACGTGCAGTACACATATAAACCTGAGGTGGGAGTGGAGGGGAAGCCTTAGCCAGAGGTATTCCTGGGGGGGGGGTGCAGGAGTGAGGGCAGTGCATGGAGAGTGAGGAATAATCTTTGATGAAGAGAACAACTCCCCCACCAGAAGAGGTTCAGATCTGTCAAACCGGAGGAGGGAGTAACCAGGGAGAGATACTTGGGAGTCAGACACATCGTGGGGGAGGAAAGTTTCTGTTAGGCAGATTATGTCTGGTTTGTCAGTGGCAACCTGTATGGAAAGATCTGAAAGGTTTGAGCGAAGGCCCTGGATATTTGAGGTCCACACTGTTAATGAAGAGGGGGGAGGAGTCTTTGGGTGCAGGGAGGGGGAGGGAGTTAGGACAATGGAGGAGGGGGAGGTAAGGAGAGTTGTTGAAAGAGTGTGAGAGTTTGCAGAAGAGCTCGGGGAGGGGGCCAGATGAGGAGGAGAAAAGGCTCTTTGGTGCTGAGTGAGGTACAGTGGGAGTAATAAGAGAGGGGGTAGAATGCAGTTTAGGATTTGAGGAGATAGAGTGATGAGATGGAGGAGAGAGGGCAGTGGAAGGAGGTAGCTTTGTGGATGTGAGGGGGGTGGCAACTTTGAGAATGGTGAGTGAGTGGGGAGAGTTGAGGGAAAGGTGAGGTGGGAGTTTTTGAGAAAAGTGAGAGGGAAGCTTGGGGGGGGGGTTAGCCTGGATTTTAAGGGTTTAACAAGAATGAGGTTACTAGCAAACTATGAGTACCCTGCAGAAACCTGGGATGGACAAAGCCAGGAGAAGGCAGAAAGTGCAAGACCATAGAGGAGACTGTAGAATACAGAGAGACAACCAACCTGTCTGCAATGTGAAAGTAATAGGCCGAGTCACTCAGCTTGAAACGGGAATAGGAGTCCATTTGGTAATTTTTTATTGAAGAATAAACCTTTAAAAATCTTCTTCTCCAGAACGGCTTGACAGATCGAGGGGGAACATCACCCACATGTTCGCCAAACTTTGGGGATACTTGGGTGTTCTGGAATAATTAATAGGTTACATGGTCTGACAGCCATATTGGATTGAAAGAAAGATTTTAAAACTTATTTCTCCTGAACCGATTCATCAATTGACGTGGAACTTCACATTTATGATCTAGTAGTCATGGGGAATATCTGTTTTAAATTTCTATCTGATCAGACACATGGTCTGACAGCCAGAATTATTTCATATTTTGAATCTGGGTTCAGGGATTTGAATCAAACTTTGTACAAGTATTATAATGATGCAGTAATGTGGGTGGACGCATATCTGGCAGCAGCACAAAGGGTGCCCTTCTAGTTTATTCTTCTTTTTTTCTGTCAATGTCTGAGTTTTATCTCAGAGCTCATTGAAACTTTTGGAATGAAATTTTACATCACTGATGGGAATAAAAAGTATACAGGGTTGGAATTTTTTTGTCCTTGATCTAATTTTTAGGTCATGGCCTAATTATAGAATTTTTTTTTATTTTTTTTTACCATAACACTAATTTTTGTCCAATTGGAGCAACAATGCCCTCTCGACATCCTAGAGTAAGGTGTATTCATGCTTAATTTACATCATAACCCTCCGAGTTAAAGGTCAAGTGGTCAATTGGCAGTCTGAAAAAAAAAACGCTCAATTTTGCCAAAGCGTCTCTCATCTCAAAGACCGCTTAGACTTCCAAGATGTCCTTGCAACATAATAGTGTACCTGCACTCAAGTTGTGCACCTGATATTTGATTAGTGTCCTTGACCTACTTTTTTCAGATTGTGACTGAATTAACAAAAAATACCTTTTGGATCATGCATTGAATAATTTTCCTCCAATTTTCATGATGTTGAGTTTTATGGATAGATTTCAGATGGGGACACATTTTCTTATATTTACACTATCCCCTAAGCCTGGTGTTGGCAGTGGTTTGGGTGGCTGGCTTGGGATCTTAGGGTCCTGAATTTGAGCCCTGCTGGCCACTGAATTAACACAAGGTGGGGTTGACTCTGCCTGTCATCCTTCGGTGAAATGAGTACCAACGTACTGGTATGGGGGCACACCATCAACAGCATAGTTGCGCCCCAACAAAATGATAGCTACGCGGCAGCCAAGCTGCCATTCGCAAGAAGAAGGCACTCTGCCCTTAAATGTTGAAGGTCTAGGTCATATTGGAGTTCCTAAAAAAATGGCCATCCTTGTATCACGGATGCCAGGGAGGCTTACCTTTAGCGATCGTTTTGTGATCACAGATATCTAGTTGTTATCTATTCTTGCAATAAAAATATGGTTCACTTTTCAGAATACTTTGCTAAAACTCACCCATGCTGATTTTGGCCCACTATCCTGGAGAATCTAATCAGGTGCTCACTCCATGGCCAAATCATGGAGGAGCGTAACATTTCGAACATAAATGAAGGTGAAGGAAGGAATGAGGATATGAATAACTGGCAATGAAACAGAAAATTGATTTATTGCCTGGAGGTAAAGGCAGATGAAGGTGATATAGGAAGTTAGAATACCCCTAAGCAGTCTGCAGGATCCATATTGAACCACATGGAATACACTTTGGAATGCTGCAAAAACTCAACTGAGATTTATGGGGGAAAAGTTTTATTAGAATTACAACATAAACCAACAATCACTGTCAGGCACACACTGACCTCATTCTATTTTCCTCTTCTCTGAACAAAGTCTGCAAGGAATCTTTTCCCATATTATTTGCGATCTCTTGCCCTGGTTGTCAGAGGGTGAAATAAGGCTAATCCAGTGGCAAAAGTATCCACAGTTATGACAAAGATTCTCATTTCAGCTTAAATTGAAGCATAGTAGCATTTTCAACACAACTATGTGCAAGCCTGTAATAAGCCTTAAAAAAAATGTGTTGTGTGTTTTGTGTGGACTACTTGAACAGGGGAAGGTGTAAGTGGTATGTATGTGTGTAAACATCCAATAGGCATGACTCTAGTCTGGCACAGAACAGTAGTGTTGCCTCGTGAAAACAATGTATCCTCTGAAAATCTGGCTTAATAGCATCCTGTAGTCAAACGGTTGTGCATTTAAGGATGCTAAATTGTTCTCGCACCACTCTGGCATGCCTTTCGTCTCAGGCTAAATTAATACACAATTGACCAAACACGCAAGTCAGCAAAAGCATCAACACGCACAATACTCGCCGAACATAAATGATTTACCTGCAGGAACAGAAATGATCGATGTTTCATCTTGATGATATTTGTACTGATATTGTGATTGACTTATCATTAACAGGACATAGCTACTTCTTCAAACGCTGGTATTACCTTCGGCTGGACGACAAACACGTGAAGGTGGATAAAGTTGGTAACATCAAGAAGGACTGGCTCGGTTGCTCTGGTTGAACCTCATACTAGCCTGATTGTGCTTGACTGTCTGTCATACAACTTTGCATTCTCCCACCAAATGAGAACGTTATTGCTGGTAATTAATTTGCACCAATGAGCTAATGATGGAGGAGTGATTGAATGGTTTGATAGAACTCTGTACTAACTCGTGAGTGGCTTTTTTTGTTTTTTACTTTTTCAGTTTAAATTTTCAGTTAAAGTTTAAATATCAAATGCAAAAGATACAATTACCTTTCCACCTGAATGGCATTTGAATGGGTGACCTTAAAACTGCAGTTCTCATCAGAATAATGCATAGCTTCGTAACTATTTTGAAAAAAACATCCGCACAACCTTTATAAAGGGACAGACCCTTTAAACACAATATTTTTTTCTTAAGTCACCTCCTCATGCTAAATCGACAGGTGATTATCAGAGGCAGAATGTTCATTAAATACGGCAACCGCACCGTGAGAAAAACAATAACGGGAACTATTTAATAATTTTTTAAAATGCCTAAATTTGCACCTCAATCAAATTTAATGCTTTCATCACTCAGATATAAGAACCTTTGGAAGACTTTTGCAAAAAATCTATAAACATGATTTGTGAACATTTGAGATATATTGATTCACAAACAATGATCCAAGCATGACGCAACAAAGACAGAATCATCACGAGCAAAATGAAGTGAATCAAAACTGATTATTATAATCCGATCTAATAATCTCGTTTTTTTGACATCCCATTATTGTGTGACTTGAAAGAAAAACTAAAAGTCACAAGGAGATGACGAAGGCCCGACCAAATCCTACTTTTGAAAATGATGTACGACTATTTTCACTGAACCAACTATTTGCACAAAGAAAGCCACCCTATATTCTTGTATCCAACTTCGAATTATATTTCCTTTTTGCCCGGTTATCGCTTTCTGGATCCTCGATGGTTACAATGAGTTAAATAGTCAAAAACTATTCAAATAATGCAGTGTTCAAAGTCATGCTTAACTAATGCTGGCCAGATATGTCAGGGTGTTGCAACACGCACTACCTATTTGGAAGGATACGAATATTAGCTACACTGCCAACTTGATGTCCCTTCTAAGGACTGAAATGTATGAGGATGAATTTCTAATCCATCACATTTGGTGTGCATGATATTACAATAATAGTAAATTAGATATAAAATCAATCCCCCATGGGATTCAATTATACAAACCCAAAGCTCAGCTGCGAATGCACCAACAAATGAGATGACCTGCTGTACGGAAGTCAATTAAAAAATAAAAATCTTGACATTTAATTTTGAAAAACAATTTCTGAGAAGTACAATCCAGTGTATATTTTACACCGCTTAGTGAACAGTTCTATTTTTTCAATGATGTACAATATTGCCCCATTTACTTCTGGTGCAATGAAAGTTACGTGAAATGTTATCGAGGTGAATTTCATACTAATGATTAAACTGCATGTTGGTTGAGGCATTTTGTTATTAAAAGTTTGACTGGCATCACATTGTTGATTTCTTTCTACATTGATACTTCACAAGTTTGACGAGCACTCTGAAACTCAAAGGCAGCAAAAGCATTCTCAAAACGTCTTTGGAACTTCTTCTCAAAGACTCTTCTATCACCTTAGGTTCTCATTTTTGCTGCAGGTTTTGCCATGCATGGGTTTTTTGCAATTTCAAAATTAAACTCATATAAGTGTGACATATGTCAAATGTTTAGCAAAGACTCCCGGTTCAGTTCTTGAGCGACGGTGGTGGTTCTTCTTCAGAGTCTCTGCCGACTTTCTCAAATATAAGTTTTCCGGTCGTTTTTGTCACATTTTTACTGTCATTTTGTTATCTCTGTGTTTACTGTATGTTTCTAGTTCGGTCTTGTGTTAAAACTTGTGCTAATTGTTGAGTTTTCGACGTATTTTCATATTAGGTTTCCTTGAGGCTCCTTCTTCCCGTCTATGTGCATGATCATGTTTATTGTATTTTCTACTTATTACCTCCGCCATCGAAGATGGATGGAGGTTACTGTTTTCACCCCTGTCTGTTTGTTTGTGAACAGTATTATGGAAAACTCCTGGACGGATTTCAACGAAACTTGGTGGGGGATTAGGTATGGTCCAAGGATCATGCCATTAGATTTTGGACTTGGTCCAAAAAAAAAATTTCGATTTTATTTGAAAAATATTTGAATTTTTTTTTTTTTTGCATTTCTACATGTTTTAAGTGATTTCCAACTCCAAAAAAAAATAAAATTGTTAGAGAAAAAAAAAACAAATTTTGCAACTTTTTCAAAAAAAATCTCATTTTTTTTTTTTGGCATTTCTACATGCGCTTCGATTAGTTTAGTTTATTCAATCGTGGTTCAGTAGAGTCTGATCCGTTTGACCTACAATGAATAGGATATCAGGTTCACTTAAGTGACCCAGCAGTATTGGCGGCGGAGGTTTTGCACTCTACCGAGTGCTCCCCCTAGTTACCATCAGTAATTATTTTCTCCTTTTCTTCCACCTCCTTCTATCCCTCTCAACTATACCTCTGTTTCATGTCTTAAAATAATAAATAAAATACAACAAAAAACCTTTTACCTCACGTTGTACCCTCTCCTTCCACAGAATCTCCTCATGTCTCTGTTCCCCCTGTTTTTTCCTTCCCTCTCCTGCCCTCTTGTCTCCTGCTCCCCTTTTGTGTGTTTCTGTGTGTTAGCTCTCATACGAGCTTCGATAGTGAATACAAAAAAAAATGTCTTGAAATTGGCTCAGCCGTAAATACAGCACTCGGATGAAGCATTTGATCATTATCCAGAAATATACAGCACGTTGGTGAACAATAATACAGGTACTTAAACTCCATCCTTAAAGTGGCAAGTTCTAATTTCAATGAAAATGCATGCCTGGGAACTCGGCGAAAACCGCGCAACAAATACCGTGTCGTGAGATGTTCTGGATAAGCAGCAATTAAAGCAAATTTGTATTTCACATTTCTATAACAAGTAATACCTGCTTCCTCTAGGTGCAGACTACAGTGTCAATGATTCAGTTGTATTCTGTCATGTCTGTCGTTGTTTTCCCACCCTCAATACTCCCTCCCTCCAGCAGAGGTCAGTGGTTTAACCACTTGCACTATGCCTCTTGCACATGTGAAAATTGCAAATACTCTCCTTACAGTCTTGCATTGGAAAGAGGTAGGGGAGAGAGAGGGAGGGGATTTGTGTCACACCCATGACCAGACCCTGGGTACCGTGAGCACATATGCAAAAATTGGAGGGAAGTTGGCCAAGCAGTTTTCAATTCTATAAGATTCAGATATATATATATATATATATATATATATATATATATATATATATATATATATATATATATATATATATATATACATATACAGAAAATTGCCAAATTTTAGAATGATAGATGCTCATTAATACCTTGTTTGCTTACCATTGAACTCCATGCAAATGAACTACACTCAGCACAATTAGCATTGCGTTCCACCATCCCACCATTGAACTCGGACGCATTCCTGCTTCACTGCTCCGTTTCCATTTGAACAAAAGCTCATGTTGCACTTTCTTGGAGTGGTTACGCATGCTTTGCCTTGCACTTCACTGCATGAATTCCAATAAGGGCCAGAAAGGTTTGTGAAAGTGCAACTTATTATTAGTGTATTTACTGAGGTTAACAGCAAATGAGATTTTAGCCGAGGATCTTAGCATCACGGGCTACATGCTCAGATAGGAATGGGAAATAAACCAACCCAAACAATACAGCCATAGCGATGTTTTTACACCACCTTTTTTGAGGGTGCCCATAACGAAAAGGTGCCGTATCAAATTATATCATCTTCCATGGTGGTGAATGCGTGCAAGAAAAAGCATTCCAACTCGGTTTGTAATATATATATATTTTTTTTAATTCAACACATACAGGTGGTTACTTCCTTTGAGTTTGAGGAAAATAGAACCTTGGCAAGTTATACTGCATTTGGATCACATCTCTATTAAAAATAATTTGATTTTATCCATAAATCTTATCTCTTAATTCTACTTAATCTGAAGATACTTTTAAAACTCTCCATATGTTATATAGCTGGATATCACAAAAAAATCACAAGTTCTAAACATACATACAGCCTTAATTGGGCCATGATTCTTGTTGATGGGTTGCTGTTTTGTAAACCTGTTGTGATTATGTGGACCTGGTTGATTGAAAAAATTAGCTTTAAGGTGGGAGAGGAAGGGAATCATTGAGTAGACATAGTGTCAATGACGATAGGCTTTTGAAGAATAATATTTGTGAAATGGGTGGATGACAGGAGTAGCTGTGAAAGAATGAATGGACAACTATTGTAGATATTTGTTCCTTTGAAGCTTCTTTCAGATGTGAAACTTCACCATGGCTCTTTGTTCCTCAATTGTAAAAACAAATCACTTTTTTTTTTAACCCATAATACAAAATAATTTCTGGGAAAACGTGCATGAATGTTTATTCAATAATAGTACAGTGAAGCAACCTCTCATGTCTGGGATGAAACCGTTCTGCTGATGTGACCAATAGTCAGTCCCAAATTATTGGTGCATGGGTTAGTTACAAGAGGCCTGTGTTGCGTTCTTCGTGGGCATCTCGTATTCCTTCTTACTATGGGTGTGCTATCCTAACTTGCTTGCAACACCAAAGCCAAGGTCATGTATCCAACAAAAACTGTTTTCTTCTTATACTTCTTCTTCTTTGTCTTCATCTTCTTCTTCCTCTCTTTCTTCTTCCAATAATGTCCACTTTGATCATTTTCTAAACACCCCTGCTCATTGAATATAAGTCATTAAGGAAACCAATTTATTGGCAGAAAGTTACAGATGTATACCTGGCTGACATGAACATCCATGATTATGCAATAAAGATTGCTCCAAATGTTTTTGAGCTGACATGTTCCAGCATTCAACCTGATGCTGGCTACCAAGGTGGGGTATCGGTGTGGAGATATGATGCAAAATGATAATCTTCTGGTCATATTAGGTTACTTGTCACAGCCAAGCCAATCACTAATGAAGAAACCTTCATGCATTAGAACTTGTCCTTCAAACACCCAATAACGGACACCTTTCACAAAGTATAGGTAACCTGCAAGAAGATGGGTGAAAAAGTGTGAAAACAAACCTTTTCGTATCTAAAGTTGAGCTTCAACCAATTTGAAGACAGAAACCTACCGCCATGCTCAAACGCTGCATCAATATTCCCTGGTAATTGTGGGAAAAGATCCTGGATTTTCTCCGGTGCATTTGGATCCATGCGTTCTTGTTGCATATTGTACCTGATGAAGGTAGAAGATAAAGTTTATCATTGGTGAATTTAGGTTTCATCATGGCCACATGAGGTGTGGTGAGAAAGTGTAAAATTCTGTGTGTTTATCACGTTACATCGATTCTCAACAATCCAGACCAAAACTATTCCAAACCTTATGAAACCATCAAAACATGTCTGGGATTAATGGTGTTATTTTTTATTTTTTTTAAACGTCATTGCTTTTTGTGACGAAAACTGCAAAAAATACCCCAAAACAAAGTTAAAAGAATTACACAAACATGGGATAGCATACAAAGCTTCACTCAAGTGTGTTAACTTCTGACAAAGCTCACAATTTATTAATTGCTATCATCCATATGCTTGAGATTTATTGTTAACTTATGTTGATGCTTAAGTGGTGAATGTACTCAAATGGTGAGAGGCAGATAAATTCAAACAATATTACCTGCCATGATGGATAAATAAAAAGTAAATGATAAATTATATTCGGAGGGTGGTGGCAAGCCACTATAGACCACCTAAGACCATCAGAGGATGAGAGACACCATGTTCATTGCCATCCAGTGATCCCTCCATGGCTTAAATCTCACAGGAGTTCCCATCATCAGTCCATTCACTAGATGACAATTCAACCTCAATGAGGCTGAACGTTTTGGATGAAGGATTGTAGCTGGTCTCATTGTATGAGCTAATGAACCTTAAAGCCAAGAGAGAAACTCCCCCAAGGTGCCAATCAATAACAGACAAACTGGTGCAGCCTGAATAGACGAAGTGGTGGAGTTGGAAGGTGTAAAGCAAGTGTGCTGAGTTGGGGATACAGTAAAGATTATGAGATGGAGATGCAGTATTATGGTAAAAAGGGAAGGTACAGCGAGCTGGAGGTGGAGAGTGAATGTACAGAGAAGTGTTGGAATTATGGGCGTCGATTGGTGGGAGGGGGGGGGGGGGGACATGTCCCCCCCCACACTTTTTATCAATGGGGGACAACATATCGATTGTCCCCCCCCCCACTTTTTTTCATTGAATGTAAGCTACGTAACACTGGAGCCTCTCTGGATCTTTACTTTTTGCCAAAAACAACAAAAGAAAAAGAACCGTTAGTTTTATTGGTCTATTATAGTTCTATTAAAGATGATAGGTTAACAATTCAGCATTGAGAATCCGTGCTTCCCAAGCCATGGTCTCCCACCGGCCAAGCGTCCATAGCGACGTCGCTTTTTGATCCTTCGATGTCGGCTCTTCCTATCATTGCGAAGCAGAATTCGCCAAGCGTTGGATTGTTCACCCACTAACAGGGAAGGTGCCTGGACATTTTGAGGTATGTTGGGACGTTTTCGGACTTTGTATCGTCATTTTATGAGTGTTTCAAGAAATCGCGGATTCATGGCCCGGAGGAGCGATACGCTCGGATAGTGTTAGGCCGCAACGGCTCGGGGCCCTTTAGCGACCAAAATAGTTTATTTCACCTTTCTAACTTATATCGCCGGATGCCGATATTATTACCTGCACGATGATGTGTGTGTTTAATTTTTGTGACTTTGCACCGTCGAGTATAAGCCAATAAAAGATTTTGCGGCCTGGTATGCTGATTGAGATGGTGGAGCGTGTGCAGGATGACGCGGTTTCACTCTACGGCTCGCACGAACGAACGGAAAGATATTTTGTAATTCTGTTTTCATATTTCGCAGTCGATAACAGTGGCCTAAACCCAACGTTGAAAACCGGGTGAAAATCGAAGGAAAGTGGGTATTTTGGCGACTAAATTAGCTTTGAATACTTGGGAAACATAAAATAAAATGCGCTGATTCACTCGCTTTGCGGCGGTTAATGTAAATAATGTTTTCATCGGTACTTGACTTAGGGAGGTATAGACCTACAAAACGAGAGGTATCATTCGGTCGTCGGACTTATGAGGATTAAATTATAGATTTTAAAAGGTAGCTGTTGAAAAATATGCAAAATGCACCAAAGCGGTTCGGACAAACGAACGGAAAATTATTTTTGAATTCTGTTCTCGGATTATACAGTATCTATAGGGTAGTAATGAGATTACCTCGAAAATCCGATTTTAAAAGGCTTAGGCTTAGTAGCTTAGCCGCGGCTTGCAATTTTTACTAGTAAAAAAAAAAAGGTTCCGGAAGGGATTTCTCTCCGCCATCATCCGAATAATTTTCCGTTTGCACGAGGACAAAGACGAAGGATAGACCGACGGGATAAGGTGTCTCATTAAACTGTGTGATTTAGAATGATTAAATTAGAGATTTTAAATGCAGCGTTGAAAATAAAATAAAGAGGATTGTCAGCTTTATCTTCTTCACCATGTCGACCCCACAAGCTCTGGGCCCTTTAGGGACCAAAATGGTTTATTTCACCTTTCTAACTTATATCGCAAAACGTAGGGCACGCACTATACTTAAACAAAACGTACGGGCACGCACTACTAAACAAACGTACGGGCACGCACTATACTTAAACAAAACATACGGCACGCACTATACTTAAACAAAACATACGGGCACGCACTATACTTAAACAAAACATACGGGCACGCACTAACTTAACAAAACGTACGGGCACACACACACTTAAACAAAACATACGGGCACGCACTATACTTAAACAAAACGTACGGGCACACACTACACTTAAACAAAACGTGGGCAGCCACTATACTTAAACAAACGTGGGCACGCACTATACTTAAACAAAACGTACGGGCACACCCCTACACTTAAACAAAACGTGGGGCACGCACTATACTTAAACAAAACGTGGGGCACGCACTATACTTAAACAAAACGTACGGGCACGCACTATACTTAAACAAAACATACGGGCACGCACTATACTAAAACAAAACGTCGGGCACACACTACACTTAAACAAAACGTGGGGCACGCACTATACTTAAAACAAACGTGGGGCACGCACTATACCTAAACAAAACGTACGGCACGCACTATACTTAAACAAAACATACGGGCACGCACTATACTTAAACAAAACGTACGGGCACGCACTATACTTAAACAAAACGTACGGGCACGCACTATACTTAAACAAAACGTACGGGCACGCACTACACTTAAACAAAACGTGGGCACGCACTATACTTAAACAAAACGTACGGCACGCACTACACTTAAACAAAACGTGGGCACGCACTATACTAAACAAACGTACGGGCACGCATACACTTAAACAAAACGTGGGGCACGCACTACACTTAAAAAACGTACGGGCACGCACTAACTTAAACAAAACGTACGGGCACGCACTATACTTAAACAAAACGTACGGGCACGCACTATACTTAAACAAAACGTACGGGCACACGCACTACACTTAAACAAAACGTGGGGCACGCACTACACTTAAACAAAACGTGGGGCACGCACTACACTTAAACAAAACGTGGGGCACGCACTACACTTAAACAAAACGTACGGGCACGCACTACACTTAAACAAAACGTGGGGCACGCACTACACTTAAACAAAACGTACGGGCACGCACTACACTTAAACAAAACGTACGGGCACGCACTACACTTAAACAAAACGTACGGGCACACACTACACTTAAACAAAACGTACGGGCACGCACTACACTTAAACAAAACGTACGGGCACGCACTACACTTAAACAAAACGTACGGGCACACACTACACTTAAACAAAACGTGGGGCACGCACTATACTTAAACAAAACGTACGGGCACACACTACACTTAAACAAAACGTGGGGCACGCACTACACTTAAACAAAACGTACGGGCACGCACTATACTTAAACAAAAGTTTAAGTTGTTGTGTGTGTTGTTGTTGTTGTTGTTGTTCAAAGTTGTTGTGTTTTTTATATTTTTTTTTGCACGTACGGCCACGCACGTACGGGCACGCACTAGTGGAAATGATGAACGTATTTACAAATCAACAAACTATGTACAATAATTGGAAAGAAGAGAGTGCACGTCCGAACGGCAACAGATCTTAATCCCTCGTCTCCTGATCTCGTGGTTTGTGAGAGGTAAAGAATTACATAAATGTTCACATTACAACTGATTTTAGCTCATTCCTTTGGTGAACCCTTTTGATGGCATGCAAATCAAGAACACAATCTTCAAAGATTGTGGTTCAAAGTGGTTCAAAGATTTTCCGTGGTTTCATTTTGATCAGAGCATCGGCGGTGTACTCTGTCACACCTGTACGGACGCTTCTCGTGAAAAACTTACCGAACTTGCCCGCTGTGCAGAAGACTCATTTGTCTCAAAGGGCTTTCAGAACTGGAAAAAGGCTACAGAAAAATTCAGACAACACGAACGATCAAACACACATAGGCTTGCCTCTGAAATCTGAAATGTCACGGAAGTCAACCTGGTGTCCATGTGCAGCTGAGCAGCAAACTGCTAGAAGAGCAAAGATCTGCACGGTCAGCACTTCTGAAGATTATCACCTCATTGCAATATTTAGCCCAACAAGGTTTTGCAATTCGTGGGAAGGATGCCTCTGAAGGGAATTTCAAAATGCTCTTACAGTTGCGGGCCGAGATGATATAAACCTCAAGACGCTGTCAAGGAAGACGACGTTCACAAGTGGAGAAATTCAGAACGAAATTCTACAGTTGATGAGTCATGCCATCCTCAGAAATATCTGCAGTAACGTGAATGAAATGTCCACTCAGTTCGGACTCGTAACTGATGGAACGCAAGATATTCAGGGTAATGAGCAGGAGTCGGTGTGTGTGCGCTATGTGACGGATTCCTTTGATGTTCAAGAAGATCTCATCAGCCTCTACCAATTATTGTCAACAGGAGTATCACTTTGTAAAATGCTTCAGGATGTCCTAATTCGGTGTCAACTCCCTATTGAACACCTTAGAGCGCAGACTACGATGGGCAAGAAACATGTCCGGAAAGTACAAGGGCTGCAAGCACAGCTAAAAAAACTCCAACCGCTGGCCAATTATGTTCACTGTGGAGCTCATGTCACCCAACTCATTACATCCAAAGCCCTACAAACTGCACCGTTCATAAGAGACGCCCTTGATTATGTCCAGGTACTCAGCAACATCTACAACAACTCTGGAAAATTCAAGCATCTGTACTTGAATATCCACGCTGACGATGCTGACACTCCTTGCCCTACACGCCTGAGGCCAATTTGCCCGACGCGTTGGTTAACTCGTTCTCCTGCCGTGAAATCGATATTGGATAACTATGACGCGGTACTGGATGCCCTTCAACAAGCAAGTGATGACTTTGGTACGAACACGGCATCGCGAGCCAACGGTATTCGAAGCTGTCTTTCATCAGGAAAGTGTATCGGTATGGCTATTACCTTAATTCGTTTATTTTTCTATTATCTGATATAGTCTATTTCGATTATTTTTTCGTCAATCTCTCACTTTATATTTAATCAATCCTATTGTGATGAATTTTTAATCATCTTGTTAGTTTCTCGATTCGATCTCCTGCATTTGTTTTTTGCGGTAATTTCTGTTTATTTTTTATGAGATTTACTTTATTTGCACCATTATTTTTGCCAATATATTTTTGTTGTTCTTTTCATCCAATTCCCTTTTGCAAAAATACCTCCATAAGATTTTTCGGCATCTTCACTCTTTCATCTGTGGTAAGTCTGTTCATGTTTCACAAATTGATTATTTGTTATATTTATGTTTCTGTTATTTACCGGTCCCAGCCGTCTCGTGTTATGTTACTTTTGCGGCAAAGGGGTAACTCACATGAAATTCACTCCAATTCTCTCATTCTCCCTAACCCAGAAGTCTGTTTTTTGAATTGGATACACTGTTTTCGAAGCCAAATTAAACTAGCCCTTTCTCCCCAGCACAATTCACCAATCTTAAACAGAAGCATCCTTTTTACAGATCTAGTTTTAGCGTGTAGTGCTTTTTGCTTCAAAACTACATTAGAGAATCAGTGCCATGTCCCTTCTAATATGGCTGTGCAAGTAGTTTTCCGGGAAGTAGAGTGAGATATTTTAAGGAATAGGGGATTGTCGTTTGAGATGTACGGGACAGTGAGTTGAGGAGAAGAAAAAGATTATGCCGTGTTATTGACGGGGCTTACTCCAGGTAGGAAACTTTACGTCACTGCCAATTACTGTTCAGAGTGATTGTTATATATGGATACTTTACAGAGCTTTTATTAAATTTTTTGTTTTTCAAAGTCTATCGACAGCACATTCTGGAGAACTTTGATTCGAAAAGTAGTTATAATAAAATTACGTTGATTCTATGTACTTCACATTCTACTCATTAACATATACAAGTTCCTGACTCTTCTCCCATAGGCGTGTTATTTTTATTATAGGATTGGACTTTTTCGGGATTGTTGAAATATGCTCGTCTGGGTCATTCAAACCACAAATTATCGTCCTGTCTCAACTATTTTATCCTTACAATTCCTGTTAATTTTACCCGATCTTAATCCGAACGAATCATAGAAATCGAGAGAAGAATCAAAATAGGTAGCAGTATTATATTAAATCTATTCGCCGAATAGCAAGAACTTGGCTCTCTTTGCTTGTTAAACCATTCCAGTGGTGTGTTTATTCTATCGCATCTTTACTGTTAGAGTTATTACCGTTTTTAAATATTGATAGACATGTTCCCTTGCCGTGAAAATAAAGTCCGTTCTGATAAATTTTTCCCACACGGTTTTTTAATGGTAGCATTAGTTAGATACGTGCATAGAGTTTGTCTAAATCAATTTGCTTTGATTATAATCGAATTATTGATAGTTCAGATATAACTTAATTTGTAATATTTCAAAGATATAGATGTAATTCTAACCGTCAATTTTGTCTGTATCTTGTGACTTGTGCGCAGGTTATAATCCTGATATAAATGGAACTGTATATGTTGATAAATATGATAATTCTCGTATTATGCACGTGTCTATCGACTCTCTTCCATAATGTGTGTTATTCCCAGCAAGTTCATGCGAAGCTGCTGAACCATCATTCAGCGCACTCAGACGTATGAAGACTTGGTTACGTTCCACTAATGACCCAACAACGCCTCAAACCATCTCTGATCTGTCATATGTTCACCGAGATCGTCTGACTGCACTTGACCCCCAAGACATTGCTACACAAGTTTTTAACTGGATCGGCATGACAAGAAGGTTCATATTTTTGGCAAGTTTTAAGGTAAGTTGACCGTACTCGTGTACATATCAATTTGTATGTCAGTTCTAGTTTTCAGTTTATGTTGAGTGAATCAGTTCAAGGGTCGTGAAGAAGGAGGCTTGTAATAACAAATTCTTCATATATATATATATTATATATTATATATTAATATATATATATATATAAATATAGATATTATTTATATATATATATTTATATTGTATTTCATTTGATGAACACTTTGAAACTTTGAAATGTGTATTATGATTAATGTTTAATTAATTGCTCCGCTGCTTACATTTGATAAAAGATGGTTCGATAGATGTGTCAAATTAATTTTAGGGATTTGTTTGTGATCAGAGAAGTGCCAGTCACGAGCGTATAAAAATCAAGAATTTGCAAGGTAGACTTGCTGTGTCCACGCCGTGCACGAAGTGTGGCTTCGTGGTTGGACATGCAATGTCCCCCCCACTTTTCAAAAGCAATCGACGCCCATGGTTGGAATGTATATTGTCAGTCAATGAAGGTGGAGTTGGTAGTCGAAGATATATTGATAACTCCTTTTATGCTTTGCTGACTCCACTTGGAGTGTGTGGGAGGGTAAGGCCAAAGATTTGTGAGAAAGTGGTTCAAGTAGTGGTGAAAGAGTCGATCTGGAATTGGAGAAGTTTATAGAAGCAAGTCGAGTGGTGTAGTTTGTAAGGTTGTTTGTTTGGTGGTTCCTTCCACCCTCACAGTTATTTACGGTGTAGTGGATTCTGAGAGCTGAAGATGTAGGTGTAGTATCATATCTATTTTGTTGTCACCTTTTTCTGAGCAGTGTAGGTTGTGAGGTTGATTGGTTGGTGGCTTCTCCAGCATCTATTTCCAGTGCAGTGGATTCTGGTAGCAAAATATGTTTTGTTGCAGTTGTTTTTGTTTGTGTTCTTGCTGGCTGACGGTGGTGGTATATAGCTATCCACATGTCATTGCTACATGTGGATGCACATATGCCTCTGCTGGTCCACCTCGGCTGACAGGATTGCGATGATGCTGAGGACTTCGACTGAAGACAGTCAGTGAGTGATGCTTCTGGCCAAGGTGTGTTTTGAACTTGGGTGTATTACTATATATTGTACAAATTATCGATTTTTGTTTTGGGAGGAGGTTGTGGTAAAGAGAGTTGGAAGGTGGGGATTAAATACCAATCTGGCAACACACTCACTTTTTGACAAGACCCTATGACAGACATCACAATGACTACACATCTACAATCACCGATCCATACCTGAGCTATCTACGAATCCTGCCAATTTCATCCACAAAAGATCTCTCGGAGTGATAGCTCAACGTTGCCATCTAGCTAAGGTCCATCAGCTTCGCAAACCAAATTATGCTGAGGCAACAACAAACAACAACCACCACCACCAGTCCTGGCAATATCAATGTACTCCTCGATGCTTCTAGGTTCTTGTTCATTTCCAGTTTAAATCTATTGACTATTTCTACTGTCAGTACTTTTCCGGGCAGACCATTCCATGCGCTAACTACTTTTTGAGTGAAAGACCTCTGCCTTACAACCTCCTAACTCTTCCCTCCATTAGTTTACAACTATGGTCCCTGATGCTACCCCTGTCCTTGCCTATTCTGATGAAAAACTCCTGCATTTGTTTTGCCGACACCCATCAATATCAAATACCCTCTTAATTGCCTCCTTTGTAATGTATAAAGTCCTGTTTCATTCATCTGCTTCTCATAGTAAGTCTTGCGAGCCGTAGAATCGATCCATTTTCTCGACTGTGGACCCTCTTTGGCAGCAATGTCTTTCCTCAGATGTGGTGACCAACACTGGACACAATATTGTAGTTGGGCCTCACAAAATTATTTTAGTGTTAACACTACCTATTTTATTTTGTAATATTATTCCCCTGCAAATAAAACCTGGAGCCCTATGAGCTTTACCTCTAGGTGCATGGCACCAGGCTGTCTGTTTACCTCCAATATCTCCAATCAAATCCAATATCTCCACAAATATCACTTGTGTATTAACGGAAGATAATGGTCCTCATATTAGATAACAGATTAAATAATTGTTTTTTTTGTGTGCAAAACCATAATAATAAAAAAAATTGACATGAATGTGTCAATGGATATACCTCCACACATGTACATGTCAACTTGCTGTTACATTGACCTAAATTAAAAGTCACATGAAAAATTAAAGGTCTCATGAGAAAGAATGTGAGAGGGAAAATAGTGATGAGTCGAAAAGAGAAAACATCAGATGCTTCTAATTCAAGTTATGGTCTGCGAAATGAGTTTTCAAAAGGCACATGACCTTCAGCCTGTTGAATCAAAAATTGAATCGGTTCATCTTTGTATCACAGTCCATACTTGTGCCAAGTTTGGTTGAAATCACTTGTGGTCCACAAGTTGTTATGGTAACAAATATTTTTAATTAAAGGTCACATGACCATAGATATTTGACCTTTTCAATGCAAAACCTAATCAGTTCATCTTTGCATCATCCTACATACTTGCACAAGTTTGGTTAAAATCCGTTAAGCGGTTCACAGGTTATTGCAGTCATGAAAATCTGCTACACATGTTCACACGGACGGATGCACACATGGACGGACAACCCAAAATCATGATGTTTTCGGCTGCGGAGGCATAACAAAATTACTGCTGGAAATTTATGAATCGTACGCAAAATATTTTCAGATTTATCAAATTCTATAAGTTCATCAACTGAGGTGGAAAAGGAACAAATATATATATATACACAAACAGATGTTTGC
>CM068960.1:91742013-91780072 GCA_035128595.1 Eptatretus atami
ATTTGGTACTACAGTACTTTAATATACAAGAAAAGAAAGACGAAATATCAACCATAGCTTTTCGTGCTGTACTTCTCAAGGTTGAATCACAGCAAGAAAACCAGGAAGTGAGAGAGCATGCATATATATGCTTGTCTATGTGAGATTGACACTGATTGGTTCATCAGTTATGACGCCAATGATAATTATCTGAGCCCAGGTTACCATTGACATCATAACTGATGAACCAATCAGTATTGATCTTTCATGTACAAGCTTATATATATATATATATATATGTGCATGCTCTCTCACTTCCGGGTTCTCTTGCTGTGATTCAACCTTTAGAAGTACTGCACAAAAAGCTTTTGTAAATATGTCGTGTTTGTTTTCTTGTATATGGAAAGAGTGGGGGAGAGAGACTTTTTTGTTTTTAAAACAACAATAAGCACACACGTGCTCACCCACACACATAGAACACCAGATCATGTGTAAGTAAAAATAAAAAAGAGCAGAGCACCCCTTCAATGATGTGATTTGACGTTTGTTTTTGCTTTAGCAAAATAAAATTAAAAAAAAAAAAACTCCTCCATTTCACCTCGAGCACCAGCATGTGACCGGAAATGAGCGGTTGTATCGAAATAAAAACCGGACCAGTGCCGAAGCTCGAGGTCTATTGTGCCTGATGAAGCTGCTGCGAAGCCGGCGAAACGTTGCCTGAGACCCGGTCTGCTCTTGCTTTTTTTACTCAAATTAGCAGAGTCGATCGAGTTTTTTTTACTTTTGGTTGGGATGCCTTCTTCTTCTTAAAAAAAAAAATATATATATATATACACATATGATATATGTATATCATATGGTATAACAGTAAGTCCTTATTTTTCATCAGTCTTCTTTACTTTAATGAAGACTCAAAGAGAAAGGGCTTTTTGGAACTTAATGATTGAAAGCTAGATGGAAATGTGGATTTAGATGGCTGTCCTCTGATGGATGTGGGGAAACCAGTCACATCCCCAAGAATACCTGTGGTCACATTCACAACAATACCTGTGGTTACCTAGTTTGACAGGAAGCTGGCTTTGATAATGAAGATTTCAAAACTGAGACAACTCAACTTCTACTGCCAAAAATGAATAAATTCATATTCGGGATTTTAACTGGAAAGATAAGATAAATTGTTAATTTGCCAGACGCATCAAATGTGGACACTTGACCAGAGCAGGTACACTATACCAGTATACCTGTTTGCTTTTGTTCACACAGAAGCATCAGCTTGGAGTAAAGTCAGTGCTTGAGAGCTGAAATCGATTTGAAAGTTCATATGTCGAAAGTTCAAAGGAGTTAATCCAACCCGACCTATGGATTAGCAATTTCAGGTATGTCTTTATGAACATGGCACAAGCATTTCCTAATTCACTATCTCAGGTTGCCGTCTGTGGAAATTCTCATGGCACAATAAATCATGCAATACACAGCCATGCCTTTTGTAATGCCAACCAGTTCTCTTCCTGCCACCTTATCTGTATTAAATATTTCATGTGAATGCCACACATTCAGTCAGGATCAAAATTGTTGAGAATTTATATGGATTAATTATTTCCTATGGATCATCCGTGTGAATACAGCTTTGGACTTAGGTTCTTCCATGAGTTACTTGCTTGAAAAAAATCTAATTACTTTTGTATTTAACTTCTTTTTTCATTTCTTTAAATAAATAGGTGATGCCGCAAGTAATAAAATAGCTTTTATCCTACTTCTTAGTTTTTCCACAAGTAATTTGTTTGTTTGAGGAATCACCTCCACAACAACTCTCCATCGAGGAGCAGGAGGAGCTTCCATGAGTCGATGTATAGAGCAGCATCGACTCTGAGAGATGACAGATTCAGGCCAAGATTGGAAATGGGCTCAGGGAAGTGGCTTTCATTTGATGGGCCAGCAAATCTCCACATGTTACCCCCTGTCAGACACACCACAGGAAAAAAAAAATATATATATATATATATATATGTATATTTGTAAACATGTATTATATCAACACACATACATTATAATATTATGCTTGTCAGTCTGTCTGTTACACATCACGAGATTCCATCATCTCTTGAGATTATGAATGAAACATTGTTTCATCATTATTTCATTTTAACGGTGTGCGTGCGCGCGTAGATATGCATCACGTGGCATGATATTAAGGTGGATAGGGGAAGGGGAAGAAAGTGAAATATTCCACCATTTTAATGAGGTAATGTGAAATGATGTAAGAATGCCCTCTTGCTTTGAAGAAGGGGAAGAAAGGGGAATGAGAGTTGTCACCCTTCATATGCCTGATGTTGGCTTAATGGTTAGGGTGGCGGGCTTTGGATCCCAGGGTCCTGAGTTCAAATCCCACTCAGTTGTTGAATTAATACCAGGTGTGGTTAACTCGACCTGCCTTCCTTCTGAGGTCGGCAAAATAAGTGCCAGCATGCTGGTATTCTGTGTCGGAGTGGCGACCCTTCCAGGATTGTGCCCAATAGCCAAGGAGACTGCTTAAGCAGCACCAACTCTCTGCACAGAGTATGGTCCCAATCTCCTCCTCCTCCTCCTCCTCCTCAAATCTGCTGCACCTCATTTTCCATGGCGGTGAATATTACCCTTACCAACCTTCAGTTGATAAAATCCACCGTCATTACACTCACCTAATTTTGAAAACTATATAAAACGATGAAGATGTTATAGCTTCAATACAAACGTTCATCAGATTATTTTTTCTGTGATTCACCGTTGACAATGATTCATTGTGTCCACAAACCAGCAGGAGCTTTTATGAATAAATGCTTGTTGTTTTTCATGAGCTTGTTGTTAGGCAAGGTTCTACATTTTACTGGGTTCATGGGCATTGCCTTACTTGCAATAGGAGCTGGCAGGTGTGGAACTTAATTTATTTTACTTTTGATTTTGCAGGTGTGGGAAAATGCATAACCACAATTGCACATTTGTGTTTTTTTTCTAACACGAGAGTTAACAGTACTTAAAAATATATATATTTCCCCAGCTGAACAAGTTTAAACTGTGTAAAACTGTATCATCTAAAAATATAAGTACAAAAATATACACATGCCTACACTGCAATTGGCAAAGAGTGAGATTAAAACATTCTTCAATGTATGCACAGACCCGAGAACAGGAGGAGTCCGATTTGGCTCTGGCCTTCTGCCGCGGCCTGGACTTGGCCTGGCCCACTCGGCCAGCGGCTTGAAACAAGGCTGGGCCCGGCAGGCAGCTGGCCTGCTTCAGAGACGTTCCAGTAATGCCTGCAGGGAAATAAAGCCAAATCCCTGTGAGAAATGCAGCTGCACATATAATGGTACATACTTTGTAATATCACTTTCATCTAACATCTGCTGAAAGACAATGATCTTCATAACATCATATCTCCGATCTTTGATCTGGAAGGCCTATGTTACAAATGGGATTACTTTGCCATGGCTTACTGTTCGAGAATAATTGAAAGCCGGTGGAAATCAGAAAAGAAACCTTGTAGAATAGATAAACTGCAGACCGGATACAATCAATTATATCACTGGAAATGACCGACATTTTGTTTTTCTGTACAAGATCAAGGCTCATGGAAGGGCGAGACAATGAATGAATCAGGGTCAACGGAACAAAAGGAACAAAGGAACAGTATAAAAGGGAGGAAACATAAACAGGGTTGAAGGATAAAATGGAGTAAGACTTGGACAAATAAGGGAGGTAGTGAGGAAAGAGGGGTAGGGGAAGATGCATGGGGTGGACAAGGTGGTTATTCAAGAAGACTCTCAGGATGGAAAAACTGGAAATTTGAAACGAGGTAAACTTGAGGGTGGGGGGTTCATGGGGTTGTTCATGGTCAAATCTGATTTAAGGCAACAGTTAGGTATTTCGATTCTATGCACCTGGAAAATAAGCCTATTTCACTGGAATTACTTTGTTGCTCTTAAAGTGACAATAAGAACCCATCTAGCTCATTCATAAATTTCTAGGAGTTGGTATTTTACTTGCCCGGTCTACATGCATGATGTCGGACCACACACTATGATTGACTTATGTCCTCCGTCCAACTTGAGAGGACCACGAAAACGCTATGTATAAAAATGCAGTCTTGACAAAAAAAAAGGAGAATACAAACAAAAGTGTCACACACTTGCCCACAAAGATGATGGTGTGGTTATTTAAAGATGCGATGGCATCAATTTTGCTTGATAGTCGGCAGATGTCACTTGGGGGCTCTGGTTGAATTGGGCTCTCAGCTGGCTCTTCTGCCTTTATTCCTGCAAAGAAGTAACCATTCGTTGGCTCAACCATGGGAGTTTCGGCTTTGCCATCGAATGAATGTGTTTAAGATAACTTCTCAGCACAAAATAATACTTCCAATGAGCACAGTTGTCAATTGCTGTGCAAAATACTGCTCTGTGGGAAACAATGAATCGAGCAGAAAGAATGACAGAATCACTGAGCCAGCAATTTTTAAGTGGTAACAGTGTAAGAGTACTTACATCATAAGACTAGCCAGATCGCTTTTTTGTTACATCAGGTTTTCCTTGCACAAGTTTCCATGTGTTGTCTTTGCTAATGTTCTCAACTTGAACATTAGTAGATGACAACATGCATAACTGTTCCCAGCATACGAAAAGCCAGTGGATACAATTACACTCGTCTCACATAGTTTTTTGCTTTGGAGACTATCTCGGGTGGAGCCTATCAAGTTTCCAAAAACACATGTGGATTACATGACTAAGAGGATGACGATTTATTAATCAAATAATTAGCAAACAAACACTTAAAATTGTTATTAGGATGTTGAAGCTCCACAACATAAAAAATTCAAATCACTGACCAAAGATTGCTTGCAGGGAATTGATGTCAGCACGAGATAAATGGAAGCTCCGTTGATATGAATAGAGGGGGAACATGATAGATGTAGGGTCTGTATTGTGTGGAAGGCCCAAAACATGTCCAAAAGCATGAACGGCTGTCAGAAGCAGACTGATGCCTGTAAAAATCATCCAAACAATTGTTAAGATTATAGGTGTAGCATCCAAAGCACTTTGCAGCTTCAGGCGCATCTTTTCTATCAATGAAACCTGGCTATCTTCCCACAAAGTACAAGCTGAGTCATGAAGGGCTGTGTGGCAATAGGTCTTAGAAAAACAATTGATGCAGGATTTGACAGAAAATAGTATGAGCAATGATAATAGTAAGAGCAAGGATGATCACAATAGCAATGCTTTTCTACACCAATCAACTCTCCCTACCCCTTCCAGTATACAAGCGACAGCACAGACAGAAACATGCACCACTGTGGCTCGCAAGCATGTACTACGTGTAAACGTCAAAAGCAGTCAACACATAAATGAAAAACAAAGACCCACTCACCTCTCTCAACTGTGAATGGAGGAGATAAAAAATTTGCTCTCACCTCATCAAATTGATAAGGGCTTACTTTGTGTAGCCTTTCATGGTTGCTTGATGGAACTTTCTTTAGCTAGAATTGCATGGGAGGAGTTGATATATATGTATAATCACTCATTCACTCACTCACTCACTGATAAAATTGTTTTGTACTTTCCAGGTGGGGTAAAAAAATTATATTTTGCATAGTGATGTAACTCAAAGCCACGATTTCAGAAAAAATAAAACTGCACGTCCTGAAGTTCACTTGGATCAGGAGCAACAGTGACTCAAACGCCCACATACCCACTTAGACCCTGATTTGTTTTGTAATGCCATGAACAAGCTTTGGTACATCATGCGTGATGAAGGTTGTGGTGAAGTGTCATCGAAATTGTGTGTCGTTTCGAAGAAGAGAGCAGCAAATACCTATTTTGGGGGCTCAACCCCCCCCCCCCCCCACCACTGTAGACCCCTTTAATGAGCGCAGATTTTTATGCAGTCGATACACTTTGGGACATCACGGGTGATGAAGGTTGTGGTGAAGTTTCATCAAAAGTGTGTTAGTTTCGGAGAAAAAAGAGCAAATACCTATTTGTGGGGAGGGGGATCAAAAAAAACCCCGTAGACCCCGATAATGAGCACAGATTTTGATGCGGTCAATAAACCTTCGTTAGGCATCAGATGTGAAGCTTGTGGCCAAGTTTCATCAAAATTGTGTGGTTGGTTCAAGCGATGACTGAAGTGTCCAGGTCAAGGTGAAATTAAAAAAAAATCCCAAAACTGTGCTTACTGTAAATGTCCATAAATGAAAATATTTGAAAACAAATTTGGTCAGTGTAGCTGAGAGTGGGGTGGAGCTTGGGCTGCACATAAATAGAGAGTTCATACTGCTCACTCATTCTTCACTTGATTGATATATTTATATGCTTGGAGAATGCAAGCCAAATCCACTTGTATTATACACCTACAGGTCAGCTGATGGAAATTTGCTGCAAGATGGCAGGTTGACACGATTTGGTTGAGGTACAAATCTCACTTTAAGCAAGAAAGAAAAAGGAGACCCAGGTTAACCATCAATTTGCAACACCAAATAACCTCATCTTTGAATTAATCTTGAACAGGATCAGAATTAGTTGATGTCGTATTCCCATCACTAGATAAAGATTCCTTCAAAGGGTGAAGTTACTTTCAGGCTACATTAGTGAACTCTACATGAATTCTAAGAAAGCCGATAAGTAATGGCCATATTTTACAAAAAGTTGACAAAAAAAAGTGTCGAACATCTCGAAGCTATAATTTGCAAACAGATAGAATAACAGGTAAACACCTGCACCTCATTACCTGGGATGATGCTTATGACTAAGTAAAAAGTATTACAGAAATAAATTGTCATGCTGACTTTCATGTCTTTAAAATCAGTAGAACTGAAAGAAAAGTCAGGAGAAATGACATAGCAAAGAAGTAAGTAGAATTGGAATAATTTGCTGCATTGAAAGTCATGTCATGGTGCAAACTAGTGTGTGTTAACCTTGCCTGAAGATGTACAGAATCCCCATTTCTGATCATTCTCATAGTCGGCAGTTGTGGAACACCATAATTTTCCATCAAACCGCCCAGCTGATGTACAGGCATTATAGCTCCGGCCCAGAAAGTTGAAAGGGAAGAAACAGGGACTCTTCCCTGAATTTCCACCAACTGTAGTCAACACTGTAATTAAGCACAGGAAAAAAAGGCTGAACAAAAGGTATGCTTCTTCCTCAGACCGTCTGTCCAACAATGCCATTGTCTGGTTCAGACAGCAACACATTGCTGTGATCGGTCTTAGCATCAACAATTCAAAGAAGATGATGCAAACCATCAGACATGAGAGCAATCCAACCTGAGTTAGGACAAAAGCCGTACTTCAGATCTGTGTTGTAATTATCGGTAGTGGCACACCATCGCTCCTGATCGCTTCGTCCATCCGTTGTGCAAATGTTGTATGTGCGTGCTCCATACGTAAATGGAAATACACAAGGCTTCCCCTCTGCATTTCCACCTGTGGTGAACAAACCTGCAACATAATTTGTGACACAAATTCAGCGTCAATCATTGAGATGGATGTCAGTAACTATATTTGTGAGAGGAAGTCTCTTTACATTGGCATTATAACTTATAAGCAGCTCTCAAACCTCTAGCAACACCATGAGATCACCGTCAGGATGTGCTATACTGCGACCCTGAAGACGCATCTCACAATGTGAATCAAGCCTTGTGATCAATGGTTCAAAATGCCACAAGCAGTGAAAATAGCATCGTTTGTGGCATTTTGAACCATTGCCTGTGTGGCTTGATTCACACTGCGAGATGCCCTCTAGGGGTCGCATTGTAGCATGACATGACGGTGATGTTATGATGTTACTGTAGGATGGAGAGCTAATTATACTCGTCTTTATTCCAAACTGCAAAACTGTTTCCTAACGGTGCTATAGCAAGTCAATAGACAATGCGCTCGTGAGAATGACGGTACTTGTTGATCCCATATTGTGACTGTGATGGGGCATGATTTGTCTTGTACTCAATATGCACGGTTACAGGGTTTTACCATTTATTATATATATATTGTGTATATATATATATATACAGTACACATATACATACTAGCAGAGTACCCGCCTTATTTTTCCAAGCGTGCAACATGTTCTTCTGATGCATATGTTTGTTTGGGCGGTGTGTAGGCAATTGACAGCTCTGTATTGGAAAAATAAAACAAAATCTAATCAGGGTTACATGCACGAAGCAAAAGCATACCTACTGCTTATAATTCAAAACATCTCACTGAACTGGAGAATGTAGGGACAGGAATACTACACCATAAATTGTGGAGACTTGCAATACACTCCACCATCTGGAGGCGGCGCTACACGATACACATTTACATACATAATTTGCGTCCCCAACCCCATCTTACCCCACCAAGACCACCGGCAAAGATAAAAAAAACACCCCATTACATGAATTGGGGGCATGCTGATCCTATGTATTAAGTCTGGATGTAATTGGCCCAGAACTGTAGGAGGAGTAGCATGACAAACAAGCCCACAAGCCCACAAACACACAAACGAACAAACAAGCACACAAACACCGGTCCATTAATTATAATAAGGATAATACTTTAATATGAACAGCCACGTTAATTTTTTGTTAATATAAAAGAAGAATAATGTTCTGTGAAAAACTTGACCAAAATGTCTAAAATGAATGTGCAGGTCGGAAGTTCCTTAACAAAGCTGTGTGCACATTATTTCTACATAATTGTGTCATTCACAATTATTATATGAAGTAATAGATCATTATCTTTTTATTTACTGGGTCTCAGGCCTATGGGAGAGTCATCACACAAATCACGCATGCACATATGCAGACAGATACTATAGACGACGCACAATACTTGACTTCAGACAAAAATGACAGTCGGTGACCTTCAGAGAAGTGACACTTCTCAGGGGCAATCAGGTTACCAGCAACACCACCTTTGTGAGGTCTCTTTTCTCCCCACAGTCAATGGGACAATAAAGGAGAAATCATTCAGCCTGGCAATGTGTTATGTAGATCAAAGCAGAATGGTTTCACTTTTCCTGAAGTTTGTAAATGAGCCAGCTTGCTGAGGTTTCTCTTCTTCTGTTTTAATAAACGAGAGTGACAAGGCAATTCGATTGAGATGAGGTCAGTTTCCACAAGCCGAAAATCCACATCCTTAATACTGCTGCTTTCAGCCAGATTTGAACCTGAAACCTATTAGATGCCAGTCTGGTGTCCTCATCACTAAGGCAACACTGTATTCACGTCAAAATAAAACAAAAATAATGGAAAGAATAATGTACAGATGGAAAGATGTCTTCTCCATACCTGGTGCCAAATGACCAACCCCTCTGTACTTGTAGCTGGCTGCACCACATGGCTGGCAGGAAATTATCACGCGTTTGCTTCTTGCAGACAGTAAACTGAATTTTTCTCATCTGCAACAGTCTGATAATTAATCATGAATTGCTCAGTGCTTGGCCAATTCATCGTTCACATCTGAGCCCACCTCTCTGACCTCAGGTTCAAACCATATATATATATATTATATTATATATATATATATATATATATATATATATATAATTATATATATATATATATATATATGTGTGTTGATTTGTCTTTGATCTCGCAATATTATTGTAATTGGACAATAATGCCACCTAATGTTCTTGTTCAACATGATTTACATTCAGCTTCATGACCTTTATAATTGTTAAAAAAAAAGAAAAGGAAATTCATCAATGGATCAATGACCCTCATGCTCATGCCAGCAAAAGACCTTCATATCGATGAAACAATTTCAAGTGGTGTTTGTCAATAATTAAGTAATTAAATCTGATTGTTGAGTTTCATAAAAATAGATGAGGGATGACGTTGAAGCAATAAAGCTTAATAAGACATACATAATTTGATCCCATAAATTTTTAAACCTTAAATGTCATCTACGTATGGCTTCTACAGGGTGTGTCAATAAAAGGTTAACCACTTCAAAACTTGATTAACCAAAACATTGAGCAATAAAACCAAAAAATTAACTCAGAAAATGAAAAACAAAACATGGAGAAATGAAACTCAATTTGCGGTAATGCGCTTATAGTTGAGATGTTCGATGTGAGCACACCCCACGCACAACATGCATTCACACGAATTGCGAAGTTTTCAATGATGTTGATGCAAGTTCTAATGGTTACTGTCTGCGCATAAGCCTCAACTGCTGCCTTCAGATCAGGTTCAGATATTGGGTGTTCCTTATAGACATTATCCTTACAAGCTCCCAGAGGGGAAAAAAATCCAGCGGATTGAGGTCGGAGCTGTGTGGAGACCATTCATTTTCCATACGCAAACTGAGAACTCGTTGTCCGAATTTTTGACGCAGAAAGGCAATTGTTTCCTTCGCTGAATGCGGGGTAGCACCGTCTTGCATGAACCACTGTCGTCGGAGGGCTGCAGTACTCATCGATTGCTTCAAGTCTTCGTGAAATGCATTGACAATCGACCGGTATCGTTCTTGATTGATGGTAACCGTTCTTCCGTTTTTGTCTTCAAACCAATATGGCTCGAGCACACCTCTGTCGCTGACAGCCACAAAAGCAGTGACTTTCGGACCTTTAAGCGACTTCTCTTCAACCTCATCTGGACGTTGACTTCCTCAGAAAATGTTGTGTGAATTGATAGCACCATTGACATGAAAGTGTGCCTCATCACTATACCACACATCACGAATCCAGTTTGGGTTTGCCTCCATCTTCTGCTGTAGCATCTCACACATGGCGACTCTGTGCTGCTTTATCCCCATCGGTCAATTTATGGGCTGTTGTGATGAAGTAAGGAAAGAGGTTTAAATCTTGTTTCATTATTCTTCTGATACTGCTGGGAGTGAGACCCAGTTTAGGCGATCTTTGTCGATGTGATGTCTTCGGACTTTGCATGACTGACTCACGAACTCGTTCCATGTTTCTTTTACACCGTACACTTCTTGGGCGACTGGACCTTCCCTTGTTAATGTTGAGAATCGTCCCTTCACTTTTGAACTTTTTCAAAAGTTTCCAAATGGCTGGCTTGCTATGCTTGTTTCTGGGATGTACTCCACATTCAGGACAGAACCTCATCTGGACGAAAGCAATTTATTTGGTCTTAAAATACCACTCGACAATGTTTACTCTTCGCTCCGTAGAAAACGTCATTTTTTTCCGTAGAATGCTTTGGTTATGTTTCAATGACTTCTCCAAAGATCATTGATCACTCCTGCAAAACAATTAAAGAAATTAAGGTAATGACTAAAAGTACAAAGGTCATTTGAAGCGGTGAACCTTTTATTGATACACCTGTATTTGGGGATAAGTGAAAAAAAATGTACAGAGGGGGAAAGAAAAGGGGATAGGAGAGTTTGAGTTTAGATGGGGAAAAAATTAGAGAATAGGACTTGTGTGGATATTGAACAGATAAGTAAGAGGAGGTTGGGGGAGGGAGAAGGTGGGGGGTAAAATGTTTGCATTTCAATACACAATTGGACCCTTACTGACACACGAATATTATAAGAGCAAAAAAAAAACAAAAGCTTGAAGGCCTGAGACAGTAGATCAGGAAGGAAGGCAATTTTTATTTATTTCAGAGTGTACTGTCGCCACAAGAAAAAACAAATGGTCATATAAAACTACATGTCTGAGAGATTACAAGTCAGTTAATGTCCTCATATAATAAGTCAATGGGTCACGTTGTAATCATTTCACACCAGA
This sequence comes from Eptatretus atami, assembly GCA_035128595.1. Lineage (NCBI taxonomy): Eukaryota > Metazoa > Chordata > Myxini > Myxiniformes > Myxinidae > Eptatretus > Eptatretus atami. Next base: position 91,753,710 of record CM068960.1, read on the forward strand.
CACTCTTATTAGTCCCCGAATGACTGCACCGGAGGGGACTAGAGGTTTGCTCTCCATCTGTCCATCCCAAATGTGATTTTTCAGACTTTTTCCCCATACCATTTAACATATTCAACTGAAACTTGGTACGTGGCTTTATTATGATAAGTTACAGAACAAGCTCGAGTTTCAGGGGTGTTTCGTCAAATTTTTTCAGTTATGCCCTTTTGAACTGAGTAAATATCACAGATATTATACATGGCTCAGCGTTCAGCTACCCTGACTCCACCGACTGCTTTACACCGATTGGCTGAACAGCTGGTCTGATTCCACCATGTTAAAATCATGTGCCGCCATTGCAAGAATCAGCACAGATCGGCAGGCCTCAGGCTTAGGCCTGGGTGTTGGTTCATGGCTCAGTGCAATTGGAATGATCCTAGGTATATAACCATGATGTATTATATATATACACATAAGCTGTACGCATGTTCTTGCTTCATGTACCGTATGTACATCGGGTTAGTTTAAATATTTTCTGCACCACTGTAAACCACCCAAATAAAGGGATGTGTTTACTGGTGTGAAAAGTCTGACAAAAACCGAAATTACACACAAAAACCTTCATTTATTTCGCTTTTGTGTGAATAGCATAATTAAAGGGTGTCAGTGGATGGCCTACAATTATGCACAGTCGCCTCTCTGTCGAGCTGGAGTTCGAATCCCGATCCAGCTATGAACGGTCACCCCGGTCACACGCATGGTTTTGCTTCATGTATGTACATCGGGATATTGAAAATATCACATTGTCAAGGGACATGTATTGTGAAGCAATTTTCGCTCTTGTTCCATCTTTCTTGCACGTTGGGCCACAGATTTGCTGATGTGTAACTTGGCCACAATGGGCACTAAGGGATTTCAAGTCTGTCTTGTTATTTTTGAAGAGTACTGTAGCATTTGGGTAGAAAATTACGGTCCTTTCCTCCAAAAATCCTGAACGAACTTGTATCTTGTGACCAGGGGCGTACCGAGAGTATTTGGCACCAGGGGCGGACCCTTCTTTGGCACCCCCCCCCCAATCCCCCTCCGAGATGAATAATTATAAAATTTAAATACACAGCAAACATGTATCATGTTTGCAAGTAAAACTTTATGCGGATTACAATACTGTGCCTGTAGTAAGCAAATTGGAAATAAGAAAAACGCAGGACATTAAAAATTCAGCAAACAGGTAATACTGCATGGCATATTGATCCTTACAATAATTCATGGACCGATGTTTGTGTGTTTGTGGGTTTTTTGTTTGTGGGTTTTTTTGTTGCGCTACTCCTCCTACATCACTGGGCCAATTAAATCCAGACTTCCTACAGAGGATCAGCATGACCCCAATTAATGTTTAGGGGTGTTTTTATCTTTGCCGGTGGTCTTGGAGGGGTGGGGGGGGGGGGTTGTGTGCAAATTCTCTATGTAAATGTGTATCATGTAGTGCCACTTCTAGGTGGGAAAAGGTATTACAAGTCTCCACCATTTACAGTACAGTATTCCTGTCCCCACATTTTCCAGTACTGTGAGGTGTTTAGAATTATTAGCAGTAGGTATGTTTTTGCTTAATGCACGTAACCCGTGTTATTTATTTTTCCGATACGGAGCTGTCACTTGCCTGTACACTGCCCAAATAAAGGTATGTGTCAGAAGAACGTGTTGCATGCTTGGAACAAGACCGCTTGTAGGATGGGTACTCTCCGAGTATAACAAAAACATATTCAACTCCAGAGAAAACATCACCAGGAAGAATTTTCAAAAGGCGAACAGAAAATCCAATGTCAAGGAATGCCTTGCGATTGCACAACGTCATTTCCATGATGATGTTTTTCCTGCGCATTAACTATTTAATTAGTGGAGTAGATAGTAGAAAAATCGTGCAAATTATGACACAAGCATCAAATTTGGCATTTCTGTTCTGCAGGGCTTTCCTGATCAAATCTGCCCGATTGGCCATTTGAAAATCCAAATTTTGAAAAATTTGAAGAAAAAAAAACTTCAAAAAAATTTGAAGTCACAGCTGGCTGAAATTCTTGAAGCGCAAGTGAACATCCCAGACAGAGAACCAAGGGGAGATGCAGTCATCATTGATGGCTCAGCACTTATTATCAATGCCCTACTCCACGCACTTCAAAGATGATATGTGATGATCTATGCTAAAGAGTCATCCACAGGTGGAATCCTATGGTGCAGGTACGAGAGGTGGACGTAGTGTTTTGATGTGTACAGAAGTCAAGTCAAGTCGCGGCAAGGTCGAAAGGGGGCAAGGAATCAGAAGAAGAAGAGTGACAGGAACCAGTAAGACCCAAGTAACTGGAGAAGCTTCTTCGAGATGACAGCACAAGACTGAGCTGTTTCACTTCCTTGGGAAAAGATGTGTGAAGCACAGACGACAAGCACAGTCATTGTCACAAAAGGAGAAGATGCCATTAGCAACACAAGGAAGTCACTGGATGCGGTGTCTCCATGTTGTCATGAAGAAGCTGACACTCGAATATTTGTACACGCCAGGGATGCAACGACGGATGGTAGCAAGTCCATTATCATTAAGGCTAATGACACGGACGTACTAGTCATAGCAATATCTGTACTGCCATCCTTACAGGAACTAGGTCTTGAGAACATGTGGATTGCCTTTGGCCAAGGAGCCAAGGCACGATGGATTCCAGTCCATGGGGTAGTTTCTGCAATAGGGCCTGAGAAAGCTAGAGGGATCCATACTTCCATGCGTTCACTGGATGTGACGTCGTGTCTGCCTTCGCGGTAAAGGGAAGAAAACTGCATGGCAGACTTGGAACGTCTTTGATGATGTTTCTGAAACATTCACCAATCTCAGCAGCATCCAACATTGATTCGTGATCTTGACTTTTTTGAAGTTTTTTTTTTTTTTTTCTAATTTTTCAAATTTGGATTTTCAAATGAAATCAGGCAGATTTGATTAGAATCCCTGGAGACAAATGTGCCAATTTGATGTTATTCATTTGCACGATTCCTCTAAAAAATTGCTGTTATCTGCCCCACTAAATGGAGGAGATTCACTTTTCAGAAGGTGTGCACATACAGTAGCAGTATTGTAATTAATTTTTCAGGAGGCCTGTGGATACAGTACAGTAATGTAATTAACTTTTCAGAAGGCTGCACATACAGTACTGTAATGTAATTAACTTTTCAGAAGCCTGCACATACAGTACAGTAATGTAATTAAAACTTTAGAAATTGGATAAGAATAATGTATTAATTATAATTTAGGCGTGTTATACATAATAGTAATACTTTGTAATAGGATAACTTTTCAGAAGGCTGCGGATACAGTAGAGTAATGTAATTAACTTTTCAGAAGGCGTGTGGATACAGTACAGTAATGTAATTAACTTTTCAGAAGGCGTGCGGATACAGTACAGTAATGTAATTAATTTCAGGTGTGTGATACAGTACAGTATGTATTACTTTTAGAAGGCGTGCGGATACAGTAAGTAATGTATTAATTTTAGAAGGTGTGCGGATACAGTACAGTATGTAATTAACTTTTCAGAAGGCGTGCGGATACAGTAAGTAGTAATTAATTTTTCAGAAGGTGTGCGGATACAGTACAGTAATGTAATTAACTTTTCAGAAGGCGTGCGGATACAGTACAGTAATGTAATTATTTTTCAGAAGGCGTGCGGATACAGTGGATTAATGTAATTAATTTTTCAGAAGGTGTGCGGATACAGTACAGTAATGTAATTAACTTTTCAGAAGGCGTGCGGATACAGTACAGTGATGTAATTAATTTTTCAGGTGTGCGGATACAGTACAGTAATGTAATTATCTTTTCAAGGTGTGTGGATACAGTACAGTAATGTAATTAACTTTTCAGAAGGTGTGTGGATACAGTAAGTAATGTAATTAACTTTTCAGAAGTGTGCGGGATACAGTACAGTAATGTAATTAATTTTTCAGAAGGCGTGTGGAAACAGACAGTAGTTTATTTAATTTTTCAGAAGGCGTGTGGAAACAGCACAGTAGTTTATTAATTTTTTCAGAAGGTGTGTGGATACAGTACAGTAATGTAATTAATTTTTTCAGAAGGCGTGCGGATACAGTACAGTAATGTAATTAATTTTTCAGAAGGTGTGTGGATACAGTACAGTAATGTAATTAATTTTTTCAGAAGGCGTGTGGAACAGCACAGTAGTTTTATTTAATTTTTTTCAGAAGGTGTGTGGATACAGTACAGTAATGTAATTAACTTTTTCAGAAGGTGTACGGATACAGTACACTAATGTATTAACTTTTCAAAGGGTGCGATACAGTACAGTAATGTAATTAACTTTTCAGAAGGTGTACGGATACAGTACAGCTAATGTAATTAACTTTTCAAAGGCGTGCAGATACAGTACAGTAATGTAATTAACTTTTCAGAAGGCGTGCGGAAACAGCACAGTAATTTATTTAACTTTTCAGAAGGTGTGCGGATACAGTACAAGTTGTAATGAACTTTTCAGAAGGTGTGTGGATACAGTACAGTAATGTAATTAACTTTCAGAAGGCGTGGGATACAGTACAGTAATGTGATTAACTTTTCAGAAGGTGTGTGGATACAGTACAGTAATGTAATTAATTTTTCAGAAGGCGTGCGGACACAGCAACAGTAATTTAATTATTTTTTCAGAAGGCGTGCGGACACATTAGGTAATGTAATTAATTTTTCATAAGGTCTGCAGATACAGTACAGTAATGTAATTAACTTTTAACAGTACTGGAAGCTCGTTGAGCTGCCATCGTGCCCGAGACGTGTATGGTGTATGCAAATGAGTTTAAACTGAGGTCAACCAAAAGAACAAATCATGACCTTTCCTACAATGCATAATGCCCTGGTAACTTATGAAAGCGTGATTCTAATTGGTGGAGAAAGCTGATGACAAAAATAACATTTCTGGGATCGTGCTATCGTGCTTCACATGAGGACTCGAGGAGAAATTAAAAAACTGTCAACACTCTACTCTCAGCAGCTACTTCAAGCCATCAGTATCTGCTTCATCCACTGACCAACCCTTGCCAAGCACATCATCAGCTCCCCCTCCTCCTCCTCCCATCAACCACCATTTCCACCACCTCCTGCCTTGTAATATAATGCTGTGTTCCTGCTCCATGTTTATGTTCAGTTCCGTGTACGATGATATAACAATGGTTTTAGTTCTGAGTTATTGTCTTTATTATTAGGTAAAGAATAATATTATAATGTCACTTGCAACTAAAACCATCGTTCTATCATCGTACTGGTATTTTAACTCTCCCAATGGCACCCCCTCCCCCGGCTGTCACCTGGGGTAGACCGCCCTCCGTGCACCCCCTTTATACACCACTGCTTGTGACTTCAACTTGATCTAACAATTGAAGGAACAATTTGTTGGTATTTCAGCACAGATTAGTATGCAATTGTGGTGTTTCATTAACTCTACCGGCATGATAACGCAATCAACCTGTACGGCCAACATAGGGAAACATATCAAGACATACATGCAATTCTATGTCCAAAGTATGTCAATTTGCTGTTGAAAATGACAACTGGGATCAATATTTTGATTTACTTTTCAAACATGCACGTATAATATGATACGAAGTTAAATTTTGATACACTTAGCAATTATTTTACCTTCCTGAGGACAATAACCGTAGAGGCGATCACGGTCATAGTTGTCTGTCGTGGCACACCACAGCAGACCATCTTTACGGCCTGCCTTCGTGCATGATGTGAATTCTTGACCCTCAAAGGTGAAGGGAAACATGCAGAAGTCTCCCTCGGCATTGCCCAATCGAGTTTTCACCACTGCAAGATGCAATAAACATTTTGGATGCAGAACTTTAAAAATGATTAAAAAATGATGCTCTAAATAAAAAATAGGCCCAAACATGTCCTATGATATTTATGTGATTACTGCTATTGGCATTGCATGTGATAAGTGTTTGGTGGTGTGAGTTTCTGTCTACGTTGTCGCCGATGACTCGCCGATAAGCGATGAAACTGGAGAGGACTGGTCAACAAAATTGAGAATTGATTATCTTACCGACATTGGTTGCAGTACAATCATAGGCAGATGTAGGATGCTGTAGTTCGAGCTGCTAAGCTCATGCATATAATAGGTGCAGCCGATATGCAACTCTTTAGCCAGCACAAACATTTTAATATCCATATTGTGAAGTGAGGTCTTATCCATATTAGCACCGTCATCTATTGTTTTCAATGATTTTAACAATAATCTTCCAAAAATACACTATTTCATTTGTGTCTTTCTGTCTGACAGTTTTTTGACTGCGATACATTCGGTGGTTACTTATCCAATTGCAACCAAACTAGACATAAAGACTAAGAGTCACACGATGGAGGTTGTAGCGATTTAACTTCCCCCCATCCCCAAGGGGGGTTTTGCATCTTGTACGAACACTGTGTTGAGGTGTATAATCGAAGTTATCATGGCTTTCATGGGGCACACCACCTTCCGGATGTAAAAATTATGATAAAACTACAAACGTTTCAGTCAATTCTCTCCAACGTACAATTACAATTTTTAGCAGTCGCTATTAAACTGAAAGAAGTTTTGAGGGAACTCGACATGATTAAGGCGTTCTATACTTATCGCGTGTCCCTCAGATGAACGGATCAGAGCTGTTTTGACTTGCTGGGCCTCCAGGTAAACGACAACGATCTTTAGCTGACAAAGCTGCTTACATGACTCTTTATGCAAGAATGATGGAGGTTGAACGATGGAGGTTGAGAAGTATCAGTAGTTTATGATAATGCATGCATACATGGGTGCACCGGGATGTGGTTAAGCAGAGTCATGTGACCCGCCGATGTTCCGATGTTCCTGTGCTGTGCTGTGCTGTGCTGTGCTGTGTTGTGCCTGTGTCCGAATTAAACCTGTTGTTCCCACTTCAGAACCTTCGTCCCTGTCTGTCGAGTACATTACATTGGCGACGAGGAAGTCTTAATGTATCCGAATATTGCAAGAATACACAGTGGGGGGTGATTGGGAAGGCCATACTGATCGTCTGAAGCAGTACTTCGTGGCAAAAAAAAATGGACACAGATGAGGATGCTGAAAGGCAGCGAGCTGTAGTGTGTGTCGGGGTTGCGGAAGTTTGTGACAGGGTAGTGCTGAGGTGTCGTCCACTAGACGGCGGTCTCCTTTGGTTAACATGAGGCGATCCCTTCGGGTGGGTGCGTGGAATGTCATATCCCAAAGAGAGGATGATCATCTGTCTCGGTTGTCATCTGAGCTCAAGCGTTTGGACATCGGTATTGCAGCACTCTCTGAGGTTCGGAGACTGGATATTGGTGAGATCATGGCTGGTGGTTACACATACTATTGGTCTGGTCGCTCTGATGGTTACCATACTCAAGGAGTTGCTGTAGCTGTGTCCAATAAGCTGACCCCAATGATAATTGAGGTAACACCGGTCAACGAGCGTATTATGAGACTAAGGATTCGTCACTCTTTAGGTGTCATTTCCCTGGTCTCTGTACATGCTCCGGCTGAGGCGAGTGATCTCCCCATGAAGGACGCATTCTATGCCACACTCGAGTCTGTGGTTGTTCAGTGCCCCAGGCGAGATACACTTCTTGTCTTGGGGGATTTCAATGCATCGGCTGGAACTGATAGGGATGGTTATGAGACATGTGTTGGTCCCCATGGATCTAGAACTTTGAACCAGAATTGCATGAAGTTCCTTGACTTTACAAGAAGTCATGGACTGAGAGTGGCTGGTTCATGGTTTCAGTGCCCACAGGCTCATCACTGGACTTGGTATTCCAACGCTGGTGGTGTGGCAAAGGAGATTGACCATGCGCTCGTTGATGGTCGCTGGAGGATGATCCTGAACTGCAGGGTCTACCTGAGTGCTCAGTTCCTCAATACTGACAACAGGCTTGTTGTAGCAGCTCTGAAGTACAGTAATGTAATTTTTTTATCCAGATTACATCCAGTAATGTAATTATTTTTTATCTGTAAATCCAGAAGAATGGTACCATCCCAGCCTAGGCTGTATGTTGGCAAGCTCAAGGATGAGAGGGTAGTGGAGATTTGGGGTTTCTGGGTACTTTGGGGGATCCTGAAGAGTTGTGGAGTGCCTTCAAGACCACCGTCCTTGATGTTGCCGGTAGATGTCTTGGAACTCACCGAAGGGTGAAGAAGAATTTTGTCTCACAAGTGACACTGCATACCATTGACCAGTGTCGCAGGGCCAGGATAAATGGCAGAGCTGAGCTGTTCAGGGAGCTGAGGCATAAAACTGTGCGTGCACTAAGGGTGGACAAGGAGGCCTATGTGCGAGGAATCTGTGAGGGGGTAGAATATCACCTGTGGTCAAGTGATTCTCGTCCTGCTTACAAGGCAATTTGTGCATTGCATTCATCCAAGCCCATCCTTCGGTGTACTGCAGTTAGAGCAGAGGGTGGTGGGCTCTTGACATAGGAGTCAGAAGTGAAGGCCTGCTGGGCCTGTTACTTTGAGCAGCTGTACAAGGCTGAACAACCAGCTGTCAAGTTGGATATCAGTAGTGTTGCAATCCCGATTACTGACCCTTCAATCACCTGCGGTCCACCTTCCTTTGTGGAAACACAGGCTGCGGTGAACCGGTTGAAATGGGGTAAAGCTCCTGGGATCTGTGGCATCCATGCTGAACTTCTCAAGGCTGGTGGAAATGTTGCACTCCTTTTGTTGCATGCAGTTCTGCGCTCTGCCTGAAACACAGGCATCATCCCAATTGACTGGAAGAGGGGCCTTGTTGTCCCTCTCTGGAAAGGGAGGGGTGATCGCCAAGACTGCAACAACTAGCGAGGGGTGTCGCTGCTCTCAGTGCCGGGCAAAGTCTTTGCTTGGATAATTCTTGATTGGGTTCCCCACCATCTGCTTGAGCATCAGAATCCAGAGCAGTCAGGCTTTACACCAAAGAGGTCAATGATTGACCATGTCCTTGCTCTTCGGGTCCTCTCAGAATACAGAAGAGAGTTTCTCTTTATTGAATCCGACCACAATTTGGCTAAAGTCATGGATATAGTCACTGTGTGAATGCAAACTGCCAAGAGCCTGCATGCGATTTCTAACAAGTCAAAAGTTATCCAGCAAGACCCATTGGTTAACAATGTAACCTTTGGCTGCAAGCAAAAGTGTTTTAGCAAGCCACCAAATTCACCTCCACCTCCTGACATTTATGAATCTACCTGAAAGGTTGGGGTAACTTGTTGGCGTTGTGGTGGTAATCATCAAGTTTTCCAATGTCTGTACAGGAATTATACCTGTGACAACTGTGGTAAGCAGGGACACGTGAAGTGTCTTTGTTCTCGATCCAAGTCAAAGAACTTGCCTCCTGCTTATCACATTGGGGTGAACCCTGATGCAGCGGACGATCGGTCACAGAGCACAGCCTGCAGCTGAGAGTCAAGTGAGGAACTTTATGAGGTTTTCCCTGTTGGAACAAAGAGTTTCGATGTTCCAATTATAGTTGATGTAACAATCGATAAGATCCCGGTGAACATGGAAGTTGATACCGGCGCTTCCAGATCAATTATGAGCGAGAGCAAGGTCACCTCCATCAACCCTCTGAGAAAGGCTCTTGCACTCTGGCTTGTATCTACTGACTTGAGAACATACACCAAGGAGGTGGTTCCTGTAGTTTGGCTCCAGCTAATGCAACTGTAGGATATGGAAACAGCACTCATGTCCTACCACGACTGATAGTGCGTGGAGAAGGACCAACCCTCTTAGGCCGAGATTGGTTACGAATATTCAGACTTAATTAGAGTGACGTAAACAGAGTCCCCAACTCTGATGCTGATATGCTACCGTGCTCAACAAGTACCCTTGCCTGTTCAGCAATGGTGTTGGCACCTTTGCAGAGGCCAAAGTGAGGATTCATGTTTCTGCAGATGTTCAGCCATTGTTCTTCCATAAGGCCAGACTGTGCCCCACATGATGTGATCAATGATCGAATGTGAGCTTGATCGCCTGCAGAGTGAGGGCATCATCTCACCAGTCGAGTACTCCGACTGGGCAAGCACCTATCATTCCAATACTCAAAGCAGATGGAACAGTGCGCATTTGTGGTGACTACAAAACGGCGATCAACCACTATTCAAAGCTGGATGGCTACCCTTTGCCCAAAGCAGAGGATCTGTTCCCCACTCTCGTGGGTGGCCAGACATACACTAAGCTTGACTAGACCAATGTCTATGCTCAAATGGAACTGGATGATGATTCCAAGCCCTTTTCATGCATCAACACTCATCGTGGACTCTACATGTACAACAGAAAACTCATTTGCATACGCTCTGCTGCACCAATCTTCCAATGCAAGATGGAGACATGATTAAAAACTGCACCCAAAGACAGTCGTATTCCAGGACGACGTACTGGTGACTGGCAAGTCACAACATGAACACCTCGAGAACCTAAACAAAGTCCTCAATCGGCTGTCACAAGCTGGGTTACGCCAAAGGCATGAGAAGTGTACCTTTATGACAGGTGAAGTTGAATACCTGGGTCATCAAATCTCCTGTCAAGGCATTTTTCCCTCACCGAGCAAAGTTGAAGCAATTGTGAATGCACCAATGCCACAAAACATTTCAGAACGTCATACATTCCTGGGTATCTTGACCTACTTTGGTAATTTCCTGCCTCAACGAAGCAAACCGTCGAGCCTCTGCATCTTCTCCCCAGGAAAGACGTTGTCTGGAAATGGGAAGCTGCCCAAACAAGAGCATTCAAGGCCACTAAAACCATGCTTCCTCATCGCCGTTACTTGTCCATAAACGACCCATCAAGGAACTTATTCTCAGTTGTGATAGCTCTTCATATGGCATTGGATGTGCGTTGTTGCAAACAAATTGAACCGGTCATCACCAGCCTGTTGCAAATGTATCCCGAACCCGATCTGACACTGAATGTCGCTCTGCTTAAGTAGAACGAGAGGCATTAGCGTGTGTCTGAGGCACCTTAAAGATGCACCAATACGTCTTTGGAAGACATATTACCATTGAGACTGATCACAAACCATTGTGGTCTCCTGGGAGAACCAGAGCCATTCTGCCCGCATCATCAGGTCGTGTACAAAGTTGGGTGTTGACCCTTGCCGGTTATGACTATTCATTGGTTTACCCCGGGTAAGGAAATGTACTGTGCTGACGCGCCAGTCACTTGCCGCTTCCCGTAACCATCCCAGAACCTCCACAATCTAGTGATATCATTCATCTCATGGTTAACGTCGTTCACGATGAGGCGTCCGTAACCGCTAAGTAGATTGCTTGTGCTACCGATGGAACAGATTTGTCACAAATTAAACGCTGTGTTATGGCAGGTAATTGGGCATCACTACTGGAAGGGGTGAAACCGTACGTCATCCGGAAGGATGGGCTCTCTATTGGTGCAGACTTCCTGCTTTGGGGTAGCCAAGTGATCATTCCGCCTAAACTCCGTGGGAAAATTATCAGTGAACTCCACAATGCTCATCCAGTCATAGTCACCATGAAGACTATTGCCCGAGCCCATGTTTGGTTGCCTGGTTTGGACAGTGACATTGAGTCCAGTGCATGCCATTGTTAATGGCATGCCTTCTGGTGAAGCTCCCAAAATCTAGAATCACTGCTCACCTCCATTCATTAGTTCTCTTCCACCCCCCACCCTTTGGAACCAACTTCAATCTCATCCTTCCCTCCAGGTCTTCAAGATGGCTGTTTACCACCATGTAGCAGCTCTCTTAAAGATACGAATCCACGATCTTTTGTTCCCCCATTAACCCCACCCCAAGCCCACGTCCTTCCAAATTTCCAGTTTTTCCTTCCTGAAAGTTTACTTCTGTATCCTTCTTGTCCACAACTTACTTCCTTCACTACCCCTCATTCCTCATCACACCCATTGTTTGTACAGACAAGTCTCGCTCTCACTCTCTCTCTCTCTCTCTCTGTCTGTCTCTGTCTCTGTCTCTGTCTCTGTCTCTGTCTCTCTCTTCCTTTTGTTCTGTTGCATCCTGATCCATTCAGTGTTCTCACTCTTCCACAAGCACTTTTTCTGTTTACAAAAACAAGAGGGTGGCATCGCACTTTGGATTGTCAGTCTGGTATTTTGAATCCCTAAAATTTGCCAATTCTTCAATATTGCAAAAACATTCTTCAGCAAAGAGGAATCCATAAATTTAAGGAATTAATCTTCATTTTGAAGGTCCTAAAATGGAAAGTATGCAGTTCACTTGGGGAATTACGAATTGCATCCATGTTACATATTGGAGAATGAACAATTTATCTTGCATCATGCTCCTCAAAAACCCCTGTTCTACAATTTCAAGCATACGCATGAAATTGAGATTTCAACCACACCGTCTCGAAGTCGGTACTGGGATGCTTTGGCAAAAGGAGGTGTAATATTAACAGAGACCTTCTCACTAAATGTATGGAACACTATATGCAATCATCAATCCGTACTTCCAAATGCCTGAGAAATGCTTCTTTCTATACTTGGAACCATCATCGATCAAAATGCGGCCATTCGCTGAATCATGTAATTACCCACCATCATGACTTGGAAGATATCTGTCGGAGGAGAAACGATATATAGCACGATATCTCAAAAAGTTCCAGATGGATTAGGCCAAAACTTGGTGGATACGTTGGGTGTGTGACAAGAAAGAATTGATTCAACTTTGGTGAAGATCCAAATGCGGATCCGGATCTGGTGATTTTTAAAGTGATTCTTCACATTTGAGAGATCGTGCTAAACGAATATATAGCACGATATCTCAAAAAGTTTGGACGGATTCGAATGAAACTTGGTGCACCGGTTTGGTGTGTGACCAGGACGAATGAATTTGATTTTGATGAAGATCCGGATCCGGATCCGGATCCGACTACCATAATTTTAAAAGTGATTCTTCACCATTGAGAGATGGGGCTCAAAAACGATATATAGCATGACATTTCAAAAATGTATTGCACCCGATATGTTCTCATGGATCAGGCATTGTGTGGCGGAGGTATGTGCTCTACCGAGTGCCCTTCTCATTCATCCTAAATTATTAAGAGAAATGTGCTTGAAATTATAATCGTTGTCATCATTGTCATTAATTGCCAACTTCGGCACATCTTCCCTGGTGTCGTCATCCTGTTAGAAACAGTGGAAGCCATTATTTGGACCAAGTAAACCTATCTTATGTCTCGTGTTGCCTTAATGGTAAGGGCGGTAGGCTTGGGATCCTAGGATCCTGAGTTCAAATCCCACTCGGCTGTTGAATTAATACCAGGTGAGGTTGACTGCCTGTCATCCTTCCGATGTCGGCAAAATGAGTGCCAGCATGCTGGTATCCTGTGTTGGAGTGGTGAACCATCCAGGATTGTGCCCAATAGCCAAGGAGACTGCTTTGGCAGCACCAACTCTCTGCATGGAGTATGGTCCTGATGGAGTATGGATGGAAACTTATCTTCCTGCTTGCGGCTTCAATTTGGCCCCAATTGGGCCAATCACCATTTGGCCATCCCAGCGTCATGCCCCATGTGTTTGGGTGGTGGGTGACCAAGTGACATTCATGCATGTTTAAAATGTGACAATGATGTTGCCCTTAAAATGTAAAATAATTGCTCAGTGTGATACGTGAGATGTTGGTTGAATAGCTCATCACAATGAATGTTTGATTTGGAGAAGATGAGCAGAAACTTACTAAAAATGAGAGAGTTCATGGAGCATGATACCCCCCACACAGTGTTCAAGTTTATACAGTACTTCAATTTTTATAAAATAATGATTTTAAAGATTTTTTTTTTAATCTGGAAGTTAATGCTGGTGAAGCAGTCTTATACACTTCCCTTGTTCAGTACACTGTCATAAGATGTCATTAAATCACAGTTTAGGAGATTGAAGGTTTATTGATCACCATAGAATGCAGCGTCAATGAGCATCGTACTTTTGGGATTTCCGATTTCAAACCGCATTTTCGGTACTTTTCATTCAAATGGATACCGAGTGGTTATCAGTAGATGGAACTGGATGAGATTTGATATGCATAATCTTAAGGTGATTCCCTATCCGCTATATGACATCCATTTTGCTCTATATCTTATAGTTTCCATGCTATATCTCTATATCTTATAGCCATATTGGCGGCCTCTTCTTCACCCTGATACTATGCCCTCTCCCATACCATGACCACTTCCCAGGGGCTGTGCTTGACTGCTCCTATTACATACACCACCCTATAGAACATGTCCAAGTACTGCGAAACTTGAGGTTCTTGGAAGTATCGTCAAGGCGATTTGTGTTATACAGTGTTCAAGTATATAATTCAAATTAAATACAGGTATAAAGAGGTTTAAATGCATATAAATAAATTAATTTCCTTATTTTGCCGCCATTTTATCCAGTATGTATTACATCACCTGATCTAACATGACATGTTATATTAGTTATTCATGCCTGTTGTATGTGTCCTTTATGATATCCTTAAAAACAGTAAGTTTCCTGTTTGTAATGATTTTCGATTGTTTGACTGCCAGGCACGCAGACAGAGTAAAAATTTTTATCTCACTCCTCTCTAAACACGTGCGATCGGGACAAATTCAGAGCCAATATACGGTAAAACGAGAAACATATCTTCCTATTCATTTTCTGATTCATGTTCAAAATATAACATTCGACTTAAATAAGTTGTTCGTCAATCATAACTGATAAGACAGACAGACAGATGGATGGATGGACATGAACCAATTGCTTAACCCCGCTTTTTGCTTTGCATGCGTAGGGTAATAAAATGCCACTTTGACTGAAGGCATTCCATTTCAACGATGTTACATTTTTATTAGTGGTCTTTAATTCTTGAGCGAATAAACATTTAAAGGCTTGTTCAAAAAAGGAGCCCCAATGATTGCAGATGGGCCCAGAATTATTGTCACTGTGACCTCTATTGAAATTTGTCCCACCCATTGAAAACAGACAGGCCAAACATTTGAAGAGGAGAAGTTGGCTGGAACGCCACGGTATCATAATTCGGATGCCAAAGTCAACTGCAAACTCGAAATCAAGGGATGATTAACCGGAAGATGTTTTTCACTCATTTTTTGTTCCATGTTCAGATAGCTTTATCATTATACTTTTTGGTATTCCAATCGAAGCATTCGTCTCATCGTGGCGCTCTGGTGTAACCACAAGTTCTAAACTCCATACGTTGGGGATTGCTGTATCCATTTCACACTGATTCCCTTGCTTTTCATCAAATTCCATGTACAAGCTTCTGAATGAGGTGTAGACGCTCAAGGAAAACTCATATTTCATCCCGGACAAAAATCAAAGAATTCAATTTCGCATTCAGATTAAATTTTTTTTGTTATTTTCTTTGATTACTTTTCACTCGCATGAAATGCAAACAGCTTTTCAATGCATTGCATTTACTGTCCATCACAACATAAAAATATAACACCACTTTGATTTACACATGTACAATTTATTTTCTGTGCACGATTTAGGCTCATGGAAGAGCATGGTGAGCGAGGGTAAAAAGGCAACATGCTGACAATGTGGCAGTGGGGCTACAGTTGGACACAAGTAAGGAAATTAATATACATGAAAAGAGTATGGAGAGGAAGGGGAGGGGGGGGGTAGTAACCTGCAAGTAAGAGTATTGGGTTAGCTAGGGTTAATGGGGTAGAAAAGATCATGGGCATGGATGTGGGATGAAATTATATGGTGGTACACCTTTTAAAACTTAAAGCCCTGGAGGGAACAATGTAATTGAAGTGCCTGGGGAAGGCAGATCATCAAATGGGAGAAAATAGGAATAAATGTGTGAAGGTGAGTGGCAAGCCTGAATTTTGGGATGTTTGCTGGAAGGGAGATACCAGTCGAATGTGTGGATTCTGGAAAAACAATGGAGGGTCAAAGGGCCAAGAGAGTAGAGGGAGCTAAAATGGAGAAAAGGCTGTAAAGCAAACAGAGGCCACCTACCAGTCTGAAATGATGGGAGCAACATGCCTTGTGCTTCGATCTCAAAGAAGGAAATGACATTATTGTTGGCAGCTTTATCTTCCAGAGAATCCAGGAGCGACAGATGTGATGCTGGAGTGTCAGTCTATAGGAGAGAGCTGTTGTACTTCAATGAGCTATGAATAAAGGTCCTCCTTCGAGGTTGTGAGTAGTTCTGATTTTTCAAGGAATGACTTGGAATGGTGGACGATGTCCATTGTGCAGCTGGCTTTGGAGTTGAGCTTTACTATGTAGTCAGCCCAGGATAGGTCGTGGTGGATGGTGAGGCCAAGTAGTTCAAGGGACTGAACCTTTTCCATGTCTATCCATGGAAATAGATAGATATAGGTCCTTTGTTTGACAATGCTTGTGGAGTGAAAGAGTGTGATTGTCAGATTTACCAGGAGTGAAAGACATGTTCTGTTTGTCAAACTCCACATCAGCAAAGAATGATGCAGCTGCTATCTGGGCAGTTTTCATTCCTATTGCTGTTACGAGTGGAGTAAGTCAGAAAGCCAGGTCTGGATGCAGCTTTTAATGATGCAGAGAGTAAGCTGAGTAGGCAGAGGAGGATGCCAGACCATATTCAATGTCCGAGATAGGCCCAGAGAGACCGCCCAGACCTTTCTTTTGAGATTTGAGGCCACCAGCCATTGCTGAAAAAAGCAGCAAGCATGTCCAAAGTAGAATAACTGGGATGGAATCCAAACTGATGTTCATAGATCAGACTGTTTGAAAAGAAGAAAAACATTTAATCAACGATATAATAGATTCCATGACTTTTCTTGCAACTTGATATAAGCTTACTGGTCTGTAGTTGACAAGATCTGTTTTTGCACCTTTCATGGGAACAGAAGTGATGTTAGCTGACTTCCTACAGACATCAGGCAGCCAAAGGAAAAGGACAGGGTCAAGAGTGCAGACAGAGGAGAAGCAAGACCAGTAAAGTAATATTTGAGAACATTGGCACTGACGTTGCTGACCAGATTTGATATTGTATTTAATTTTATGATGTTGATTTTTCTTAATGATCCATTCCTGTTGCTAACTTTTAAACAAAAAAAAAGTTCAAACTTTTTTTTATTTGACTTTTAACAAATATATTTTGTTTTTAGCTTTGTGTTATAGTGGGGCAACTTAGCATAACAATTGTGCATTTTGTGAGGAAAGCACCAAATTTGGCACACTAGTAGCCTATCATATTATGAACAGATTTGGATATTGGGACATCTCAAAATTTTTGATGGCAGTGGAAAATGGCTGCCACAGCCATCAGCGGCTGAATTTGAGATGGCCCAATATCCAAATCTGTTCATAATATGTTAGGCTACTAGTGTGCCAAATTTGGTGCTTTCCTCACAAAATGCACAATTGTAATGCTATATTTAGCTAAGTTGCCCCAATATTACCAATAAAGTCTATTATATTCATATTTTAGTTCTAACGAAAGACAGATATTTCATCAGAAACACATATTTTGAGGATTCTTGGATTTTTGAAGCCTTTGAAAATGTCTGATTGGTCGACATAAAAACTTTTGAGGCCTACCAAAAAATCTGTCTTCAGTTACGGCCCTTGTTTGGCCACACTAGATTTAGAGACAATCACCGTGTTGACCTCTCAAGCAGTGAGATCATTTTTGATGAGTGAAGGGATTGGGCAGGAGCCTTCACCAGAGATGGACTTGATAAGGTGTCATCTTAACTTTGAGGGATGAAACTGGTTGGAGAGTTCAGCTTTGAGATGAGCAAGACGAAGATTTTTGGCTTGCCGAAGGAAGGACACATTTGTTGAAAGTTTCCATCAGTCGTGTTCACCCTCCATGCTGAGAAAGCCAGCTGTTTGACCATAATACTCTGCCCAGCAACATCAAAAGAACGAATAAAGATTTGGTTAACATGTCTTCAAGACCCGATCATTAATGGTCATAAACAACAGTCTTTTGTAACGTCGTATAAGCGAAAGATTTTTTTTTCCTGTTGTAGTATCCCTGGGCAGAGTGAAAATTGAACAAAGCATGAGCTCGTGTTTTCAGAAAAGTTGTCAGAGAAACATTCCTTTTCCTGCCACAGTAAGAATGTTATGTCAGTTCCACCTAAATGTTTTGTCACATGAGCAACTTTATTCATGTAACATTATTTTACATAATCTCCATTCTCTTCAAAATGCACTTCCTCTGATGGTCAACCAACCTTTTAATCCCCCCAGGCAAAAATGCTGCAGTTAGAACTGTAGTATATCAGAGTAGTACTCTCGTATACTATAGTCGGTAACAGGTCCTACTACAGTAGTCGGCAGGGAATTACTCCAGGAAAGGAATGCTATTTTTGCCTGGGGGCCAGCACAGAAGCTTTCCTTTTGAAGAGTAATTAACACAGTGGACATGGCTGTGCAAACCTCTACAGCAGATGCAAAATATCTTCCTCAAGCTTGCTGGATTTTATTTTTTTCTGTCGAAATTTTATTGGTGGAGTTGTGGCACATTTTATTACCCACTGCCACATTATCAGTGATCAATGCCAACATTTTAATTCCCAAAGCAAAACGAATTTATAGGACCAGATATATCGGTAAATAATGACATGGTATAGATGGAATTTTCCGATTACCGAGGTAGAACTTTTGGGATGACCCTCATAGAAATTGAGTAATGAGATTATGTACCACGCACATGCGAAGTGAAAAGCGGGGTTAAGCAATCGGTTCATGTCCATCCGCCCATCATGTCTGTCTATCTTATCAGTTTATGATCGAGGAACAAATTATTTGAATTGAATGGTATATTTTGAACACGAATCAGAACATGAACAGGATGACAAGTTTACCATTTTAACATATATTAGCTTTGAATTCGTCCCATTCGCACATGCGCGGAGAGGAATGAGGTAATATTGTCGTGTCCAGGTCAGTTAACACCAATGCTGTTACTCCCTCAGACGACGTTCCAAATTATGACGGACAACGCGTGCGAGAGTCATGAGGAGAGACACGAGAAACCTTAAAGCATTTAAACCCAACGGGTTTATTTCCCGATCCACAAACAATGAACACCAGGGATAATTGAACGCGATGGTTGTGACGATGGCGGGTTGTGGCGGGGAAGAAAAGGGGACACAAAATCGATAATAAATAATGAGGTACAATGAGGTAACAATGATTCAAAAGAAACTAAGGCACTTCACTGTGGACTCAGTCACAGACAGGAAGGGGACAAGACCAGAGGACTCAACTCTGGGGCAGTGGGATCAAGCAGGTGATGAGGAGGGATGAGGAGCAAGACAGTGAAGCAAGCAGACGATGGCCAGGATGATGAGAAGATGAAGCACATGAGCAGGTTGATGAAATTGGCAGAGGCAGGATGAACAGGCACAGGATGAGGACAGGCAGAGGCTGGCAGAGGCTGGCAGGCAGGATGACCTCAGAGAAAGCTCAGACTCAATTCTCCTTCGCGGTCATTTTTCCCATTGTGTTCCCCGTTCTCCTCAAACCAATTCTCCTCATCATACTGTTGCGGGCCGGCGGGGTCGGGTGAGAAGACCACGAGGTGGGGGAAGCTATGTCGATTCCCACCAGACTCTCCGGAATTGTAGGCTGTCGCACACGGATAATTCCGTGACGGGGTGGGTCGCTTAACCGACCGTGGACGCCAATAACTCAACCGCGTGACCGAGGGTCCTCCCGTCTATGGGTTAATCGGGTTACCTAATTAATGACGTGGTTTAACTACCGGGGAACCACGCCCTCGGTATGCCTTGTCCGAACCGGATCACTCTACCAGATCGGATCACTTTTCCGGATCGGATGTAGCCATGCGACACTGCCAAGGACGTACCAGCTAAAAGGAATGGATCATTGGGAATAAAGTCCCGGCTAAAGGAGGATGCGGACCATGCTGGACCAATGGGAGAAAAGACAAAAACGAGCAGGGAACATTCCTAATAATAATGATTTATTGACAAGCAAGCGAGGAAAGGTATGTGGCACAGTAAAATTTATTGGGGTGTGTAACGCAGGGATAGGGGAGAGATGGTGTGGTTGCGGTGACAACCAATACACAGCCAACTTACCAAGCAAAGACAGAGCAGACTTTGAGGCAAATTTTTATAACAGTAACAACAATAATGAAGTCTCTAATGACTTATCTTAAACGCAAACAATGGATCGGAGAGAAAGCTGCCCGTATTAGAGAGAAGAGAACGAGAGAGTGTGAGTAGAATAGCAAAAGTATCAAGAAAAATCAGTTCAAAGTAGACGGGGAAGAGAACAATCGATTATAATTGAATGACAGGCGCCGGCACACTCAGACACACACAGAAAAAGAAACCCAATGAGAAGGGACTTTTGCAGCCAGGGAGGGAGGGGGATGAGGTAATGCTCTCGGTACCTGAGCTTTCGGGGAGGGGATGCTCCGTGGTGCGATCCCGACAGTAGTCGCACTGTTCTCTGGCCCAAGCCGCACGTGTGGAGCCTGTGTTCTGAAGGAGGAGCTTGAGTGGAGAAGGGCGGAGTCCAGAGTGCGAGGGTGGAGTAGTGGGCAGAGACTAGAAGCAGAAGGCGAGGTCGAGGTCGTGTGCGCGGAGACGAGAAGCAGGAACACACCGCGTGAAAACACCCACACACACCACACAACCTGGATGGAGGAGCTTCTCCGTCTTTTATAGAGCCCGAAGCTCGGGGGAGGGGATCATGCCGAATTCGTCGTCATCGCCTGAATCGGGCACTTTGGCCCCGACCCCTCACGTGGTCCGCCAGCTTGGGCAGATGTTGGTGCAGCAGATCCTCCACGGCGGCGTGGCAGCCCGCCCACCTTACAGCGAAAACGCACATGACTCACCGCACATGTCGGGTTTCGGGTAGACGTTTGTGCAGCAGGCAGATTTACCTCAGGAGTGATCTGAGGGGAGGGTACCGTGGGTTGTCGTGGAAGCTCAAAGTGACAGTCCAGCACAACGCGAGCGCACGTCATGGATTTTGCCTCAGAAAAGAAAAGAAAGAGGAGAGTGGGAATGAAAGGAGGGGAAAATGATTTAATAACCCTAACTATTAGACGATCGCAACGAACACGACTCATCCCGCTAAACAAAAGGGAGGGAACTATCAACACGTATATTAATGGAATAGCTGTCTTGGGACACCTATCTGTTGTTTGCATGCGGTTCCGAGAACTGCAACACTACCCCCTCCCTTTTGCGGACTCAACCCGAGTCAACATTCGTATGGCATGCAGGTGTAGGTTCCCCAAGTACATTTTACCTACGGATCCCTGAGTGCGACATTTTGAATACATGTCCCAAAAATAAATAACCAAGTGCTTGCGTAACTAAACTAACAGACTCATTCGGACAACTTATTACATTGCCGGAAATTTGAACTAAACAAACAAACATGTGGTTTTGAACTATATACATTTCTAATATTTACATTACCCATGGCCAGGACCTGTGACTTGAGGAGAGAACAATAAAGGCAACATTCAGGGATGAGTGCAGCAGCAGGCAATCAATGACCAGGCGTCTTCAGGGCCTCAATGGTCCTTTGTTTGTTGGTTTTATTTTTTTTTCTTTTCCTGGCTGCTGGAGGCAACTCACCCTAACACGGCAGGCCACACGCCGTCTCACAGTCCATTTGAACTGGCCTTTATACAACAAGGAGATAGATGTCCGGGCTGCACAAATGCAGACCCCGGTAACGCGGCTGCCTGCAGGGCAGTCATTGCAAACACTTCCACACAGATGGTCCTGGCACACATGGGAAAGTTGAGTGACATGGCAAGGCAAATATAGGCATGGGCAGGTATAGCAAATGGAATCAAGGCAAAGGCAGATAAAGGCATGGCTAATGCAGACCAGGTAAGGTCCGATACAACAGGTCAGCACATGAAGCTGCCGGCCTTGATGTGGTCTCGTGAGGTTGTGGAGGGAGTGTGGTGGCATTGGCCGGTCCGAAGACGGGCTCGGTCCAACCCTACGGTCTCCCCCAACCTATTGCCTGTGCCTGTCTTTGTCCATACCCCCCCCCGCCCCCATTCGTTTGTCACAAAAAAAACACTAAATTTCGACATTTTATTTTTTTAATTGTTATAATTACGTGTGTCCAAGACCCTTATCGTCTATGTTCGGCTAACCTGTCCTAACTGTCTATTCCAATCCCTAAGATCCCTTTTGAAAGGATTGAGGAGAGACAAGTGAATCTGTCTCGAGGCCCAATGCAGCCTCAGAATATCTCCCACAGGTTTCAGAAATTTCCAAGGCGAGTCCAGCGGCCTAAGAACAGCGAAGGGATAGATGGTGCGAAGGGGTACACATTCCCATCTATCATAGCATTTATTAATTCAATCTATCCCGGCGGCTTTTCAACACGCCTGGCTCTTTAAACTATTGGTTCTAGCACCCCGATTCCCGTCGCCTGTGTTGGTGTTCGTTATTAATTTGGGCCTGGCCCGCAAATTTTCTCCATGCTCTTGCACAATTTCATGGCTGGGCAGCGTGGCTCCACTGACAGGTCGACCCACCTGTCAAGCTCGATCTTCGGCACCCCTGGGTCGCTGAAGCTGTCTCCGAGCCTATGAACAGGGGAATGCCCTTCCTGCATTTCCCCGTCGATGCTCAAGTGGCATTTTGGCGCTCCGGGTCCCTTTCCCGTGGGTACCCGTGCCCATTACACTAATTCGGTCGCTTGGACCCATGGCCTACTCTGGCCGACTACTTCGGTGCCTGGGTACTCCAGGAGCCAAGGGTGTTCGCATGCTAAGGCCCCTAAGTTACCCACTATTTTCTGAAAGAGCATCACCTGGGGCATCTTTTAGCGAGGGTAGACATTCTGTAACCGGCAGTAATCTTGCTAGGATGGTTTTGTAGCTATCGACCATACTGAAGAGTTTCCGCAAAAATTTGGGGTAGGGGAATTCAAATCTTCATAACTCAGTAAGGAAATGAGCTATTTGCATGAAATACCCCTCAAAATGTAGCTTATAGGGTATGCTACAAGATTAAAGTAAGAAAGATAAAATTGGGTCAAGGTCAAGGTCACCAGAGGTCAAGCAGTGACCTAATTTGACACTTGCTTAAAATCTGGGCCTTTAAAAACTTAAAATTACACCAGATCCCAGTTGTAAACTGTTTTATTCTTTTATTTGCAGATTCTAGTAGAGTACTACATAGGAAAGTTTTTAAAAATTATTTGAAGAAAAAAACTTATGTTTTAACCCCCTCAGGCCAAGACGAAAATATTGGAAAATCGCAAAAATGCCGTTTTTAAGCATTTTACCGCTAAAATTTGATATGATGAATTGTTCAATATACCAAAGAAAATCAGTTGCCGGTGACACAGGGCTTATCATGCAAACCCACAGGAGTAAAACTAAACAGTAAAAACATCCTCATTGCTGTTTCACTGAAGTTTCACAACCTAGGAAAGTTTTCTAATGAAAGTGGAGTGACATTCAAACACCGTGAAATCTGATTGAATCTATTCTGCATGATGATCTATCCTACATTCTTGCACCCCTTGCCTGAAGCTTGGCATTGACCGTAAGGGCAGCACCTGATGCCACGCTTCCCGCAGGAACAACTTTTTTGTGCACATGAAGTGCATGTGCATGGCATTGGAAAGTGATCTGGCAGCAAAATTTGATCCGCACTGGACCAGTAGGCCATCCTGTTCAAAGAAACCGAAGTCTTTGGATCAAGATGTGGATTATCCAAACAGTGGTCTGCATGTACGACACATAGACAGCCCTCTGAATATGGCCTCTGATCAATCTGCTGGTTGGTGGAAGGTCTAGGATTGTTTTGGAACTGTGGTGGAATACGTGGTATCTGAGGTGGTCCATTGTTTGACAATCACTTGGAGCTTTCAATGGATAGACCTGCACCAGAAATTCTTCCACTAGGTTGAAATCTGTATCATATGGATTCCTGGCAAAGTTCTGGAGAATTTTCAGGCTTGGCTTCAAACCCGCCGCTTTCGTTCCGAATTTACTTGTTGAGTCACCATCAGTCAGGTGATGAAGTGGATGATAACTTTGCACTTCTCTTGGGCCCATTCTAGTTGCCAACGTATGAGGGGAATATATCTTGTGGTGGTTGCAATGCCAGCTTTATCCACAATTCCTTTAACCCATGTGTCATATCTCCAGTGATGCAATCCAAGACTACCACATCTGTGTCATGAGAAAGCAAGAACAACTCGTTCTGCCCCGCAGTTGGTAGCATTAAGTGCATGTGGGATTGTTTCTACAATCGGCTTCTTCAATGTCGAGATCCAACTCTGGCACAGGGGTTGGGTCACTGCCATTGAAAATGCCCTGACATGGGTCAATATTGGGTGAGAATCCAATTCCACTCAAAACGATATCAGTCATTGGCCTTGGGTGTGCTAGTACATAGTTTCTCAAGAGTCCTGGAGCTTTGACTTGTTCGCAGATGATGCCCAGAAAGCGTCCATAGAAACTGGCAGTGGTGTCTCTTACAAATGACATTCAAATCAATTGGACTGCACCTTTGTCTTCTCTGACGTTCACTGTCTTTTACGGAGCCTTCCACGTATGTATCGAAGACGAAGTCAATACGATTGGAATCTTTACTCAGTCCATATGCACATCTGTAGGAACCGTGCACAAAGATCTCCAAACGTCTTCAAGGATGATGTGTTCATTTGGCGTAAACAACACATCACATCAACGATGCTAGCAGTTTTCATTTTTTCCATCTCTGGGGGCAGATAGTCTTTCTTCTTGTCTAAATGCTCATCCTCCAAGCCTTTGCAAAGTTCACTTTTATTTGGCTTCGACATAAGTCCTTTCTCATAAACAGGTAGCTTTTCTCAATTAAGTCATGCCTCAGCAGTTCCTTCATATCAATAATTCTCACTCTAGCAATGTCAAATATCTTTTGAGCTTTAGCAAGTTTTTTGCTTTCCTGTTCTCCACCTGTGCTTTCCTTTCTCTGGTTTCATTGATTTGAATGTCTTCAAGTTTATTCCTGTGGATTGGGTAACAGTGATTTTTCCTTTTTGACCAACCCGTTCACGGCGGAACTTGTCATAGAGATCGCTGGATTTAGTCTTGAAATTCAGAAGGTCATCACGGATTTCACTTGACACAATTTTCTTGGGTAAGACTGTTGTGCAACTTTGGCTGCACCACTGAATGTCTGCCTCAGACACACCTGCTGGGTTTTCATTCTGTTTGATGTATTCTATTACATCACGAGCTAACTTTTCAGAGTTCAACGTAGCCGAGACATTGAACTCATGACAAACTGTAAGTTCAGTACTTGGGAGTGAAACACCACTGATCTGCCGTTGAATATTGACCACTGCCAACATTTCATGATATATTATCTCCCACTGAGCAACGAATTTCTTCTTCTTGGTGCTACCTATGATTCCACTGGCACTCTTCATTAACATTCATTACTAACATGGTAAACAATTTTACTATTGTCGACCTGCTGAAGTCTATCATACACAACATCCTTTCGAATAGATGCTGCTTGAACAATCCGTTCTGTGCCCGTATCACTGCCTGTAGTATTAAGGTGTGGCTGATCCGTCTGAACAATGATGCATTTTTCTATATCAACAGGTGGATGTGGGCTTGGTGATGGTGTTGATCTCCTCAAGCGTTTAGTTGGTAAACTAGCCATCTCACACATGCACAGTGACCTGAAATCAACAGAGGAAATTTTCTTACTACCGACTCCGACATTCATTTTCAATGTGTACGCAATCTATCTGTGAAAACTGTACAGTACTTAAGATACTCATTCTGACATGCAATGCAACATCTTCTCATCTCTTCACATCAAATGCCCAATAGCTTTAAATTACATAAGAGAGTACCCACCCATGGGAGGCTACATGATGTATTTTAATCTAATCTATCCATCTACTCACCTAGAAATGCATGATTTTCATGAAAGAAACTTTGGAACTCTGATGAGTGGCTTCACGGACACACCAAAATGTACAGTGTAGAAAGTGAGGATTCCCCATAAAGGTGCTGACTCACTGATTCTCAGGCCCCAATGGCCCAATGCACAGGGAGTAAGGTCAGGTCACAGGCAGTAGGATAAAAACCTGTGAATGATAAGCTGAAATACGTTCAACACCATTCATTCAGCGCCTACCTCCTACCCCCTACCCCTGCCCCTTACCCCCAGGGACCCCCTGTTCCCCTCTAAACAGACATTATGATAAGTTCTTACTATTTAATCCTGTGTTTTATAAAGATTTAGGGGTTTATCTCTTTTGATACACTTTCAAACAGCCCACATAACTTGCCTAAAATCTTGAAAATTGCATTTTTTTCGATATTTTGACTTGAAAATAAAAGGGTTAACGTGTGTGTTTTTTTTCTTCAAA
>CM068960.1:91780261-91802307 GCA_035128595.1 Eptatretus atami
TGAGGAAGAGACAAGTGAATCTGTCTCGAGGCCCAATGCAGCCTCAGAATATCTCCCACAGGTTTCAGAAATTTCCAAGGCGAGTCCAGCGGCCTAAGAACAGCGAAGGGATAGATGGTGCGAAGGGGTACACATTTCCCATCTATCATAGCATTTATTAAACTCGGCCCTCCGGTGCACCCCTTTATAGCAGCCACTGCTTGTTGACTTCAAACTTGGATCTAAACATTGAGGAACAATTTGTTTGGTATTTTCAGCACAGATTAGTATGCAAGTTGTGGTGTTTCATTAACTCTACCGGCATGATAACGCATCTAAACTTGTCGGCCAAATAGGAAGACATATCCATAGAACACAATCATGCAATTCTTATGTCCGTATGTCAATTTGGCTGTTGAAATGACACTGGGATCAAAGTATTTTGATATTACTTACATGTTCAAACATGACGTAATAATTGCTCACCGTGAAGTTATTATAATTTTGATTAACACTTAAGCAAATTATTTTACCCTTCCACTGAGGACAATAACCGGTAGAGGCGATCAGGTCATAGTTGTCTGTCGTGGCACAGTCCACAGCAGACCATCTTGTACGGCCATGCCTTCAGCTGGCAATGATGTGAACTTCATTGACCTCATTCAAGGTGAAGGGAAACATGCAGAAGTCTCTCTCTCTGCGAACATATGGCGGCAAACTCGAGTTTTCACGCACTGCAAAGTTGCAATAAAATTTTGGATGCAGAACTTTAAAAATGATTAAAAAATGATGCTGCTATAAATAGGCCCAAACTGTCCTAATGAAATATTTAGTGATGACTTGCTATTGAGCGCACTTTTGCAGTGATAAAGTGTTGGGTGGTGTGAGTTTCTGTTCTCACGTTGTAGCGCCGAGATGACTCTTCGTCCGATTAGCGATGAACTGGAAGGACTGGGTCAACAAAATTGAGAAGTTTGATTTATCTTAACGACATTGGTTTTGCAGGCTACATGGTCAATAGGCAGAGTAAGGAGCTGGTAGTTTTCGAGCTGCCTAAGCTGCATATAATAGGATGCTGGCTCGATATGCAACTCTTTTAGCCGAGCATCAACATTTTTAAATATCCGATATTGTGAAGTGAGGCTGCTTATACCATTATTCAGCACCCGTCATCCTATTGTTTTGCAATGATTTTAACAATAATCTTCCAATAAAATACACTATTTCATTGGTAGTCTTTCTGGGTTGACAGTTTTTTGACTGCGATACGATTCCGGTGCTGTTACTTATCCATTGCAACCAACTAGACCATAAAGACTAAGAGGTCCACCGATGGGGTTGTAGCGATTATTAGACTTTCCCCCACCTCCCCAAGGGGGTTTTGCATCTTGTCGAACACTGTGTTGAGGTGTATATAGATAAGTTATCATGGCTTTCCATGGGGCAACCACCTTCCGGATGTAAAAATATGATAAAGACTGCAATACGTTTCGTCGAATTCTCCTCACAGTAGCAATTTACTTTTTAGCAGTCGCTATTAACTGACACAGAAGTTTTGAGGGAACTCGACCATGATTAGGTCGTTCTATCTTACGCGTGTCCACTCAGATGAACGGATCAGAGCTGTTTTGACTTGCTGGGGCCACCAGGTAAACGAATGGAACGGATCCTTTAGCTGACAAAGCTGTTACATGAGCTCTTATGTCAAGAATGATGGAGGTTGAAACGAGATGGAGAAGTTGAAGAATAATCAGTAGTTATGATAGTATGCATCGCATAACCATGGGTGCAACGGAATGTAGGTTTAAGCAGAGTCATGTTGACCCGCCATAGTTCCGAATGTCTCCTGTGCTGTGCTGTTGGCTGGTGCTGTGCTGAATGTTGTGCTGTGGTCCGAATTAAAACCTGTTGTCCCTACTTAAGAAACCTTGTCCTTGTTTGTCGAGTACATACGATTGCGCAGACGAGGAAAGTCTAGAATGTATATCCAGAGTATTGCAAGAATAACACAGTGGGCGGGGTGATTGGGGAAGGCCATACTGATTCAGTCTGAAGCAGTACTTTCGTGGCAAAAAAAATGACACAGATGATGATGTGCCTGAAAGGCAGCAGGATGACTGATGAGTTGTGTGTCGGGTTAGGAATGTTTGTGAACAGGGTAGTGCTGAGGTGTCGTCCGCACCTAAGAGCGGCGGTATCTCCTTAGGTTACATGAGGCGATCCCGTTCGGGGTGGGTGCGTGGTGTCATAGTCCCAAAGAGAGGATGATCATACTGTCCCACACGTGCGATTTGTCATGAGTCAAGCGTTGAACACGGATATAGCTAGCGAGCGCTCTGAGGTTCGGAGACTGGATTATTGGTGAGATCATGGCTGTGTTACACATACTATTGGTCTGGTCGCTCCTGATGGTTACCATAAACTCAAGGAGTTGCTGGAGCTGTGTCCAAATAAGCTGACTCCACATGAAATTGAGTGTGAAACACGCGGTGCACACCGAGCGGTATTATGAGACTAAGGATTCGGTACTCTTTAGGTGTCATTGGTCCTCAGATCTCTGTACAATGCCCCGGTCTGAGGCGAGTGATCCCTCACCAATGAAGGACGGCATTCTATGCCAACACTCAGTAGTCTCGTGGTTGATTCACTTGCTTGCCCTCAAAGGCGAGATACACTTTTTGTCCGTTGGGGGATTTCAATAGCATCGGCTGGAACTGATAGGGATGGTTAAGAAGACACTGTGTTGGGTTCTCGCACTATGGGATCTAGAACTTTGAAAACAGAATTGCGATGAGTTCCTTTGACTTCTACAACGAAGTCCATGACTGAGAGATGGCTGTTGTTCATGGTTTCAGTGCCCCACCAGGCTCAATCAACTCGAGCTTGGTAGAACTGTCTCAATCGCTGGTGGTGTGGCAAACTGGTATGATGATACCATATTGCTGCTCTAGCCTCTGATGGTCGCTGGAGGATGAATCCTGAACTGCAAGGGTCTAGCCTGAGTGACTCAGTTCTAATCACTGACAACAGCTTGTTGTAAGGCAGCATCTAGAAAGTACAGTAATTTGTATTTTTTTATTCCAGATATTATCAATCCAGTATGAGAAGATTATATTTATTATCTGTAAATCCAGAAGAATTGGTAAACCATCCCAGCCTGGCATGTATGTTGGGCTAAGCTCAAAATGAGGGGTAGTGGAGATTTGGGGTTTCTGGGTACTTTGGGATGCCTGAAGAGTTGTGGAGTGGCTCCTTCAGACCACCGTCTTGATGTTCGGTAGAGTCTTGGGAAACTCTACCGAAGGGTGAAGAGGAGATTTTGGTCTCACAAGTGACACTGGCAGTACCATTGACGCAGTGGTCAGCAGGCCAGGATAAAATGGCAGAGCTGAGCTGTTCAGGAGCGAGGATAAACTGTGCGTGCACTAAGGTGGACAAAGGAGGGCCTATGTGCGAGGAATCTGTGAGGGGTAGAATACAACCTGTGGTCAAGTGATTTCTCGTCCTGCTTACAAGCAATTTGTGCATATTGCATTCATCCAAGCGCTCCTTCGGTGTACTGCAGTTGAAGAGCAGAGGGTGGTGGGGCTCTTGACATAGGAGTCAGAAGTGAAGGCCCTGCTGGGCTGTTACATTTGGAGCAGCTGTACAAGGCTGAACAAACCAGGCTGTCAAGTTGGATGATCAGTAGTGTTTGCAAATCCCTGATTAACTGACCCTTAATCAACCTGCGGTCCACCTTCCTTTGTGGAAACACAGGCTGCGGTGAACCGGGTTGAAATGGGTAACGCATCCTGGGATCTGTGGCATCCATTGCTGAACTTCTCAAGGCTGGTTGAAATTGTTGCACTCCTTTTTGTTGCATGCAGTTCTGCCGCATCTGCATGAAAGCAATCAGGCGATCAATCGTCAATTGACTGGAAGAGGGGCCCGTTGTGTCCGCTCTCTGGAAAGGGAGGGGTGATCGCCAAGACTGGCAACAACTAGCGAGGGGTGTTCGCTGCTCTCAGTGCCGGGCAAAGTCTTTGCTTGGATAAATTCTTTGATTGGGTTTCCCCACCAATCTGCTTGAGCATCAGAATCCAGAGCAGTCAAGGTTTACACCAGAGTCATGTATTGACCATCAGTTCCTTGCTCTCGGGTTCTCTCAGAATACAGATAGAGAGTTTCTCTTTTATTGAATCCGACCACATTTTGCTAAAGTCATGGATATAGCACTGTGTGAATGCAAACGCAAGCACTGCATGCGATTTCTCTAACAGTCAAACAGTTATCAAGCAGCAGACCCATATGGTTAATCAATGTAACCTTTGGCTGCAAGTCAATAATGTTTTAGCAAAGCCAGCCAAATTCACCTCTGCCACCTCCTGAATTTATTGAATCTACCTGAAAGGTTGGGGTAAACTTTGTTGGCGTGTGGTGGTACACCATCAGTTTTCCAAATGTCTGTACAAGGAAATTTACCTGTGACAACTGTGGTAGCAGGGACACGGTGAAAGTGTCTTTGGTTCTCGATCCAAGTCAAAGAACTTGTTTCCTGCTAATCAAGCTTGGGGTGAACCCTGATGACAGCGACGATCGGTCACAGAGCACATGCCTGCAGCTGAGAGCAAGGTGAGGAAATTTATGAGGTTTTCCCTGTTGGAAACAAAGAGTTTTCGGATGTTCCAATTATAGTTGATGTAACAATCGATAAGATCCCGGTGAACATGGAAGTTGAATACACGGCGCTTCCAGTCAATTATGAAGCGGAGAGCAAGGTCACCTCCCATTCAACCGCTCTGAGAAAGGCTCTTGCACTCTGGCTTGTATCTACTGACTTGAGAAATATACACCATGGAGGTGGTTCCTGTTAGTTGGCTCAGCTAAGTAACTGTAAGGATATGGAAACAGCACTCAAGTCTACCACGACTGATTAGTGCGTGGGAAGGACCAAAACCTCTTAGGGCGAGATTGGTTACGAATATTTAGACTTAATTAGAGTAACGTAAACAGAGTCCTCCAACTCTGATGCTGGATATGCTACCGTGCTCAACAAGTACCTGCTGTTCAGCAGTGGTGTATGGCACCTTTGCAGAGGCCAAAGTGAGGGAATTCCATGGTTTTCTGCAGATGTGTCAGGCCAATGCTCCTTCATAAGGCCAACCTGTGCCCCACATGATGTGAATCATTTGATTCGAAATGTGAGCTGACCGCCTGCAGAGTGAGGGCATCATCTCACCAGTCGAGTATTCCGACTGGGCAAGCAGCCTATCATTCCCAGATACTCTCAAAGCGATGAAACAGTGCGCATTTGTGGTTGACTACAAAAGGCGATCAACCACTATTCATTCAAAGCTGGATTGGTACCCTTTGCCGCAAAGCAGAGGATCTGTTCTGCACTTCGTGGGTGGCCAAGACATAGCACTAAGCTTGACCTAGGAAAAAACCAAAATGGTCTAAATGGGCCTCAATGGGAAACTGGAAATGAGATTCCCAAGCCTTTTCTGAATCAACTACTCATCGTGGACTCTACATGTACAACAGATACTCATTTGGCTATACGCTCTGCTGCACCAATCTTCCAATGCAAGATGGAGACATATTAAAAACTGCATACCCAAGACAGTCGTATTCCCAGGACGACGTACTGGTGACTGGCAAGTCCACAACAATGAACACCCGAGAACCTAAACAAAGTCCTCAATCGCTGGTCACAAGCTGGGTTACGCCATGAAGGCAATGAGAAGTGTACCTTAATGACAGGTGAAGTTGAATACTGGGTCAATCAAATCTCCGCTGTCAAGGCATTTTTCCCTCACCCGAGCAAAAGTGAAGCAATTGTGAATGCACCAATGCCACAAAACATTTCAAGACAGTCATACATTCCTAGGGTATCCTTGACCTACTTTGGTAATTTCCTGCCTTCAACGAAGCATAAACGCGTTCGAGCCTCTGCATCTTCTCCGCAGAAAGAACGTTGTCTGGAAATGGAAGCTCCAAACAATGAGCATTCAAGGCCACTAAAAACCATGCTATCCTCATCGCCTTACTTGTCGCAATAAACGACACATCCAAGGGAACTTAATTCCTCAGTTGTATAGCTCTTAATATGGCATTGGGGATGTGCGTTGCTTGCAACAATTGAACCGGTCATTCACCGAGCCTGTTGCAAATGTATCCGAACCCGATCTGACACTGAATGTCGCTCTGCTTAAGTAGAACGAGAGGCATTAGCGTGTGTCTGAGGCACCTTAAAGATGCACCCAATACGTCTTTGGAAAGACATATTACATTGAGATGATCACAAACCATTGTTAGGTTGCTCCTGGGAGAACCAGAAGCCATTCTGCCCGCATCATCAGGTCGTGTTACAAGTTGGGTGTTGACCCTTGCCGGTTATGAACTATTCATTGGTTTACCGCCCGGGTAAGGAAATGTACTGTGCTGACGCGCTCAGTCACTTGCCGCTTCCCGTAACCATCCCAGAACCTCCACAATCTAGTGATATCATTCATCTCATGGTTAACGTCGTTCACACGAGAGAGGCGTCCGTAACCGCTAAGTAGATTGCTTGTGCTACCGATGGAAATCCAGATTTGTCACAAATTAAACGCTGTGTTATGGCAGGTAATTGGGCATCACTACTGGAAGGGGTGAAACCGTACGTCATCCGGAAGGATGGGCTTCTATTGGTGCAGACTTCCTGCTTTGGGGTAGCCAAGTGATCATTCCGCCTAAAACTCCGTGGGAAAATTATCAGTGAACTCCACAATGCTCATCCAGTCATAGTCACCATGAAGACTATTGCCCGAGCCCATGTTTGGTTGCCTGGGTTTGGACAGTGACATTGAGTCCAGTGCATGCCATTGTTAATGGCATGCCTTCTGGTGAGCTCCCAAAATCTAGAATCACTGCTCACTCCATTCATTAGTTCTCTTCCACCCCCCCCCTTTGGAACCAACTTCAATCTCATCCTTCCTCCAGGTCTTCAAGATGGCTGTTTACCACCATGTAGGCAGCTCTCTTAAAGATACGAATCCACGATCTTTTGTTCCCCATTAACCCCACCCCAGCCCACGTCCTTCCAAATTTCCAGTTTTTCCTTCCTGAAAGTTTACTTCTGTATCCTTTCTTGTCCACAATTACTTCCTTCACTACCCCTCAATTCCTCATCACACCCATTGTTTGTACAGACAAGTCTCGCTCTCACTCTCTTCTCCTCTCTCTCTGTCTGTCTCTGTCTCTGTCCTGTCTCTGTCTCTTGTCTCTCTCTTCCCTTTTGTTCTGTTGCATCCTGATCCATTCAGTGTTCTCACTCTTCCACAAGCACTTTTTCTGTTTACAAAAACAAGAGGGTGGCATCGCACTTTGGATTGTCAGTCTGGTAATTTTGAATCCCTAAAATTTGCCAATTCTTCAATATTGCAGAAAACATTCTTCAGCAAAAGGAATCCATAAATTTAAGGAATTATAATCTTCATTTTGAAGGTCCTAAAATGGAAAGTATGAGTTCACTTGGGGAATTACGAATTGCATCCATGTTACATATTGGAAATGAACAATTTATCTTGCATCATGCTCCTCAAAAACCCCTGTTCTACAATTTCAAGCATACGCATGAAATTGAGATTTCAACCACACACGTCTCGAAGTCGGTACTGGGATGCTTTGGCAAAAAGGAGGTGTAATATTAACAGAGACCTTCTCACTAAATGTATGGAACACTATATGAATCATCAATCCGTACTTCCAAATGCCTGAGAAATGCTTCTTTCTATACTTGGAACCATCATCGATCAAAATGCGGCCATTCGCTGAATCATGGTAATTACCCACCATCATGACTTGGAAGATATCTGTCGGAGGAGAAACGATATATAGCACGATATCTCAAAAAGTTCCAGATGGATTAGGCCAAAACTTGGTGGATACGTTGGGTGTGTGACAAGAAAGAATTGATTCAACTTTGGTGAAGATCCAAATGCGGATCCGGATCTGGTGATTTTTAAAGTGATTCTTCACAATTTGAGAGATCGTGCTAAAACGAATATATAGCAGCGATATCTCAAAAAGTTTGGACGGGATTCGAATGAAACTTGGTGCAGCCGGTTTGGTGTGTGACCAGGACGAATGAATTTGATTTTGTGAAGATCCGGATCCGGATCCGGATCCGACTACCATATATTTTAAAAGTGATTCTTCACATTGGAGATGGGGCTCAAAAACGATATATAGCAATGACATTTCAAAAATGTATTGCACCCGATATGTTTCTCATGGATCAGGCATTGTGGTGGCGGAGGTATGTGCTCTACGAGTGCCCTTCTCATTCATCTAAATTATTAAGAGAAATGTGCTTGAAATTATAATCGTTGTCATCATTGTCATTAATTGCAACTTCGGCACATCTTCCCTGGTGTCGTCATCCTGTTAGAAACAGTGGAAGCCATTATTTGGACCAATAAAGCTATCTTATGTCTCGTGTTCCTTAATGGTAAGGGCGGTAGGCTTGGGATCCTAGGATCCTGAGTTCAAATCCGCACTGGCTGTTGAATTAATACCAGGTGAGTTGACTGCCTGTCATCCTTCCGATTCGCAAAATATGAGTGCCAGCATGCTGGTAATCCTGTGTTGGAGTGGTGAACCATCCAGGATTGTGTCCCCAATAGCCAAGGAGACTGCTTTTTGGCAGCACCAACTCTCTGCATGGATATGGTCCTGATGGGAGTATGGATGGAAACTTATCTTCCTGCTTGCGGCTTCAATTTGGCCCCAATTGGGCCAATCACCATTTGGCCATCCATGCGTCATGCCCATGTGTTTGGGTGGTGGGTGACCAAGTGACATTCATGCATGTTTAAAAATGTGACAATGATGTTGCCTTAAAATGTAAAATAATTGCTCAGTGTGATACGTGAGATGTTGGTTGAATAGCTCATCACAAATGGAATGTTTGATTTGGAGAAGAATGAGCAGAAACTTACTAAAAATGAAGGTTCATGGAGCATGATACCCCCCACACAGTGTTCAAGTTTATACAGTACTTCAATTTTTATAAAAATAATGATTTAAAAGATTTTTTTTTTTAATCTGGAAGTTAATGCTGGTGAAGCAGTCTTATACACTTCCTTGTTCAGTACACTGTCATAAGAATGTCATTAAATCACAGTTTAGGAGATTGAAGGTTTATTGATCACCATAGAATGCAGCGTCAATGAGCATCGTACTTTTGGGATTTCCGATTTCAAACCGCATTTTCGGTACTTTTCATTCAAATGGATACGCGAGTGTTATCAGTAGATGGAACTGGAATGAGATTTGATATGCATAATCTTAAGGTGATTCCCTATCCGCTATATTGACATCCATTTTGCTCTATATTCTTATAGTTTCCATGCTATATCTCTATATCTTATAGCCATATTGGCGGCCTCTTCT
This sequence comes from Eptatretus atami, assembly GCA_035128595.1. Classification (NCBI taxonomy): domain Eukaryota; kingdom Metazoa; phylum Chordata; class Myxini; order Myxiniformes; family Myxinidae; genus Eptatretus; species Eptatretus atami. The sequence goes on from CM068960.1 coordinate 91,789,661, forward strand.
TCACCCTCTGATACTATGCCTCTCCCATACATGACCACTTCCCAGGGGCTGTGCTTGACTGTCCTATTAACATACACCACCCTATAGAACATGTCCAAGTACTGCGAACTTGAGGTTCTTGAAGTATCGTCAAGGCGATTTGTGTTATACAGTGTCAAGTATATAATTCAAATTAAATACAGGTATAAAGAGGTTTAAATGCATATAATATAAATTAATTTCCGTTATTTTGCCGCCATTTTATCCAGTATGTATTACATCCCTGATCTAACATGACATGTTATATTAGTTATTCATGCCTGTTGTATGTGTCCTTATGATATCCTTAAAAACAGTAAGTTTCCTGTTTGTAATGATTTTCGATGTGTTTGACTGCCAGGCACGCAGACAGAGTAAAAATTTTTATCTCACTCCTCTCTAAACACGTGCGATCGGGACAAATTCAGAGCCAATATACGGTAAAAACGAGAAACATTCTTCCTATTCATTTTCTGATTCATGTTCAAATATAACATTCGACTTAAAATAAGTTGTTCGTCAATCAAACTGATAAGACAGACAAGACAGATGGATGGATGGACATGAACCAATTGCTTAAACACCGCTTTTTGCTTTGCATGCGTAGGGTAATAAAATGCCACTTTGACTGAAGGCATTCCATTTCAACGATGTTACATTTTATTAGTGGTCCTTTAATTCTTGAGCGAATAAACATTTAAAGGCTTGTTCAAAAAGGAGCCCCAATGATTGGCAGATGGGCCCAGAATTATTGTCACTGTGACCTCTATTGAAATTTGTCCCCACCAATTGAAAACAGACAGGCCAAACATTTGAAGAGGGAAAGTTGGCTGGAACGCCACGGTATCATATATTCGGATGCCAAGTCAACTGCAAACTCGAAATCAAGGGATGATTAACCGGAAGAATGTTTTTCACTCATTTTTTGTTCCTGTTCAGATAGCTTTTTATCATTATACTTTTTGGTATTCCAAATCGAAGCATTCGTCTCATCGTGGCGCTCTGGTGTAACCACAAGTTCTAAACTCCATACGTTGGGGATTGCTGTATCCATTCACACTGATTCCCTTGCTTTTCATCAAATTCCATGTAACAAGCTTCTGAATGAGGTGTAGACAGCTCAGGAAAAACTCACTATTCATCCGGACAAAAATCAAAGAATTCAATTTCGCATTCAGATAAATTTTTTTGTTATTTCTTGATTACTTTTTCACTCGCATGAAATGCAAACAGCTTTTCAATGCATTGCATTTACTGTCCATTCACAACTAAAAATATAAACACACTTTGAATTTACACATGTACAATTTATTTTCTGTGGCACGATTTAGGCTCATGGAAGAGCATGGTGAGCGAGGGTAAAAAGGCAACATGCTGACATGTGGCAGTGGGGCTACAGTTGGACACAAGTAAGGAAATTAATATACATGAAAAGAGTATGGAGAGGAAGGGGAGGGGGGGGGGGTAGTAACCTGCAAGTAAGAAGTATTGGGTTAGCTAGGGTTAATGGGGTAGAAAAGATCATGGGCATGGATGTGGGATGAAATTATATGGTGGTACACCTTTAAAAACTTAAAGCCCTGGAGGAACAATGTAATTGAAGTGCCTGGGAAGGCAGATCATCAATGGGAGAAAATAGGAATAAATGTGTGAAGGTGGAGGGCAAGCCTGAATTTTGGGATGTTTGCTGGAAGGGAGATACCAGTCGAATGTGTGGATTCTGGAAAAACAATGGAGGGTCAAAGGGCCAAGAGAGTAGAGGGAGCTAAAATGGAGAAAAGGCTGTAAAGCAAACAGAGGCCACCTACCAGCTGAAATGATGGGAAGCAACATGCTTGTGCTTCGATTCTCAAAGAAGGAAATGACATTATTGGTTGGCAGCTTTATCTTCCAGAGAATCAGGAGCGACAGATGTGATGCTGGAGTGTCAGTCTATAGGAGAGAGCTGTTGTACTTCAATGAGCTATGAATAAAGGTCTCCTTCGAGGTTGTGAGTAAGTTCTGATTTTTCAAGGAATGACTTGGAATGGTGGACGATGTCCATTGTGCAGCTGGCTTTGGAGTTGAGCTTTACTATGTAGTCAGCCCAGGATAGGTCGTGGTGGATGGTGAGGCCAAGTAGTTCAAGGGACTGAACCTTTTCCATGTCTATCCATGGAAATAGATAGATATAGGTCTTTGTTTGACATGCTTGTGGAGTGAAAGAGTGTGATTGTCAGATTTACCAGGAGTGAAAGACATGTTCTGTTTTGTCAAACTCCACATCAGCAAAGAATGATGCAGCTGCTATCTGGGCAGTTTTTCATTCCTATTGCTGTTACGAGTGGAGTAAGTCAGAAAGCCAGGTCTGGATGCAGCTTTTAATGATGCAGAGAGTAAGCTGAGTAGGCAGAGGAGGATGCCAGACACATATCAATGTCCGATGATAGGCCCGAGAGACCGCCCAGACCTTTCTTTTGAGATTTGAAGGCCACCAGCCATGCTGAAAAAAGCAGCAAGCATGTCCAAAGTAGAATAACTGGATGGAATCCAAACTGATGTTCATCAGATCAGACTGTTTGAAAAGAAGAAAAACATTTAATTCAACGAATATAATAGATTCCATGACTTTTCTTGGCAACTTGATATAAGCTTACTGGTCTGTAGTTGACAAGATCTGTTTTTTGCACCTTTCATGGGAAACAGAAGTGATGTTAGCTGACTTCCTACAGACATCAGGCAGCCAAAGGAAAAGGACAGGGTCAGAGAGTGCAGACAGAGGAGAAGCAAGACCAGTAAAGTAATATTTGAGAACATTGGCACTGAACGTTGCTGACCAGATTTGATATATTGTATTTAATTTTATGTGTTGATTTTTCTTAATGATCCATTCCTGTTGCTAACTTTAAACAAAAAAAGTTCAAACTTTTTTTTATTTGACTTTTAACAATATATTTTGTTTTTAGCTTTGTGTTATAAGTGGGGCAACTTAGCATAACAATTGTGCATTTTGTGAGAAAGCACCAAATTTTGGCACACTAGTAGCCTATCATATTATGAACAGATTTGGATATTGGGACATCTCAAAATTTTTGATGGCAGTGGAAAATGGCTGCCACAGCCATCAGCGCTGAATTTGAGATGGCCCAATATCCAAATCTGTTCATAATATGTTAGGCTACTAGTGTGCCAATTTGGTGCTTTCCTCACAAAATGCACAATTGTATGCTATATTTAAGCTAAAGTTGCCCCAATATTACCAATAAATGTCTATTATATTCATATTTTAAGTTCTAACGAAAGACAGATATTTCATCAGAAACACATATTTTGAGGATTCTTGGATTTTTGAAGCTTTGAAAATGTCTGATTGGTCGACATAAAAACTTTTGAGGCCTCCAAAAAATCTGTCTTCAGTTACGGCCTTGTTTGGCCACACTAGATTTAGAGACAATCACCGTGTTGACTCTCAAGCAGTGAGATCATTTTTTGATGAGTGAAGGGATTGGGCAGGAGCCTTCACCAGAGATGGACTTGATAAGGTGTCATCTTAACTTTGAGGGATGAAACTGGTTGGAGAGTTCAGCTTTGAGATGAGCAAGACGAAGATTTTTGGCTTGCCGAAGGAAGGACACATTTGTTGAAAGTTTCATCAGTCGTGTTTCACCCTCCATGCTGAGAAAGCCAGCTGTTTGACCATAATACTCTGCCCAGCAACATCAAAAGAAACGAATAAAGATTTGGTTAACATGTCTTCAAAGACCCGATCAATTAATGGTCATAAACCAACAGTCTTTTGTAACGTCGTATAAGCGAAAGATTTTTTTTTCTGTTGTAGTATCCTGGGCAGAGTTGAAAATTGAACAAAGCATGAGCTCGTGTTTTCAGAAAAGTTGTCAGAGAACATTCCTTTTCCTGCCACAGTAAAGAATGTTTAGTCAGTTCCACCTAAATGTTTTGTCACATGAGCAACTTTATTCATGTAACATTATTTTACAAATCTCCATTCTCTTCAAAATGCACTTCCTCTGATGGTCAACCAACCTTTTAATCCCCCCAGGCAAAAATGCTTGCAGTTAGAACTGTAGTATATCAGAAGTAGTACTCTCGTATACTTATAAGTCGTAACAGGTCCTAATACAGTAGTCGGCAGGGGAATTACTCCAGGAAGGAATGCTATTTTGCCTGGGGGCCAGCACAGAAGCTTTCCTTTTGAAGAGTAATTAACACAGTGGATATGGCCTGTGCAAACCTCTACAGCAGATGCAAAATATCTTCCTCAAGCTTGCTGGATTTTTTTTTTCTGTGTCGAAATTTTATTGGTGGAGTTGTTGGCACATTTTATTAACCACTGCCACATTATCAGTGATCAATGCCAACATTTAATTCCCAAAGCAAAACGAATTTATAGGACCAGATATATCGGTAAATAATGACATGGTAATAAGATGGAATTTTCCGATTACCGAGGTAGAACTTTTGGGATGACCCTCATAGAATTGAGTAATGAAGATTTATGTACCACGCACATGCGAAGTGAAAAAGCGGGTTAAGCAATCGGTTCATGTCCATCCCGCCCATCATGTCTGTCTATCTTATCAGTTTATGATCGAGGAACAATTATTTTTGAATTGAATGGTATATTTTGAACACGAATCAGAACATGAACAGGATGAACAAGTTTACCATTTTAACATATATTTAGCTTTGAATTCGTCCCATTCGCACATGCGCGGAGAGGAATGAGGTAATATTGTCGTGTCCAGGTCAGTTAACACCAATGCTGTTACTCCTCAAGACGACGTTCCAAATTATGACGGACAACGCGTGCGAGAGTCATGAGGAGAGACACGGAAACACTTAAAGCATTAAACCCACGGGTTTATTTTCCGACCACAAACAATGAACACCAGGGATAAATTGAACGCGATGGTTGTGACGATGGCGGGTTTGTGGCGGGGAAGAAAAGGGGACACAAAATCGATAATATAATGAGGTACAATGAGGTAACAATGATAAAAGAAACTAAGGCACTTCACTGTGGACTCAGTCACAGACAGGAAGGGGACAAGACCAGAGGACTCAACTCTGGGGCAGTGGGATCAAGCAGGTGATGAGGAGGGATGAGGAGCAGACAGTGAAGCAAGCAGACGATGGCCAGGATGATGAGAAGATGAAGCACATGAGCAGGTTGTATGAAATTGGCAGAGGCAGGATGAACAGGCACAGGATGAGGACAGGCAGAGGCTGGCAGAGCTGGCAGGCAGGATGACCTCAGAGAAAAGCTCAGACTCAATTCTCCTTCGGCGGTCATTTTTCCCATTGTGTTCCCCGTTCTCCTCAAACCAATTCTCCTCATCATAACTGTTGCGGGCCGGCGGGGTCGGGTTGAGAAGACCACGAGGTGGGGAAGCTATGTCGATTCCCACCAGACTCTCCGAATTGTAGGCTGTCGCACACGGATTCGTAATATCGTACGGGGTGGGTCGCTTAACCGACCGTGGACGCCAAAATCTCAACCGCGTGACCGAGGGTCCTCCCGTCTATGGTTAATCGGGTTACCTAATTAATGACAGTGGTTTAACTACCGGGGAACCACGCCCTCGGTATGCCTTGTCCGAACCGGATCACTCTACCAGATCGGATCACTTTTCCGGATCGGATGTAGCCATGCGACACTGCCAAGGGACGTACCAGCTAAAAGGAATGGATCATTGGGAATAAAGTCCCGGCTAAAGGAGGATGCGGAACCATGCTGGACAATGGGAAGAAAAGACAAAAACGAGCAGGGAACATTCCTAATAATAATGATTTATTGACAAGCAAGCGAGGAAAGGTATGTGCACAGTAAAAATTTATTGGGTGTGTAACGCAGGGATAGGGGAGAGATGGTGTGTGCGCAACAATACAAGCAACTTACGAAAGCAGACAGAGCAGACTTGAGGCAAAATTTAAACAGTAACAACAATAATGATCTTCTACTTAACAGACAGGCGCCACACTCAGACACACACAGAAAAAGAAACCCCAATGAGAAGGGACTTTTGCAGCCAGGGAGGGAGGGGGATGAGGTAATGCTCTCGGTACCTGAGCATTTCGGGAGGGGATGCTCCGTGGTGCGATCCCGACAGTAGTCGCACTGTCTCTGGCCAAGCCGCACGTGTGGAGCCTGTGTTCTGAAGGAGGAGCTTGAGTGGGAGAAGGGCGGAGTCCAGAGTGCGAGGGTGGAGTAGTGGGCAGAGACTAGAAGCAGAAGGCGAGGTCGAGGTCGTGTGCGCGGAGACGAGAAGCAGGAACACACCGCGTGAAAACACCCACACACACCACACAACCTGGATGAGGAGCTTCTCCGTCTTTTATAGAGCCCGAAGCTCGGGGGAGGGGATCAATGCCGAATTCGTCGTCATCGGCCTCGAATCGGGCACTTTGCCCCGACCCTCACGTGGTCCGCCAGCTTGGGCAGATGTTGGTGCAGCAGATCCTCCACGGCGGCGTGGCAGCCCGCCCACCTTACAGCGAAAACGCACATGACTCACCGCACATGTCGGGTTTCGGGTAGACGTTTGTGCAGCAGGCAGATTAACCATCAGGAAGTGATCTGAGGGGAGGGTACCGTGGGTTGTCGTGGAAGCTCAAAGTGACAGTCCAGCACGCGAGCGCACGTCATGGATTTTGCCTAGAAAGAAAAAAGAAGGAGAGTGGGAATGAAATGGAGGGGAAAATGATTTAATAACCCTAACTATTAGACGATCGCAACGCACGCACTCATCCCGCTAAACAAAAGGGAGGGAACTATCAACACGTATATTAATGGAATAGCTGTCTTGGGACACCTATCTGTTGTTTGCATGCGGTTCCGAGAACTGCAACACTACCCCCTCCTCTTTTGCGAGACTCAACACCGAGTCAACATTCGTATGGCATGCAGGTGTAGGTTCCCCAAGTACATTTTTACCTAGGATCCCTGAGTGCGACATTTTGAATACATGTCCAAAAATAAATAACAAGTGCGTTGCGTAACTAACTAACAGACTCATTCGGACAACTTATCTACATTGCCGGAAATTTGAACTAAACAAACACATGTGGGTTTGAACTATATACATTTCTAATATTTACATTCCCATGGCCAGGACCTGTGACTTGAGGAGAGAACAATAAAGGCAACATTCAGGGATGAGTGCAGCAGCAGGCAATCAATGACCAGGCGTCTTCAGGGCCGCTCAATGGTCCTTTGTTTGTTGTTTTATTTTTTTTTCTTTTCCTTGGCTGACTGGAGGCAACTCACCCTAACACGGCAGGCCACACGCCGTCTCACAGTCCATTTGAACTGGCCTTTATACAACAAGGAGATAGATGTCCGGGCTGCACAAATGCCATGACCCCGGTAACAGCGGCTGCTGCAGGGAGTCATTGCAAACACTTCACACAGATGGTCCTGGCACACATGGGAAAGTTGAGTGACATGGCAAGGCAAATATAGGCATGGGCAGGTATAGCAAATGGAATCAAGGCAAAGGCAGATAAAGGCATGGCTAATGCAGACCAGGTAAGGTCCGATACAACAGGTGTCAGCACATAAGCTTGCCGGCTTGATGTGGTCTCGTGAGGTTGTGGAGGGAGTGTGGTGGCATTGGCCGGTCCGAAAGACGGGCTCGGTCCAACCCTACGGTCTCCCCCAACCTATTGCCTGTGCCTGTCTTTGTCCATACCCCCCCCCATTCGGTTGTCACAAAAAAACAACTAAATTTCGACATTTTTATTTTTTTAATTGTTATAATTACGTGTGTCACGCAAAGCCCCTTATCGTCTATGTTCGGCTAACCTGTCCTAACTGTCTATTCCAATCCCTAAGATCCCTTTTGAAAGGTTGAGGAAGAGACAAGTGAATCTGTCTCGAGGCCCAATGCAGCCTCAGAATATCTCCCACAGGTTTCAGAAATTTCCAAAGGCGAGTCCAGCGGCCTAAGAACAGCGAAGGGATAGATGGGTGCGAAGGGGTACACATTTCCCATCTATCATAGCATTTATTAAACTTCAATCTATCCCGGGGCTTTTCAACACGCCTGGCTTCTTTAAACTATTGTTCTAGCACCCCGATTCCCGTCGCCTGTGTTGGTGTTCGTTATTAATTTGGGCCTGGCCCGCAAATTTTCCTCCATGCTTTGCACAATTTCATGCTGGGCAGCGTGGCTCCACTGACAGGTCGACCCACCTGTCAGAGCTCGATCTTCGGCACCCCTGGGTCGCTGAAGCTGTCTCCGAGCCTATGAACATGGGGAATGCCCTTTCCTGCATTTCCCCGTCGATGCTCAAGTGGCATTTTGGCGCTCCGGGTCCCTTTCCCGTGGGTACCCGTGCCATTACAACTAATTCGGTCGCTTGGACCCATGGCCTACTCTGGCCGACTACTTCGGTGCCTGGGGTACTCCAGGAGCCAAGGGTGTTCGCATGCTAAAAAGGGCCCCTAAGTTACCCACTATTTTCTGAAAGAGCATCACCTGGGGCATCATTTTAGCGAGGGTAGACATTCTGTAACCGGCAGTAAACTTGCTAGGATGGTTTTGTAGCTATCGACCATACTGAAAGTTTCCGCAAAAATTTGGGGTAGGGGAATTCAAATCTTCATAACTCAGTAAGGAAATGAGCTATTTGCATGAAATACCCCTCAAATGTAGCTTATAGGGTATGCTACAAGATTAAAGTAAGAAAGATAAAATTGGTCAAGGTCAAGGTCACCAGAGGTCAAGCAGTGACCTAATTTGACACTTGCTAAAATCTGGGCCTTTTAAAAACTTAAAAATTACACCAGATCCCAGTTGTAAACTGTTTTATTCTTTTATTTGGCAGATTCTAGTAGAGTACTACATAGGAAGTTTTTAAAAATTATTTGAAGAAAAAAACTTATGTTTTAACCCCCTCAGGCCCAAGACGAAAATATTGGGAAAATCGCAAAAAATGCCGTTTTTTAAGCATTTTACCGCTAAACATTTGATATGATGAATTGTTAAATAACCAAAGAAAATCAGTTGCCGGTGACACAGGGCTCATGCAAACCCACAGGAGTAAAACTAAACCAGTAAAAACATCCTCATTGCTGTTTCACTGAAGTTCACACAACCTAGGAAAGGTTTTCTAATGAAAGTGGAGCTGACATTCAAACCACCGTGAAATCTGATTGAATCTATTCTGCATGATGATTCTAACCTACATTCTTGCCCCCTTTGCCTGAAGCTTGGCATTGACCGTAAGGGCAGCACCTGATGCCCACGCTTCCCGCAGGAACAACTTTTTGTTGCACATGAAGTGCATGTGGCATGGCCATTGGAAAGTGATCTGGCATGCAAAATTTGAATCCCGCACTGGACCAGTAGCCATCCTGTTCAAAGAAACCGAAGTCTTTGGATCAAGATGTGGATTAACCAAACAGTGGGTGTCTGCATGTACGACACATAGACAGCCCTCTGAATATGGCCTCTGATCAATGCTGCTGGTTGGTGGAAGGTCTAGGATTGTTTTGGAAACATGTGGTGGAATACGTGGTATCTGAGGTGGTCCATTGTTTGAAATCACTTGGAGCTTTCAATGGATAGACCTGCACCAGAAATTCTTCCACTAGGTTGAATCTGTATCATATGGATTCCTGGCAAAGTTCTGGAGAATTTCTCAGGCTTGGCCTTCAAACCCGCCGCTTTCGTTCCGAATTTACTTGTTGAGTCACATCAGTCAGGTGATGAAGTGATGAATAACTTTGCACTTCTCTGGGCCCATTCTAGTTGCCAACGTATGGAGGGGAAATATATCTTGTGGTGGTTGCAATGCCAGCCCTTTTATCCACCAATTCCTTTAACCCATGTGCCTTCATAATACTCCAGTGATGCAATCCAAGAACTACCACATCTGTGTCATGAGGAAAGCAGAACAACTCGTTCTGCCCCGCAGTTGGTAGCATTAGATGCATGTGGGATTGTTTTCTCAATCGGCTTCTTCAATGTCGAGATCCAACTCTGGCACAGGGGTTGGGTCCACTGCCATTGAAAATGCCCTGACATGGGTCAATATTGGGTGAGAATCCAATTCCACTCAAAACGATATCAGTCATTGGCCTTGGGTGTGCTAGTACATAGTTTCCAAGAGTCCTTGGAGCTTTGACTTGTTCGCAGATGATGCCCAGAAAAGCGTCCATAGAAACTGGCAGTGGTGTCTCTTCACAAATGACATTCAAATCAATTGGACTGCACCTTTGTCTTCTCTGACGTTCACTGTCTTTTACGGAGCCTTCCACGTATGTATCGAAGACGAAGTAATACGATTGGAAACTTTACTCAGTCCATATGCCCATCTTAGGAACCGGCGCACAAAGATCTCCAAACGTCTTCAAGGATGATGTGTTCATTTGGCGTAAACAACACATCACATCAACGATGGCTAGCAGTTTTCACTTTTTTTCCATTCATCTGGGGGCAGATAGTCTTTCTTCTTTGTCTAAATGCTCATCTCCAAGCCTTTGCAAAGTTCACTTTATTTGGCTTCGACATAAGTCCTTCTCATCAAACAGGTAGCTTTTCTCAATAAGTCATTGCCTCAGCAGTTCTTCATATCATAATTCCACTCTAAGCAATGTCAAATATCTTTTGAGCTTTAGCAAGTTTTTTGCTTTCCTGTTCTCCTCACCTGCTGCTTTCCTTTCTCTGGTTTCATTGATTTGAATGTCTTCAAGTTATTCCTGTGGATTGGGTCAAACAGTGATTTTTCCTTTTTGACCAACCCGTTCACGGCGGAACTTGTCAATAGAGATCGCTGGATTTAGTCTTGAAATTCAGAAGGTCATCACGGATTTCACTTGACACAAATTTCTTGTGGTAAGACTGTTGTGCAACTTTGGCTGCACCACCTGAATGTCTGCCTCAGACACACCTGCTGGGTTTTCATTCTGTTTGATGTATTCTATTACATTCACGAGCTAACTTTTCAGAGTTCAACGTAGCCGAGACATTGAACTCATGACCAAACTGTAAGTTCAGTACTTGGGAGTGAAACACCACTGATACTGCCGTTGAATATTTGACCACATGCCACATTTCATGATATATTATCTCCCACTGAGCAACGAATTTCTTCTTCTTGGTGCTACCTATGATTCCACTGGCACTTTCATTAACATTCATTACTAACATGGTAAACAATTTTACTATTGTCGACCTGCTGAAGTCTATCATACACAACATCCTTTCGAATAGATGCTGCTTGAACAATCCGTTCTGTGCCCGTATCACTGCCTGTAGTATTAAGGTGTGGCTGATCCGTCTGACAAATGATGCATTTTTCTATATCAAACAGGTGGATGTGGGCTTGGTGATGGTGTTGATCTCCTCAAGCGTTTAGTTTGGTAAACTAGCCATTCTCACACATGCAACAGCTGACCTGAAATCAACAGAGGAAATTTTCTTAACTACCGACCTCCGACATTCATTTTCAATGTGTACGCAATCTATCTGTGAAAACTGTACACGTACTTAAGATACTCATTCTGACATGCAATGCAACATCTTCTCATCTCTTCACATCAAATGCCCATAGCTTAAATTACATAAGAGAGTACCCACCATGGGAGGCTACATGATGTATTTTAATCTAATCTATCATCTACTCACCTAGAAATGCATGATTTTCATGAAAGAAACTTGGAACTCTGATGAGTGGCTTCACGACCAACCAAAATGTACAGTGTAGAAAGTGAGGATTCCCCATAAAGGTGCTGACTCACTGAAATTCTCAGGCCCCAATGGCCCAATGCACAGGGAGTAAGGTCAGGTCACAGGCAGTAGGATAAAAACCTGTGAATGATAAGCTGAAATACGTTCAACACCATTCATTCAGCGCCTAACCTCCTACCCCCTACCCCCTGCCCCTTACCCCCAGGGACCCCCTGTTCCCCTCTTAAACAGACATTATGATAAGTTCTTACTATTTAATCCGTGTTTTATAAAAGATTTAGGGGGTTTTATCTCTTTTGATACACTTTCAAAACAGCCCACATTAACTTGCCTAAAATCTTGAAAAATTGCATTTTTTCGATATTTTTGACTTGAAAATAAAAGGGTTTAACGTGTGTGTTTTTTTTTTTCCTTCAAAAATAATTTAAAAAAAACTTTCCTATGTAGTACTGCTACTTAGAATTCTGCAATAAAAGAATAAACAGTTTTACACTGGGATCTGGTGTATTTTAGTTTTAAAGGCCCAGATTTTAAGCAAGTGTCAAATTAAGGTCATTGCTTTAAGCCTCTGGTGACCTTTGACATTGACGCCATTTTATCTTTCTTACTTTCATCTTGTAGCATACCACTATAACTAACATTTTGAAGGGGTATTTCATGCAAATAGTCTCATTTCCTTACTAGAGTTTATGAAGATTTGGAATTTCCCCTACCCCAAATTTTTTGCGGAAACTTTCAGTAATGGTCGATAGCTAGAACCATCCCTAGCAAGAATTACTGCCGGGTTACAGAATGTCTACCTCGCTAAAATGATGCCCCAGGTGATGCTCTTTCAAGAAAAAGTGGGTAACTTAGGGGCCCTTTTGATGCGACACCCCTTGGCTCCAGGAACTAGGGTGGCCTATACTCAGACGCATATTTCACCAGCCACAC
>CM068960.1:91818222-91849404 GCA_035128595.1 Eptatretus atami
TTATTAATTTCACGTCAAGTCTGCTCTGTGTCTGCTTTCGTAAGTTGCTTGTATTGTTGTCGCACCACACTTCTCTCCCCTATCCCTGTGTTACATACCCCAATAAATTTTACTGTGCCACATACCTTTCCTCACTTGCTTGTCAATAAATCGTTATTATTAGGAATGTTCCCTGCTCGTTTTTGTCTTTTCTCCCATTGGTCCAGCATGGTCTGAATCCTACTCTAGCCGGGACTTTATTCCCAACGATCCGTTCCTTTTAGCCGGTACGTCCTTGGCAGTGTCACTCGGCTGCATCCGATCCGGAAAAGTGATCCGATCCGGTAGAGTGATCCGGTTCGGACAAGGCGTACCGAGGGCGTGGTTCCCCGGTAATTAAACCACGTGATTAATTAGGTAACCCGATTAACCCATCGACGGGAGGACCCGAGGTCACGCGGTTGAGTTATTGGCATCCACGGTCGGTTAAGCGACTCACCGCGTCACGGAATTATCCGTGTGCGACGGCCTCCAATTCCGGGGAGTCTGCTGGGAATCGACATAGCTTCTCCCACCTAGTGGTCTTCTCACCCGACCCCGCCGGCCCACAACAGTACTTTCATCAGAAGTCGACGGTTCTCTTCAGGCTTTTTCTTTCTCCTCCGAACTCGATGCACCTCTCTCACAGATGCCCAACCACCCTCTTCTCCTCAGAGTAGACCTCGATGTCTTTCTTCAGCCCCAACCGACTGTCCGATTAGCTCCTTCCTTTCCTCTCCCAGGGCAACGCCCCACCCCTGAAGGTGTTCATAGCTCCTCCCCCTGTGAGGCGTCAAATGCTCCTCCCCTTGCTCTCGTGCCCGAGTCTCCCGGAGCCCCTTGGTAGGGGCTGACATAGAGGCTATACACACGATTTTCTTAACCATAATCCCTCACTAATTATTACCTCGCACAACCCCATGTATGGTACACATTGAAACAAGACAATTCCTAAGCTGATGTTTCCCTACTTATTCATCGAGATGGCTATCTACTCGCACATAGACCATGCTGCTCTATACATGGCTATCTGCTCTATGGTAATATGTAACCCCCCCCCCACACAAATGTAACAATATTTTTACTCTGTCTGTCTGCCTGGCAATCAAACAAAATTGAGAATCATTCCAAACAGGAAACTTACTGTTTTTAAGAATGTCATAATGGACACAGAGGACAGGCATGAATAACTAATGTAATGGGTTAGATAAGGTGATTTATGTAAATAGACACTGCGGAAAATGGTGGTAAAACCGGAATTAATTTATTTACACAAATTTTACAATCTGTATTTTATTTTAATTTAATTATATACTTGAAGACTGTAATACACAAATCACCTTCCTAATACTTACAAAAACCTCCAGTTTTGTAGTACTTTAATTTAAATGAAGGTTCAATGGGGTGGTGTATAAGTGTGGTGTTTGGGACTGCTTCTGGACTACTTCAATTGGACTAAACTTTGCAAAAAAAATTTTACTATGATAAAAATCATTATTTTATGAAAATTTAGGTAACACTGTTCTGGGTATTATATCATGTTCTGTGAAGTCTCTAGTTCCCCACGTTTTGGAGTATCCTAAATTAATTCTGTACCATTGAAGATGTGTCGCCAATACATCCTTGGATCTGACTTTTTGGGCGTTTTCATCATGGTTGATACATCGAGGCTCTCCTGCCAAGTAGAACTTGTGAGAGAGAGAGAGAGAGAGACAGACAGACAGACAGACAGACAGACAGACAGACAGACAGAGAGTAATAATTGAGTGATGTCACTATTTGAAGTGAATTTTTCATTCAATGTCATACCAATAATAGTTGGATGAGAGTGATAAAACACAACCTCACGGAATATTTGCAAGAGGTAATAGGAAATATCAGAACAATCGAGCAACAACTGAAACTGTTCCAAGGTTCGACACTTTAAGAGTCATTTGAGCAAATACGCTATGACGATGAACACTTGAAAATGCTCCAATGCTAAGTTGGAAAATATCACAACTTGGTACTCAAAACATAAACCTAAAAATGAAAGATTGATATTGTGGGCTCTGGAAGGGCCTCGTTCCACTTTTAGATAATGCTGAAGATATTACAACCAATATGAGGTCTCACGATACGAGTGACATCAGTTTCCTACCAATAAATTAAGTGATCGAGATTCAAAATCAAGGCCTACTCAGTTTGCTTGCCTTGACTGTGTGGGTGATTTTAATAACAAAGAGCACACCGGATTCAAATTAAAGTGCATGGCCAGCTCAAGTATGCATTGGAAACAGAATATTTGAGCCTGTGTCGCTTTGCTGTGTACACTGCAGTAGTTTCCATGACCGAAATAGGATTTAGCGAAGAGTGGATTGTTCCTACCTGACCCAGATGAGAAATATTAACTTGGCCAGGGAAAATTGGCAAGAAGTGGCAATTTTTTGGCAAAATACATTACTCATGATAACTTAAGCTGACAAAGAAAAAAAAGAAACAAACAAGTGGGGCAGGCAGTTGAAAGTCTCATCGATGTGCTCCAGAATGATACATTCATTTAAGATAACTCTTGGAAAAGCTATAAACTGGATAAGCGTCTCGCACACAGCTCAAAGGCAATGACTCAGCCTTCTGCGCCAGATATCTTGCAACCACCATAACATACAAGGCTGATTAGGAACCGGAGTAAGAAAGTGCAAAGTTTGTAATGTACAAATATGTGTTTTAAACAGCATACTGGAAAAGAGAAATATGAGATTTACTCTCCTGCAAGACTCTGGCAAAGAAACAGAGTACATAGGATGAATTGGAACAATGTTTTGACTAGGCATGGTTGCTGAGAATTTTAACAGTTACGGGAATGTAGATTGGTATGCACTATATGGCATACAGGGGTCAAGAGTGGTATGATATCTACAGTGCTTTATTATCCAAGTGGAATTTCACTGGAAAGGAACAGAGGTTGTAAAACTGTGGGAGTTGTGAAATGAGGATGGGGAAATACAAAATTTCTGAAATTCTTTCCTTATCTCCAGTTCAAATGTCATGTATTCATCAGGATTGTTTCCGAGTGGGAGTATTTGTTGGTTATAAATGACCTTCCAATGACGCTTGCTTTTTTATTGTTTCCAATAAAGCATCGTCATGTGACCGAGCAAAATGTGTTTGGCTAGGGTAGAAAATATTGGTCTTTGTGCTTATTTTTCTGCTTGTATATTTTTATTTTTCGATTTTTAGAAACTTAGAAATGCCATTTCTCATTTGGTATCGTGATATCATTTGGCATATACCCATTTATTGGTTTCCACAGGATACTTAATTGAACTCGAACCTCTACATCTCCTCCCCTCCCCTCATCCCAGTTCCCAACTCCACACTTTTGTATATTTACCCAATATGCCATCCCCTTCCCCGAGCTCCACACTCGACACTTCAACCTCCATGCCATTTCCATAAAAATATATCTGCCATTCTACATTCTGCCAATTCCCTGAGAAGAATAGCTCCTTTTGTAATACGCTCAGCGGTGGATATAGGGGAGGGGGGCGCACCGCCCCCACCCCTCAAAACCCCCTTTCCCATCAAAAGTGATCGCTTTCTTCATATGTATTAAGATGTACTGTATATAACCAAAGATATGTGATCTTGGAATGTGATCACCCGATATTCCTCAGACCACAGGTGATGTTGACTGCAGCGTTCAACATGGAACTGATTTGTAGTATTCAGTTTGTTCCCGTGATGATTAACGAATTACCAGAACAATTTGTCATCGGAGAAGTTTATTTTCTCCTAACCATTCATGAGCCAAGAAGTGGAACGGTATCCCAAGTATTAGATAATAAGGAGTCCCTATCATGCTGTTTGAATTCGGTACTCGGTCTGTGTTTTCAAGACTCAAGAACATGCTTTTTGACTGTGGGAAATTCTCCAGGGTATACAATAGCCATCAAATGTGTTGGAGAAGAAATCTGTTACAAGTGATTCACATCAGCGAGATGATGAAGGCAAATGTTCAGCTGATGGAAAAACCATAAATCTGAAGGTCACTTCCACATCAAACCTTGTTCAATACGTCAGAGACAATTACGCCATTTGTTTCATTATATGCAATGTAGACTTTTCAATCCATTGGATTTTTATGATGAGACAATCATTGAAATAAATGTTGAGTTTTGAGCAAAAGTTTTGTAACTGGAATACTTTTTTTCAAGTGTATTTTGATTGTTCTTTGTCCATATTTAGAATAGTCTTTCAAAATTCATGACAAAAAGAAACACCAACAAAAAAAATGTCCCCCCCCCGCTCTGCTCAGAGAAATGATATTTTTTCAGTGCAATGCAAATTTTGCACCACTTCTAACCTAAAATGCTGGATCTGCGCCTGATGTGTGCATGCTGAATCAAATGTTTTTCTTTATGGAATATAATTTCAGAGGCAGAATTATGGTGCTGATCACAAGATGCTCATGAAGAACAAAAAATAAAAAGGGAATTCACAAAGCTCAACAATGAGATTAAATTAATATGTAGATATTAAAGGTCCCCTGACATGCAAAAGTACTGAAATTTCATTTATATATGTCCTCGAGGAGTTTTTTCATCGTGATTTCAGATCTGACAATGTTTTTCACAATACTCATTCTGTAAAATGTAAAATTAAAAAAACCTTCGGGAACCCCTAAAAATTCTCCTGAAAGGGCGTAACCCACATGACGTCAACTACAGGATTACAAAGGCGGCACGTTAATTACTCGGGTTGGTGGTCTACGTGATTCTATTGGCTCCTGTGTGTTCCACATTTGATTGGTCGACTCAATCGCTTCTTCATTTCTGCTTTTAAAAAATCGAACATTTGTTTAATAATGGATGACAATGGACTTTCATCTTGTCTGGTAGCAACAGTGAGTGTGAAGAGAAATGAAGGATTTTGGTCTGAATCACATGGAGAATTGTGGGATAACGTAGTCGGGAGGTGAAGTTCAGGCAGCTTTAAATGAAGTACGGCCTTACCAGTTGAGCCTGAAGCAGGACAAGCAGAGAAAAATGGCGATGAAATTCCCGGAGTTCATGATGATCGGGAAATCGAAGGAAGACTCGGAAATAACAACTGGTTAGACAAATCCTATTCGTAATTCAATAATGTATTCGACTTGCATACTGCTCGATATCAGAAATATTTACTGAGGTGACGTGAACAGCGCAGCGCAGCGGACATGTTGCTCCATGGCGAATTAATCACAAACAAGGCCGGCGCATGTCATCGCGTGTCTCTCCGCATAAACGAAGCAATCTCGCTGTCCGGCTACGATGAAAACTTGTGTGCAGAACACACCTTGACACAATGTCTCGAGTAGTCCGATAAATCTGACGTTCTGTTGCATTTTTATTTATTTTATTCCTACTGTCGTCATGTAGCACCAGTAGAAAACAATGAAAAAAGAGAATAATAAATAAAAGCGACAGCACGTCAGATTTTCGGCCCGAGTCGGACGGACGACGGATTATCGGCCTTTTCGGTACGGACGACGGATTTATCGGCCTAGTCGGACGACGACGGATTTATCGGCCTAGTCGAGGACGACGGATTTATCGGCCTCGTCGGACGGACGACGATTTGGCCCTAGTCGGACGGACGACGGATTTATCGGACGAGTCGAAGGACGACGGATTGGTGCTAGTCGGCGGACGACGATTTTTCGGACGTCGGACCGGACGAGGATTTATCGGCATCGGGACGGACGGATCGATTATGGTACGTGGACACTGATATCGGACGATATCGCAGTGGACGGATGAGATCTCGGACTATCTGCCATGTTTTCTCAACCGGGGTTCCCCAGAACCCTAGGTTCCGCAAGAGGTCGCTAGGGGTTCTGCGGAGAAACAGTAATAAATAGGCTAATGTATTTTTGAGTAGTTTTTGTTTATTTAATATTCGTAATTTCTTACACGTACGGCATTTGTTGGAAACTCCTTGGTATTATAATAGAGGCTTCAACCTCTTATATTATTTACAATTATAAAACAACCATAGGGAATGTATTTAACGATGTCTAATATGGCGCCAGTGTGAAACCGCCCTCACTGGTTAGTGACGTCCTGTACGCGGCGGATTCGTGTATCATTGAGTGACTGACTCAAGTACGGGACGCATGCACGGTGTCCATCTATCTCTCTGTGCTTCCTTAGCGCGAAGTCTCTCTCTCTCTCTCTCTCTCTCTCTCTCTCGTCTTCTCTCTCTGTCTCTCTCTCTCTCTCTCTCTCTCTCTTCTCTCTCTCTCTCTCTCTCTCCTCTCTCTCTCTCATCTCTCTCTCCTTCTTAGCTTTATTTGTTTAAGTTTTGTTGATCAAGTTACATGAGGTGTGTTTTTTTTTTTGATTTAAAAAAGATTTTTTTTATTTGTGAATTAAAACCTCGGTGTGAGGTCTCATAAACGAGCAGTATGTTTTTTTTTCATTGCCAATAAATTTGACAAAAAGGGGGTCATTTTTTCCTTAAACCAGGTATCCAAAAAAATATATTATATTTATCACGTGAACATACGATAAAATATAAAAGAGCTAGATATTAATAATGGTATATAATAATTTTTATGCAGGGGTTCCCTGAGACATGAAACTATTTCAAGGGTTCCACAAGGGTGAAAAGGTTGAGAAAACGCTGGTCTAGACTCTAGAGATTCGAGTCATCCACTCTGTGCGAGTTACTGTATGTGACGTCAACGCTGCGATTCGCTGAAGTCACTTTTTTAGGGGCGGGCATAGCAAGTTGTGAAAGGCACCAGAAATGATCGAAAATATTGTCTAATTAACCCATTTTATTAAAAAAAAAAACATGGTGATTTCTTCACTAGGAAGTCAAAGTTAATATATAAATACACAAGTTCTATTTGCATGTCAGGGGACCTTTAAGTTAATATGATGTAGATGCAACATCTAGGTATAATTAATCTATATGCACTTCTCTGATTTGTGTGTACAGAATGAAACAATAATAAAGAGATACCACAGTGGATGACATTTTTGATGTACATTTTTGACATTTTTTGGCATTTTGAACTTTTTTTAACGGTTTGATTTTAACGGTATGATGATATTTTTGAACGGTATGAAAGTAAGCATGGCAAATATAAAATTTAAATGGTGCACTCCATGGAACAATGATGTACAATGTAAATGGAACAGTAAGTGTGGTAAACGGTACAATGAACTCGAGGTGCATTGGGGGGAGATGAACTATTATTAGAGATTAAAATGGTGAAGAATAAATCTTGTTTTTTCTTTGATGAGGAAAAATGAGGTTGTAAGGGTAGTTAATAAGGAGAAGATGAGGAAGTGAAAGAAGTAAATGATCGAACAGATTTCCAAACACATTAATTTATTTATTTATTTATTTATTTTAATTATTTATTACAAACCTCTTCCTTCCCCAAAGCTCCAAAACTGTCTTTCATTGAAAAGGATCTCCAGGTTCTCTCCTTCAACATCACGTAAAACCAAAGAGAGGATGTCCACCACTTCATCAGATTCTACACCTCGAAAGCCTGCAGGTGATATGGATGCGGGGTGCTTTGATTAGTCCAATAATCCAGAACGTCATTCTTGTCTCATTAATTCTACACATTTGCCATCTTTGTGATCACGTGCAGCCTTACTCATCAGAATTGAGGTAATTTTAGAACGGGCATTCTCACCATGACTTTCTGTAAATCTGATGACAACATCTGGTTGACCCTGTGCAAGGGACTTGATTTGCAGAGGAACGATGGACATCCAAAATGCAGCAGCCTGAGACAAAATCTCATCAACCACATCTGCTTCAAGATCTCTGGCATAATCTTCTACCCTAAACCACAAAAAATAGCATCTATCGTTTTTACAAATATTTAACACATCATTTCTTTTCCTTTTATTATTTTTTTTTTGCAAGCACTGGGGTGCACATTTTATCAATTCAATGCACAACCCCCGTCATTCCCTTTTCACTCTGTCATTTGATGTTCGATGAATCTCACCATTCGTGCAGTGTGAAAAATATGCAGAGACACACAAAACATGCTGTGCAATCACAATTGTTTTGATCACCTGTACGTGAGGTGCGTGTGCTGCCATCTCTCCCAGTGAGCTGTATCTCCGAGGTCCGGAAGGCCACAGCGGGGGCGCTCCAGTGCTGCCATTGTGGAATGATCTAGCTTCCCACTCTTGGACAGTCCTAAGAAGTTCTGGAGTGCTGACAATGCCTTGGGAAAGCGTGTAGCCACATCTTGCGCATAATAGCCAAATCTGTTCAGGTACCTCTGTTGGTTGGAGAACATGGATTCATGCACAGCATTAAAATATAAAAACGTTAAATTCAATACTTGCGATTGGCATAATTATATTATACATCTATGTTGGTTGGTCTTCTGGTGTCTTTTGGTGTATCTATGTTGGTTGGTCTTCCAATGTGCTTTGGTGTGTGTTGTTGGTTGTTATCTCCATATGCGGATTTAAGATGGAGTAACAGAGTCCTCCCAGTTCCTGAAGTATCCACCTCTGTTTCAGTAAGGGGACCAAGCCGTGAGGTTTTGTTCTCAGTTTTGTTCCGAGGGCTCTTTTGATTTCAGGATCATCACCGAGTCCCGGACAGCTTCCAACTGCAATTCATTTGTATTAATATTCCTGGGGATGGTTTTGAAGATTCTTCTTCATCAATTTTGTTGCTCCAATGATCACTGGTTCAATTTTGGCACTTCAGATTCCAGAATATTTTCACTTCATTTTTGAGATCTTGGTATTTGGTCATTTTCTTGATTTCTGTGTTGTTTCGGCCAAAATATCTGGGAACTGACACCTCAATTAATTATCAATGCCGCTTTTTCTTTTTTTGTACCTAAGTACTGTATTAAGTCGCATTGCTGTGTGTGTGTGTGTGTGTGTGTGTGTGTGGTGTGGTGTGTGTACTATGTATGTATAGGGGAAAAAAGGCAGAGCTTTGGTCATTGCTATAACTCATAATCCCAAAGATCCATTTCCCGTTCCAAGGGTTGTGAGTTCAAATCCAAATCTGTTTCAGCCTCCATTGGGAAGGAACTGGCAACAGACGACCAAGGTGCTGCCAAGAAACTAAAGTAGAAATTTTATACAACACACTCCACCAAACATTGCTCGAAATGTTAAAAAGCATAACTGCAGTTTGAAGGATAATAATAAAAAGGGAAAGGTAAATGGGTGAAAATATAATGCGTGAAAACTATTTATCACCCACTCCAAGGAAATTCATTTTGCCAAACCCGAAACCAGACGGTGATCTAATCAAAACACCACACACAACACACACACACACACACACACACACACACACACAACAACACACACACCACTCACCACGGCCCTCTGCAGCGGGGTCAGTCTCAGATCGGTTTCTCCCACAAAGCGAATTTGGGGTACAGGGCTGCCCATAGTTGTCCGAAGCACAAAGTGAAGCAGCAGCAGCATCGTGGCAGGTCCTTTCGGGTCGATTTGCAGAGTCATTGTCATCGGTGATGATGGGACTTGCGCACAGACGGCGGTGCACCTCGTGGCTCGTTCTTGATACTTATGATAATCCTCTTGTCGTTCATGTGGTGGCGCTCTGCTACCTGGGCCGACAGTGGAATGTGTTAATAGCCTTCTGTTGGCCTCAGACCATGAAAGCTAGAGTCGTCGTCGAGACTTCTCATCTGTTGGAGAGAAACACGCAGTTCTCTTTGCCACGAACCATGAACCGCTCCTGGTGCAAGGTGGTCCCCTTTGCCGCTCTCCCCAGCGATGTCGCAGGCCCTCCTCGAACTGCCACCTCTGACTCACTGGTCGAGCCAACAAAACGTTAAGGACGTTCTGTCAACAAAAAAACGAGCTGCGCATTTGAACGAGGCAATAATTGTTTTTTCAAAATCCTTACTAAAATCGGAAAAGGACAAAATAGCCAAATGGGGGAAATTGCAGCTGGGACCACGCAGATGTTTGCGGCTGTCGTGTGTTTTGTCGGCTGTAAAATGTTTTTAAATTTCTAAACAACGGTTTCAAAGTTTCATCGGCTGTCGATTATATTGTTTCAAGCTGGTTAAAACAAACAAGTAAAAGCTCTGCCATTGTTAACTCCACCACCGAAGGTGAAGGAGGTTATGTTTTCACCTTTCTGTCTTTGTTTGTTTGTTCGTTTGTCTGTCTCTCTCTCTGTGTGCAGGATCACTCAAAAAGTTGTGGACGGATTCGGATTAAATTTTGTGGACAGGTTCGGTGTGTGACAGGGACGACCTGATTCGATTTTGGTGAAGATCCGGATTCGGATCCAGATCTGATAATTTTTAAAGTGATTCTTCATCATTGAGAGATAGGGCTAATCCGATATGTAGCACGATATCTCAAAAATGTATTGGGCCCAATATGTTCTCGTGGATCAGGCATTGTGTGGCGGAGATATGGACTCCACTGAGTGCCCTTCTAGTTTGCGTTGCGGCCATTTTCGGGTGTTTAGTGTGGTCACAGGCAATCCGCTGGGTATGTGGGTGCCTCTCACAATCTCATGTGGGGAGGGAGGGGGGGCTTTTATCAGAGGAGCAATCAAACGATGAAAGATTTTCAGCGAAGAATAGGTTTATAGCCCAACTTAATTTCCACACAAACACACACAACAATCAATGACACTTACCATTTCACCTCTACTTTTCATGGACGCGAAAATCGTCACTATAAATGTGTCATAATCTCACCTGCATCATTTTGACGATTCTAGAGCATCATTTTTTGCATTGGTTCGCGGTCGCCAGCAGTGACCACTCGTTTTCGTTGTCGTGCTGTGGTCTGTCTGTCTGTTGTGGACTCTCTCAAGCATAACTCCATGACGTTTGATGCGATCTTGAATGAAAACTGGACACAACTAGATATTCATGGTCTAGTTGTGTCTTTTGTATGAGGAGCGTCCCATCGCCCTTGTGGCTGCGAGCGCAACCCACTTGGACTTTTATTTTTATTTATTTTTTATCGATTTTTTGTTTTTTTTTTTTTTTTTTTTTTTTTTTTTTTTTTTTTTTTTTTTTTCTTTTTTTTTTTTTTTTTTCTTTTTTTTTTTGCAATTTATTTCCTAGAAGCTGTGCGTACCATTCCATAAGTACAACATATAAAAAAATCCGATTTGATTGTCAATTTTGAGAAGAGATATAGGTTTTTAGCGGAAGGGCTTCTCAATAATGCCTGCTGAACCAATTCAAACGTACGCCTCTCGCGGCTTGTCCCATTTTTAATTTTTTTTATTTGCATCACCTGCATCATTTTTTTGAATCCTTAAGGATCTTTGGAAAGTCGTCTCCCCACCCCCTAAGGGGTGGGGGAGGCGGTGGTTACCATGGATCTACCGAACATGAATGCAAAATTTGGTGTATATTGGTCCAGCCCTGGTTTTTCCATGATTTCATATATAAATTATACTATATATTAGGGAAGGGGGGGTTAAAGAGGGGGGAAAGGGATGAAGAGACGAGAGGGAAGGGATAGAGGAAAGAAAGGGAAAGAAAAGAGAGAGAGAGGGGAAAAAGAAGAAGAGGGAGAAGAAAGAACAAGGAGAAGGAGGATTATGGAAGGATAGAGGAAAGGAGAGGATAAAGGAGGGAGGAAAGGAAAAAAGGGAGGGTAGCAGAGGGGAAAATGAGGGAGGAGGATTAAGGAGGAGGAAGAGAGAGAAGGGAGACAAAGGGAAGAGGAGATAAAAGAGGAGATGGAGAAGGGGAGGAGAGAGTAAGGAGAAAAGAGAAGAGAAGGGAGTAGGTAAAAGGAAGGAGGAGGAAGAGGAATAAAGAGGAATAGGTAAAAAGAGAGAGGAGGAAAGAGAAGATGAGGATAAGGGAAGGGATAGGAAGGAAAAGAAAGGAGAAAGGAGAGGAGGGAAAAAGGAAGGAGAAAAGGAGGAGAAGGGAAGAAGGAGGGGGTAAAAGGATAAGAAGAGGGAGAGGGAATGGGAGGAAGGGATAGGGGAAGGGGTAGGAATAAGAGGGAAGGGGAAGGAGGGGGAATAAGGAAGAAGGAAAAGAATAGAAAGAAAGAAAAGGATAGAGGGGAAAAAAGGGAAGAAAGATGAGAGGGGTAGGGGGAGGGGATAGAAAGAGAGGAAGGGAGGGGAGGAGGGGGGGAGAGAAGGATGAGAGGGAGGACGATAAAGAGGGAGGAGGGAAGGGGAAAAAGAAAGGGGGGGAGGAAGGATTGGAGAAAATGGGAAGGGAGGAAAGAAAAGGAAAGGAAAGAAAGAATAAGAATAGAGAGAAAAGAAGGATAGAAAGTGAATAAAGGGGGGGAGGAAAGGAAAAAGAGGGAGGATAAGGAAAGAAAGTAAAGGGGGAGAAAGAGAGTAAGAAGGGAAGGGAGGTAAGAATAAGGCTAGGGGATAAGGAAGAAAAAGGGGAGTAAGAAGAAAGTAGGGAAGAGGGAAGGGGAGGAGGGGGAGAGATAGGAAGATAAGAGGGAAGAGGAGGAAAGAAGGGAAAAGATAGGAGGGGAAAGGGAATAGAGGGAGAAGTAAGGGAGGAGAGAGAGAAAGGGAGAGGGGGAATGGGTAGAAGAGGGAAGGAAAAAGAGGTAGGGGGGAAGAGAGAAAAAAGGAAGGAGAGATAGGTAGAGGAGAATAGGGTAAGGGAAGGGAGAAGGGGAAGGAGGGGGGGAAAGTAGAAATAAGGAGGAGGGAGAGGAGATAAACGAAGAGAGAAGAAGGGGGAGAAGGGGGGGGGAAGGGAAGAAAAAAAGAGGGAGAGAGGATAGGGGGAGAAGGTAGAGGAAAGGGAAGGAAGGGAGAGAGAGATAGAGAAAAAAGGGGAGGGTGGGAGAGAAGGATGTAAATGAAGAAGAAGGGAAGTGAAAAAGAAGGAGGACGGAGAGTGGAAGGAGAGGAGGGAGATAAGAGACAGGAGAAGGAAAGGAGAGGATAGAGGGGAGAAAGAGAAGGAGATAAGAAAGGAAGGAGTTAGAATGAAGGATAGAGGGAGGGAGAAGAGAACGATATATATATGTAATATATATATATATATATATATATATATATATATAATATATATATACACATATATGTACATACGTGCCATACAGCTAACTGCCTTATTTAATACTACTAGTGGCCCGTTGAAAAATGTGGCCTAATTTTCAATGGTCTTCATGGTCTTGCAGCACACCTGCCTTCCTGCCATACTGCTTGAGGATTAGCTTGCCTTTTCCCCAAGTCGAGATAAGCTTGTCCAGGATGGGAGGGATTATATTGTTACGGTTGTGAAATTCACAGGACACCATAAAGGTATCCCAGAGATCAGTTATGTCGATAAGTCTGTGTTCAGATAGATTTCCCACCGATGTTTAACGGGCAATTATTCGTGTGCAGGGCTGTGAATTTTCAGTTAGCCTTTTTTTTCTTTTGCTATCTTTATTTTGGACCAACCGCTTCACAACAACCACCTCCACCACCAACCGCATCTCAACAACCACAGCCACCTTCTCCACAACCACCTTCACAACAACCACCTTCACAACAACCACTTCTCCACAATTGCCTTCACAACAAGAACAGCAACGCCTCACCTTCATCTCATTGCCCGCCATCTTTGCGCCAGCCACGGCGAATTCCCCACGAACAACATCTCTGCCACCAGACGTGGGGACTCCTTCGTTGGGGCGAGGGTCGATGATTTCACCCACGTCCGCTCTCTCCGAGCTTCGCGACAATTCGGATCAAAAGATCGAAAGGGGCAGAGCCAGCGGGGGTCAGAGGTGAGAGATCGGAGATCAAAACCTGCCTCACGGATCCAATATAAGGGCGCGCAGAGACTCCAAGCGCGCCGTTGTGTGGAGTTGCGTCGGGAGCTGGATCAGTCTGGAGTCTGGAGTCTGCAGTCGTGAGGAGCTGGAGAGAGCGGAGGAGACTGGAGCTAGGAGCGGCGCTGCCGTGCCGTGCCATGCCGAACAGTGGGTCGCTGGAGCGCAGCCGGAGAGGAGTCGCCAACCAGCGGAATAACGGTCGAGGTGATCGGCCCCGGGACAGTCCAAACGACGCTGAGGAACGGGCGGCTCTTAAGAGAGCATCAATCTGAAAGAGCAAAGGCCCTTCGTTCCTCTGAGGCTTGTCGACCGGGCCGCACGACGAGGCCTGGGCCGAGCCGCGGTCACGCCAGCTGCCGTGTGGATGGGACGTCGAGGAGCGCCCAGCGAGTCACCACGAAGGCGACAGGTAACCAGCGCGGTCTCTCGCAGCTCCTGTGGTCTTCACAGCTCCGTGACTTATAAAGACCCACGAGGTCCAGTTCTGCCCCTTGCCTTTTCTGGGGTTTTCTTTACATGAATGATGTGGCGCCAAGTCCGTTAAGGTAAACTTTTAAGTGCATGTAAATAAATAATAAGAGACGGCTGGAGGCTTGTTACTCGTGTCCTGTCCCTTACCCCCATTGCATTGCTTGTATATGTGCATGTATAAATAAATGTCATTGTGTGAATGTTACCGTTCGTTGCGTCCTTTCCCTCATTGAACTGCCATAATTAAGTTCGAATAATAGCTGGCTTTTTAATAGCCGATAAAAAGAATCGAGTCCAACGGGGCTTCGCGATATACCCCGCTTGGTTATCACAAACGGAGCGAGCTGCTTAAGCGGCTCGTTTCCAAGCAGGCCCCGTTGAGGTAATACTCTCGGTAGTCTGCCCGCGCGATTAATTAGGTAAATCGACCATTCGGCGATCAGACCCTGTAGGCGGGTAGAGTATTGACAAGGCTGTGGTGTGATTTAAGATACACCTGTAGCTGGATTTCGGCGTTAATCCGAAACTGCGACTAGGTTTGTCCGTTCGGTGGGCGAGAGCGGCCGCCATTGGCTAGAAGCGGTCGCCCGCACGCCGACGGAAGGAAACCACAACATATATTCGTTGTTATTATTGTCCCAGATGACACCACTATTGTTACTGCTGTTAATAATATTAGTATTGATTAATATATGCTTTGTTACAATGCCATCATTGATATTTTTTTGTGATTAGAATGCCATGTCATTCCTCTTTAGCTGCACTATACACCTTAACATGGCGTGTGTTTAAAACATGGGAATTATTCTGGGTTATTTGTAGGTAATTAGCCAAATCAACTCAGATTATGACAATCAATTTGGTGTCTCACATTCCAGATCAGAAAGCTCCAGTTGAACTTCAAATAAAACATCACACAGACACACACACACACACACACACACACCAAATTATTTAAGAAAATGGCGGGACGGAGTCAAATCAGACACGTGTAGGTTCTCCAAGGAAGAAACAGAACGTACAAGCCACCTCCTGACGGGATGTAAAAAAACTCGTCAGAAAAGCTGTACACACAAAGGCACAACAATGTATGTGGAGTGATCTACTGATACATCTGCAAAAGTCTCAATATCCCAGTTCCAAAAAACTCATGGAAGCATAAACCAAAAGCAATCACTGAAAACAAGGAAGTCATGCTTACGTACGACCTAATGATCCCAACAAGCATGAACATCAAAAAAACAAAGGAATGCGACTGGATGTAGTACTCGGGTACAAAAAGGAAAAGAAGGCATTGCTAATTGAGGTGTCAGTACCCAGCAATTTTGGCTGAAACAACACAGAAATTAGGAAAATGAGCAAACACCAAAATCTCAAAAATGAAGTGAAAAGATCTTGGAAGCTGAAGAGCACCGAAATTGTACCAGCAATCATTGGACCAACGGGGATGATAAAAACAGAACCTTACAAAGATCTTACAAACCATCCCTGGGAATAATACTACAAACAAACTGCAGTTGGAATTGGAAGCTGTCTGCGGCTCGGTGATGACCCTCAAAATAGCCCTCGGAACAAAACGTCGAGAACAAGAAAACTTCACAAATACACACACTTCGTGCATTTATAGTACATCGGAAGAGTATCCATCCCCAGTAACGGGAAAAGTTTCAGGTAATCTATCAATTTAAATTATTTCATGGACTTTAAAAATGTCAATTGTGTTATACTCTTGGCTTCACACAGAGCCAAATCTCAGATACTTATACCGGCCACTGCGAAATGGTAGTGCAACATCAGGTGGTGGAAAGTTCAATTACATGACTAACAAGCTCAAATGAGCTAAGATTCTCGTCCTCTTAATGATGACGTCATAAAAACGAATATGACGTCATTGTGATGTATCAGGTTTGCGATAAATTATCTGTGCTATGCCCGGCTTGATTCCCACAAACAAAATTCAAACAGCTTGCCTAGTTTTTTTTCGAGGAAGAATTTCCAAAATCGGAGATGGTTACTGCCTGCGCGTGGGCTTTCTGCATATACATGGCAAGTTTCACGAAGATCCGATGAAAACTCTGGGTTGTGAAACAAAAAATATCAAAAAATAGGAATGACGTCATAAAAATTGATATGACGTCATAGTGATGTATCATATGTGCGGTAATTCATCTCTGCTAATGCCCTGTTCGATTCCCGCAAACAGAATTCAAAAAGCTTGCCTAGCTTGAGATAATTCTTTAGGCGATTTCCATTAGCGGAGATATTTTGACGTCATAACTTTTTTTTCTGGGAGGAATTTTCAAAATCGGAGATGGTTACTGTCTGCGCAGGGTATTTTTACATATATATGCAAGTTTTCAGGGAAGTTTCGATGAAAACTGTAGGCTGTGAAACAAAAAAGTCCACAAGAACAACAACGTGAGAGTAAGACATAGAGATCCTCCACGAGGATCTAAAAAGAGGGCAAAATATCCCACTTATGAAATCAAATTTGGCATCAACATTATTCATGTCTGTTCTCCCATCATTTTAAAAGTGAATGTTGAGCTTTTCAAACGCAGTGCAGGAATCGACCACAGTAAACAGGAGACAGACAAATGCACAGCCAAACACCACGGTTCATAATATATAACACGAGCAGGGACTCTTGGAAATTGCATGTAATGTAAAATGTGACTTCAAGACATCAGCTCTCCGATCCCCCCCACCCCTCCACACCTCCTCCTCGACACCCACCATCTCCCCCCACACACACACATGATGGCAATGATAAAGATGAGTTGATGGAGATGATGGTGATGATGATGTTTTAGGGGTTTGAGGGGCACATTGTGCTGAAGGTCCATGTTAATTAGGCAAATAAATGTGGAAAATAGTTTGCCAACCTACAATTATTCAAGTACATTGACCGTTTTTTTGGGGGGGTTTTTTTGATCTACAAACCTTGGCTCAATAAATTCATCGCAGTAGAACGAATCTGCAAAGGAGAAACTCACAAACGGCAAGGCTCTCTTTTCTATACTTCAGTTTTAATAAAATAATGATTTTAAAGATCATTTTAAAAATCGTGAAGTTTCGCACTCATGAAGCAGTCGAAATCACAAACCACCCTTATACAATGTAATACGACAACGTTGAGTCACAATTTAGGAGATGGAGACTGTATTGATCACCATCGACTGCAACGTCAATCAGCGTCGTATGTACCCATAATGGTGGCCTCGTCTTTACCCCGTACACACGCTACGCCATCTCATGTTACATATCGATATATTGCATGGTTCTTGGAAGTATTATGAAGGCGATTTGTTTTCCACAGTCTTTAAGTAAGTATATAATTCAATTTTATATAAAGGTGTAAAAATTAATTAACTCCATGTTCTACTGCTATTTTCCCAGTGTCTATTACACCACGCTATGTAACACGACACATTAGTTATTTGTACCTGTGACTGTCGTGTGTATCCTTTATCTAACTATATATAACAAGGCCACTGTCCAAAAAAAAATTAAATAGCAAGACGTGAAATTGGTTTCCTTAAAAGCAGTAAGTTTCCTGTTTGGAATGATTTTCAAATTTGTTTGACTGCTAGGCAGGCAGACAGAAAAGAGTAAAAATATTATTTCACCTCTGTCTGCGCATGTGTGATCGGGTCAAATTCAGAGCCAAAATAGGGTAAAACGATAAAACTTGTCTTCGTACCCGTGCACCGATTCACGTTCAAAATCTAACATTCAATTTGAATAAGTTGTTCCTCGACCATAAACTGGTAAGACAGACGGATGGACGGACAGACATGAACCGATTGCTTAACCCCACTTTTCACTTTGCGTGCGCGGAGTAAATATGTGTTCTCTCTCAACCCATCTTCTCTGCCTCTGTTTAATAAAACCCGTTTCTGTGTGTGGCTCGATACGTGGTTCGTCTGGTCAAATGCTCAGGTCCATCCTGTCAGACAGACAATCTGGCTGGAGCCTCAGATTCTTTTAGAGCTTTCTGTGTGCTGAAAACCAAAGAAAAGATATTTTTGGCTTTCCTGGCAGATGGCGTATATTCTCTCTCAATGGACCGTCGCTAAATTGGTGATTGTGCAGGTGGCAGACTTGACATCAGTCCACCCGGTGGTCCAACGTAACAATGCTTATCCTTTCCTTTGTCTAGCCCCCACCTTTGAGTGGCCTTTGGCTTTGTGACGGGTGAAATTCCATGAACAAAATACAGTACTTTAGATTTCGTCCGAAGTCCTCAATTGAGATGATGGCCAAATGTGACAGTCTGTCCTGTGACGTTGCAGAGTATATGTTTCTCTTTATGAGCTTCAGCTTTTGAGAAATAATGTTCTGCCGATGCAACATTTACTGGCATCGTGAGTATCACCATAACATCACCAAGTGCACATTTGGTTGTCGATGAGTCCGTTTTTAGTTATATAGCTCAGTGTTTCTTGCGGAGTACATATCTTTTCTGCACTTAGTTGTAAAGAAGTTTGAGTTGTTCCAGCAGCTCTTTAGGTTCCAGATCACTTAAATTTGAATCCGTTAGTAGGATATGTAGTTATTACAGGTTTTTCTAAGATAATTGTCACTTCAAGCTTTCATTGCTGTGATGTTGAAGAGAAAGTAGAATGGCTGCAGGACATAACGCAACTGCCCACATCTACTCTCTTGTGCAGTCAGACAAACATCAATAAACCTGTCTAAAAATTCAACTTTGAACTTTTCCTGTGGGTCTGAAACCAGTTTATATACCGATTTGTATGAAAAGTACCGTTTTTTTGCCTCGCATGTGAACTTACTCAAATTTACGACACTTTTTCTGACTAGTGAAAGTTCTCAGGGGCTTCAGCTCAGATTTGGCCACATTATTGCCCACACACGAAGCGCAAAGCGGAGTTAAGCAATTGAGTAGTTCACTCTGTTTTTTTATCAACAGATGACAATGTATGATTGAGGAACGAGTTAAATTCAATTGAGTTTTATATTTTGAACACGAGAATACGAATCAGAACATGAATGGGAATATGAATCGGAACATGAACCTACAGTTCAGCAGTAATTTGCCTCTGAGTTTGAGAAATTGTACAAAATCTTGTCCTGAGCCCACATGTGCATAGAGGAATAAGGTAATTTGATTTAGTCTGTCTGCCTGTCTGGCAGTCAAACAAAATTGAAAATTATTCCAAACATGAAACACTGTTATAAGGGACGTCATAAATGACACGAATAACAGGTATGAATAACTAATTTACGTGTTAAATAAGGTTATTTAAAAGATGGTGCATCAACGGCGGTAACCTGGGGAAAAGGTTTTATTTTGTTGTTGTTTTTTATACTACCTTACAAACTTTTTATTTCAATTGAATCCTTGAACACTGGAAAAGGCAAATCACCTTGTTGGCACTTCCAAAAATTTCAATTTAGCAGTACCTGAACAAAATATTATGCCATTTTATGCCATCGTGACCAATCAAATTTGCCGCTCGCGATCTCAGCATTGGGGAATATCGAGATTAAGACAAAGTTTCAGCTCGTAGTAAATATAGATTGTTTCAGGAAACGCAAAGCAAGAGTTGAAAAGACCCTTCACATGTCCTTTTTCTCAAGACTACTTGGGGTCAGGTGTTCTATGAACTCTCTAGTTGGAAATGTGTCCATATTCATAGTCGGACAGGACTTTCAATATGCTTTGAAAAAATTGCAAGCTGATGTGGGGGTGCCCTTAGCATGGCTGCGGCTTTGTAGGGGCCTAAAGAAGCCACTGACTGTGGTGTATCTCAAATATTCGTAAACATCGTGTGGAGAGCCAGCGTTTGAACTCCATCACTCAAACGTTCAAATTGCTCGTACAACATCCCTGCAATTGCTTTGAAGATGTGTTCACCTGAACTGTCTTCTGTTCTCTCAAAATTGGATTGCTTGTGTCTGGAAAGTCTGTGTTTCCACCTAGCTGGAAGCAAGTTTCTGTAGTCCCTGTCTTTGAAGGCTCCGGTGAAAAATCAGACCCTGCCAACTCTCGGCCTATTAGCCTTCCACCCATTATTAGCAAAGTGTTTGAATCCCTGATCTCAAATGGCAATTCATGACTCATCTGGAAACCCACAACCTTCTAACTGATGTCCACTATGGTTTTTGACATTCAAGATCTACTGGTGATGTTCTATTCTGAATCACTGAACATGTGAATGGGGCTTTGGATCATTGGGGAGAACCCAGGGGTATAGCTCTCGACATCTTGAAGGCTTTTGACAAAGTGTGGCACAAGGCCCTCATCCACAAGCTAAAATCATATGGTATCTCTGCAAAATTGCTTGATACAATTTCTGACGTCCTTGCAAATTGTCAAATATCTGTGGTGCATGAGGGATGAGGAACAGTCGTCTCCTATCCACAATATGAATGCTGTTGTTCCTCAGGGGGTTGTGTTGGGTCCAATATTGTTCTTGTTATTGAGCAATGATCTGCCTGATTGTATACTTTCTCCATTAAGCATTTACGCAGATGAGTCAACACTGTATCCTATCTACCCAGGAACCATGTCTCCTCTTTCCCGTGTCCATGTCAGTGACAATCTCAATCAGGACCAAGAGAGTGTGATTAACTGGGGAAAAGACTGGTTTGTTACTTCAACCAAAAATAC
The DNA here is from genome assembly GCA_035128595.1 of Eptatretus atami. NCBI lineage: Eukaryota > Metazoa > Chordata > Myxini > Myxiniformes > Myxinidae > Eptatretus > Eptatretus atami. Next base: position 91,839,145 of record CM068960.1, read on the forward strand.
TAACTTGTCTCTGTCGAGTACGAGATCACCTTGGTTTCCAACCCTGTCTCTGGATTCTTCACCTTTGCAGGAACTTCCTGTTATCCATCTGCTTGGATTGAATATCAGCTCAAACCTCAGTTTGGAAAAGTACATCTCTGGTGTAACTCAAAAAAGCTTCCCAGCACCTTGCCTGCTTATTTCTTGTTCAGCGATACCTTCCTCAAATGGCAATGCTCCATCGACACAAGGCCACTATACAACCTGCCATGGAGTATTATTGCCATATTTGGGCTGGTGCTCTGGTCTGTCACCTTTCTCTCCTTGACAGGATCCAATGACGTGCTGCCATTCTGGTGGGACAGGAGTTCTCGAGTCAAAAAAAAAAATAGGGAAAAAATAAATACAAAAAATTTTTTTCCTATTTTTTTTCCAGATGAAAAAAAATAATTAAATAGTGAGTTTTGGTACAAAAAAAAGGAAACAAATAGGGAAAAATATATTGAATAGCAAGTTTTTGAACAAAAATATAGGAGAAAAAATATTTTAAGTAGCGAGTGTTGGGAAAAAAAGGGGAAAAAATACTTTATATAGCCAGTTTCAAACAAAAAAAGAAGAGGAAATAAATAGGAGAAAAATATATTTTAAATAGTCAGTTTTTGAACAAAGCAAATAGGGAAAAAATTGCAACCACTTTGGTGTAAAAATACAAAGTAGAGAAAAATAGTGAAAAAATAGCAGCAAATCTGGTGTAAAACAACAAAGTATGGGGGAAAAATAGTGAAAAATAGCAATAAAATCTTGGGAAAAAAACAGTTGGGAAAAATAGCACTGCAATCACCGAAATCTCACAAATAGTAATAATAAAAATTACCCCCGTGTGAGAATGACGGTCATCTCTATAATACCACAAGTTCTCAATGTTCAGTTATGACCGAAGACTACTGCGCAGTTCTACTGCGCAGCTCGAACTACGCAGTTTGGTTAAAGATGACTCGGCATTTTGGCACGCGCGCACGAAATTATATTTTGAAATAAAATGCCGACGTTTACATTTCGGGTTTTGAAACTTTTGCACCTTCAGTGAAAAATGTATAAATATAAAAGGCTAAAAATGTGTTTTATATTTATATTTCATTTCTCCTTCCTTCCTTCTTTGCGAATCGCATCGGCGTTTTTGGCCATCTTCCAGATCACGTGACGATTAAACGGGAAGGAAATTCAAAAATCTGTCCGGTTAGATACAAGATAATATTTTTTACTATCATAATCAATAAACAGTTGCCGAATATCTTGTAGAATAGCAGACTAGATAGGTTTTGAAAATGGCGATTTTATAACTTACGGTACCTCGTGACCTCGACCCTGACCTTGAACCCGGACAAAATTATATCGTTGTGCAACACTCATCGACCTCTACCCACATACTAAGTTTCATCAAGATCGGAAAGAAAATTGGTGACGGACGTACGGACGGACGGACATTTGGTCCGGCTTTATTAGGTCATCTCGGTAGAGATGACCTAAAAAAAGAGGAAAGGAAACCTATCTTTTTGCTATTTGGGGGAAAAAAATAGTTTTTAAATAGCACTGAAGAATACCAAAAATAGACAAAAATAGCCAAAAAATAGGGGGGGGGGAAATATTTTTTCTTGCTGCAAATCGACGAGGGTTGGCATGATCCCTGAAAACTCTCAGTCCACTACTCTGTTGCTTCTTTGAGCCTCCTTTTCTCTCAATATTTCTATGGAACGTGCTCTGAGGGTCTCCCACGTTGAATTGTATCTAAGACTGGAAGGATTATGGCGATTCAAGTTGCACGCAACATTGTGTCGTCACTGGACAGTACCATCTCTATGCACACGCGATCGTGTTGCTAGGCCTAGTGAATGATTCATCACAGGCCTCGTTGCGTTATGTTTATGTGAGAAAATATTCACATTGACTTTGACTTACAACTCAAAATTAACAATCAACATTCAATATCTCCCTCAAATTTATCATGAGTCAAAATATATCTGCTATGAGTGGGCCTCCTCAGATGGTGCTTCGTGGCGCCAAAATTGCACCGCTCATATTCTTTCCAATCTTATATACAGTTCAATAGTCTCTCACAGGTTGTTCAACTTGAGCATACTTTCAGTTTCTCCACATGTTTGGCAGTTTCTTCCCATCCATACACAACATCTGTCCCAGTTTAATAAAAGCATTTCGTGAATTTGTGCATTGCATTCCTCCAAGCCCGTCCCTTGGTGTACTGCAGTTAGAGCGGAGGGTGGTGTGCTCTTGACAGAAGAGTCCAAAGTGAAGGCCCACTGGGCCGGTTACTTTGAGTGGCTGCACTCGATGAGGGTTGGCCTCGACGACCCACCAGCTGGTGAGTTGGACATCAGAGGTATAACTATCCCGATTGCTGACCCTCCAACCAACTGTGGTCCATGTTCGTTTGTGGAAACACAGGCTGCGGTGAAGCAGTTGAAAGGGGATAAAGCTCCTGGGATCTGTCGCATCCATGCTGAACTTCTCAAGGCTGGTGGAAATGCTGTACTCGTGTCATTGCATGCAGTTCTGTGCTTCATTCCAGAACGGGAAAATTTTCAGGTACTTATCAATTTAAATTATTTCATGGACTTTAAAAATGTCAATTGTGTTATACTCTTGGGCTTCACACAGAGCCAATTCTAGATACTTATAACCGGCCACTGCGAAATTGGTAGTGCATTGTGGAAGTTCAATTACATGATAACAAGCTCAAATGAGCTAAGATCCTCGTCCTCTTAATGATGACGTCATAAAAACGAATATGACGTCATTGTGATGTATCAGGTTTGCGATAAATTATCTGTGCTAATGCCCGGCTTGATTCCCACAAACAAAATTCAAACAGCTTGCCTAGTTTTTTTTTCGAGGAAGAATTTCCAAAATCGGAGATGGTTACTGCCTGCGCGTGGGCTTTCTGCATATACATGGCAAGTTTCACGAAGATCCGATGAAAACTCTGGGTTGTGAAACAAAAAATATCAAAAAATAGGAATGACGTCATAAAAATTGATATGACGTCATAGTGATGTATCATATGTGCGGTAATTCATCTCTGCTAATGCCCTGTTCGATTCCCGCAAACAGAATTCAAAAAGCTTGCCTAGCTTGAGATAATTCTTTAGGCGATTTCCATTAGCGGAGATATTTTGACGTCATAACTTTTTTTTTGGGAGGAATTTTCAAAATCGGAGATGGTTACTGTCTGCGCAGGGTATTTTTACATATATATGCCAAGTTTCAGGAAGTTTCGATGAAAACTGTAGGCTGTGAAACAAAAAAGTCCACAAGAACAACAACGTGAGAGTAAGACATAGAGATCCTCCACGAGGATCTAAAAGAGGGCAAAATATCCCACTTATGAAATCAAATTTGGCATCAACATTATTCATGTCTGTTCTCCCATCATTTTAAAAGTGAATGTGAGCTTTTCAAACGCAGTGCAGGAATCGACCACAGTAAACAGGAGACAGACAAATGCCCAGCCAAACACCACGGTTCATAATATATAACACGAGCAGGGACTCTTGAAATTGCATGTAATGTAAAATGTGACTTCAAGACATCAGCTCTCCGATCCCCCCACCCCTCCAACCTCCTCCTCGACACCCACCATCTCCCCCACACACACACATGATGGCAATGATAAAGATGAGTTGATGGAGATGATGGTGATGATGATGTTTTAGGGGTTTGAGGGGCACATTGTGCTGAAGGTCCATGTTAATTAGGCAATAAATGTGGAAAATAGTTTGCCAACCTACAATTATTCAAGTACATTGACCGTTTTTTGGGGGGTTTTTTTGATCTACAAACCTTGGCTCATAAATTCATCGCAGTAGAACGAATCTGCAAAGGAGAAACTCACAAACGGCAAGGCTCTCTTTTCTATACTTCAGTTTTAATAAATAATGATTTTAAAGATCATTTTAAAAATCGTGAAGTTTCGCACTCATGAAGCAGTCGAAATCACAAACCACCCTTATACAATGTAATACGACAACGTTGAGTCACAATTTAGGAGATGGAGACTGTATTGATCACCATCGACTGCAACGTCAATCAGCGTCGTATGTACCCATAATGGTGGCCTCGTCTTACCCCGTACACACGCTACGCCATCTCATGTTACATATCGATATATTGCATGTTTCTTGGAAGTATTATGAAGGCGATTTGTTTTCACAGTCTTTAAGTAAGTATATAATTCAATTTTATATAAAGGTGTAAAAATTAATTAACTCCATGTTCTACTGCTATTTTCCCAGTGTCTATTACACCACGCTATGTAACACGACACATTAGTTATTTGTACCTGTGACTGTCGTGTGTATCTTTTATCTAATATAATAACAAGGCCACTGTCCAAAAAAAAATTAAATAGCAAGACGTGAAATTGGTTTCCTTAAAAGCAGTAAGTTTCCTGTTTGGAATGATTTTCAAATTTGTTTGACTGCTAGGCAGGCAGACAGAAAAGAGTAAAAATATTATTTCACCTCTGTCTGCGCATGTGTGATCGGGTCAAATTCAGAGCCAAAATAGGGTAAAACGATAAAACTTGTCTTCGTACCGTGCACCGATTCGTTCAAAATCTAACATTCAATTTGAATAAGTTGTTCCTCGACCATAAACTGGTAAGACAGACGGATGGACGGACAGACATGAACCGATTGCTTAACCCCACTTTTCACTTTGCGTGCGGAGTAAATATGTGTTCTCTCTCAACCCATCTTCTCTGCCTCTGTTTAATAAAACTTCGTTTCTGATCGTGTGTTCGTGTCTGGTCAAATGCTCAGGTCCATCCTGTCAGACAGACAATCTGGCTGGAGCCTCAGATTCTTTTAGAGCTTTCTGTGTGCTGAAAACCAAAGAAAAGATATTTTGGCTTCCTGGCAGATGGCGTATATTTCTCTTCAATGGACCGTCGCTAAATTGGTGATTGTGCAGGTGGCAGACTTGACATCAGTCCACCCGGTGGTCCAACGTAACAATGCTTATCCTTTCCTTTGTCTAGCCCCCACCTTTGAGTGGCCTTTGGCTTTGTGACGGGTGAAATTCCATGAACAAAATACAGTACTTTAGATTTCGTCCGAAGTCCTCAATTGAGATGATGGCCAAATGTGACAGTCTGTCCTGTGACGTTGCAGAGTATATTGTTTCTCTTTATGAGCTTCAGCTTTTGAGAATTAATGTTCTGCCGATGCAACATTTACTGGCATCGTGAGTATCACCATAACATACCAAGTGCACATTTGGTTGTCGATGAGTCCGTTTTTAGTTATATAGCTCAGTGTTTCTTGCGGAGTACATATCTTTTCTGCACTTAGTTGTAAAGAAGTTTGAGTTGTTCCAGCAGCTCTTTAGGTTCCAGATCACTTAAATTTGAATCCGTTAGTAGGATATGTAGTTATTACAGGTTTTTCTAAGATAATTGTCACTTCAAGCTTTCATTGCTGTGATGTTGAAGAGAAAGTAGAATGGCTGCAGGACATAACGCAACTGCCACATCTACTCTCTGTGGCAGTCAGACAAACATCAATAAACCTGTCTAAAAATTCAACTTTGAACTTTTCCTGTGGGTCTGAAACCAGTTTTATATACCGATTTGTATGAAAAGTACCGTTTTTTTGCCTCGCATGTGAACTTACTCAAATTTACGACACTTTTTCTGACTAGTATGTAAGTTCTCAGGGGCTTCAGCTCAGATTTGGCCACATTATTGCCCACACACGAAGCGCAAAGCGGAGTTAAGCAATTGAGTAGTTCACTCTGTTTTTTTATCAACAGATGACAATGTATGATTGAGGAACGAGTTAAATTACATTGAGTTTTATATTTTGAACACGAGAATACGAATCAGAACATGAATGGGAATATGAATCGGAACATGAACCTACAGTTCAGCAGATAATTTGCCTCTGAGTTTGAGAAATTGTACAAAATCTTGTCCTGAGCCCACATGTGCATAGAGGAATAAGGTAATTTGATTTAGTCTGTCTGCCTGTCTGGCAGTCAAACAAAATTGAAAATTATTCCAAACATGAAACACTGTTATAAGGGACGTCATAAATGACACGAATAACAGGTATGAATAACTAATTTCGTGTTAAATAAGGTTATTTAAAAGATGGTGCATCAACGGCGGTAACCTGGGGAAAGGTTTTATTTTGTTGTTTGTTTTTTATACTACCTTACAAACTTTTTATTTCAATTGAATCCTTGAACACTGGAAAAGGCAAATCACCTTGTTGGCACTTCCAAAAATTTCAATTTAGCAGTACCTGAACAAAATATTATGCCATTTTATGCCATCGTGACCAATCAAATTTGCCGCTCGCGATCTCAGCATTGGGGATAATCGAGATTAAGACAAAGTTTCAGCTCGTAGTAAATATAGATTGTTTCAGGAAACGCAAAGCAAGAGTTGAAAAGACCCTTCACATGTCCTTTTTCTCAAGACTACTTGGGGTCAGGTGTTCTATGAACTCTCTAGTTGGAAATGTGTCCATATTCATAGTCGGACAGGACTTTCAATATGCTTTGAAAAAATTGCAAGCTGATGTGGGGGTGCCCTTAGCATGGCTGCGGCTTTGTAGGGGCCTAAAGAAGCCACTGACTGTGGTGTATCTCAATATTCGTAAACATCGTGTGGAGAGCCAGCGTTTGAACTCCATCACTCAAACGTTCAAATTGCTCGTACAACATCCCTGCAATTGCTTTGAAGATGTGTTCACCTGAACTGTCTTCTGTTCTCTCAAATTGGATTGTTGCTTGTGTCTGGAAAGTCTGTGTTTCCACCTAGCTGGAAGCAAGTTTCTGTAGTCCCTGTCTTTGAAGGCTCCGGTGAAAAATCAGACCCTGCCAACTCTCGGCCTATTAGCCTTCCACCCATTATTAGCAAAGTGTTTGAATCCCTGATCTCAAATGGCAATTCATGACTCATCTGGAAACCCACAACCTTCTAACTGATGTCCACTATGGTTTTTGACATTCAAGATCTACTGGTGATGTTCTATTCTGAATCACTGAACATGTGAATGGGGCTTTGGATCATTGGGGAGAACCCAGGGGTATAGCTCTCGACATCTTGAAGGCTTTTGACAAAGTGTGGCACAAGGCCCTCATCCACAAGCTAAAATATATGGTATCTCTGCAAAATTGCTTGATACAATTTCTGACGTCCTTGCAAATTGTCAAATATCTGTGGTGCATGAGGGATGAGGAACAGTCGTCTCCTATCCACAATATGAATGCTGTTGTTCCTCAGGGGGTTGTGTTGGGTCCAATATTGTTCTTGTTATTGAGCAATGATCTGCCTGATTGTATACTTTCTCCATTAAGCATTTACGCAGATGAGTCAACACTGTATCCTATCTACCCAGGAACCATGTCTCTCTTTCCGTGTCCATGTCAGTGACAATCTCAATCAGGACCAAGAGAGTGTGATTAACTGGGAAAAGACTGGTTTGTTACTTCAACCAAAATACTAACTTGTCTCTGTCGAGTACGAGATCACCTTGGTTTCCAACCCTGTCTCTGGATTCTTCACCTTTGCAGGAACTTCCTGTTATCCATCTGCTTGGATTGAATATCAGCTCAAACCTCAGTTTGGAAAAGTACATCTCTGGTGTAACTCAAAAAAGCTTCCCAGCACCTTGCCTGCTTATTTCTTGTTCAGCGATACCTTCCTCAAATGGCAATGCTCCATCGACACAGGCACTATACAACCTGCCATGGAGTATTATTGCCATATTTGGGCTGGTGCTCTGGTCTGTCACCTTTCTCTCCTTGACAGGATCCAATGACGTGCTGCCATTCTGGTGGGACAGGAGTTTCTCGAGTCAAAAAAAAATAGGGAAAAAATAAATACAAAAAATTTTTTCCTATTTTTTTTCCAGATGAAAAAAAATAATTAAATAGTGAGTTTTGGTACAAAAAAAAGGAAAAAATAGGGAAAAATATATTGAATAGCAAGTTTTTGAACAAAATATAGGAGAAAAAATATTTTAAGTAGCGAGTGTTGGGAAAAAAAGGGGAAAAAATACTTTATATAGCCAGTTTCAAACAAAAAAGAAGAGGAAATAAATAGGAGAAAAATATTTTAAATAGTCAGTTTTTGAACAAAGCAAATAGGGAAAAAATTGCAACCACTTTGGTGTAAAAATACAAGTAGAGAAAAATAGTGAAAAAATAGCAGCAAATCTGTGTAAACAACAAAGTATGGGGGAAAAATAGTGAAAAATAGCAATAAAATCTTGGGAAAAAAACAGTTGGGAAAAATAGCACTGCAATCACCGAAATCTCACAAATAGTAATAATAAAAATTACCCCCGTGTGGGAGTGACGGTCATCTCTATAATACCACAAGTTCTCAATGTTCAGTTATGACCGAAGACTACTGCGCAGTTCTACTGCGCAGCTCGAACTACGCAGTTTGGTTAAAGATGACTCGGCATTTTGGCACGCGCGCACGAAATTATATTTTGAAAATAAATGCCGACGTTTACATTTCGGGTTTTGAAACTTTTGCACCTTCAGTGAAAAATGTATAATATAAAAGGCTAAAAATGTGTTTTATATTTATATTTCATTTCTCCTTCCTTCCTTCTTTGCGAATCGCATCGCGTTTTTTGGCCATCTTCCAGATCACGTGACGATTAAACGGGAAGGAAATCAAAAATCTGTCCGGTTAGATACAAGATAATATTTTTTACTATCATAATCAATAAACAGTTCCGAATATCTTGTAGAATAGCAGACTAGATAGGTTTTGAAAATGGCGATTTTTATAACTTACGTGACCTCGTGACCCTCGACCCTGACTTGAACCCGGACAAAAATTATATCGTTGTGCAACACTCATCGACCTCTACCACATACTAAGTTTCATCAAGATCGGAAAGAAAATTGGTGACGGACGTACGACGGACGGACATTTGGTCCGGCTTTATTAGGTCATCTCGGTAGAGATGACCTAAAAAAAGAGGAAAGGAAACCTATCTTTTTGCTATTTTGGGGGAAAAAATAGTTTTTAAATAGCACTGAAATCAAAAATAGACTAACTAAATAGCCAAAAAATAGGGGGGGGGGAAATATTTTTTCTTGCTGCAAATCGACGAGGGTTGGCATGATCCCTGAAAACTCTCAGTCCACTACTCTGTTGCTTCTTTGAGCCTCCTTTCTCTCAATATTTCTATGGAACGTGCTCTGAGGGTCTCCCACGTTGAATTGTATCTAAGACTGGAAGGATTATGGCGATTCAAGTTGCACGCAACATTGTGTCGTCACTGGACAGTACCATCTCTATGCACACGCGATCGTGTTGCTAGGCCTAGTGAATGATTCATCACAGGCCTCGTTGCGTTATGTTTATGTGAGAAATATTCACATTGACTTTGACTTACAACTCAAAATTAACAATCAACATTCAATTCTCCCTCAAATTTATCATGAGTCAAAATATATCTGCTATGAGTGGGCTCCTCAGATGGTGCTTCGTGGCGCCAAAATTGCACCGCTCATATTCTTTCCAATCTTATATACAGTTCAATAGTCTCTCACAGGTTGTTCAACTTGAGCATACTTTCAGTTTCTCCACATGTTTGGCAGTTTCTTCCCATCCATACACAACATCTGTCCCAGTTTAATAAAAGCATTTCGTGAATTTGTGCATTGCATTCCTCCAAGCCCGTCCCTTGGTGTACTGCAGTTAGAGCGGAGGGTGGTGTGCTCTTGACAGAAGAGTCCAAAGTGAAGGCCCACTGGGCCGGTTACTTTGAGTGGCTGCACTCGATGAGGGTTGGCCTCGACGACCCACCAGCTGGTGAGTTGGACATCAGAGGTATAACTATCCCGATTGCTGACCCTCCAACCAACTGTGGTCCATGTTCGTTTGTGGAACACAGGCTGCGGTGAAGCAGTTGAAAGGGGATAAAGCTCCTGGGATCTGTCGCATCCATGCTGAACTTCTCAAGGCTGGTGGAAATGCTGTACTCGTGTCATTGCATGCAGTTCTGTGCTTTCTCTGGAACACAGGCATCATCCAACTTACTGGAAGTGGGGCCTTGTTGTCCCTCTCTGGAAAGGGAAGGGTGATCGCCAGGACTGCAACAACTACTGAGGGTGACGCTGCTCTCAGCGCCGGGCAAGGTCTTTGCTTGGAATATTCTTGAAAGGGTTCACCACCATCTGCTTGAGCACCAGCGTGCAGAGCAGTCAGGCTTTCCACCAAAGAGGTCAACG
>CM068960.1:91855991-91866625 GCA_035128595.1 Eptatretus atami
CACAAAGTCCGACCAGTGATAGCCAAGGATTTTCCGAAGAGAACTGGTACCGAAGAAATTAAGAGTCCGTCTCAGATCCCTGGTCAGAGTCCAAGTCTCACATCCATATAACAAGACTGGAAGCACCAAGGACCTGAAGACTTGGACTTTCGTCCTCCCGCACAGGTACCGGCAGTGCCACACCCCATGAGCAGTGAATCAATGACTCCGCAGGCCCGACCAGACGTCTGTTGACCTCTGGCTCACAGCCAGCAGAGACATGAATATCACTGCCAAGGTAAGTGAATCTCTCCAAGACCTCAACATCCTCACCACAAACAGAGCACAGACAGGACAGCAGCATCCAAGATGTCATTGAAAGCCTGAATCTTAGGGCCCTGTCACACCTTGACGTTTAAGCCAGCAATGGCAACGTATAAAATTGATCTTAAACGTTGACGTACGCTGAAATTTTGATGGTTTTTTTGAGTTTTTGGCGTATTCAAAACGTGTTGGTCGTTTGCATAACATATTAGTAACGGGCACAGAAGTTTCGTTGTGTTATACATAACTTTTACCAACGAATGCTTACCTTGTGATCGGCGTTCAAAACCTAAGACAAGCGATAGTTCAACTTACCCTTTGCGCGCTATACGTATCGCCGGCGAACTCGTGGCGTAGCCTGTTGAGAACTTGCCGGACCCGATTGAAATCAAAACTGCCCGAGATTTTGAATTGTCAACATCGCAGTCACACCTTGACGATTTTGCCAGCGTATGCCATTCTATGAAAAAGGGTTTACAACGCTAGGCACACGTCAAATACGCATAGGAAAGTTGAGTATACGTTAAGATTATGCTCGAAATCATTGAAGTACGCTAGCATATTACTAGTCGTTCGATACGTCGTGAAATTTCAAGCATGCTGAAAATTTTAAGACGTACTCGACGTAAGGCTCACACGTTTCGCATGCGTTGGCATCTGTTTTTGCACGTTCCGCGATCGTTTAAAACACGGCGAACACACGTTACTTGTAGGTTAGTCATAAGTCGAAGCACGTCAAGTTAATGGCAACCAATACTTGAAACCCAATTTATAACCGTTGAGTAACGTGCTTGAACAAATGAGTAACGTCAGCTTAGCCTATGTTTAACGTGCTTGGAAAGTATGAGTAACGTGCATTGAAACTATGTATAACTGGCCTTGAACCAATGGCTACCGTGCTATGAACGTAAGAGTAACGTGCGTTTAACCTATGTGTAGCATGTTTTGAACCTAAGTAAAACGTGCATCTAACCATTGAATAACATGCTATGAACCTATTTGTAACGTATGTATAACGCACATTGTCGTATGTAGACGAATTAAATTGACGTCTTCCGGACAACCACAGAACTTACTGAAAGTGTTTCTAACTTACATCTACCGTGTACTGACGTATTGGCAGCGTTTAGGGAATTGGTATATACAAATGGGCTTCACAAGAGGAACCCATCATTGTTCCAGACTCCATGTTGAGTAGATGTCAATGCCAGTAGTATCAGTAGTAGTAATACTATTAGCAGTAGTTGGTGTGCGTGACAGTAGTAATAGTAGTAGTAGTTGTAGTAGTAGCATTGGTAGTAGTAGAATGTCTACATCAGTAGTAGTAGTGGTAGTCTATGTCAGTAGTAGTAGTAGTATGTCTATGTCAGTAGTAAGTAGTAGTAGTAGTAGTATGTCTATGTCAGTAGTAGTAGTAGTAGTTAGTAGTAGTATTGGTAGTAGTAGTAGGTCCATGTCAGTAGTAGTATGTGAGCGTGATGGGGAGGGTGTGGGTGATGATGGATCCTCTTATCGTCCACGAATAGGAGACTTTGCACCATTGTTCGATGTTCTTTCGGCTAATTTTTTTTCCTCATTCCCACGATGAAATATTTCTTTGTTTTACTTTTTAAAGTATTAAAAACGACTTTGACAAATGCATAATGTACTAGTAATGAACACAGAACGCTTCGATAACTTATACATAAGTTATACCAACGATTGTTTATCGTGTTTTAGTCGTCCACAACCTATGCCCAACGATAGTCTAGCGTATGCATAGCGTAATAATTCCCAAGCACGTTACTCATAGGTTATAAATAAGTCACGGGTACCCTAAACATTACTTTGATGTGTTTCGACGTATGAGGAACTTTCAAGTAGCGTGTTGCGAAGTGTGAACAACGTTCGTGTAGCGTGCTTGCAAAACGTTACTCATAGGTTAGAAATAAGTTTCGGGTACGCGAATGTTACCTCTACGTGTTTCGACTTATGAGTAACATACAATTAACGTGTGTCAACGATCGCATAACGTGCCTAAACCTTATGGCCGGCGTAGCGGAACGTGAGCCAAACGCCGAGTACGTCGTAAAATTTAAGCATTCGAAAAAGAGAGAACAAGCACAAAAGTCAACGATTAAAGCCAGCGTACAACGACTTATGGCAGTGTTTTTCAGGGTATTCCTAACGTATACAAAACTTACCAATAACGTATTCGACGTGTGCCAGCCTATTCGGCAAATTTGTAAAAAAACGGCATACGTTCGCTAAATCGTCAAGGTGTGCAGCCCCTTTAGTTTTGACCCAGGAAACCCGTAATCCCAGTGGCTCCATCTCTCATTCAGCACCTCGAGGGCCCCCAAAAGGATATCTAAAAGTCTCCGCAAAGATGACTGCATCCTCTGCGAAATCAAGGTCAGAGATCTTGACATTCCCAAATGATACACTGCAGCTTGATCTCTCCTACATCCTCCCCAGAATCCATTCCATACAAGTGCTGAAAAGTGTGGGGGCCAGTACATACCCCTGACTAACTCCAGTAACAACTGGAAATAAGTCAAAGATGGTACTATCACATCTCAAAGCACTCTCAGTACCAGAGTAGAGTTCAGACATCAGATCGATCAGTTTTGGTGGCACCCCACGAAGACCAAGAATCCTCCAGAGGGCATCTAGATTCACTGAATCAAACGCTTTACAGAGATCAACAAAGGCTGCAAGCAGCCCCTGCCGAAACTCTCGTCTGCGTTCGGTGAGGACCCGAAGAGCAAGGATACGGTCAATCGTTGACCTCTTTGGTGTAAAGCCTGACTGCTCTAGATGCTGGTGCTCAAGCAGATGGTGGCGAACCCCATCAATAATTATCCAAGCAAAGACCTTGCAGGGCACTGAGAGCAGCGTCACACCTCGGTCGTTGTTGCAGTCTTGGCGATCACCCTTCCCTTTCCAGATAGGGACAACAAGGCCCCTCTTCCAGTCTGTTGGGATGATGCGTGTGTTCCAGGCAGAGCACAGAACCGCATGCAACGACACGAGTGCAACATTTCAACCAGCTTTGAGAAGTTCAGCATGGATGCTACAGATCTCTGGAGCTTTACCCCCTTTCAACCGGTTCACCGCAGCCTGTGTTTCCACAAACGAAGGTGGATCACAGTTGATTTGAGGGTCAGCAACAAGAATTGGAACACCCCTGACGTCCATCTCAACAGCTGGGGGATCAGCCTCGTACAACCACTCAAAGTAACCGGCCCAGCGGGCCTTCACTTCGGACTCCTCTGTCAAGAGCCCACCAACCCCCAATCTAACTACAGTACACCGAGGGATGAGCATGGATGAATGCAATGTGCAAATTCCCCTGCAAACAGGATGAGAATCACTTGACCACAGGTGATGCTCTACCCCCTCACAGATTCCATGCACATATGCCTCCTTGTACACCCTTAGTGCACATACAGTTTTATGCCTCAGCTCCCTGAACAGCTCAGCTCTGCCATTCAGCCTGGCCCTGCGACTCTGGTCAATGCTATCCAATTCTTCAGGATCCCCCAAAGTACCTGGACCCCCAAATCTCCACTACCCTCTCATCCTTGAGCTTGCCAACATCCAGCCTCGGCTGGGATGGTACCATTCTCCTGGATTTATGCTGCAACTTCAGAACTGCTACAACAAGCCAGTTGTCAGTATTGAGGAACTGAGCTCTCCGGTGGACCCTGCAGTTCTGGATCATCCTCCAGTGACCATCAACGAGCACATGGTCAATCTCATTTGCCACACCACCAGTATTGGAATGCCATGTCCAGCGATGAGCTTGTGGGTGCTGAAACCATGAATCAGCCACCCTAAGTCCATGACTTCTTGCAAAGTCAAGGAAGTTGGTGCGAATCTGCTTCACAGTTCCAGACCCTTGGGGACCGACACACGTCTTATAACCATGCCTATCAGTTCCAGTCGATGCATTGAAATCCCCCAAAACTAGAAGTGTGTCTCGCCTGGGGCACTGATCAACCACAGACTCGAGCGTGGCGTAGAAAGCGTCCTTCATGGGGAGATCACTCGCCTCAGTCAGAGCATATACAGAGACCAGGGAAATGACACCCAAAGAGTGATGAATCCTGAGTCTCATAATACGCTCGTTGACCAGTGTTACCTCAATTATCATTGAAGTCAGCTTATTGGACACAGTTACAGCAACTCCTTGGGCATGGTAACTATCAGAGCGGGCAGACCAATCGTAGGTATAACCACCCGCCATGATCTCGCCGCAATCCGGTCTCTGAACCGCAGAGAGTGGTGCAATACTGATGTCCAAACGCTTGAGCTCAGATGATAACAGAGACAGGTGATCATCCTATTTTCGGGATAGGACATTCCAGGCACCCACCCGAAGCGACCGCGTCAGGTTAACCCAAGGAGACCGCCGTCTGGTGGACGACACCTCAGCACCACCCCGACACACTCTCCTGCAATCTGTCCCGGGAATGTTACCACGTGGTTTCCCTCCTTTCATCAAAGATTGGGGGTCCCAAAGACTTTGCCCCAATCCCGTCATCCGGTGAGCTGCCCTGCGAAGGGAAGCTTCACAGGAGGTACTCCCACAGAGTGGGTTTTCAGATATTTTTTTTATGCTTCAAGAATGTTTTGCGGAATGAAGGGTTTTCTGGTGGCCGGAGTGCAAATCCTGCCACCAACTTCCTAATAAGAAGTAACCAAACTGCAGGACGACGTCCGCAGATACAGTTGGGCACTAGATATGGATGGCCATTGGCTCACAAGGTGCTCCTCCGCCCTTTGACAGGTTTTGTATTTAATCCTGCTGGGTGTCCATGCTGGGTGGTCCTACTATACTGCTGGTTCATGGTCCAATTCATCATCTGATTCGTGTTCTACAGTGTTCATAATATAACATTCAATTACAATTAAGCTGTTCCTCCTCATTCACAGAGTGACATCTGTGGACATACAGATACAGACAGACAGACAGATAAGGTAAACCAATTGCTTAACCCCACTTTTCACTTCGAGTGCGCACGGTAAAAATAATATGCATTGAGATCCACAGGCATGGGTGTTTCGGTGATGCAAGTATCAATATAGATGAACAAAATTGGACAGAGTGCATACTTAAAATATGGTTATTCGACATGATTGTTGAACACTTATTCTTTGCCTGCTTATGTACTTTAAATATGTACTTATGTACCTGGTTATTTGTCTGTGGTGAGGATTTTGAGGTCACAGAGAGATTCACTTACCTTGGCAGTGATATTCACGTCTCCGCTGTTGTGAGCTGGAGGTCAAAATATGGTTATTCGACATGCTTATGTACCTCCTTATGTAACCCAATTATGGGTATTCTTACTCGCCTTCTAAAATAGGCAGGGGCGCCGAGAGGGGGGGGGGGCAAGCGGGGTAATTATCCTTGGGCTCGGACCTAATAGGGGCACGTAATTTATTTCTTCAATTTATTTGTTTCATGGAATGATTGTGATGATAAAACACCGGGGCAACTTTATTTTGTGTCTCCCTCCAAGTCACTCAGGGAAATTCCCAAGCATGCCATTGCCATGGGCAGTGACACCCTCCCGCCTAAAATAAATTACTATGGGAACAATTTACATCATCACAATTGCGGTGACATAAATGAACACGGGAGTGTTGTCCACATTCCATCCGAATGAAGTGCATTAAAAAACATTCTGCATGTCGGAATAAGTAAATATCACCCAATTTCCCTTAAACATGGCATGTGTTTATGACAACTAAAATACGGAAACCTCCATATATAGGTTGTTAAAAAAAATTACAAAAAATTGAAGGGGGCCCGACACTTAGTATTGTCCCAGGGCCAATTCTGGCTCTCAGTGGCCCTGAATGCACGTTTCAATAATATTATGATTGTACGTAACATGGGTATGCTTCTGACCATTTCATTGGTTGTCGTATTGTGTTGAATCCAACGACAGCAGCCATTTTTGCCTACATTAAGAAAGACCTTTTTGAATCACGTTTCATTTGCCGAATGGCTGGGCGAGCGGCTTGCAAAGTAGTTGATACGGAACTACTAGCTTGGAAAGCAGTTGATATAGAAAGACTGGCTTCAAAAGCAGTTGATATGGAACTACTAGCTTGGAAAGCAGTTGATATAGAAAGACTGGCTTCAAAAGCAGTTGATATGGAATGACTGGCTTGGAAAGTGGTTGATGTTGAAAGACTGGTTTGGAAAGCAGTTGATACGGAACAACTGGCTTGGAAAGCGACAGCAAGCCGGTTGCTAATGACAGCACTGGAGTTCCAGATCTAGGCTCTAGAATATGTTCTTATCATGGAGCATGGTATTATTCCATATCGAGGGATGATACAGGAAAAAAACATGGCCACCCATTCAAAAGCGTACACAAATATACGCTCATAAACTCCTAAAAAGTGAAGTCATAAGCATTTAAGCCATAACTTTTATTCTTGAGCATTTTCTGAATTAGCAAGACTTAAAAAGACGCCAAAATACATCGACAAAGTAACCACAACAAGAGATGGCGAAATCGCCAATTTGTACTTGTTGGTCGCCTCTCAAAACAATGTAAAATTGCAGCCCGAACTACCTCAACAACTCCTGAAGCCATGATGGTGATTTCAACGTGAGTAAGTTACTTTGTCTCTGGGCTAGTGCACCCAATCCAAAATTAAAAAATATATAAAACATGAATTGTTTTATTACGAAAAGAAACCATCTTCGTTAGCACCACTTGGCTGACTCGCGTCACGGATCAAGGTGGTTTTGAACGCGTCCCAGATTGAACGAGAAGGGCACTCGGTAGAGCGCATACCTCCGCCATGCAATGCCTGATCCACGAGAACATATCTGGCCCAATACATTTTTGAAATATCATACTATATATCGTTTTTGGCCCTATCTCTCAATGGTGAAGGATCACTTAAAAAAAACATTCTAGTAGTTGGTTCCGGATCCGGATCTTCACCAAAATCAAATCAGTTTGTCTTTCACATACCACAACCTGCCCACCAAATTTCAATTGGATCCATCCACAACTTTTTCAGATATCCTGCATACAAACAAACAAACAAGAAAAAAAGACGTCGTGCAGAGCACGATACTCGCAAAATCCATAAAACATGGTTGAACTCAAAAATAATTGGTGGTTGCATTTAATGACAAAATATGCAACTTCTTTTCAAATTTCAAGTCAATTGGATGAAAATTCACAATTTTAGAAACCAAGCTGAAGTTAACCTCAAAAATAATTGGTGGTTGAATTCAGTTACCTGCTATGCAAATCCTCTTCAAATTTCAAGTCAATGGGATGAAAATTGAGGATTTTAGAAATCTCACCTAAGTTGTTGACCCAACCTGCCCTCAGGCAACAACCTGCCTATTGTGAACCCAGGCAACACTAAATCAGGCCTATGACCTTTTGGTCTATGTTGACCGCAAAAATAATTAGCTGGTTAAATTCAGTGACCGGAAATATATATCCTCTTCAAATTAAAAGTCAATCGGATGAAAATTGAGGATTTTAGAAACTCCACCTATGTTGTTGACCTTTGGCCTATGTTGACCTTTTGGTCCATGTTGACCTCGTTTATATTTCAAGTCAGTGAAAAATCTTCGATTTTGCAAGTAACAGACAGAAATGCGATGAAAACATAACCTCCTTCACCTTCGTTGGCGGAGGTAAAAAGCCAAATAAATGTTAAAATGCCATTTTTTGCGGCAATAAACTGCCCCAATCCGTTACAGGAAGATTGTGGAAAGACGTTTCACAGGTATTCCTATATGTTGATGAAAAGGAATGGCAGTTTTGTTCTGAAATATCACAGCAGTATCGCAGCTTCTCATTTGGTGCTCATCACATGAACACTGTTGGTAAGTCGATTTGTTTATTGCTCGCAAATTGGTTTTTAACATATTTTTTTTTCTATGTCGGGAGGATTCACTGGGGAGGATTAACGAGTGTATTTTTTAGATCCTCGTGGAGGATCTCTAAGTCTTACTCACGTTGTTGTTCTTCATCTTCTTCTTGTGGACTTTTTTGTTTCACAGCCTACAGTTTTCATCGAAACTTCCTGAAACTTGGCATATATATGTAGAAATACCCTGCACAGACAGTAATCATCTCCGATTTTGAAAATTCCTCCTACAAAAAAGTTATGACGTCAAAATATCTCCGCTAATGGAAATCGCCTAAAAAATTATCTCCGAAACAAGGCAAGCTTTTTGAATTCTGTTTGCGGGAATCGAACAGGGCATTAGCAGAGATGAATTACCGCACATATGATAGATCACTATGACGTCATATCAATTTTTATGACGTCATTCCTATTTTTTGACATTTTTTGTTTCACAACCCAGAGTTTTCATCGGATCTTCGTGAAACTTGCCATGTATATGCAGAAAGCCCACGCGCAGGCAGTCACCATCTCCGATTTTGGAAATTCTTCTTAGAAAAAACGTTGACGTCATAATATCGCCGCTAATGGAAATCGCCTATACCATTATCTCCGAAACTAGGCAAGCTGTTTGAATTTTGTTTGTGGGAATCAAGCTGGGCATTAGCACAGATCATTTATCACAAACTTGATACATCACAATGACGTCATATTCGTTTTTATGACGTCATCATTAAGAGGACGAGGATCTTAGCTCATTTGAGCTTGTTTATGTTAACGACCACTATTAATCCAACATTGTCGTCAGTTCGGCCAAGGGAAGTTTGACCCAAGTCTTTCACGAACCGGCTGGTTCCGGCGATAACTGGACAGCTTCGATACGAGTATGCGACGGGACGTCCAGTTCAACGTCCATCCGAGGGACGGCACACACATTGATGAATCACCCTGTCTGCAGCAGACACGTACATTCTCTCGGTTACTCACTCTGCCAACAATTTGGGTATTACTAAACATAAAGTTGGTTATATTTCAACACTTTGATTTGCATCATTTTGGTGCGTAATAAAAAAAAAGACTTAAAAACGGTCAATTCATGTTTCCAATTTGGACCAAAAAAATAATTCTGACATAAAGCTTCCTTAAAACGCCCCAAGTTTCACACTCTCAAAGAAACAATATCTGTTTTCGAACGTTATTGTGAAAAGGAAAGTGTTATAGTTACTATGATAAAGTTTACTATTGAAAAGTATCACACAAAAGGTGAAAAAACTCGATCGTTTTTCGTTCTAAATTACATGCAAACGCATGACGGAAAGCGAGTGCTAACCAAGATGGCGTCCGGTAGCTACACCGGGCTCTGTGTGTTGTGAATGGCAATGAGAATTCTATTTATTTTCAGTTCAATGGTGGTAATCCACACAGTGGATTGAGACAAAAGCCAGGATTGGGGGGAGGAGGGGGGAAAATGTACCAGAAGCAGAATATAATAACATATATGGATTTAATCCAAACCAAAATAACAAAATATATAAATAAAACATAAAGAATTTTATTATTTTTAAACCGATATTTGCATCGACATTTCCACACATGATAAGTAGTAATCTACATCGTGGACTGAGATAAAAGCCAAGATTGGGGGCGGGGGGGGGGGGGGGGGGGGGGTTGAATGTACCATAAACTGAATTTAACAACATATATGTATTTAATCCGTACCAAAAATAACAAAATATGTGAAACACTAAGCATTTTATTACATCCAAAGAAATTACAGAAACAACAAAAATGTAAAAACAGGGATTAAATCTCAAAAAAATAACCAAACAAGGTCGGAATGACACCACATTACGATGCCACAATACAACACCACAACCCTCTTATGGATTACCATGATGACATCTTTTGACGTTTTACTTTTGTTGAGGGATTGTGATGGATGACGATAAAGAATGAAGAAGAAGAAAAAGAGTAACAATGAAGAATGACACCACATTTCGATGCCACAATGCGACATAATCCTCTTCTGGTTTAACATTGCGATCTATTTTGACGTTGTTCCATCATAATCCCAAAACAAAAGTAAAATATCAAAAGATGTGATGCCAATCCATAAGAGGATTGTGGTGTCGTATTTGTGGTGTCGTATTGTGGCATGGTAATGTGGTGTTATAATATGGTGTCATTCCTACATTGGTTAGTTGTTTTTCACTTCCAAAATTGAAGATTTTTCAAGTCAGTCGATTTTGTTGTTCTGTCCGTCTGTCTGTCTGTTTATCACCTACAGGTCACAATTCTAAACCGATCGTCACGAAACTTTACCAAGTTGTAGAGGTAGTCTCAACTGAGAAGCCCAGTGATTTTGAGGTCAATGGTCAGCTTGAAGTCAGATTTGTAAAATCGTCATTTTTCATCCGATTGACTTGAAATTTGAACAAGATTTGCAT
>CM068960.1:91889585-91925321 GCA_035128595.1 Eptatretus atami
TGCATGCCTTGAAGCCCGGGATTACTGGTTTTTTACCAGTTTTAATTAAAGTATATAATCGAAATATGACTTCTGATTTCAGTGTCAGATCTCGTGGAGTAAATGAGTGTCAAAACCTGGAGTGAAATCTGAAAATCTAAATAAATTACAGATTCTTACAACAGAGCATATCTCATTCGAACCTGATATAAATATTCTTTCTAACCTGATATGAGTGACTGATATAAATATTCGGTACTTTTTGGGGGACGTCGAAAGCTGAAATTTTGCGTGCCAATGGACATCGAAGTCAGTACACCAAGAAAAATCACACAACCATCAGAAAGCATCTCTAAATTAAAATATCCGAAAATAAGTGCAGCCGTGTTGTGCTCACTGCAGGTGAGTGACCCGAGACATTGGGGACAAAGGGAGGTCATGCTACAACTACTGCTTTTTATTATGTCCCAAAGTATGAAGCATGGTTCGTTATCGCTTACAATGTGTAAGCATACGCCACTAGTATCTCATAAGCTTTAAGCAAGGCTGTGCACCCTCCTCCATATTTACACAAGAAAATGTGAAATTGCCAAAGCATTAAACTACTTCTCCTGTTCTGTTTTTCTGCTGTTTTTCCCGAAGTGTAACTTCATTGAGTGCAACGGAAATAATTAAGCAGGTGAAGGCTCCTGTGGCGTGAGTAGTGGGCATGGTGACTTTGGCTTGGTACTCCGGAGTTAAGAAGGCAAAATCAATTAGATGATTGGAATAAGTCAAGCAATGGGACAAGTGAACTGCGAGTTCAAGAGACAATTGAAAAATGTTTTCAGTGGCTACAAAGCAATGAATCCCTACACCACGGCAGGATGGCTGTTTAGCCTGGGTTCGAATTGTTTCAACATTTTGTGCAATCTGTTTTCAATTAGGATGTTATTAGTACCCTACTGGTTTCACTGGAAGGGATTATAGGTTTGCTCTCCATCTGTGTCCATCTGTCCATCCGTCCCACCTGTGGTTTTTCATACTTTTTTTCCCCATACCCTTTAACATATTCAACTGAAACTTGGTGCATGGCTATATTATGATAAGTTACAGAACAAGTTTGAGTTTCAGGGTGTTTCGTCAATTTTTCACAGTTATTCCCTTTTTTGACTTAGAAAATATCACATCGGCGGAGGACCTGGTCTGCAAAGCAATTCTCTCTCTGGTTTCTTTTCATTAGGAGCTTGGAGCGATGTTAGCAATGTTATAAAAGTGAATGAGACGTTTGTTTGTGGCGCTCGTCCTCTGAGCTCTCAAGGTAAATCGCAATAAAACTTAATAGGATCACATTTTTTGCCATGATATACTTTACTAGGGGGTTTTAAACAGTTATTTTCTCACAATTCATAACATATAAACACACAAGCCACTACCTGTCATGGAGAAGGGGTGGGAGTCCGGAGGAAGGGGTGGGGTGGACGGTCTGATAAGACCTATTTGTATTCACTGTGACTTTGCCACAGCCACCAACTTCACCTTAAATAGGACTTGGAGATTTTACATTGAAATAACGAAAGAAATATGTAGGTAGTGGAAATGGTAAAGTTTATAAAAAATAAATAAATAATTCAGTGGCATAAAGGTAGCTGTGATTGGAAAGTGTATATAAATAAATATTTCAAGGAGGTAATGTCAATAGTGGTGATAGTATAGTGTATACAAATAAATAAATAATGAAAAGTTGTGTGTTTTAGTGAATATGGTAGTGTATATAAAATAATAATTCAAGCTGGTATGTCAGCAGTGGAGATTGTAGTGTATATAAATAATTCAATGTTTAGTGACAGTGGAGATGGTAGAGTGTATATAAATAATTCCAAGTGATATGTCAGTAGTGTTGTTGGTGGTGTATGTAAAAATACATCAATAATTCAAAGGTGTCGGTTAGAAGTGTAGATGGTAGTGTATTGAGATGTATCAATAGTTTATGATAATGCATGCATACATGGGTGCACCGGGGTGTGGTTAAGAGGAGTCATGTGACTCGCCCATGTCCCGATGCTGTGCTGTGCTGTGTTGTGCCCGTGACCATGAATAAATCTGTTGTCTCCTCTTCAGAGTCTTCGTCTCTGATGATTGAATACATTACGGTGGCGACGAGGATGTCTTCGTGCATCGGCATATTGCGTGAATACGCAGTGGGGGTGATTGGGAAGACTACACTGATCATCTGAAGCAGTACTTCGTGGCAAACAAAATGGACACCGATGAGGATGCTGAAAGGCGGTGAGCTGTATTACTGACCGTATGCAGCGCTCTGACGTACAGTCTCATTCAAAGATCTTCTAGCCCCAGTCAAACCTTCTGACAAGTCATATGAAGAGCTTGTCAATCTTATGAAAAGACATTATCACACTAAACCGGGAGAGATCCTCTCGAGATATAAATTTCATACCCACCATTCAAGATGGTCATCAGCATTGAAGTTCGTGGCTGATTTACACCGACTCGCCGAACATTGTTAAACTCGTCAAGTTTTGTGTTGGAAGTCTTGCCTTGGAAACACGATTTGCGCCTCTAGTTGGAGGGCAGTGGTATGCCCCGGGCTTTAGTCCAATTGCAGAACAATATTGTAGGACATGCCACGTTTCCAAGAACATAATCCTTGGAAGGGGCCTCAGATGGCCCAAGGGGGGAATTCCGCACCCCCCCCCCCCTTCGGCCCTTTCGTTCATATCCAAATTGATTTTGTCCAAATGCCAAAGTGTTGCAGGTTTGAGCATCTTTTGGTCTTGGTAGACCTATTTTCCAAATGGGTAGAGACGTACCCCTGTGAAAAAGCAAATGCTACTACTGTAGTCAAACTTTTTATGAAAGATTTTGTCTGTCGATTTGGGATCCCATGCAAAATCTCAAGCGATCAGGGAACTAATTTTCGAGCCGAAGTGGTGAAGGAGTTATGTAGGGCCTTGCAAATCAAGCAGCACCTACATTGTCCTTATAACTCGCAGTCAGCAGGGGCAGTAGAGAGACAGAATGGGTTTTGAAAGAACAAACTGGCAAAAATTTGTGAACAGACTGGGCTAAAATGGCCAGATGCACTGCCAATAGCTCTTATGACTATGAGGTCGACCTCTAATCGAAAAACGGGTTGTCCCCTCATGAGATTATAATGGGAAGACCAATGAGGTTGCCTCACTCAGCTCCATAAGACAGCTCCATAACTCAGCTAACAGCTCCATAAGAGAGATAAGAGGAATGTGCATCAAATGGATGAGACATTGCTCACCTTTTGTATTGTCTTGAATTGTGCTGTGAGAGGCTTCTATGCACAGGTAAAGGAAGCCTGACCTGAGCCAGCCACCGCTGATTGACATGGCTTCATATCTGGGGATTTGGTTGATGTAAAGACTCATAAGAGAAAGAACTCTCCACAGTTGAGGTGGTGTGGGTCTTTTTTAATTCCGCTGACGACCCACACTGCTGTGAAATGCCAGGGCCGAGAAACATGGGTCCATGCCTCCCACTGCAAATGGGCCCACAGCATGAAAGATCCCGAGAAGAACTTCTGAATGATCACCATCTTGGGACTGCTATGATAGCTTTCCTTGTTACATGCTTATGTGCACCATTTGTTTTGACTTGTATGATAAAGATGGGGATATCCCCATGGCCGATAGGGCTTATAAGTACTACTCATAATGGTAGTCACTTATACATTCATCAGCCAAGCACTTATTGCACACCTTACCTAGCTGGTCGCATCACACATAGAAACAAAAGAGGCTTAACTAGTGAAGTGGAACTGCATAAGGGTACAAATAGAATGGATTTGCAAAGGAGTATAAGGGCGCACTCACACCCTGGTAGACTATACAGGATTAATACTTATCTGGCTCTTTCTCTAAAGTCTAAACCATGCTAAGGCTTTAAATAAAACTAGTTGTTGGGTCTGCACTCACATACCCCATTCAGCAGTTAGTGGGATACCATTGTTAGCAATACCATTTAATTTGAGTGAGTGGTGTGGATATTGGTTAAGATGGATGCATCAGGGTAAATGGGATAATATCACCAACCATGATAAGGAATTGGAAGTGGGATGGTCTCTCTCTATCGAGTGCAGCCTGTTGCTGCTGGTTGCATCATTGGTTGGGACGCGGCTATGCCGCTGATGCAGTGTCCCCCTTACCAGTACACTGGTGCTCATTTTGCCGACCTCGGAAGGATGACAGGCTGAGTCAACCTCCTGGTGTATTTTTAATTCAGCGGCCAACGGGGCTTGAACTCAGGACCCTAGGATCCCAAGCCACCACCCTAACCACTAAGCCAACACCAGGCTTAGTGGGATGGTTAGACCAGGAAATTACCGATGGGGCTGGGAACTGCCTCCGGCGACGAAATTGCAGTAGTTGGTACTAGCCTAATTTCAATTAATGTAAAATGCCTCCATATTTTGTGAAAGAACAAACAAAAGAAAAATCAAATTTATGTCGAGTGCAGAAGTCATTGGAGGAAAGAATGTTAGGTAATTCTGAATGTAAGAGCTATGTTCAGGAAAATCAAACAATCGGACCACAAGCAGCATTAAATAACACCTACTTTGTGTGTGGAAGTCGAACCGATCCATGGCTCCCAGCTAACTGCACAGGGTCGTGTTATCTAGCTTACATAATACCACATATGCGCCTGCTCATCCATTCACCTTTTGAACATCCGAAACGAAGTAAATGGAGTTTCACGTCAACTGAATTGTTCTTTATGGTCATTATTCCTCATTGTGGAGTTGGCCAGACATCCATAGGAATCGGAGGATTGGCTGCCTCTTTGGAATTGCTTGCGAATGAAACTGCAGATGGTATGGTAGATATTAACTCCGAGGTTGTTGCTCTACATACTTTCACAATGCAAAACTGAATTGCTTTGGATTTGGTACTAGCGGCGCAGGAGGGCACTTGTGCGGTGATTGGTTCTGAATGCTGCACGTACGTCCCTGATAATTCAGAGCATGTTGCAAGTTTAGCAGAAAAGATTAGAGATGAAGGAGCTAAGTTCCACAATTATTTTACGAAGGATGGAATATTTTCTTGGCTCAAAGGAATTTTTGGAGGATGGGGAGCAACATTGTTGCAATGGATTTTCATTGGATTACTTCTGATTGTCATTACTATTGTACTCTTTGAATGTGCCACCACAGTACTGCCAGCATTGATTACCTCCTGCTGAAAAAGGAAGGCTAGAAACGTAATGGTTTCTCAACAAACACCTTCCTATACCGATCCTGATCCAGAGGAGGAGTTCTATGACTTGTATGAAATTGGAATTGGAAATCCATAAGTCGACGTCATGAGTATTCTGTGATTACGGGCAAATGTTCTTCTTGATGCACTTATCAGCCCTGTTCCCAAACCCTGCACTAGGTGTGTTGAAAACCCGGCTTGGCCGCCCGAGTGGTGGATCTCCACTGCAATGTCCTAAAGGCCTACTTCTGCTGTAGCCTAAAACAGTCCCAGCCATGCAACCACCTACAGCCCCCTGCTCTGATGGAGGTGGATGATAATATGATGGGCTGGCCTCCACGATGTGTGCTTGGAAGTGACCGCCCAAAGGAGTGAATGCACTCGTGTGCAGATATGTATTTCCAATTGATTTTTAAAAAAACATTAATTTTGTGTTGTTTTGCCTTGAAGAGCAAAACAGGGAGGAGTGTAGAAGTCGACTTCCTTTAGTAGTTTTTATAATCAAGCTGCTTGAATGTGGGCATTAATAAGAATTGTAGTTTCAGTTAATCACTGCATGTGTTTTTCTAATTACTAAATATTAATTGATTCATCTTGATGTAACTCATTTTATTAGAACTTGTAATCTGTGTCTTGCTTTGAATAAGGTCTTATTTTGTACTGGAGCTAAGGCCTACAGACATTTGGCTCCATAGAAACATGACTCACTCGCTGCTTTGCTGGATGTCTTGAGAATGCAACCCCCAAATATTCTCTCCCTCTTCTCCCTCTCTGTTCTTAGATTTCTAATTGATGTGCAGGCCATTTGTACTGGCATGCCTTTGTAAAGGAGTTATGTCATGTTTGATAATGAGAGCTTGATACATGATCTGTCCAGAATTGCCCTGCTCGCAGTTGGACCGCTATCCGAGACCCTTGCTCACAATACTCTTGTCCGCCTGCGCAGTTTGTTGTTTCTGACCAGGGCAATAAGAAACGCTCTCTGAGTTTTCTCCCCTGTCTTGATAAATCCTTCACTTTACTCTAGCCGGCCTAGCTGAGGTCAGATGTGGGTCATTATGACCCGACTTCCCTCCATTCCTGTCCAGTTTATTTGTGAGAAGGTTCACGCATACCGTCCTGCATGCTGTGCAATCTGGTCCTCTCCTTGGCCCCCTAGAACCTACCCCCACTTTCTCCTTGGTTATACATATAGATGAATTCCTGTAAGCTCTGAATAGCGGAGACCATTGCAAGACTGTTTCATCAATGGTCCTTTGTTCCGTAATTACGTATTAAAGATTCTCTGTTGATGTACTTTGCCTCGAGTGGACAATTGAGTTTCTAGAGTTCCACAACAGGTGGAAGAAACTGAGGCAGAGGACGGTGAGTCGCTCATCCAGCTCGCATATCTGGAACACTGGAGAGGACTCGCCTACTGGGTCTGGGCACCTCAGGGACGCGGCTGTGTCCCCATCGCTTCACATCACCACTGCCCATCTTCCCCATCCATTTTCCTCTGCATTCTCCTGTATATTTGTGTGAGGTGAGGGAGAGAAGGATAGACTGCTTTCCTTTTCTCCATACGTTACTTTTATTATATTTTCAAGTCCTTCTTGTTTTATTCTTTGCCCATGAGTGGATGATGGCCAAGTCTTTTGTGTAAGTAAGATTGAATAAGAATACATGTTATGGTTAAATCTGCTTTTATGTACCTTTTTGCTTTCTTGCTTATAAATACTCAGTTTTAAATGATTGCTTGCTTGTGTGCTTCTAATAAATAATTGTTTGTTGTTATTTACAATCTGTCTCGGTTGTCTTTTCTTTTATTGGTCTGATGCAGTGCACAAGGTTAGACAGAAAGTTCTACCCCAATAATTTGCTTCGTTAGCCAGCGCACACTCACTTTAACGCTCGTCAGTAATCAAAGCGTGCGGTGAGGGCACATGACCCAATTAGCTGACCGTCCACAGGTAAGGTTTCATGCGAAGTAGTGAACCCTGGCCGCATTGGCTGTGCCAATCAGCGTTCATGGTTGCTTAGCAACCTGCCAGTGCACGGAGTTTTCTGTGCCCGGTGGTCTCAGTTCGTTCTGGGCGCTCAGGAGGGACCCAAGTGCTTCACTTTGTGGCAAGCCTTGAGCCCTGGATCCGCGACATATATACATATATACACACATTATATATATATAATATATTGTTGCGAATTCGCGCCCGCCGGCGTGCGATCGGCCACGCGACCCGAACCGCGACCGCCTCGCCCACCGGACGGACAATTCAGTCGTGACCCTCCCGGCTAACGCCGGGATCCAGTCACGGGTGGCCTTTCGACCTCACCACAATCGTGCCAATCGGCCACCCGCGTAGGATAGGGTTGTTCGCCAAACTCGACCTACCTAAGTACCCACGCGGATGGAAACCGGGCGATCGTACTCGCCGCAGGTCGACTCCGGACACGAGCCGCTTGGGCGGGCCGTTCCGTACTATCGGGATAACCGAGCGGTGTTATCGTCGACCTCGACGGTTCAGATTATTTACCGGGCGTTTTGCACCCACTACGAACCCTTTACGTGAAGCAGGATGGAGGGTCAATGAAGAAAGACGAAGCGAAACGGGAAAACAGTTCACACAATGCACATTTATTCCGTGGCACACGGAGCACACATATAGCACGTATTTACAGCCACAATTAGCAAATGCACATATATCACATAGAACAAAAGAAATGCACATATAAAAGAAGGAGTTAAACCGACTACACGACACACGGACCACTTATACAGTTTCTACCTTACAAGACACGGCGCCACAACACGCATTCACACCTAAGCAAAGAAAAGACCCCTCAAAGGCAAGGGAGTCAGACTGGGCCCGTGGGCCTAATGCGCGTGGAACCTGGATGAGCGGCCAGGTCCACGAGACCGAAGGGTCCTACCCGCGCCCTCGTGGCGAGCCGCAGAATGTCGCTGCACGGCGGTGCCCCAGTTTCGTTGGCACCTGCTTGGAGTAAAGTGGGAACGGGGCCCCCTTGTCGCACTCTCTCAGCGCAGGGGAAGGGGGAATTGTTGATGCTCTGGGGAGGGAGTATGGCTGGCTTGCTCGAGTCCCGCGACGCGCGACTCAACGCGACCTCGTCGCCGACCTCCTCGTCCCGGACCCGAGCCTCCAGGTCCTCCTCAGCCGATCGCCCCGTAGCCGTCTGCCCCACCTCTGTTCGAGCTCCGTCTCCCGACTCCGCCCACCGACCACTGCCACACGACTCACACTGCCCGTCTTTTTATCGGCTTCAGGCACCCACCATATGCAAATTCTCGGATCCAAACGACCTCAGGGGCGGAGCCACGCTCGCCGATTGGACGGAGAAAAAGGGGCGTGAGTCTTTCTTGATCCTCAAATTTGCATATGCCGATTTTCGTCAGGCGCGTCTGGAGGCGGGGCAAAGCCGCCCGCGCTTCCTAATTGGATGGATCAGATGTGGGCGTGTAGCATTCCTGATCCGAATTCTCCTCGGAAAACCCGCCATCTGCACTCGCGGCTCGCGTGTATCGCTGAAGATAGCCCGACGCTCGTGCCCACAGGTGGTGCGGGAATGGCCGTAGGAGAAGGTGGTGGAGGTTTTCGGCGGTGTCCGATGGCCATGGCGCTGTTTGGAATGGCGGTGATGTGAGGTTTGCGGTAGCGAGTGGTGAAGGTAGTTGTGGCTGCTGGCGTTGTTGTTGTTGTTGTATCAAACAAAGGTAGAACAGAAAAACGCCTAACTCAAAGGATCGCAGCCCGAATGAATCACATTAATTCCCTCTATACAACGGGTTTGGGCTAACTACACATGTACTTAAGAAATATATCTCACCTACGGGACCTTTATGGTGTAATGCGAATTTCCACAGCCGTAACACTACCCCCTCCCCTTTTTACAGACTCGTCCCGAGTCGTCAAATTATCGTGTGCCATCATGTGTAGTTCTCCCCTAGTACGTTTTACCTACGGATCCCTGAGTGCGACATTCATGGTATTCGTGTCCCCAAAATAAATAACCTGAGGGCTGAGTAACTAACTAAACAAACTCACTCACACGGACGACTTAAATAAAATTGCCGGCGCTAGACAGACATGCCGGGGGCGCACTCATATTTACATTACACAATACACAACTTAGCCTTAACCTTATAATTTACACTAACCATGGCCCAGGATCAATGAACTCTGCAGGGAACAAGAAGGAGAGTCAAACAGGAAAACCGGTGCACGGGCCGCCATTGCAGGCCCGTGTTGCAGCTGCCAACAGGACAGTTCCTGCAGCTTGCAAACTGTTGCTTGCGGATCCTGGCGCGTATGGAAATGAACAGGGGGGTGCAAAGCAAAATTGAACGGGGCTGGTGAACAGGGGCAGTGGGCATGACATGGCAAAGGTAAAGGCAACATAGCCTGCAGAAAAGGCCGTTGCAGGCAAACAACAGCCGGCAGACGAACTGCCCGGCACAGGCCTTGCAGTAAAAACAGCCGTCGGACGATCCGGCCGGCACAGGCCTTGCAGCAAAACACAGCAGACGATCCGGCCGGCACAGGCCTTGCAGAAAACAACCAGCCGATGAAGTTGGCCGGACAGGCCCCGCAGCACACAGCCGCAGACGATGAAGTTGGCCAGCCTTTGCCTTGCAGTGGAGATTGGTGGAGGGAGTGCGGTGGTGTTGGCCACACAGAAGGTGGACTCGGACCTACCCTACCTGTCTCCCTCCCACCTATCGCCTTTGCCTGTCACTGTACCTACCCACTCCCTTAATTTGTAAAAACCAATTTAGCCCCCAACTTATATATTTTTTTTTGTTGTTTTTATTTTCACCCTCTTCCCACTATAATTCGTCCCCTAACCCCCTTTATCGTCCTTGTTCGGCTAACCTATTCTGTCACCTAGCCTTCTCCAACCCCTACGTTCCCTTCCCGGAGGGGAATAAGGAGAGCTAGCGTCCTGTGCCGAGGCCAACCAAGCCTCAAGATGGCCTCCCCAGATTTCAGCGATCTCTAACCCAAAGTGGGTCCAGCGGCCCACAACGAGAGCGAAGGGATGGATGGTGCGGAGGGGTACACTTCCTAATCTACCCTAACCATTTAACTGTTAAACTACCCCGGGGCTTTCAACAAGCGCCTCTCGCTTACACTATTGGTTCTAAAACCCAGATTCCCGTCGCCTGTGTTGGTGTCCACACAATTTCGGGCCTCGCCCTCAAATTTTCCCTCGTGCCCTTGCACGGTTTCGTGCTGGGACGCGTGGCTCCCTTTGGCAGGCACGACCCTCTGCCGAATCCCCTACAATGGACCCCGGGCACTACACTGCCTCCGAGCCTACCAGCTCCCTAAACACGGGGAGTGCCCCCATGGCAACTCCCCTGAAACGCACACGTGGCAGGCTGGCGCCCCGGGCCCCTTTCCGAGGGTCACCCGTGCCCACGACACTGCCCACGCGGCTGACGGCGCTCCGGGCCCCGCACCAAGCAGGCGCACCCGTGCCCACTACGCTATCCCGGCCCCCCATGGCCCTTGGCCTACCACGGCCGACTAGCCGGTGCCCGGGTACCCACTCAGCGATACTCACCGTTCGCAGCCACGCTCCCAGCCGTCAACAGGGCTCCTGCACCCCTCCAAATGGGTATCGAGCCTACATTCCCACCAACAGCAAAACGACCTCCATTTTTCAATTTAACTAACCCAGCTAACTCACTCTACACTGACCCCGGGGTCCTTGGGCAGGAGTCACTCCTCCCCCAATCTCATCGCACATGCATTCCCCATTCGCTCCACTCACACAGACCCGCTGGCCTCACTCACTCAACACGTCTCCACACAACTCACCAACTCTTCAACACACACACGCTGAATCCTGCCATCCTTCTAACTACCTCCCCTAACTACCTCGTGCTCCCACGTCATCCCTTACACTATAGCACGTTCCTTTTAACACTACGTAGCTAAGCTACGTCCCCACTACACATCACAGTCTGTCACTGTTCCAAAATCTTTAAAATCCATTTCCCAACCTAAAGCTCACTACGTCCCTCTAACTAATCCATTCCACGGGCCCCATGAGGACTTACCCCTGCCCCATGGAGCCGGTCTAGCTAAGCTAACCCTTCCCCCTAGCTAGTATCATCCTGTGCCCAGGTAAGGGGTCTTTCACCCCTTACCCGGGAATCCTGTTCACCCGAAAGCGAGGCTTGCTTTCGTTAAATTTTGTTTTCCAATTATGCGCAGCACCAGCGCGGCAACTCACAGCTCGCGCACTTTGCACTTGCCCGTGACGTCATGCAGCTGCACGCGTACCTCGTCCCTCTTGGACGGTACCATCCGGCAGGGATACCCTCCTGCCGGATTCCAACCCCACGTGCAGCCATGACGTCACCCTGCGCACCCCAAAAACAACCCTCGCACTCCGAGGGCTCCCCACGCGAACACATGTGCTCTGCCCGTTGGAGCTTAACACACGCTCGCGTGGAGAACCCATCCGGTCCAAATCCGTCATCCTGCCTAACCTTTGTCCGTCCGCGGGATCGGCAATCCACCGCTGGCGTTTCCGGACCGGCTTCACTCCCGCAAGCGAGCACGTGGGGGTCTCGTGCGCTGCACAGCACGGACCTCGCGCTCGCTGCTGGGTAACCCGGCACGGTCCTCACTCCACTACAGCCGCTACCCGGCTTGTGTCCTCTGTCGCCGTCGTCGTTGCTCCACCACACGCACACCTGCGTGTCACGACGCACATACTCCACTCCAACACACTCACACCCATACCGGGAGACGCGGCTGCATGCTCGCGCATGCCCACCGACATCTCCCTTTCACACCGCGACCTAACAACACTGTCTCCCTCACATAGCGCATTCTCACACACAGTGCTTCGCCACGCGTGCCGTTTCTGGCGCACACGCCGCTCCACCCACCGTGGTCTTTCACCCGCACCCGTGGCTCCCTCCACACACGGTGCCTCATCCACCTGCGGTGCCCGTTTCACACACGGCACGCTGGAGCACGCACTCCGGCACACATGCCACCACACCACTCACACACGGGGTCGCACTCACACCTGGGGTCTCATCCACACCACGGGGCGCACTCACACCTGGCACCACACACACCGGGACAACCACACTGGGGATTCGTGTTCCCACAAGGGTTCCCGGGGCCTCTATACCCCCCAAGCTGCACGTGCACCCATCCACAGCACTCGTCCCCTCAACTCCGCTTGGCACGACCGAACCCACCTGGTCGTGATTCGCCTCAAGGGGCAAACTCCCTCCCCTCGATCCTGGAGGAGGCCATCCAGCTGCTCGCACCGGGTCTCCACACGCTCCGCGAGCTCACCCCCATTATCCTCCACTACCTCTGTGTGTGTGTGTTCTGTTCCTTTAACCCCGTCTTTATCGTGCAGTCTCTCCTCTATTTTCTCTACCTCCCGCGTCTCTGTAAATTTGTTAGTTTCTGTTGTCTCCTCGTGTCTATTAGACTCTGCTTCTTTCTGGCGTCTTTCCCTTATCTTTACGTAGGTCAACCTTGCTTTCTCCTTAAGTCGCTCCCGTCCTTCCCTCTGTTCACTCCTTGCTCCTTCAGGATCTCCGCGTACCTCATCCTTGCTTTCCGTCTTAATTGTTCTTTTTCTCCCTCCCAATTCCTTTCACCTCGTGTCTTATACATTTATTAGTTTCTGTTGTCTCCTCGTGTCTATTAGACTCTGCTTCTTTCTGGCGTCTTTCCCTTATCTTTACATAGGTCAACCTTGCTTTCTCTCTTAAGTCGCTCCGTCCTTCCTCTGTTTCACTCCTTGCTCTTTGTATTTCCTATTCCACTGTCTTTCTTGTTCCTCATTCTGTAATCTCGTTATTTCTTTCAACTGACTGACTTCGTTCTCCTGTCGTAATCCATGTTCTTTCAGGACTCTTTCTTGTTCCTCATTCTGCAATCTCGTGGTTTCCTTCCATTGATCGATTTCCTTCTTCTGTCTCATTCGTTCTTCATCATTACTCTTTCTTGCATCTCATTCCCCAATCTGGCCTTTGCTTCCAGCTGTTCGATCTGTAACAGCGTGGTTCCTTAACGTCTCATTCTCCGTTCTCGTTCTTTTCCTCTTCAACATCCTCAACTCGTTTCGTAATTCCGTCTCTTCGTTCTGGTTTTTCTGTAACTCAGTTTTCTTCTCCAATTCTTTCTCATCTCCGCACACTCCGACCTTGCTTTGGCTTCTAACTGTTCTTCCATCTTGCCCTTGTGTTTGTCTATCAGTCTTCCCAGTTCCTCTGTCTCCGTTTTTACCTCCCGTCCCAGCTTATCAACTCTCTTCGTCATGTCTTGAAGTCTTTTCTCACACTCCACTATTTTATTTCCTTCGTGCACGACTCCGTCACCCAATTATTTTTCCCTCTCGGTTACGGTCACTTTTTCCGTCCCTCCACACTTCTCGCCCCAACACGTCTCCCGAATTTTTTTTTTTTCTCCCGCCTTCACCGCGGGCCTGACAACCGTTGCACCCCCTCCCAGCTCGTTCGCTCCCACACGTGGCGTCGCCATTACGCACTTCGCTGTTGTTGCCTTCATGCCCGCCTGCAGGCTCCGGCCCATTTGCTGCGTTTCACCCCGCATTTCTTTATTTCTTCCTTCATTTCGTTTTTGTTTGTTCCATGTTCGTTTTCATTTCGTTCATTTGTTTGTTCATTTGTTGCGTATTTCCATCCATTTTTTCGTTCAATTCGTTATTCATTCCTTCCATTTTGAGTGCGTTCCATCCATTTTTTCGTTCATTCCATCCATTTTGCCGTTCATTTCATTTGCGTTTCTTTGCATCTCTGTTATTGCCTGCAGAATCCTGTCGAGTGTACTGGTTCCGACAAGGCTCGGGGGGTTTGGTGGAGAGGGGGAGGGGAGGTGTTATACACCGCGCCGCCGCCGCACCCATTTCGGGCCCTGGGTTCAGTTGGGGGGGAAACTGTTCCTGCACACCAATGTCCTGCTCGGCGTCGACATCCTGGGCCATGGATTCTAAACACATACTCATTTCTATTACCCCGGCACCCGCTCGCCTTGAGACGCCATCTTATTCCACGTAAGGGATTAATTTAGCTCGCTCGTAATTTAGAGGGAATCGGGGGTCGCTCTTCTCACCCCTGGACGCATTCCCTGTGAATTTAGCTTGGAGACGGGAGGGATTAGAATCACACTCCTGTACACCAGTGTTGCGAATTCGCGCCCGCTGGCGTGCGATCGGCCACGCGACCCGAACCGCGACCGCCTCGCCCACCGGACGGACAATTCAGTCGTGACCCTCCCGGCTAACGCCGGGATCCAGTCACGGTGGGCTTTTCGACCTCACCACAATCGTGCCAATCGGCCACCCGCGTAGGATAGGGTTGTTCGCCAAACTCGACCTACCTAAGTACCCCACGCGGTGGTAAACCGGGCGATCGTACCTCGCCGCAGGTCGACTCCGGACACGAGCCGCTTGGGCGGGCCGTTCCGTACTATCGGGATAACCGAGCGGTGTTATCGTCGACCTCGACGGTTCAGATTATTTCCGGGCGTTTTGCACCCACTACGAACCCTTTACGTGAAGCAGAATGGAGGGTCAATGAAGAAAAGACGAAGCGAAACGGGAAAACAGTTCACAACATGCACATTTATTCCGTGGCACACGGAGCACACATATAGCACGTATTTACAGCCACAATTAGCAAATGCACATATATCACATAGAACAAAAGAAATGCACATATAAAAGAAGGAGTTAAAACCGACTACACGACACACGGACCACTTATACAGTTTCTACCTTACAAGACACGGCGCCACAACACGCATTCACACCTAAGCAAAGAAAAGACCCCCTCAAAGGCAAGGGAGTCAGACTGGCCGTGGGCCTAATGCGCGTGGAACCTGGATGAGCGGCCAGGTCCACGAGACCGAAGGGTCCTACCCGCGCCCTCGTGGCGAGCCGCAGAATGTCGCTGCACGGCGGTGCCCCAGTTTCGTTGGCACCTGCTTGGAGTAAAGTGGGAACGGGGCCCCCTTGTCGCACTCTCTCAGCGCAGGGGAAAGGGGGAATTGTTGATGCTCTGGGAGGGAGTATGGCTGGCTTGCTCGAGTCCCGCGACGTGCGACTCAACGCGACTCGTCGCCGACCTCCTCGTCCCGGACCCGAGCCTCCAGGTCCTCCTCAGCCGATCGCCCTCCGCAGCCGTTCGCCCCCGTAGCCGTCTGCCCCACCTCTGCTTCGAGCTCCGTCTCCCGACTCCGCCCCACCGACACTGCCACACGACTCACACTGCCCGTCTTTTTATCGGCTTCAGGCACCCACCATATGCAAATTCTCGGATCCAAACGACCTCAGGGGCGGAGCCACGCTCGCCGATTGGACGGAGAAAAAGGGGCGTGAGTCTTTCTTGATCCTCAAATTTGCATATGCCGATTTTCGTCAGGCGCGTCTGGAGGCGGGGCCAAGCCGCCCCGCGCTTCCTAATTGGATGGATCAGATGTGGGCGTGTAGCATTCCTGATCCGAATTCTCCTCGGAAAACCGCCATCTGCACTCGCGGCTCGCGTGTATCGCTGAAGATAGCCCGACGCTCGGTGCCCACAGGTGGTGCGGGAATGGCCGTAGGAGAAGGTGGTGGAGGGTTTTCGGCGGTGTCCGATGGCCATGGCGCTGTTTGGAATGGCGTGATGTGAGGTTTGCGGTAGCGAGTGGTGAAGGTAGGTTTGGCTGCTGGCGTTGTTGTTGTTGTTGTATCAAAACAAAGGTAGAACAGAAAAACGCCTAACTAAAGGATCGCAGCCCGAATGAATCACATTAATTCCCTCTATACAACGGGTTTGGGCTAACTACACATGTACTTAAGAAATATATCTCACCTACGGGACCTTTATGGTGTAATGCGAATTTCCACAGCCGTAACAATATAATTATATATATATATATAAAATATATATATATATATATATATATATATATTATATATATATATATCATGTTGACAATCTGAAAAAGGATTGTAGTGTTGTATTGTTGTCTTTCCTTCCTACCTTGTTTGGTTGTTTTTTGTGGATTCCATCCTTGCATGTTTTTTCATTTATATACAATGTTTTTTCGGACTTGTTTAGATATTAGTTGTTCATTATTGGGATTCTTCCTTACCTGCCCAGTGAGGATCATCGCTTCGCTTGCTTTTTATATGGGGGGGGGGGGGTCCAATTATAAATGTAAAGCTGGAGATTGAAGCTGTGCTGTGGCTGACAAGATAGCCGAAATAACCATGTCGAGGAATATGCGCAGAACATAATGTGTAAGTCATGCTGCCAGAATTCACTGGTAATCCGATGTATTTTCCTGTTTATCGTTACCAAAGTTCTCAAGTATAATTTTATCCTTTCACAACTCTCACA
Organism: Eptatretus atami; assembly: GCA_035128595.1. NCBI lineage: Eukaryota > Metazoa > Chordata > Myxini > Myxiniformes > Myxinidae > Eptatretus > Eptatretus atami. The sequence goes on from CM068960.1 coordinate 91,906,179, forward strand.
AATATTTTTCTGAAAATTGATAAGGAGAAACATAAAGAGGGTTCAATTGATCATGGTCAGGAGACACACATAAGTCCTGAAAGAGCCTCATGTGGCTCCGGAACTACAGGCTGGAGATCCCAGGCAGCTCTAGGCCATCCTGCCAGCTGGTATAGTGTTTATAAATAAATAATTCAAAGTTGCATGTTGGTGGTGGAGATGGCAAGATGTATATATGTATTGTGAAGTAGGAGTGTCTGTCCATCTGTCAGTCCCCAAACTAATCCCTCAGTTTTGGGGCTACCCCTCCAAACCTTCTGTGGAATGTTTTGTGGTCTCAGCTGGTGTTCTCAGGTGGGTGGGAGGTTTCATAAATACCTCAATACAATTCTGATTTTGAGTTTTCATCCATACGAAGCTGCTCCCTATCCAGATGTAATGTTAGAATGACGTTTATCTTCGTTTAACTCAGGAGTGTTTGTAACATTGTATTTCGTTGTATTAATTTGTGATTCAAATTATGCTGTTTGAATGAAAATATAGAGATTCAGTTTAAAGGATAATCATGAAATGATGTGAGGGTTTCCACCGGTGACATTCATGGATTCTGCATTTGCAGTTTCACCATTGACATAATTGAAATATTACCCAGCTTTGGTTTGTTGGGGTCAGCTGCAGGAAGTTTTTTTTGCCCAAGTGCTTCACGAACCAGCCAGCTGTTCATGCCTGACTTTCGACTGAAGGTGCAACAGGAATGTGGAATTGATTGGTTCATGGTTTAGCATTCGCTGTTTCCACATTGTCTGTTTGCATTTGGACTTCCTCCGGTGCATAGCACGAGTAGCTCACTCACAAATAAATAAAGGAATAACTCGAAGTTGTGTATGAGTAGTGGAGATGGTAAAGTGTATAGAAATAAATAATAGTTTCCGAAAGCATATATATTCCTGTATTGTTCTGTCCCATAAAAAATATTTGAACAAATTGCAAAAATTCGGAAATAAAATCGTGCATTCCACGGCTTTTGGCTCCAATCCCAAAATCATATGATTTGCCTCATGCCCAGATGTGATTGCATAAATGTGCAAATATGAAAGAAATCCTTCTAATAATTATTGAGTAGAGGTGACGGATGGACTGGAAACATCCAAAATACAAGTTCCCAAATGGGCTGACACCCAGTTGGGGGCTAAAAATACCTGAAAGAGAAACAGAAGGAAACACAGTGACAACAATTTGAAGGAAGAGAAAGGAAAATGGGAAGTCACAAGACCAACATTATATACACATATATATACAGGGGGCTGCAAAAGTAGGTATACAGTAAGGATTATACCAGTATTACCAGTATTATAATAGTGGTGCTACGATTCATTTAATACTAGTTTAATTCATTTAATAATTCATTTAATAATTCATTTAATTTATTATTGATATGTTTATTATTGGTATGTTATTATTGGTATGTTATTATTGATATGTTTATTATTGGTATGTTATTATTGATATGTTTATTATTGGTATGTTATTATTGGTATGTTATTATTGATATGTTTATTATTGGTATGTTATTATTGATATGCTTGTATAATAATAATCAATAAAATATGTTTTGTGCGCACGTTTTGTTTTTCATTACTGTATACCTACTTTTGCAGCCGCCTGTATATCAACAGTTGGAAGAATTATGAGAGAAAGGTTAAAACAAATAAATAAAATACAATACTGGACACAAAGAATGAATTATTTTTTTTTTTTCAAAGATGATGTAACACTTGAAAACCATAAACACTGAAAACAAGACATTGTGGCCAGATACATCATTCAGAAATAAAAAGGAAAGGATGGCATTGCTAATTAAACTATCACTACCAATTGACTTCGGTCTCAGTAATTCAGAGATATAAAAAGTGGTGAGCTACCAGGACCAGAAACCTGAAATGAAGAGAACCTGTATTATAAAGAAAATCGACATCATATTGAGTGGCAGCATGATTGAAGTGATACAAAAAAACATTGCAGAGAAAATGAAAGAGATACCTTGGATTATATCATAATTGAGTGTGATTGGAAGATATCTGAGGTTCAGTGGACATCTTTAAAAGAGCTCTTGGAGCAAAGATATAATGGAGAGTGCCTGGAGACACTCCTGAGATGAAACGAGAAAATATCACAAGTGGTGTTCCTATAAATAAATTAAGATGGATACTTTGGGCCCTGGAAATGAGCTCCTTCTTACACCACTTGATTTCCACGACAGGAGAATACAACGAATGAGTGTCAGGACTTGGTCATATGGTCATACAGGCCTGTCCCATAATTTGGTCATGTTGGGATTCATCAGATACTTTTGTATATATGCATGTTTTCCACGCATTAATTAAATATACCTGATCGCCTGAGGAATACAGGTTGTCTCGGAAGTCTGGACTCGTAGGGAAGAACTCGTATAACCACCCTGCAGAAATCAAGAACATTTTCACTATGTGTTTCATCTGTAGAGGAGCAAAGACGACCAGTACGAGTTTTACCAGCAACACTTACAGTATCTTTTAATTGTTGCAACACTTTCCCAATGAATTATTGAGTTGGCTTTGGCTTCTTGGGGCATTTTTCATGAAATAACTCACATGCCTTCCTCTGGCTTCTTCTGGAAACATGTAACACCACCAGTCCACCTTCCCTTGATCAGTATAGTGAGCCATCAGGGTGTGTTAATTCCTGAATAAATAAAACTGACATGAGAAATGTGTTTGTTTAACTTTAAGAATATAGAGCCAATATTTCTCTTCAAATCCAGACTTTTGAGACGCCCTGTACATTTTCAGCATCGGCATCACCTAATTGTCTGCATGATGAACACTGACACTGCAGAAATAAAGGAGAAATACCCATCAGATTTCATTCCCTCCTATCCAGCCCATCTATTGAGCACTGTGCTGGAAATACCGAATGAATAAACATCATAATTTCAAAGAACAGTGCATAATAGTCAGAAACTGACAAAATGCCGAGCAATAATGATATAACCTGACTCATTTTTTAGCCGTTTATCATTGTTTCTATCCATGAAGACTTTGACATACAATAAGAAGTTGCAAGCTGACAATGAAAGTCCAATCACATTGCCGTAAATAGCTATGGTATGCATCAACAATACTGTTGTAGTCACCAGACCATTCCGGTTTCCCGGTTTGAATCCGGCGAGTCATGCAAAAACTATCACAACCGTCATCCACCTCAAGAACTTCCCTTTCGGATCCGCGTCTGTCAACTGCTTTACCATACAAATTGAAGTCCCCAAAATGGGCGAGGATCGCACTGATCGGTGATCACGTGACATCTTCATCTTTGGCTGAGAAACGGAGTCATGTGATGTGTGTGTGTTTCTTGCGGTGTTAACCGCAATCAATCAGCCTGTAATATGATTATTTAACCACCAGAACAAACAGGATTCACCCGGAGACCAAGTCAGGTTGTAAAGTGTATTCACACGGTAAAAAAAAAGGCAGGAATGCAAAAGAAGCAAAACAATTTAACAATTACTAAAATCCCCCGTACATGTCCACAAATCAAACGAACGATCGCAAGATGCTTAATTAACTTATCCTGAATAGGCCTTCACACATACAACAGTAGGCAGACTGGTGGAATTCACAAGACAATAAGAGCGTTGTTAGGCCAACCCCTTTGAAATGTGTGTGGTTACTCCACAGCGGCAGGGGGGAAGGTGCAGCATCAACGGGCGGGTGCACATTCTGTTGATAAGGTGTGGCCTCCATTCACAAAGCCGCATGGAAACACAGGCTCCCTGCTGCGTCGCATTCCCTCACGTCCTCCCAAGACGAATGATAGCAGGCAGAGAAATCATCTTCGCCCACACCCTTCCTTTTATACATTTGTACATCTACGTCACCAAGTGATTATTACGCCCCTTCCTTCTCTCTCACCATTAGTGGAGCGGTGCTTGATCTGACCATTCGCCCGATGCTCCGGTGATGCAGTAACGCCGGGATAGTGGACACGCCTTTGATCGCCTTTCCTCGGGAAAATGGCCCAGTGCGTTTGAAAAAGACACATAAAGAAAAGATGACAAAGGTAAAATATAGGAAACTAGAAGGGCACTCGGTAGAGCGAATGCCTCCGCTATGCAATGCCTGATCCAGTAGAACATATTGAGATTTTAAAATGGTACGTGCTGCTTCCTTGCTTGACATTCAGCATTTACAAAGATAAAGCACAGACAATCCCCATTGGTTGGCATCCATGGGGAGGAGGACATTCCTCCTGAGGAAATGCTGCGCTGAGTGCGGTGAGAAAAGCGGCGCCATTGTTATGGAAATGAGAAAAGCGGAGTATCCCAGGAAGTGGCAGCACTTCCCCCCAACTCATTGGCTGTGTTAAGTGTTTGTCGGGTGTGTGTGTGTGTGTGTGTGTGTGTGTGTGTGTGTGTGTGTGTGTGTGTGTGTGTGTGTGTGTGTGTGTGTGTGTGTGTGTGTCAGCTCCATTACGAGCTTCAGATGTTGTTTAAAAACAAAAATGATTCTTCACCATTGAAAGATTGGAATAATATTTTAAAAACTTGTGCACGGATTATGACAACTTGGTGTATGAGTTGGTTAGATGGCAAGAACAAGCCGATTCGATTCTGGTTAAGGTCCGGATGCAGATTCCCCCCATCAGTGGGATACCAAGCGTAGACTGTTCAGCCTGATGGAGGTGTGCGCTCTACAGAGTGTAGTTCTAGTTCATACTGTGAAAAGCCTTCGCTCGGGTTCTTGCAATCCAATAAAAGATTCCAACAAACAGCCTTTTGGATCTACCAAGTAGATGATTCAAGAAAAACATTCGAGGAAAACTTTATAATAACACAACAATGATCATACAGTCTTACTTTCAAGCATTAGACACAGCTGGAGTCACATATTTCTGCCCTTGTGAGCCAATTGAATTGTTATTGCAGAGTTCGTATTGTTGATTGCTGCTGCTTTGAGCAATCACCGCACAAGGGCTTGAACAGTCCATAGCTGGAACACATTTACTGACTTGATTAGCAAGTTTGCCACCCTCATGCAAGCTGGCACAACACCATCCTCATGCTAATGATCCATGCCTGCACTGCGACTTGGGTCTTGGATTGGTGCCGTGTTTTGTGCCTCTTCGTCACACTTTTTCCAAGACATGAATACAATCCTACAGGAGGGCTGACATGATAGCCTAGATATATGCATGCTCACCACTGAGCTGTCTGGCCTGGGTTCGAATGTGGACCCAGTTATAAGCTGTCATCCTGGTGTTTCACTTGCAGGGCAAGGCACCAATGTGTGCGCCTTCCCTCGGATGGACGTTAAACTGGGCGTCTCGTCTTCGAGCTGGTGTATGTTAAACATCCCATGGTGTCCTTCGTGAAGTCAATTATCCAGCAGTCGATATCGCCAGCACCCTGATTCAATTACAAACCCCTGCGCTCTTACCTACAAGCTGCATCAGCTGCACCACCCTTCGTGAATGATGCTCCCTGAAGTCATGTGGTGCGTACAAAAGAAGATAATGCGCAGGGGAAAATATTTGGAGCCTACATTTATACCATGCATTGATATTTTTAATGACAATTTTTAGACTTCCTTTGAACGATTGCCTATATTTTAGAGAATAAGTTGTCATTAATTTTACATTGAGCTCAGTTTTAGACACAATGCACCTGGGGTGGGTTCCATTACCAATCAGCTTGCTATTTTTATTTTATTTTTTTTGTATACACTATCGAGGCTTGTAATATAGATAACACATAGAAACACACAACAAGGGAGCAGGAGACGAGAGGGGCAGGAGAGGGAAGGAAAAAACAGGGGGGAACAGAGACATGAGGAGATTCTGTGGAAGGGAGAGGGATGGCGCAGGGTACACGGGGTATACAAGATGGACACTACAGGGACTTTCAGGTCCTTACACAACAGGGACTTTCAGGAAGGAAAGCAGGGAATTTGAAGGGGGTGGATTAATAGGGGCAGAATAGATTATGGATTTGGATGGAGGAAGATAAGAGGTGGTGGTTAACAGCTGTTCTGAAGACCTGGAGGGAAGAGTGGGATTGAAGAGAGTGTGTGAGTTTGTTCCAAAAGCGGGAAAAAAGAGGAATGAAAGAGTGAAGGTGAACAGTGATTCTTGATTTTGGTAGTTTTACCAGAAGGGGGTTGCTGGTGGATCTTGAGCGCCCTGTGGAAAATATGGGGTGGGGAGGACATTTCTCAGACAGAGCAGGGGGAGGTCAAGCCGGAGAGGAGACGATAGAAGACAGAATGACCACCGACCTGCCTACAGTGAGAGAGTGAGAGACCCAAAGACTCACCCTCATCATGGGAGATGCCAATGATCCTAAATGCCTTGGTTTCCACAGTGTGAAGCCGAGAAAGGTGAGAGGCAGGAGCACAAGCCCACAGTGGAGAGCATTACTCCATCAGGCTGCAGATGAAAGCTTTGTATGTGATCAGGAGCTCAGGTCTGCCAAGGAAGGACTTTGCCCAACAGAGGATTCCCAGTCGGCGACTGGCTTTGGAGGCCAGCTTGAAAATGTGTGGCTTTCCCAGGAAAGATCATGGTAGATAGTGATACCCAGAAGCTTGAATGAAAGGACTTCTTCCAGAGGATTGTTAAGAAAGTAAATGGGGGGGGGGGGGGGGGGGTGGGGGGGATTCAGACGGTCTTTTGGAGAGACATTGTGAGAGTGTGAGATTTGCCAGGATTGAGAGACATGTTCCACGTGTTGGACCAGCTTCTGATTTTATCCAGATCTGCAGAGCGTGAAAAGGCTGCTGCTTGCCGTTCTGAGGGATGACAGATGGTACGGCAAAGGGTAGAGTCAGTAATCAGCAAAGTCATCAGCAAAAATTGCTTGCCAAGCCAGGTGTTCCTTATTAACCGTTTTGTTTGAGTGCTTGCTTGAAAAGTTAAGCTACTTGCCGAGCACTCTACAAGCTGATTGGTAATGGAACACACTCCAGATGTTCTGCTTTCATTAGAACCAGTTTTTTTTATTTTTATTTTTTACATTTTTACGTATTCGTATATTATGACAATGCTGCCTGACTTTCCTTGAAGGAAATATACATTGTAGCTTGATATTATAATCGCAGATGTCATTTAATAATCATCAGTGGAAGTTCTCAAAACTTTCTTCATGCTCAAGGCTATTGGTACTCTGTGCACGTAAAGCGAAAAGCAGGGTTAAGCAATTGGTTAACTTTGTCTGTCTGTCTGTCACACAAATATCAATTTATGATCGAGGAATAACATAGTTCCAATGGAATAAAATTTTGAACACTGTAGTTCAACATGAATCTGAACATGCATTGGAACACAAACCTACAGTTTAGCAGTACTTTGGCTCTGAATTTGGCAAATTGTATGGAATCTCATCCCGATTGTGAATGCGTCGAGAGAGGATTAAGGTAACTAACTATTTTACTTTGTCTGCCTGACTGGCAGTCAACCAAAATTGAAAATCATTCAAAACAGGAAAGTTTCTGTTTTTTGGAAGACATAAAGGACATAAACAATAGGCACAAATAACTAATTTAACATGTTAAATAAGGTGGTGTAAAAGATGGTGCATCAACGGTGGTAAATTTATGAAAAAACCTTGATTTTGTTTTTCTTTCACACTGTCTCATTCCTTGAATGCAGAGTAACTGTTTGAGATTCTGCATTCAGAAAAATATGGCGGTGCTGTTTCACTCTCAGTGTTGGGGAATATCGAGATTCAGACAAAATCACAACTCGTAGGACATATAGATCCCGCTCATAAGCGCAATAGAAGAGCTTAAAAGACTCTTCCCATGTCCTTTCTCTCCAGACTGCTTGGGGTAATTATATTAATAACCAGATAGTTAATAGAACATGATACTCCACACAGTCAGGTCAGGTCAGGTATGGGAGCATGCGCCGGAGAAGCGCGTCGCTGCGTCCACTTTCTGCCGCTACTCCAGGGTACTCCTTCTGGCCATCCCCAAGGCAGATGCCTGGCCCATTCCCCATCTCCTTGAGATATCGCTCAACCTGCTGCAACCACGAGCCACGTGGTCAGCTCATTGGCATCCTCCACTCACGAAGCTCCCTCGGTGAGAGAATCTGGTGAACAGCATCATCATCAGGAAAATGAGCCACATGTCCATACAGCCGCAGCTGATGCTCACAGACTATGCAGGTAACAAATCTCATTTGAGTCTCTCTCAGCAACTGCTCGTTGGACACAAGTCTGACCGGTGACAACCAAAGATTCTCCGAAAAGAACTGGTACCAAAGGAATTAAATCTCCGTCTCAGATCCCTGGTCAGAGTCCAAGTCTCACATCAGTAGAGCAAGACTGGAAGCACCAAGGACCTGAAGACTCAGACTCTTGTCCTCCTGCACAGGTCCCAGCAGCGCCACACCCCATGTTCCAGTGAATCCATGACTCCCGAGGGCCAACCCAGACGTCTGTTGACCTCTTGGATTTGAATGCTGACCCAGCTATAAACTGTCATCCCAGTGTTTCACTGGCAGGATGATTCATCAATGTGCGTGCCATCCCTCAGATGGAGGTTAACTGGGCATGCAATCTGCCAACATTAGTCGGTGGCCATTAAAGATCCCACGATGCCCTTCGCCAAGACTCGGTGAGCTATCGCCGGCACCATGAACAAATTCCGAATTCCTGCCCCACCTACTACTGGGAAGGCACTGGTAAATAACCCAGTGTAACCTTTGCTCAGGAAGCTACTTTTTGCAGCACCAACCCTCTGTGAAGAATATGGTAGATACAAGAGAGAGAGAGAGAGAGAGAGAGAGAGAGAGAGAGAGAGAGAGAGAGAGAGAGAGAGAGGAATGAAAATGAGAGTGAGAATCTTCTATTGTAGTTGTTCCCGTTACAGCATTTACAGGAATGCAGAATATGCAATAATATCCTCTCCTTTAGAAAACATTGGCATGCAATGCGCATTTCTTCCATTTACCACCAGGCCGAGTATTGAGTGGAATTGAACTGTTTTCGTTGAAGGTGCATTTGGAATTGTAATTGGATTCGGTATTCAGCAGCCAACTGAAAATAATTGACTCGTTGTTCCAAATGGCCATCTCAGTCGTATATATAGTTTGAGGAGCTTGAAGCCGTTATCTCAGATGGACATCATGATTTTTCTCCACATGTGCAGCATTGTAAAACAATTGTGTATGTATTATTTGTCACAGTGTGATTATTGTCACGAAAAAGCAACCAAGGTATAGCTGCCCTCTTTGGCACCTCCATTGATAATAATCAATGGTTGATTATATTTTAATTAAGCTTGATTATTTGTGTCCCATGTTTGCCAATGTGTGCCAATTTGTGTCATCATAGTTTCGATTTTCCATGATCATAGAAACAGATTTTTAAAAAGATCTAGTCTTAATTTTAGCCTCCAGGCTTACTCAAAAAAAGTGTTTCACATGAATAAGAAGACCTTTACCACTATTAGATCATTCAGAAGAAGAATATGAAATGTTTGCAAAATTATTTCAAATTACCCTGTTGTTGTTTCTTTTCTTCTTCGTGCCAATCAGTTGCACAAGCAGAGGTCGTTATGCAAATGGAACTTTTCCCAGCCTCCAAGCCCTTTGTACCAAGACCAATGAGATACGCTTAAACTTTTTCATATTCTGTTTGAAGATGACTCGGTTGTTGATACTGTATGTACATTCCACAAGCAAATATGATTGATGTCACTGGAAGCTTACGTAAAATGATAACAAAAGCAACATGACTGTCTGAAAAAAAAACATGCAATTTGGTAACTTTGCCAGTCTCCAAATGATCATAGGAAGCTTACATTGACATAAATGGCTCAAATCATGTGTGTGACAACGATTGACCCCATTACAAGCTAGTACTCATCTTGACATGAACAAAATCAGATGATCCAACTCTCGCTTAAGGATGTTGCTCCACACTTTGACCAGGGCCACTTCCAGTTGATGAAGAGACGGTGAGCTGACTTGCCGATTACAAACATTCCTCACTAGCATGTTCAATCGGATTTAACTCTGGAGGTCATGCAAGCCAGAGTACGTGTGAGTGATGTTCTGGTCATAAAGTGCAACATTCACATCTGCATTGTGGAACGGTGTTGTATTCCATGAAAATGGAGTTGCAATCTTGCTGTTGGGATAGAGGGACAACCACAAGTGTAACTAGAGAGTTCATGGAACATATTACACCATGCTGTCTTGAGAAACAAGGACATGTACAGGTTCTCCGAGTGGCAAATTTGATTGGTCGCGATGAAGTAAAATGCTGTAATATTTTTGTCCAAGTTCTGCTCCCCTTCCTCATGTGTCAGTGGCATGTTCCCCTTCCTGTGAATAAACGCGAAAATGGCCATCACTACTGTCAAGATGGAACCTCGACTCATCTTTAAAGCGGATAGCAGCCCAATCTTATCTCGTGAACCTCAGACGTTGTATACACAAAGCTAGAGGAGCATGTTGATGATGTGGCAACAAAATCTGACGTTTGGATAGTCATCGTGGTCGGATGTCATGCTCGCGTAACCGATTCCTGACAGTTCTGTCACTGATTAGTCGCAAGCCGCAGATGCTGTGAGCTGTCAAACTTACTGCCTGAAACCGATTCCGAAGGTGCAGCAACCGGATATTATTATCCTGCCGACGTGACATCACACGTGGTTGCCCAGAACATGGACGGTCTCTGATGTTGCCAGTTTGTGGATAACATCTCCAGAGTGATTGTATGGTGTTTCGATGAACACTAAAGTGCCTAGCCACAACGTTTTGTGGCATTCCTGTCTCAAGCCTGCCAATAGCACGTCGACATTCATTTGCGGAGAGACGAGGCATCACGTTTACGTCGTTTAGACGTCAATACAAATGTTTTTCACAGCTGGGATGGCTCACCAAATCGTGCTGAAATTTTCTCAGTACCACGTGTAGCACTGACACGTGACTCAGTACATGTGCAGGATAATTTGTGTGTGTGCAGTGCACTGTATGCACATGGTAATTCCGGATATTCACGGGTAAACAGGGGAACGTGTCAAGGCACATGTTGGCTGACCATTCTATTGCTAGGGTACATGTCAGTACCATTTTGTGTATTTTTTTTAATGGTGCACAGAAACTTTTTCCCATTAGTATTGTTACGGTTATGGAAAAGACCCCGGAGTGACACACTCAACACGTAAGGATCCCTGAGTTGGATATTTAATTAGTAAGTGTGTTTAGTCAGGTTACCTGCCCCCCTCGAAGCAAGGATGGGGAAAATGTGTTGTGTGTGTGTTCAGCAGGTTCTATCCCCCTTGTAATTTCCCAACCTCTGAAATCCCCCTCTCCATCCTTCCATCCATCCATTCCTCCATACCAATCCCTCACCCTTTCCCTCTCAAACATCATTCCTCAGACCTCCCTAAAATCCTTCACCCTTTCCTTCTCAAACTCTGTTCTGTCTTTAAACCTCCTCTTCATTTTAATCCATTTCAATCCCTCCTACCCTTTTAAAACCTCTCTTCTCCCTGAACATTTCCACAGTGAAAACCATGGACAACGTAACATGTCTTACAGTACACACATTCCGTTACAAAACATAATCAAAAACATTTTACAAGTCAATCTCAGCGCAATGCGCGCCCAGTCAAGACTCCTCAAGGATCGAGGCACTGCCGAAATCCGGGCACCGCACATAATGGCAAGTGAGTAATGCGATGTCACACTGCGGAAAAGGAGAGCCAATGGGAAAGCAACACGAGCGAGTCAAAGGGTGCTACAGCCACCGATACCTCCCCGAAGCCCCGCCTTGGCCAAGACCCATAAAAAGCCCTGATACTCCAGAATTCAGCGCTGACTCGTGCAAGAAGGGATCAGAACATGGCCAAGAGCTGCCTGCCTTCCTGCCTGCCTGTCTGTGTTGAGCCAGAGAATGGAGCGAGATGAGTTGTGATGAGCAAAGGTTCCGAGGGCGAATGTTAGCATGAGATCCTTGGGGCACAGCGGCTACAAACTGATGCAAACTATCTTTCCTACATTCTAATTTTCTCCTTGAGATGCACAAGAGAGTGCTAAAAAGCAATTGTGATTACCCTCTTGATTCGCTGGGCAAGGAACTGATATGCATATCTCACTTTTCCTCTAGTGCCTATACTCCACACGCCACAACTTTACTGACAGACCGCACACACAACACACACCACACACCACACACACACACACACACACACACACACACACACACAACACACCAACCGCATTCCCTTCCTTCCCTTACCCTCCTTTCCATTAACGTTGGGACCAATGTAAGCTTGCCAACTTCCGTCTGGTAAACAAGTGGCTGCAACCACTCCTCAAACTTCTTTCTCTCTTTTTCTCTCTCCCTCTTTGTCTCTAATTTATGAGGAATAATTGTGGCATGCCTGTCTCGTGTATAGAATAAGTTAAGATTGTGTAAGGGGTTCTTTCTATGCTAGTGCTTAAGTTATTTGCTGTGTGTCACTGAATTCTGTACATACATGTGAATATTGCCTGGAGATATGTGCCTTATTTGGATAAAAAATTTTCCACCCTGCTTGGTTGTCTGTTTCCCCATTGGTTGAAGAGAGCGTACATAATAAATAGATGGGAAGTTACACCCCCCCTGATTCTGCATGTGATAGCCGACCTCCCACTTTCGATTTTGCTCAGCCATACATAATAAATAGATACAGGGTGGGAAGTCGAGAGCACGGTTCCCCATCTGGGATGGGCTAAGTCACTGGTAAGGTAATGGAAGTGTGGACCCTGCCAGAAATGGGCTCCTCAGACGGTGTCTGTGGTTGCTCAGCATCCCGTCGGGTCGCAGAGTGATCTGTGGCTTCTCGAGTAGCAGATTCTATCTACACCTTTGTGAGCCTCGTGTGCCACCCCCGAACTGAAACAATATATAATGGAGTAAATGTGTGAACAGTATGTATAAGTATGTATCATCTACTCCTCCAAGAGGATTTGACCGAGGATGCTGAAACTTTCAGGGATTAATGAGGGCACTCTGTAGTTGTGTACGTATGTGAAAGTTTTGTTTGATTCCATCAAGTTTTGAAAACAATTTTTTTTGCCCATCTTGCTATTTTCTTCCTTTGGGGGGAGGGTGGGTGCAATTGGAGTTGGCTGAGCAATATTTCAACAATTTATTACATATGCACATAAATAGGACACGTTTTTGCTCCATGTACGTAACCCGGGTTAATTTTATTTTCAGGAGCAATCGAGGCAACGGTCTGTTGCCTACACACCGCCTTCATAAAGGGAAGTATCAGAAGAACGTGTTGCACGCTTGGAACAAGATCACTCATTGGGTGGGTACTCTGCTATGGTATTAATAATCATAAATATAATAACATGACCCCCCCCCCCCCCCCGCCTCCTCATCGGCTCACGATGGAGCGGGTGCTTCCAGTACACATAACTAGAATATTTCCAAACTACAAATCCATATTGTTGGGTGGTTTCAGTTTGCTTACTTGTTTTTTGCAGACTATATCATATCATACTAGAATTTGTCAATTGTATGTACTAGAAGCACCCACTCCCTACGAGAGCCGTCAAGGGGGTCATGTTATTATATTTATGCCTATTTTACTCCAAGGGATCCCAGGATTACACACCCAAAAAATGGTTGCGATCGGTTCAGCCGTTTTTGCGGTACCTGGGAACAGACAGACGGACAAACGGTGAATTATAGTAAGATTTATGTATGTATGTGTGCATGTCTAAACCTTATAGAATAAAAAAACTGCTCTGTCATTCTCCACAAAATTTTGCATATATGATCATGGTACCCAGACTCAGGTTCTGAGCACAAAATATAACCCTCAACCTCCCATGAGGCTGGAGAGACAACTTGCTAAATTTGCCTGTGCACATGTAATGGAGTAAGTGGTTTAACCACTGACCCCTGCTGGATGGAGGCGGTATTAATACCTAATTGTGCTCCTGGACAGAGCGAGTATTACTAGTTATATGAAATGATTCATGCAATTCAAATGCATTCATATTTCATGCTTTTATCATAATTTTTATAACTGCTCATAAAAGGCACAGTTGGCGGGAGTTTTCAATATCACTCTATACCAACAAGGGTTAATTTTAGTCTGGGCTGTACATTGGTCAGTAATTGAATATGGCAGAAGCATTGGAGAAATTTAAGAATACAGTAAGAGTTGCCTGGTGTTTATGACAAGGAGAGAACTTGTGGGAGTTAACGTCAAACCAGCATGTACTGCCTCCGTGCCAGGACTCTGCACGCCTCTGAGTCTGGCCAAAATAGAGTTGAGGCCTCACCAAGGACTTACACTTTGAATTGTATTGGCATTCATAATTTTATGAAACTGCAAATAACCTGCTTCATTTTGCTAAAATAAATAAATAAAAAAACAACGTGTAGGTGCGGAGTTGTGCAAAGGTCCAAATCTTGTGGATATTCTTTCCAGGTTTGTGTTTGAAATCATTCCTTGGCTAAATGCTTTTTGCTTTTGTGCTTTTTGACAAATGTTTCTGTCCTGTGCAGACAGGGATGTTAATCGGCCTTTTTGTCCCATTGTTAGCCCTTGTTGCTGTGCCAGTTTGATCTCATTGAAGTATTTATCACCAAGGGAACATTACAGTCATGTAACTTTTTATCATGTCAATGTTTATTTTTATATAATCTCTGATTTATGATGTTAAACTAGTTTCTGTGTCCATTGTTGTAATTTTACAAAGTTAAAGTTTATTACAATCATTTGGTTTGGTTTTTACACTGCACCAGATTCGGTTGCATAATGGTTATAGCATCCGCTCTGAGTCTGGGAGGTCATCGGTTCGAACCCAACCCCATCTGAGTCATACCACAAGACATTAAAAATGGTACATGCTGCTTCTGGCTTGAAGCTCAGCATAGGATGGAGCACGAAAAAATCTTATCAGTTGGCATCGATGGGGAAGAAGAAATTCCTTTATAATTTGGAAGAGAAAAGTAAAGTGGTCATAAAGATGGCATCACTAGTACCCAGAATGTTCTGGGAAGCAACATCACTTTTCCCAAGCTCAGTGACTGTTTATCTGAAATCAAACTTGGTCTTTTCTCATGTAATTGTCTGCATGTGTGGGTGTGTGATTTGTGCTACAGCTCCTCCATGAGCCTGAAACCTTGTAAAAAAAAAACAAAGAAAAAAACACGGTTAGCCTTTGGCCTGATATTGTCTGATTATACAGGGTGACCACAAAAAACGGTACCCATAAAATTAAAAAAAACCTTTATTTTTCTTTTTTTTAATTTAAAACGACACCTTCTTTGGTACGCATTTGCTTCCCATGATGCAGAATCACGATGGAAAGTTTCAGATGGATATCTTTAATGTCATTGATTTGATTGAGGCTAGAGCACATGATCCAGAGACGTCAACCTTCACACTGCAGGAACACTTGGATTTGGTTGGCAAAATTTGTACTCTGACACATTTGGCTGCAGTGATTGAATGGCTTTTGTCAGTTATTGCTGTTTGGAGGTAATCTCTTCCTCGGTCGACGTTGTCCTTCAGCATCGAACCCTGAACTCGGTTTGAGTCTTCTCAAAGGATTTCGTTCTCGGGTAGATTTCGACCAAAAACTATGTTTCTTTCGTTGTCCACGGAGTGTTGAAAAAAATGGGGCTATCTTGACTGAATCTAAATATGCTGACTATGCACGAACTCCACTTTGCAGACCTGCAAAAAGTATCAGGATATCATTATAATGGAGGAAGTTATGATAGGTAGAAGGTTGGTATCATATTTTTGTGGTCCCCCTGTACATCTCTTCTTGGCCTCAGCTATAATAGGCTTTCAGGGTTTATTTTTGTTCATTAATAGCATATGCTACAAAGAAAGATGTAGATTACATTCTCGACTTACATTTGCCTTCTCTTTCCTCTCTTTTTCACTCTATATTGTATATCTATCAATCTTTAATAATGTACTTGCTTTTGTCACCTTGTTATAGATCTGTTCCATATATTTTAAAGTTTACCAAATACAGCACCAAGTGTGTTCTATATAGGATGAGAAAGGACATTTATATTCCTTTCCAGGGAAATAAGTATTGGCGCAGGCCAGCCATAAACATGTCCATTCGAACGAAGAGCTTTTCCATCACAAATTATTCAGGTTCAGTTGCAAAAGGTGAGACAATTTTTCAGGTGAAACAGCCCACAAAGTTGTTAGGTTAGGACTTGGAAAATTGGAGTGGGGGGAATTATATTGTTTCACATCACCAGTGAGCTGTATTTAATATGAGTGTTTATAATTAAAAGGGTAAAAATAAACCAAATTTTTTTAACTACGAAAAGAAAATATTTATTTCAAGAGGATATTTTAATATCTGTATTGTAAAGTTGCATTATGTGGCACCATAAGCTAAATTGTCAGGTCAGGCCAGATCAGATCTGTGACTTGCTACAGGTATCATGTAAACTTGTACAAACCTGTTCAATAGTCGGGTTGTCGGCGACTAAACCGTCTCCCCCACCAGGTCTTCTGGTGAGGAGGGTGTTTGGATATGGACACCCACAGGATGAAAAACAAAACCTGTCAAGGGCGGAGGAGCTCCTTGTGAGCCAACGGCCATCCATATCTAGTGCCCAACTGTGTCTGCGGACGTCCTCCTGCAATTGGATTACTTCTTATTAGAAGGTTGGTGCAGGATTTGCACTCCGGCCACCGTAAAACCCTTCATTCCGCAAAACATTCTCGAAGCATAAAAAAAATCTGAAAAGCCACTCCGTGGGCGAACTGCAATGGGCGTAGTATAGTGTCTCTCTATATTAAACACCATGAACAAACTTTGGTACATACACAGTGTTGAACGTACATACAGAGTGCATATATATATATATATATATGTATGTATTATATATATATATATATATCAGGGTGGTCCTTCGTTAGGGGGTAAATTTTCGAATTCATTTATTTTAAGCTCCAACCCTCGGAATTCGCTGGAATAGTCGAGAAAACTCTTCTGGTGTTTTTATTTCAAATTCCAACAACATTTCCCTCTCCCTCATCGACGATAGCTTGAAGTTTAGCCTCAGTTTCTCGGGGCGGCTGACATTAGAACGACGACGTATCGACCTGTGCTGAACTTTAAAATGCTCCTGTAATGTCCAATCGTCTCTTTGATGTGATACGTCGATCTGTGTGTTTGTGTAATGTGTAATATGTATTACTCGTTCTTCTCACCGCCTCCCTAACAATTTTTTTTTTCAGGGTGAAACTTCAAGGTTGATGAGGGAGGGGTAAATGTTGTCCGATTGGAAAAAAAGTTCACCAGGAGAGTTTTTCTCGACTATTCCAATGAATCCCGGGGGTTGGAGCTTAGAAAATCCGAAGTTGAGGAATAAGGACCACCCTATTGGACATGTGGCTCATTTTCCTGATGCTGATCCTGCTCGCCAGATTTTCTCAGCGAGGGAGCCTCGTGAGTGGAGGAGGCCAATGGGTTGACTACGTGCCTCGTGATTGCAGCAGGTTGATCAGCATTTCAAGGAAATTAGGATGGGCCAGGCATCTGCCTGGTGGATGGTGAAATGGAGGCCCCTGGAATACCAGTGGAAAGTGGACGCAGCAGCGACGTACTGCTCTGGCGCATGCTCCCATACCTGACCTGACCTGACATCAGCAAGTACTGCAGGTCGGAAGGCCCACATGCTCTTAAAATGCTCACACCTTCTCATGATCCTCACACATGTACATGAATATACTGTACATTTTTTTTATCTTCAGTTACAAAAGGTACTTCCGGCTTAAGCTACAATCTTTGAGACACACAACTGCCTACTGTAGATAAGCAGTTTGTCAGCTGTGATCCACAGGTCAGTCAGCCAACATTTGTTGGGCAATATCAGTCCATCCCTTTGGAATCACTCCATGGATGCATTTTTGGCTCACTGGCCTTCATCATCAAGGAGTGGATTCTCCTCAAGAGTTGAGCTGGAAAGCTGTACCATTTGGCATAAATGTCAATCGTACCTCTTCACTGGAATGTTGACTGTGAACCCCTGTCTCACTCCAGCAATTGCTGCAAGTGTTCTGACCAATAGTGAACCCTGCCTGCCACACATCTGTCCTCAGGGAATCCACTCATTTTGTTAAAGCAGTATATTAGTCTCCCATAATTTATTGTGGGACAGAAGGAAGAATATTAATTTCTGTTGTCAAAAGTGTGACACTGCATTTCCACACTCAAAACTGTTATTTCTGCATCTTTTGCCAAATGTCCAATGAGCAGATTCACAGCAGTTGAATTATGTGGCAAAGTGAGCCAGAGCAGAAATTTATATGTTGGCATTGATAATGGAACACAATTTTTCATTTTTATTGCACACATTCTGCTGCATTCTTGACTTTCACGACTGAGTGCAAGCAGACATGACAGTTGGCTTAATTATTCCTTCCGAAGCATGAGTCTTTTGGTGCTTGTTTAGTAACCACTGTTGCACCATTCACAACAGCATCCAATGAAGGGGCCTCTGTTTAATTAAATGAAATGGTATCAGAGGTAATCATTTAAGAGCATCATCTGTGCATGTGCAGATGTGCCAACCTTCGTCGCCATCGTCATAATGCATCTGCAAAAATATAAAAAAAATTTGGACTCTTCCTCCACTTCACACACGCCTAATGCATCTCTCTTCATTCACTTTTCTTGTTCATCTTCAAATCTCATTTTCCTTTATCCTACCTCCGATCAAATTGACATTCCATGAATTTTCTCCTCCACATTGTTTTTCTCATTTATTTTCCACTCAATTTTTAACGTATCACCTGCCTGGCATGTGGCCCCTAATGACAGAGTCCAATTTAAAGAGAACCCCAAAGATGGTAACACGTATAAATAACAAAGTTGGGGAGGAGTACAAATATCAGCATTTGCATTTTGGAATGCGTGATGGGATTAAGAATCTAATTGCTAATTCAACTCAACAATCCAGGTCAAGCCACCATCATATCTGTTTTGCAAGTCCATGCAGAATTAACTAAAAACCAGGTGTGATTTGATATTTCATCCTTGAATAGTGATCTTAAAAGATCATAGTGTATCCTCTCAATAGTATTTTCCATGACCTATCCATCAGGTGTTGTACCTAATCTT
>CM068960.1:91951912-91966601 GCA_035128595.1 Eptatretus atami
CTATTAACACCACCCTAGTTTGGCAGTTACTTTAAAGATTGGATTTGACTGCACAAGTGCACATTTCAAGGATAGACAGCTCAATTATATGCACTCTGCCAGTGTGGTTATCCTGCTGCATATAACATTGCAACACAATGATGTCCCCGATCTAACTTATTGCTTTTCCCACGTGCCTCAACTATTTTTAAAAGAGAGGTAATAACTGGGCCAAAATTCTGCTTTTATTTCCATTCTGAGGATATGATGACATCCTGTGCATTCAGGCCAATACATTGCAGAGAAATGAAGTACTGTCAGACCCTACTATTCGATGATTCACTATTTACGGACGCCGCATATTCGCGGATGATAAAATGCGACCTGCTTCTACTTCTACATTTGCGGCCATGTGCTTCGCGTATTCGTGTTTTTTCTTCGCGGATGTATTCACGTGTTTTCGCGTATTCGCGTTTTTTTCGTGGGCGTATTTGCGGTTTTCTTGTTTTTGCGTTTTCGCATTTCCGCGGTTTTTCGCAGGCGTATTCACAGTTTTTCATGGGATTTTTGATTTTTCCCTTATGAATCATGAACCTCCGGGAACCTATCCCCCTTTTTCCCATTGAAACAATGCCCCGACAATTGCGGATTCAATGTTCACGTCATTTTCCAAGAATGTTTCCCCTGCAAATAGTGGAGTCCCACAGTACAGGGTGTTCAAAAAAGACCTGGACAACTTTGGTTGTTCATATATTTAGAACCACAAATGCTACGACACCCTTTGGATTATATGATACAGAAACTCATAAAGTTTTGTGCACACTCTCAATACACTTCAATGTGAGCTCCGTTTGTCGCATGCAGGACACCAAGGTGGTACACGAGTTCTTGCCATGTTCGGCTCAGCATATTTGCGTCCACCAGTGTGTGTGCAGTTGTGATCTGAGACCAAAGATCCTGCAGGTTTGCCACCTTGGTGTGGTAGACAACATCTTTGACAAACCCCCACAGAAAAAAGTCAAAGGGGTTATGTCCGGTGATTCTGGGATCCAGGCGGTTGATCCATCTTGGCCATTCCAGCAACCTGGAAATTTTTCAGCGACCTGGAAAATGGAAAGCTCGACTGATTAAGTTCCAATGAGGGGGAGCGCCGATCTGTTGAAAAATGATATCGGGTTACATGTCTTCAATCTATGGGAAGGTGAATCCTTTCAACATGTTCATGTAAATTGTTGAGTTCACTGTGTCCTCTGCAAAGAAAAACGGATCCACAAAGCAGTCATGGAGAAGGCCACACCACACATTGACCTTTGGACTGTCACGTATATGTTCAATGACCACGTGGGGGTTTTCAGAGCTCCATATCCTCATATTGTGCTTGTTGAGCTTCCCCAATACATGAAAGCAAGCTTCGTCTGTGAACATGACCTTTTTCATGTAATCTTTGTCATCTTCTATGCGACTGAACATTTCCAAAACAAACGCCTTGCATTTGGGTCCGTCATTTGGTTTGAGTTCCTTGCAGAATCTGCACCTTATCGGCATAAAGGTTCAGTCTTTTATGCAAAATCCTGTGTGCAATGGTGGTTGGTGGTCCCAGTTCTCTGGATGACGTCAAATTGATTTTCTGGTACTTTTTTGAAATGATTCACACACTCGTTCAATATCTGTTGCTCTTGTGCTTGGTCGGCCGGTACTTTTCTGTTTCTGACAACTTCCAGTCTCCTTAAACCCTTTGTTCCACCCTCTGATACTCGTCCGTGATGGTGGATTTCTTCCATACTTTGTGCAGAAATTACGCTGAACTTGCATGTCAGATCCCGTCTCGATGAACCCATTCGATGCACTGAGCTTTCTCCTGTAGATTCAACATTTTCTTTTAGACTAAACCACCAGACCCGAAAGGAAAGAAATTTTTATGAGTTTCTGCATCATATAAAACAAAGGGTATCATTGTTTCAATTGTGGAATTAAATATATTAACAACCAAAGTTGTCCAGGTATTTTTGGAACACCTTGCATATCCATAATATTTTGTGTCATTATAGCCTATGCGCTGTTGTGAGAAATATTTACCAATCCCTTGAGATGGTTGGATCTTCAATCTTGCTTGGAAATCTCTGCACCTCCTCTAAAAAGGTTTTAATGCTATCTTGCAGATCATACTTTTACTGTAAACATTGATGGATACTTATCAGATCCTGTTTCCCGATCAGTCGATGTTCCTCAGGGATCCGTTATGGGTTCTCTGCCTGCTTGAACTTCAAACATGGATGACAGGAATTTTTGTCAATGCTACTTAATGGCTTACCTTCATGAAAGACTTATCTTTGGTCAGCCCAACTTCACCTCACTGGGGTCTTAGCCGCCATTTTGATTCGGCCGACTAAAAATGCCTTGCCTTGGAAACACAATATTCTCTCACGGACAAATTAAAGTATATAATCAAAATACGATTTCAGATTTGAGGATTGTATCATGTGGACTAAGTAAGTGTCGAAATCTGGAGTGAAATCTGAAAACTTACTAATTTTTATTAATAAGCATATATCTTGTAAGCTTTAAGGAAGGCTGTGCATCCTCCTTCTCCAGATTTACACGAGAAAATGTGAAATTGCCAAAGCTTAACTTTTTCTACTGTTCTGTTTTTCTACTGTTTTACCCAAAGTGCAACTTCAAAAAATAACATAATAATCGCAACAAAAATAATTAAATCGGCGAAGACTCCCTCGGCGTGAGCAGTTGGTGTGGTGACTGCAGTTAAGTTCTCCATGGGGCCATCCCCGGATTTAGGAAGGCAAAATAAATTGGAGGATTAGAATGAGTAAGCAATGGGACAAGTGACTAACGAGTTCAAGAGAGAATTGAAAAATATTTTCAGGAGCTGCAAAGCGATGAATCCCCACACCACGGTGGGATGGCCAAGAGGTGCACACACTCACTCTAAGCTGTCGAGCATAGGTTTGAATTGTTTCACCTTTTTGACCGATCTGCTTTCATTTAGGATGTTGTTTCATTTCATTAGGCACTTTATCTCTACAATATAAAAGCGAATGAGATGTTTGTTCGTGATGCTACTCCTCTGAGTTCCCAAGGTTAATCGCTCCGAAACTTTATACCGGATCACATTTTTTACCACGATACACCTTGCTTGTGGTTTTAAACTCATTTTTCTCACAATTCATAACTTATAAACACACAAGCCACCACCTGTAATGGGGAAGGGGTGGGAGTCTGGAGGGAGGTGGGTGGGAGTCTGGAGGGAGGTGGGTGGGGTGGGAGGAAGCCATGGAAGGGTGAGGTGGAGAGGGGGGAGTGGGGATGGGTAGGAGGAGGGAGGGGAAGGGTTGGGTGGAAGTCCTGGAGGGAGGGAAATGGGTGAAGTGGGAGTCTGGATGGAGAGGAGTGGGAGGAGGAGGTGGGAAATATTGGGGTGGGGTTGGAGGAGGGATGAGAAGGAGTGGGGTGTGAGTCTGGAAGGGGGGGTGTGGTAGGAGGAGGGAGCTGTGGGGGTCCTGAGTGAGGGGAAGGGGTGGTATCCAGAAGGAGGGGATGGGGTGGGAGGAGACGTGGGAGGAGGGACCCAGCTTTGCCCACCAATGCCGGGTACCTTTGGTAGTATTGTAATAAAGGAAGAATAGATTTGGTCTCAGGTGATGTTTCACCACATTCCCAGCAGGGTTCCTCAGGCCAATAGACATGAGTCAATAAATTATGAATCAGCCCATCATGTCGATGGCACTTGTGGGTTGTGGATTTCAGATTTGGTCTGGCATCCTCACCAATCACAGTTAGAAGTGTATCATTAACCAGTATATAAGCCAAAAGGCCTCAAAATTATTAAGTGGATGGAACAACGATGTGTTATCCTCACAAGCCCCAATAAGGGCGAAACTAGTCAGTAGCTTCAGTTTTCATCTGCTTGGTGACCGAATTTTACCATTCATTTTACTCTGCACTGCTCCAGGCCATTCTCGACAGATAGACAGGGGGTGAAAACATAACCTCCATCCACCTTCGGTGGCGGAAGTTATAACACTAGTTGGGTTGACTCAGCCTGTCATCCTCCCAAGGTTGGCAAAATGAGGACCAGTTCTGGGAAAAGTGTCCCATTTGAGGATTCTGCATCGAAGTGGCGGCCCGTCCAGGTTTGTGCCCTTAGCCAATGAAACTTTCTTGGCAGCCCTGATCCCACGTACTATGAGCTGTTGCCTTGGTTGCTCCACAACGAGTCCTGCATGAAAATTTGAAATTCAATTAATATATTAATGATTTCTTCCTTTTTTTTGTTTTATAATTATACGACATCTGTTTCAAGGTTCAATTTGTTCATGGCCTCTTTGCCTTGTCGTCGTTTTTCTTGGCAGCGAGACTTTTTCTTGGCAACATTTCTCATCATTCGATGCAATCATGGTTTCATGTAAAGCCTTCAGAGAACTGTTTCTTCATGCTACAAACATAAACCAGATCGCAGTCTCTCAATGATTATGCTGCGAGATTTTGTCATTTATAAACACAAAAGAACAACTGAAAGTGTGATTAGCTGAAGATGTGCTGAGCCAGCATTTTCTTGTTTATAAGCTGACCTGTTTTCATTGTACATAAAAACAAAATATTGAAGTGTATTTGCTGTCATTGTGGTTAAAAGCATAATTTAAAAGTTTTGTTTTAAAGTTCCTCATTTCATGCTTTTATCTGGCAATCCAAATTCAGCTCTGGCTTCATGTTCATTTAATTTGGCTCTGGAGGAGACCTTTCCACCACCTACTGAGTAATCAGGCAAGGATAATACTGCAAAGCCATTGCAGACCGTAAACTCCATGTCGACCTATCTGTCATTTCCATATTTTCTCCATAATCCCTCTTGTTTTACAAAATGCTGACCTTGGTCTTTTCTTGCTATTCCTTCCAAGCTTTTCAGATGTATATGGCCACCAATAACTTTTTGCAAGTAAAAAAATTATTTTCTCTTAAATTCACGTTTGCAGGGTTTACAGACACATTTCGCATTATCACATCACTGTCTGCCACTGGTGACCCCAATTTAATGCAACATCTTAGGCTCTGCCAAATCCTTTAGTGTACATGTCCCATGCAGCATGCCACAGCTCGAGATGTTCCATGGTCTGGAGGCCAAGGCCACATTCGCAGTCTGCTGTGTCTTCAGTGCAACCCCATCTCGACATGTTTGATTTACATCTTCCCAAGCTAGCCCGTAGTCTGTTCAGGCTGCGCCAGGTTATCCATGGCAGGTTGGCACTTGATGGGAGCTTCTCTGATGGCTTGCAGGTCATGTGTTCATCTTCTGGAGATTGTTCCAGTCTCTCTTTCCAAAGTTTCAGCCTTCTCGATTATGAGTTACCGTCCAGTAGTTGGACAGAAGAGATGAAGCTTCTGTGTGACTTGAGAGGTGAAGGGAGAAAAGGATGACGATGGAGTGGGTGTCTTTCATCCTATGATTGTCTGAGGCATTCATTCTGGCTAGTTACATTCCTTCTTATGTCAGGTGGAGCTATGCCAGAGGGCAGATAGTGGTTGCTCGTCTTAGTGTTTTTCAGACATCCGCTGATGCAGCAACAGCTTGAGTGTGTTTAGCACTGGGTCGATCTTCTTTGCATGGGTTGATCATTCCCAAACCACACGTTCAGCCACGGAGAAACAGAGGGCCACTGCAGTAAATCGGATGGTTGTGGGGTTGGCTCCCCATTTTGAGTTGCCAGGTTTGTTGAAAAGAGCATTTCAAGCACTGCCGTTAGCTTTCAGCTTATCGGTGTGTGAGATGAGGAGGATGACAACATGATGGTTGTGTGTAAGGCTGAATCAGTGTGTGAGATTAGCTAATGTGTGGTGAGTTGCATACGATACACCAGGAGCTAGCATCGTGTTATACTGAGCAGACATAACTTGCCTGTTGGACACATTTGATGTCAATGAGTTCTCCATTGATGCTGGAGATGTAACGTTGATGGCTGGTGAAAGGGAGTCTGCCTGAAATGACACTGGTTCATTCGACATAGCTCGGTCAGCATG
Source organism: Eptatretus atami (assembly GCA_035128595.1). Classification (NCBI taxonomy): domain Eukaryota; kingdom Metazoa; phylum Chordata; class Myxini; order Myxiniformes; family Myxinidae; genus Eptatretus; species Eptatretus atami. The sequence continues at coordinate 91,957,922 of CM068960.1, forward strand.
TACCCGGATATCTGGTGGAATACCTTCAATATCATCTTCAGATAGAATGAGATGATGGCAGAAATGTGGCATTCCTGGCCAACAGCATTCCCACCTCTATGCAGGTGTAGGTAATCCAGAGCGTCAGACATTGCTTCCAAATGGGCTTGAGTTACGGCAGCTTCTTCCTCCCACGTCAGCTATTCAAGATGGATTTGTTGCTGTGGAGCTTTCAATGCATCCATTGCTGCTTGAGATTACTCTGTTGCTTGTAGCCATCAATTGTTGCTGTGCCTGTTGCTCTTCGAGTATCAATCGAGCTTCGTCCAATTTATATTCCATGGCAGCTCTAACAGAGGCCTCAGCTGCTTCATGAGCAAAGACCTGGAAGAGTTGGACAAACCCCGGGAGCCAGCAACAGACCATGTGTGAAGTGAGCTAGACATGGTGGCTGTCTGTATGGCAGCAAGACTTGCGTGAAATCAGGTTGTTACTACTTTGGAATGGCCTCCATGTCCAGATTATTTGAAGAAAGAATGCTCCAGGCAGCTTACCAACACTGAGAGGTTTAAATCACTTTTCACTTTATTTTAAAGCACTCCAAGTATGACAGTAAAAACCGTGCTTTTCTGCACAAAACCACACCGTTCCATCAGGCAGGGGAGAGCAAAACCCTGGTGCCCCTCCGAGCGGAGATGACGCAACACATGTGTGGAGCATAAATATGCATGAGGAAAAACATGACTATGTATGAGGCAAGACATGGGTGGAACATAAATAGACATTTCACATTCAAACTTGGTGACATCACAAGCAGAATCTAGTTCTTTCATTGTGAATGACTGGCAATGTTGTGGGTTGTCAGAGGTATCTTCAGGGCATTGCTGAAGTTTCTTCCGCTTCATCGTGGGCTTGCCCCTTTCCCATGAGGAAGGAGTTGATGGGCTACTTGGTTCGCAGTAGACCGGGCAGTATGGAGTAAAGTCGCCATCTTTGGGTCCTTATTACCTCCGCCACGGAAGGTGAAAGGGGTTTTGTTTTCATGCCTCTCTGTCTGTCTGTTTGTTTGTTACATGGCAAAAAAAAATATTTTTGACAAGTATGTTGATAGCCTCCGTTTGTTTGTGTGTTTGTGTGTTTGTCTGTCCGCTCGCCTCCAGCCCAAACTGCTCAACCGATCGTTCTGAAATTTTCAGAGATTAATGGCACCGACTGGGCAACGGTTCTGCATTGAAGTTTCATAAAATTCGGTTGACCGAAAAGGTCTACATAGGCCAATAGGCCAATTTGAGCCAGATTTTCTAAAATCCTCAAATTTCATCGGATTGATTTGAAATATGAAAAAAATTGCATATCAGGTCAGTGAATTCAACAACCTATTACTTTTGAGGTTATCATAGGTCAAAAGGTCAACCCAAAATAGGCCAAAATTTTTTAATTGTTTCTAAAATTGTCAATTATCATCCAATTGACTTGAAATTTGAAGACCATTTGCCTATGAGGTCGCTGAACTCAGCCACCTATTAATTTTGAGGTTAACGTCGACCAAAAGTTCAACATAGGCCACATTTCTAAAATCTTCAATTTTCAACCCATTGACTTGAAATTTGAAGAGGATTTATAATTCATGTCAATGAATTAAACCAGCCAATTATTTTTGAGGTCAACATTGACCAAAAGGTCAATATAGTCCCAAGATCAACAACTATGGTGGGTATTTCTAAAATCTTCAATTTTCATCTGATTGACTTGAAATTTGAAGAGGATATATATTTCAGGTCACTGAATTCAACCACCAATTATTTTGGAGGCTCACTTGCCAAAAGGTTAACATAGTCAAAATTTATTAAATTTTCATCCAATTAACTTGAAATTTGAAGAGGAGTTGCATATTCGGTCATTGAATTGAACCACCAATTATTTTTGAGGTCGAATTTGTTTAATGGATTTTGCAAGTATCATGCTCTGCACGACTTCTTCTTCTTGTCTGTCTGTTTGTTTCTTTGTTTGTCTGCACAGAACTTTCATGTCTTTCCCACACAACCGCTTGTCAGATTGAGACGAAGTTTTCACCATTGGTGTGACTACTCTTGTAGAATGTTTGAATGATAATTATGACATCATAAGTTACGTGGTGTGGCAGCCATATTGGAAAAATGGGAAAAAAATTCGACCTCTGTATCTCTGAAACCACACCAAGGAAAAAATGAAACTTGGCACATAGCAAGTACTCGTCATGGGGAATGAGTGTGATTTTTATGACATCATAGGTGCTTTCATTATGACGTCATAATTGCATATGGAGAATGCTATATCCAATCATTATGAAAATTTTTGAGGGTCATCTAGTCATAAAATAATCCACAAAAAATTTTTTGATGACGTCACGTGATTCAGTAGCCACATTGTTTTTTTTGTTTTTTTAACTTTTAAAATTCTTCTTCTCTGAAATGGCTGAACAGATCGAGGTGAAACTTTACACCTATGACCGCCTATCCATGAGGAACAAAAGGTTCATACATATGATGTCAAAGGTCACATGGTTTGACAGCCATATTGAATTGAAAAGAAGTATTAAATAATGTTTTCTCTGGAAGCACTTAATCAATCGAGGAGAAACTTCACAATTATGATCTAGTAGTGATGGAGAATATAGATTTTAAATCTCAACTTGATGGGATACATGGTCTGGCAGCCAAAATTATTTAATTTTTTGATCATTTCTTTTATTTTTGGAATAAGGCTCACTTGGCTGTGCCTGGATTTGAGGGTCGAGGAGTAGCAGCTGAAATGTGAATCCTATCCAGGTTCCACCTGATGTCTTAATCTTTGTTTTTTGCTTGTTTGTGTTCCTTCTGATTACACCAATGCAGAACTGTACCTATTTGGTCTTCCATTTGATTTGAGTTGAATTTATTTTAATCCAATTCTGAATTCAATTGCAGAATAATAATTAAACTCGTCATGGGTCTGGGTCAGGTGTCCGATAAAAGCAGGATTGCATCAAAGCAGAATGTTTTGGTACACGGTCATCACTGCCAGCAGTTATAAAGTGGTTGTTCTAATTATATCTCTTGTTAATTGCGTAACACACCAGAACATAAATGCCACACAAAATACACCACACAAAACAAGTCCTGGCGAGGGTCTGCAGTCTCTGATTGCTCTTTTTCTTGTTTTGATGTCTATTTTAGATCAGAAAATATTCGAAATCTCATGATCAAGTGCATATGGTGGACTCAAAAGTTCAGCAAGCTAGTCGAGCAAAAATAACAGCTCAGCAGTATTTTATCGTTGTCCAACCGAAATCATAGAAACAAATGAAAGTGAACCAGATTTTGTAATTTTTCAAATAACAATTGTGTTTAAGCTTTTAAACATTAAACAACAACATGTCTCATGATTCACCATTCATACAATGTCACAATGCATCACTAGTTCCAGTTTCCATGAAGTCTACATGTCACACTGTCACGCATCACACTGGCACAAAGCAGTCCATTTTCGGGCTGCTTTCCTGCAATTACATCGTCTCCTGCATCCTTTCTTGCATCCACAGCGAAGGAGTTCTCTTGACGAAGTGCTGGCCTTGGGCAGAGTAGTCCACATAGGTTTCCAGTTTTGAGGGTTAACCCATTCCCATTCCTCAGGGGATGGCATATCAACAGCAACCTGGAATGCCTTGCCAGAGCAGTGGCCACCCTGGTACACATCCCTCTTGATATGTTACACCAAGGCTGCTTTGGTTGGGGGAATTGCATTCATGGCTCGTACTTTCTTCGTGAACAACTCTTGCCAAGCTTTGTCTATGTTCAGCATACTGCTGATACCGCCATAGAGCAGTATGGGAACCATTCTAGCACCACCACATCCTCATCGGTGATTTGTGCTGGTCCTGTGAACAGAGCAAGAAAACCTGGAGAAACTTCATCAAATGCCATCCAAGTGTCCCAGGCTGTCTTCTTCCCTATTGTACCGAATGATGATACTGTGTCACACTCTTTGTAAGCATGGAATACTGGCATAGCCTTGGACTCCACAGGACCGATGGATGCAGCAATTTCATGGGCAGGTATGTATCTGAAATGTTGAGTTGTGCCACATGCCACCCACAGCTCCTGGATGTCGATCGTGGCTGCTGCTGCCACAGCCAATACAACAATGTCTGTGTTCACTGCAGGCAAACGTATCTTCTGGAAACCTCATTCACGGCATCTGCCAGGTGCAGCATCATACACGTATCAGCCTCCTTGTGGTCACAGAGCCAGACTTCTGGTGTCTCGTGGAGGGATTACACATAACATCCGAGGCATGTGTGGTGACAACCTGCTTGTTGGTACCCAAACGTGATGCGCTTCACCACAAAGGCAAACAGCACTGTCTTGTTTGCATCAGTCTGCAGAAACTGTTGCCAGTTTCCAGACAGATTGGTTGATGCATCAACTCACATCCTGATGTCTTTCCCACACTTTCTTCTGGTCTAAGACTTTATGCTGTTCTCGCAGTACTGGTCCCATACTATGTCCTCTCGACTTGCGCATTGCAGCTGACTTTGTATGTATGGCAAGAATACTTTCAGTGCATAGTCTACTAGCCTCCTTTATGCCAGTGGATGAACAAGATCAACAAGGTCATAACTTTCAGAAGGCAGCATAATGCAAACTGATGACTTACAGGGAATATGTTTAAAAATCCTGACAACAAGGGTGAAAATATTTCACTTTGCTGACTCCGCACTTATGCTGCCTACTGGTGGACCAACCCAGTTTCCAAGTTACATCTTACATGCAATATGCTAACATTCTGGGATGATATTATGATAAATTGACCACATACAAATCTTTCGTCCGCCAGCCTAGTGGAGTACTGCTCTCCACTCTGGACTGGTGCTCCCGCTTCTCCCTTTCTCGGCTTCATGCTGCTGTGGAAACCAAGGCATTCAGGTCATTGGTATCTCCCGCTATGGCTGAGACTTTGGGTCTCTCACTCTCTCACCACAGGCAGGTCGGTGGTCTTTTTGTCTTCTACCATCTCCTCTCTGGCCTCGCCCCCCCCCCCCCCCCCCCCTCTGAGATATGTCCCCCCCACCATATTTCCGCAGGGCGCTCAAGGTACACCAACAACCCCCTTCTGGTAAAACTACCAAAATCAAGAATCACTGCTGATCTTCACTCTTTCATTCCTCTTTTTTCCCGCCTTTGGAACAAACTCCCACACCTCTTTAATTCCACTCTTCCCTCCATGTCTTCAAAACAGCTGTTCACCACCATCTCTTATCTTCCCCCATCCAAAACCACAATCTTTTCTACCCCCCCCCCCACTAAACCCACCTCATTCAAATTCCCTGCTTTCCTTCCTGAAAGTCCCTGTCGTGTTAGGACCTGAAAGTCCCGATCGTGTCCATCTTGTTTATTTTGTGTACCCCACCCATCCCTCTCTCTTCCACAATCTCCTCATGTCTCTGTTTCACACTGTTTTCCCTTCCCTTCCCACCCCCCCCCCCTCTTGTATCCCACTCCCCTTGTTGTACGTTCTGTGTGTTAGCTCTCATACGACCTCGACAGTGTATACAAAAAAATAAAAAGGGCACCTCTAAGTTAATTTAATTGCAACATAAGGACCAATTACAAAAGTTGAAAATGTGTTTGGTAGCCATTTTAAAAAATGCCAGCCACAAATGAAATATGACTTTTTCTGGGTGGCTCCACTTCTGAAAATGTTGGTGGGGTGATATTCCATAACTATACCAAGTTTCATGCTGATACATCAAAACCCACAATTCCCCACATATCTGCACACATCTGCCAAGCTAAATGTTGAGAATCAGTTGAAAAATTGGAAAATGATTGTATCCTTATCTGGATCTTCACCAAAATCAAATCAATTCTTCCATGTCATACACCCCACCTGTCCATCAAGTTTCGTCCAAATCTGTCCATAACGTTTTGAAATTAATTGATATATATCATTTGTAGCCCCACAACTCAATGGTGAAGAATCACTTAAAAATATATCTGATCCGGATTCAGATCATCACCAAAATCTAATCAATTAGTCCATGTCAAACGCTCAACCTGCACACCAAATTTCATCTGAATCCGTCCACAACTTTTTGAGATATCCTGCATACAAAGAAACAGATGCATGAAAACATAACCTCTGTCCACCTTATGTGGCAGAAGTAAATATAGTTTGAGGACACATAAGAAGGAAAAACAAGTTAAAAAGATATAAAATGTCAGAGCCGCCATTGTTTTCCTAATTTTGCTGTACAGAGTTAAAGGGTGAGCCCATATTTATGTACAACTAAATGGCCACCAGTCTACCAGTTGGCCATCTTTGATCGGATCGCAAAATATAACGATGTGCACGTGTCCGCCATTATGTACTGTGCGGGTGCCAAGTTTTAACAAAATCGGACTATGGATATCTGAGAAATGGTTGGGGACACATTTAGTAACAAAATAGCCGCCAGTCGGCCATCTTGGATATGATTTCGAAAACAAATGAGTTGCATATATGAGCCGTCATTCCTTATCTGTGTGCCAAGTTTTCACAAGATCGGTAAATGTATTTCCGAGAAATGATTGAGGTCGTGGTCGACACCGGATTTGTTGACAACTAAAATGGCCACCAGTCAGACATCTTTGATTACATAGCGAAACATAATGATGTGCATATGTATGACCATCATTTGTTGTCTTTGTGCCAAGTACGGATAAAATCGGTCCATACATGTCCAAGCTATGGTTGCGGATACAAGCACGCATGCACGCATGCACACAAAAATCGAGACCAAGTCCATAAGCCCCCGTTTCGGACTAAATCCAACGGGATAATAATGTTCTTGCTTCCATTCATCAGCAACTTCATGTAATCAATCATTGCAGTTGACTTAAAATCCTTATTTTTCGCCAAAGGCATCATCTCAGATCATCAATTCGGGTAACTATATTGGTAACTATATAAGGATGGAGGCCCTCAATGTCAGACATGAGATAAGGGCCATCTCTCTCGACATATGTCGAGCTTCTAATACAGTCCAGCATCCCGACTTACTCTCCAAACTCTCTGCCTCCAGCATCCAAGGCCAACTCCACTCTTGGGTTACTGACTTCCTCTTCTCTCATAACCAATGTGTGGCTTCAACAGAATCCTTTCATCTCATCTCCCTGTCAGTGTTCTGGGCCCAGTTCTATTCCTAATCTTCATTCAGCAATCTCTCTGACTCTGGAAAATTCTCTTTATCTCTTTGCTGATGACTCCACCCTCTGCCGTTATATCCCACATCCTTCAGATATACAAGCAGCAGCCTCTTCCCTTTCCTCAGACCTTGACAAAAATCACAAACTGGTCAAACACATGGAATATGTATTTCAATCCTGACAAATCTTTCTCTTTCTCTTTCTCTTTCTCTTTCTCTTTCTCTCTTTCTCCAAAAGGAATGCATGGCATACCCTCTCATCTACATTCCAAACAATCCTCTTGAAGAAGTTGAATCACCCAAACTCTTGGGTCTCATTATCAGCCATGATCTTTCTTGGGCAAACCACATTTCAAATTTGGCATCCAAAGCCAGCTGCTGACCATTGTGCAAAGTCCTTCTTTGGCACACCTGAACTCTTATCCTCCTACAAGGCCTTCATCATTCTGCAGTCTGATGGAATACTGCTATCCTCTCTAAGGTGGTGCCCCTGCCTCACACCTTGCTCATCTTGATGCAGTGGAAACTAAGGCCTTCAAGGTCATTGAAATCTCCCGCGATGACGATGAGTCTATAGGCCTATCACTTTGCCGTCACCGAGAGGTTGGGGGTCTCTCTGTCTTCTACCGCCTCTTTTCTGGTCTTGCACCCTCTGCCCTCTCCTTGCTTTGTCTACCCTAGGTTTATATAGGGTGCACATGCTCTACCAGCAACCCTTTCTGGTGAGACTACCAAAATCCAAAATCACTGCTCAACTCCACTCAATTGTTCCCTTTTTTACGTGACTGTGGAACCAACTTCCGCAATCTCTTAATGTCTTTCTTTCTTCCAGGTCTTCAAGACAGCTGTTTATCACCATCTCAGATCATTTCCATTCTGAAAACATGATCTTTTCTGTCCCATCAGACCACTTCAACCCCCCCCCCCAATCCAAATTTCCAGTTCTTTCCTCCTGAGAGTGTGCTCCTCTATGTGTATGTTCCACCCCTGCACCTCCCATATCCCACATCCATACCCAGGGCCAGATTTAGGCATGGGCAAGCTGGGCAGTTGCCCAGGGCCTCCACAACCAGGCACCTCCACATATTTCATGAACAAGCTCAAATGAGCTACGATCCTCGTCCTCTTAATGATGACATCATAAAAACGAATATGACGTCATTGTGATGTATCAGGTTTGCGATAAATTATCTGTGCTAATGCCCGGCTTGATTCACGCAAACAAAATTCAAACAGCTTGCCTAGTTTCGGAGATAATGGTATAGGCGATTTCCATTAGCGGCGATATTATGACGTCAACTTTTTTTCTTGGAAGAATTTCCAAAATCGGAGATGGTTACTGCCTGCGCGTGGGCTTTCTGCATATACGTTGGCAAGTTTCACGAAGATCCGATGAAAACTCCGGGTTGTGAAACAAAAAATGTCAAAAAATAGGATTGACGTCATAAAAAATTGATATGACGTCATACTGATGTATCATATGTGCGGTAATTCATC
>CM068960.1:92025970-92065019 GCA_035128595.1 Eptatretus atami
CCTGGGAAAGCCACATTTCCAAGCTGGCCTCCAAAGCCAGTTGCCGATTGGACATCCTCCGTCCTGCAAAGTCCTTCCTTGGCACACCTGAGCTCCTGACCACATACAAAGCCTTCATCCACGGCCTGATGGAGTACTGCTCTCCCCTCTGGGCTGGTTCTCCTGCCTCTCACCTTTCTTGGCTTCACGCTGTGGAAACTAAGGCATTTGGGATCATTGGCATCTCCTGCGATGAGGCTGAGTCTTTGGGTCTTTCACTCTCTCTCACCGCAGGCAGGTCGGTGGTCTTTCTGTCTTCTACTGTCTCCTCTCCAGCCTCGCCCACCCCCTGCTCTGTCCGTGATCTGCCCCCCACAATATTTCCCCAGGGTGCTCAAGGTCTGCCAGCAACCCCCTTCTGGTGAAACAACCAAAATTAAGAATCACTGCTCACCTTCACTCTTTCATTCCTCTTTTTCCCCACCTTTGGAAGAAACTCCCACACTCTCTTCAATCCCATCTTCCCTCCAGGTCTTCAAAACAGTTGTTCACCACTTTTTCATACCTTCCCCCATCCAAAAGCATGATATTTTCTACCCCCTTTAATCCACCCCAAACCCACCTCTTTCAAATTCTCTGCTTTCCTTTCTGAAAGTCCCTGTAGTGTCCATCTTGTTTACCCTGTGTACCCTGCCCCATCCCCCCCCCCCTTTCCACAAATCTCCTAATGTCACTGTTCCCCACTGTTTTGCGCTTCCTTGCCACCTCTCTTGTCTTCTGCTCCCTTTGTTATACGTTGTGTGTGTTAGCTCTTATACGAGCCTCGACATTGTATCAAAACAACAAAAAAAACCTCATCTGGCTTGGTGGAAAAGGCCAGCTAATGCTCAAGCAGTATGGCAGGCAGGTATGCGACAAGGCCGTGAAGACCAATGAAAATTTACCAACGGGCCCACTGGTGACATAAAAAGTCCTCTTAAATCCTTATGGTGGAACAATGCCCAATTTTCATAAATCCAAGTTGGCCGCCAAAATATTTGCATTCAACCGTTTTGACACCATATTGCCTTCTAATCAATCATTTCCCATTATTTCAAGATGTTAAACGATGTAGTATCAAAAATATTAACAATATAGAAACAACCTTCAGTACAAATAGTTATTTTATTAGCAAGCAATTCAAAATGGTTGCCAAAATATCTCGATTTTTCCCACTTTTTCGTTACATTTTACTTTAATTTTATGTGTTTGACAATATTTTCTTAATTACAAGCAGAAGATCATCATATGTTTCATCATCTTTGAGGCTTGTCACATTGGTGCGTACACCTTGGCACTGTTCACATCTAGCGGAACAATGTCTCATGCTACCTGCAGGTGTACTGTTTGGTGCTACACCCCATCTTACAATTACACCTAACCACCTCCAGCAGTTATATTAGGGGCTGCTTGCTTGTCTGTTAGGACTGGCCAATACTTCCCACCTTGTTGAGCCGGTTGCATATGATCTCTGTGCCCTATCCACTGCTGCACTTGCAGGTTGATGCACATGCTGTGGATCTTGGCAGCTACTGATGTGGGGGGGAGCTCCTCTGGCTGCACACATGATGTACTACTGCCTACCTTCTAGTGGAATTGTTGCAGTCTGAGGAAATCCAGCTTGTCACCTGCTTGCCCTTTGTATAAGGACACTATGGCATTTTCTCCTTCAGCTACTACATCTGTTTTTATGCTGTTTGCATCTCTGAATACTTGAGCCTGTTCCTGAAACACTTGATTGGTGCACATCAGCTTCAGTGCAACTTCCTTTCCCAGTCCATAGATGTGGGATGTTGTATCACATCCAAGGATAGCATGCACAAATAACACATTGTTATATACTTGTGGGCCAAGTATGGTTTTCAGAACAGCAATATTCCAGCATCTTGGTGCCTTTTTCATGCTTTGGTGGGGTTCTGGTCGAAAGTGTATATTTGGCGTGGTGGGCTGTGGGTGGAAACAGAGCAGTATCCGAGTGCCTGTGTCATCTGCAACGAGTACAGTTGACTTAGTCATCCTGTCAGCAGTCTGTAAAATTAGTAGATTCGCACCTGCCCTCGCATCCTCTGTGTGACATCCATGATGGTCTCGGTGATCTCTGAGCAGGGTGATGAACTTTTGCTTATTCTCCTTGTTGGAAAGGAAGTCTTCCTTTCATCCATTGAAAACCATAGACCCTAAGAATTGCACAGTTTGTACAACATGCATCCCTGCTCGTATTTGCTGGGTTGTGTCCTTTGTGCTTGGCCCATCTAGATATCCATCAAACACCACTACTGGTTGACCATAGTGACTTGCCACATATCTGATGTATTGCTGGCATATCTCACCATATGTTGAACCACGATTCCATGGGATTCTGTGCAGCAATGCTCCACCATCTAATAAGCATTGGACATCTCCTGATGGTACAAGTATATCTGGAGGCATCGACTTCCAAAGTGCATCACCCAAGGAAGTCGAGGTGCGCATTTATTCTCGAAGAGTGTGGGGGTATAGCTGCACACCTCATATTGAAGTACCTCTGCCAGGCTATCATTACGAATCCATACAGTCACTATCCTTATTATTTTTTATTTTTTTGTATACCTTGTCGAGGCTCGTATGAGAGCTAACACACAACGCACATCAAGGGGGGCATGAGACAAGAGGGGTGGGAGTGGGAAGGACAAAACAGTGGGGAACAGAGACATTAGGAGATCTGTGGAAGGGAGAGGGATGGGGCGGGGAACATGGGGCATACAAGATGGACATTAGAGGGACTTTCAGGAAGGAAAGCAGGGAATTTGAAGGAGGTGGAGTGATCTTGGATGATCCTTTGAAAGATAAACTGATTTTCACAGCACTGTTGTTACTTAGGGTAACTATTTGTTCTTTTTTCTTGAATGAATATTGTGCAATGCTTTTCTCAACCATGCTTTTCACTATAGTCTGTCTAACTTCTCTGGCACACTCAAAATTCACATTGGCATCAGCCGTGACACCAGTCGTAATACTGTGCAGTGTTGGATTCTCACGGAAGGAATTTCTTGTGGTCAGGAAGGAAATGAGCTCCTGTGTGTCTGCCATGTCCTTCTCCTCCCTTGCCTCTGACACATATTTGTGTTGTTCACTCGCCAGGTAGCTCACTGATGTCAGCTCCTGAATGGTCAAGTTCATCTCAGAACAGGCAGTGGTAGACAACAACCACACCAAACGCTGTGTCTCAGTCATCTCACGTCCTTGTGTCAGCTCATGTGCAGTTTCAATGCTCCTCATCAGCACTTGTTCGATAACCAAGTCTGGTGACAGCCCTGCCCAGTGTTTATCAGATCATCTGACTACATGCAAGCCATTTTGAAAGTGTTGATGCACTTCTAGATGTTGTTACTGTCGGCTATTCATGTTCTGCGAGTGCAGATGAACAGATTTGGTGTAAATGTTGTGACCTGCAGCTGCCAGATATGACATTTGGTGCATCGCCTTTAGATGCAGCTGCCAGTCCATTCTGCTTTGATGAATGTTTGTAAAATGGTCACCATTTCAGATACTGCAGACATAACTTGGCTGTGAGTTTGGGTCTTCATGGCATCTTTACCTGCTATTAGTTTCTGGCTTATGTCTTGCAGGACTTGGGAATTCTGTAGATTCTCTAATGTGATGGACACAGCCACTAAGTCATCATAAAGTGTTCCTGCAGCAATGAGGACGTCAGGAATTGGCAGGACATTTGCCTTTTCACTACTAGTTTGGTCAGAATCTGGTGAGGTAGATTTGTCAGTTTCTTGGGAGGATTCTGCTCTATCTGTGCCTTTTGTTCATAACCATCCTGACTAGCTGTTGTGTGTGGTAGTGGTGTGCCAAAGGCATGTGATATTAGCATGGCTATGAGGGCTCCACTTACAAGCAGGTGTCTGGAAATGGCCCTGGAAATGGCTTTTCTACTCAGCATATGGCCTACTGCATTGCTTGTATATATGCACTCCAACAATTCCTGCAGTCCTGTGCCTGACATAATGTGTCCAATGGAGCCTAAGAAACTCATTTTTGTGTGAAGTCCTCCCAGCCTCTGTATGATGGTTCTGATCTTACCATCTGTAGAGGTACTCTCCTGTATTGTTTGGGCCTTCCATCAAAGGGGCTGATCAAATGTTGGAATAGGTGTGACCTCATAACACCTGGAATGTGAACTAACATACAGCAGTGTTGAGTACAGGCAGGTCATGTCACTTGGTACATATCAATCATTGGTTGGAATAAGACATGATTGCCTTGGATGATTACTCTTGTGAACCATCTGCATCATACTAGCCCAGGCAGGTCGAGGTGATCAGAGAGGCAAAGAGATATTCCACGGCAGATCAGCGTTGACAGTGGGATCCTCAACATGATGTTCTTGTAATTTCTTATAATGTACTGATGACATATCAAATTATGACGTGAATTTTTCTATATTTACTTGCCCAACTGCAGCAACGTCTTCTGCTGAAATGGTCACACGTGGAATGGTTCTCGTGCTGGATGGGCCAGGTGTCACTGTGGCTATCATCCCCATTCCAAGAAATGTTGTGTGGCCATCTAGTGTCCATATGTTACGGTCGACAGTATCTGCCACTTATTGGATGAAGCTGTCTGGCCTTAGATTTGGTATTTATATTCCTTAGGTCACAGCTGCACTGCGTTCAAATTTGCGAACCTCTGGATAACTGCATCAAAACCCATGTTTGTGCAGTGTGTCTATCAGGAATTCTGATGCAAAATAGTGAGGGAGCTGGACCCCAAGGAATCGTCGAATTGATGACAGTATTACATGGGGACGAGTTGCCTGAACCATGGCTTGGCCTATCAAAGCCATCTACATCGTTTCATCAGCACTTGTGAATAAACCTTGGAGGAAAATGTGCAATGATTCTGGCAGGAACCAGCAAGCTTCTTTTACTGAAGCTATTTCCTGATATTTTGGATACACATCCTTCAACTGGACGAGTGATTTAATGTCATTTTTTTGAGATTTGCAGCCATCTGTATAATCCTGATTTCTTCTTTCTTAGAGCTCTCCTGTTTGGGGAAGGGAATGGGATTATTGGAGGATAATTGCTGCAGTGCTCCACATCCATCCCTCCGTTGGGACCTGACTCTGTACAGAGCGTCGGTGCTGCCGAAGCAGTCTCCTGGGCTATTGGAGTGCTCCACAAGATGACTACATTTGGCTTCCCGTTTATTTCAGTTGTGATTATTTTATTGCCAAATTGGTTTAGGATCTGCCCCTTCAGATAAATGAAGCCATATGGTTCACCATCTGTGTCGGCAAGGTAGTCAGCCATTTTTTGAATGAGGTTTTTTTTATGGTGGTCTGCTCCTCGTCATTCTGTTCCAAGTACTCAATGACTTTCATGAATGCTCCTGTTTGTGCTGTGTCCTGTGGACTCCCCAGCTTAACACATTTTGGAGTAGTATCATCATGAGGAAGGTATTTGTGAGGGATCTGCTTACTAGTCTGGAAATTGACGTTGCAAGCCTGATGATGAGAGTCATGGACACAATCAAGCAGGATTCTTCACAGGATATCTGATTTCCTCACAGGATATCAGAGTGATATCTCATAAAGTTGTAAACAGATTGGGACGAAATTTGGTGTACAGGCTGAGTGTGTGACATTGACGAATTGATTAGATTTTGGTGAAGATCCGGATCTGGATCTGAGAATATTTTAAGTGATTCCTCATCATTGAGAGACGGGCCAAAAATGATATATAGCATGATATCTCAAAAAGTTGTGGATGAGTTATGACAAAACTTGGTGGATGAGTTGGGTACGTGACAAGAAGAAGTAAATTCGATTTTGGTTAACGCCCGGAATCACATCTGGCCTATCAGTGGGATACAAAACATAAACATTTAGCTTGGTGGAGGTATGCACTTTTCTGTGTGTTGGTCTAGTTTTCTATCTGCCATCACTGTTTTCTAGCTTGTGATTTAAGACTCACGATATTATCTGTTTTAGCGAATGCAGTAAAATGACATAAAATCAAAATAAATGTACTCCATTTACCAGAACAAAAAAAAAAGTAGATTTTTTTTATAGATCTATAGATTTTATTTATAGATTATCATTATGTGTGATGGGGTACCTAATCAAGATGGATATGTGGCAGGCACTCCTGTTGGTCAGGACCCTTGCAGAAAGTGCTGGCGTGGCACGTGGGTTCATGGTCGCCATTCCTGTAAAGAGGTGCTATGAGAGGTACCACCCCTACCATCCACTACCTCTCACCTCCCACCCTCCCCCCCCCTTTTCCTGTTGATTTATGCTTGATGTACATAATTACATGTCTATGTTCTGTGTACGTATTTTATTTACGAGTGCAAGTGGACCACATTGTTATTTACCAGCTATTATCCCACATATCCAGTCCCCCCCCCCCCATTCCCCATTTTATTACTGTCTATTTTATCATTCTCTGTGGTTTCATCACTGTGGGGCCAACTCACTCCCCAGGGGGCGCAAACCTCTACAAAGCATGACAGGACAATCATGATGCGGTGGTCATGACAACTAAAGCCTTTGAGATGTTGGACACCAAAGGAGTAGACATCAGTTTGTCTCAGAAACAAATAGTACTTCAGTTCAGTGAGGGCCTTTAGAGTTTGTGAGTAAGTGCCTCGGCAACAACTACCTCCAGAGTCTGGACCAGGAAGCTGCAGTGGCTGGATGCACCAAAGCAGAAGCCACAATACTGTATGCCGGAGAGGTTCAGCAGTGGACGGAAGCTCATGATCGCAAGGCCGCAACTAAGTACCCACTTGAGTTGGGTCTGAGCGGTTCTCTCTCTCTCTCTCTCTCTCTCTCTCTCTCTCTCTCTCTCTCTCTCTCTCTCTCTCTCTCTCTCTATCTCTCTCTCTATCTATCTCTCTCTCCTCTCTCCTCTCTATCTCGCTACCCCTTCCCCTCTTTCTCTTCCTTCATTATTTCCTGTTTCTTTATCCCCTGCACATCCACTTTCATCCCGCCATTCCCGCTAAAGTCCTTGTGTGGATCTTGTAGCTGTAGCAGAGAATAGCTGTTTTCTATAAAGATGAAGTGCATTTTTTTTGTTGCTGTCATGCTGAGGCTCCATTAGTTCAATGCCCCCCTGGTTGTACAGTCCTATTTGAAATACACAACAAATGTTTACTTGTTATTAAAAAAAAAAAATTAGAATGTGAGCCTGCCATCTTGTTTTGCCATCCATCTCGCATGGCACAGCCATTTGGTTCATGCATGAACTGTGGTCACATGATCGTTCGTCACCATGGTTTCAAACGCAACCATAGACATCGCTTGGTGATTCTGGTGTAAACTGCGATGATTATGTAGTCCGCCAATATCCATATTTGTTACATATCGGTGTCATAAAATGTCATCCACGTGCTCATGCATAAGATACGTACGTAAACATAGCGTCATATACAAGCACGAATACAATGGGAGGGTGATTTTAAGCTGGGTTCCAAAACATCATGAGCGATCGGTTCATAACGGGACACTAAACAGGCCAACCCACACTGTATCCATGAAAATAACGTTGAAACCATGAAAATAAACATTATTGCAACACACAGATTCCGAAATAATTGAAAAGCTATTGCTATTAGAAAAAAAAAATCTCCATTTTGAGTTTTGCTTTGTTGAAACAATTACCGAGTGACCATTACATAACTTAAATTTTAGATTTGTTTACTGACTTGTACAGGTAAGACAACTTGTCTACATTATGCTCTCTGCAAACAAAAGGAATTCTTAGTTATTATTTTTTAATAACTGACTCTGCTGTACATTGTTTCCGACAACAACCGTCTTGTACTCTGCACCTTCATTATCATTAAAGGTAAGGATTATATATTAGGAATCCAAAGAACTCCTCCACGTTGTTTTTTGTTCGCTTTAAGAGTTAAAAGGGTGCATCGTACACTTTTCCAGCTATGTTTTCAATTGGAACCTGGTCGACCTTTCAGGGAAACCCCCCTATCCTGCACACCGAAACCACCTGGTGTATAAGTCCATGATTAGGACTGGATGACATGAAGGAAATGTTGTCATAAACCTCCCACATAATTATGTATTCCCTCCAAAGATAGAGATGAATTGTTTTTCATGTTTCTTTCTTCCTTTCTGTTTTTCCCTCTCTTCCCAACAATTACAACCACACACCATTCCTTCTTTTTTCAGCCAATCCTCTTCAAATTTGGCATGGAGTTCATGCCACCTGCAGGCCAGCCATTTAAAAAAAAAAATCGATTTAGGACCCAGTTCAGATTTTAATTGGTCAAAGATGAAATAGTAAAAAGCATACACTCTGCCTTGCCATTCTCTTCTTTTTATGTTCGTCGAGAACGTTGGCACAAAGATGTTTTCAAACAGCCCCGATACAGTTGCCAAGAAAAACTTTGGATTAGACTCCTTTATTTATACCAGGTGTTATACACCAGATTAGCAATGTGCACCAGGTGTTATACACCTCCCTGAACGGGCTGGAGGTAAAGGAGGGGTGGAGAGAAAAACAGAGATGGAAGTTCAGGACTGGGGGTGAGAATGGAATATTGCCTGATGACCCAGACTAAGACCCAGCTTATCAGTCATCATTCAAAGCTTCAAAGGACAGTTTTGAAAATATTTGTTGAATGGTTAAAAAAAACATAATATGTATGATAAACTTTGAAGGTTAACAATTTTTCATAAATGTTTCTTATGACATACATTCACAACTTCAAAAAGCCATACCTCTTGCTTTTCAAAATTCATCATTAAATATTTTGGCCGACAAAAACAATAATTGTCAAAAGGTCCCCTTAAAGAAGTCCTTTCATTCAAACTTTTAGGTCTCACTATCTGCCATGATCTTTCCTGGGAAAGCTACATTTCCAAGCTGGCGTCCAAAGCCAGTCGCCGACTGGGAATCCTACAAAGTCCTTCCTTGGCATGCCTGAGCTCCTGAACACGTACAAAGCTTTTATCTACAGCCTGATGGAGTATTGCTCTCCCCTCTGGGTTGGTGCTCCCACCTCTCACCTTTCTTGGCTTCACGCTGTGGAAACCAAGGCGTTTAGGATCATTGGTATCTCCCATGATGAGGCTGAGTCTTTGGGTCTCTCAATCTCTCACCGCAGGCAGGTCTGTTGTCTTCTTTCTTCTACCGTCTACTCTCCGACCTTGCCCCCCCCCCCACTCTGTCTGTGCTCTGTCCCCCCATATTTCCGCAGGGCACTCAAAGTATGCCATAAACCCCCTTCAGGTGAAACTGCCAAAATCAAGAATCACTGCTCACCTTCATTCTTTCATTCCTCTTTTTTCCTGCCCTTGGAACAAACTCCCACACTCTCTTCAATCCCACTCTTCCCTCCAGGTCTTCAAACAGCTGTTCACCACCATTCTTATCTTTCCCCCCATCCAAAACCATGATCTTTTCTACTCCCTTTAATCCACCCCAAACCCACCTCCTTCAAATACTGTTTTCCTTCCTGAAAGTCCCTGTAGTGTCCATCTTGTTTACCCCGTGTTCCCCACCCCCATCCCTCTCCCTTCCACAGATCTCCTAACGTCTCTGTTCCCCACTGTTTTGTGCTTCCCTCGCCCATTTCTCTTGTCTCCTGCTCCCCTTGTTGCATGTTCTGTGTGTTCGCTCTTACACGAGCCTCGACATTCTATAATAATTTTAAAAGGTCAATTTACTTATATTTATTGCTTGATATAAATTCACATAATGTCCTCTCGTGCTGGATAGTTCTGAAAGTCCTGTGCCTATATTCTGGCCTTCTCTCACTAAAACCATCATGGTCTCCACTCCCAGCACTATATACGTGCGGGAGTTTAAAAGTTTTATTTTCCTCCAAATGTTTTTTTCAAAACCCTAACGTGACTTCTGCATTTAATGGGACCTGGAAGCTCACCCAGTGCTGGGAAGAATTTGTGACAATGGCCGGAATCTACAAAGAAAAGCACTAACATCTGTGCCGAGTTTCACTTCATGGTCAGGGGAGTTTTTTGAAGAGAACGTTTTCACCCCCCCCACTCGTAGAAATCATTAATCAGTCAAATGCAGTCCATCTTTCCCCCTCAACCATTACATCTCTCCAGTGGTTAATTTTGCCCATTATTAATTTTGAACTCTTCGGTTGCATTATTGTGACTCATCATCATCATAAATGTTGTTTTGGTTGTACCATTGAGCAGAATGATTTTGGAAACTGTTTTGAGCAGATGCCCCATGGTGCTTTAACAAGAGTTCAAGTTGCGTACACTTCTTCAATCCAAACGTCCTTGGTCTCCCATCATCTCATCATGGCAATATTATTCATGGGAAGGTATCCTGACATCTAATCTCATTTTCCTGCAGTATATGTGCAAGTTCCTTTATTTACTGCATTTTATTTAATCTACTATCTCAAGAAAAACTGATTTACAATTTCTTTTCTGGAGCTTCATCTTGTTTATAGTTGGGTGGTCTTTCTCCAACAAATCAAAGCATGAGCATATTGTTGCAGTTACCTCATCTTTTTCCATTTATTCCTTCCTCCTCTTCCAACAATTCATGTTATCCAAAAACTTTCGCAATATTTCACATGGTGACTAATCTGTACTCTTTATCAAATCAAAAAACTTGTTTTCTTGGATGTCATGGTCAGACCTTTTCCCTCTGGTCAGAATTGAAATCTCTTATATTTAGTGATCACACAATAGCGGCCATTCCCATGGAATAGTATACTTAGAGATACAGTATTTTTAATGGCTTTAGCACAAGCACAGGGCATCTCAGAAGTAATGTTTGTGACATCACCGGTTGCCCTTTTTTAAGGGATAAATCATTTAACAGTCGTTTAACAGTCTAGAAGAAACCCATGCAATTGGGCATCTGTGAGTGATCATCCCCTGGTTGCACAGAGTTATTATTCCAGTTTTTAGCCAACCCAGTCTGTTATTCATTCTTTTTTTCGTTTTTTTTTTTTTCTTTTTCTTTTCTTCTGATGGCCTTTTTGTTACATCTGCATTTCAGCTGCATTCTTGCAAGAACTACACATCTGTAGAATCATTCATTTTGTACAAATGTCATAAGCGGCCACAGGATGAGCTACATTTCTTTAAAACATTGCTGTTTTTTTGCTTTGGGCTGACTAGCATCTATTGACCTTGAGAACAAATCATCATTGATGTATAAGAAGGCTGATTGGATGGTGCCCAAGAAGTAAAAACTGTTATTTTTCTTCAACGATCACTGCAATTTTATTTGCTGCCATCCTTCTAGAAGGATTAATTATCATAAGTTTTGTTAAAACAGATGGTAGCTGTGAACAAGTCTCGGTGAGATGTTTTAGTCGCTCCAATGAGTGTTTGTTGAGGTTGATTTTTTTGACAAAGGTATTATTTATGAAGACTATTTGTTGGTCCTTCATTGTCATTCTGCAGCTCCAGTGTGTCTGATGGATGATAGAATTGTCACCCAAAAGTAGCCTGTCATTTTAGATGTGCAAGCAACATGGAAGTGTCAACTTAATCAACCACAATTGTAATACATTTCATGGATGGTTACCAGAATCAGTTTCATTTGCATGGGAGGTCATTTTCATGAACCATTGCTCGACCTTTAGTGGCCTGAACTGTTGGCATGATACAATTGCTTTTTGACTTCATGAGATTTCACCTGGGTTCATGCCCCAGGGGGTGGGGACTTGGGGTCACAGGGGTCAAAACAGAAAATATAATTTTAACTCTAAATTTGATATTGGGTAATTCCTGAAAGAACGTTTTGCCATCTTTCAACCTTGCTTTAGGTGGGAAGCGTGGGGATTTGCGATGGTGTGCCATTGACTTCGCTCAAGTTGTATCTGTTTCCACAGGTCTTTGATTGATTGCGCCGGATTATTGTGTTCCATCGATTTATACTCTACACTTGGTATTCTTAGTATAAATTTTAAGTCAGTCTTGTTCGAAATTAAGGGGCTTAAGAGGTACCAGACTACCAAATAAATATGTTGTAGTAGGCAATATTGTCATGAACTCAGAGGTTATCCACCAAGCTTGTATTGCCCAGTGGACGAGCTTGATCCATCCACAAGAACAGCCGAGCAGTTTTACCTTTTTCCAGCAGATCGGGCCATTTAAATCCAAGTGCACGATTGAGGGAAAACTAGGGACATGCCACTTGATTAAAAATAAGTTTCTCATTTTGTTGTTTTACAAGTGACACAGACCGTGTCCTGCACCTCACCTCTGTGCAGGGTCAGAACTTTCGAATGCAGAGGACTCTGTCATGCCAGTCCTATGGAAAGCCCCATTCAATCTAACTGCACTTTCAGCCCTGCTACTGAACAGGTCCCCACTAACTTTCCCAAAGTTTGCGCCTGCTTCAAAGGAATTTCCAAATAGCCTGATGCCAGGAATTCTGAGATGCAAAAATTAGTTCAGCTCACAGGCTCGTTCATTCACACCATCTTCTCTTTCACCTCTGAGCACGATCAGGTTGCCACCTGTGATGATAGTGGAGTAACTACTCATGAAGAGTTAGCCCAGCAAAACAGACTACCAAACATAGTTGACTGTGTATGTACGAGTGCTGTGTAGCAACACACAAGCGCTGAGCTCCCCTGAGAACACTGAGCACTAGTAGACAAGTTTCCAGAGCTCGATGGTGGGAGGGGGTAGGAGGAAGGATAAAATATATTTATGATTAAAAAGGGCAGCTGTAGCAGCACAGGAAGTTGTAAAATATTGGGATGCATCTCAAGCTACAGATTTTCTTCACATATGATGTGAATGCTATTTTTATGATGCTCATACTTACCTGTAGTTAATTCTGACCTTTATTGATGTCTTCTCTTCATTTCCTACATTGCTTTGTATCATATGGGCAATGTGACATTTTACTTTAAGCCGTTGTGGTAGGTTTGGTGCCCACTGTGCTTATGATCAATTACACCAATGTCGCCATCTTCTTCTTCTTCTTCTTCTTCTTCTTCTTCTTCTTCTTCTTCAACAGCCACAATTATTCCCATGTTCTTGTGGGGTTGGCTGGGGAAAGCTTGGCCTGAGTCTTTCACGAACTGGCTGGCCAGGCCTGACGTTTGATTAAGGTTAGGGAATGAATTTGGAACGTGGCCGTGGTGCAGGTGATAGGTCACCAACTCTTCATGAAGGACACCATGGAATTTTTAGTATCAACCATCTAATATGAGAAGACGGGACGCACGTTTGACATCCATCCGAGGGATGGCAAACGTTGATGAATCACCCTGCCTGTGAAACACCGGGATGACAGTTTATAGCTGGGCTGACATTCAAACCCAAGCTAGATGGCTTTTCAGATTAATGTGCGTATTTATGGGCCTACACCATCCTGCCAGCCCTATCAATAATACTTTCATGGCCCCGGTGTTGTGAGAGAACCAGGAGGGGGGGGGGGCTGTCCCTGGTTCCTCTCCGGACTCACCGGGAATCGCAGGCCATCGCACACGAATAACTTTGTGTCACGGCAGGTCACTAATCAACCGCTGCAAACGCCAATAATTTGACTACGTGACCTAGGGTCCTCCGTCTGACGACCGTTTACCTTCGAAACATGTGATCGCGTCAATGGGGAATTTTAGGGAAATCCCCTCGATGTGTACTTGCATTACTTTAAGTGACTTACCGTATCAGGTGCAGCCGAGTGGAGCTGCCAAATACACATCGGCTAAATAGCAGATTTTTGGGTTATAACATCCCGGCTAAACGAAGGTGTGGACCATGCTAGACCAATGGAGGAAAAGACAAAAACGAGCTTGCTAGATTTCTAATAGGCACATTTATTTAAACAAGAGTGAGGAAAATTATGTGGCACAGTATGGGATTTACTGCAACTGTACAGCAGGGAAAGCAAGGAATTTGTGGGGTGCAGTAAAAGTCATACAATATTCACAAAAGAAGAAGACACAGAGCAGAGTTATCCCAAATATAATTGGATAGTCTTAACTTATGCTATGACACGTGCCATCACACACACACAAACCCGAGGAAAATTAGAGATAGTCCAGAGAGATAAGAAGCAGATGAGAATGAGTGACCTCTCAATATCTGGTGCGGTAGGCGGACCTGTGCAACCCAAAATGCTTAGAAAAGGGGAGTAGGGAGAAATACTGAGGGTGTCTAGGGTGTGGCAGTGAGAGGTGTGAGTGTAATGCAATGTGTGGTGCAATGTGGTGTAAGAGGAAGAATGTGAGCTGCAGGTCAGCATGGTTCTCACTTGGGTTCACTCTGAAAAGAAAGATCTTGGTCGCTCTGAAAAGAATGTTCTTGGTCGGGCTTGCCCGTGTTGATTGCTCTTGTACGTCCACACTAGACGAGGGATGGAGGGTAGACAAAGATGTGTAAGAGAAAAGACCCTTTTGTAATAGTGTCAGAATCTGTATATGTCAGTGTTGCTGCGGGATGCAGCCGAGCTGAGTGTCGATAGAATGAGGGTAGCCCCGGCTCGCAGTCGTAACTCGTGATCCCATGCTGACTTGTGGCACCCCTCACTCAGCGCCGACGCTTGCCCTCCTTGAGCCGCCTGTTTCCCTGGTGAGGGCCGAAGTCCACTGCAGTCTTTTGCTGGCAAGCTCTGGTGTCTGGCGAGTCTGGCAATATCTCTCCCCTGGTGAGTTATCTTGGCATGTCTGGCGGTATCTGTCGTCTGGCGAGCTCTGCCTAAACTGAGCTGTGTTTGCTCTTTTTATGAGTCCCAGGCAGAGGAGGAACCAATAATCGGATCAAATGGAGCTGTTGGTAAAT
Source organism: Eptatretus atami (assembly GCA_035128595.1). Lineage (NCBI taxonomy): Eukaryota > Metazoa > Chordata > Myxini > Myxiniformes > Myxinidae > Eptatretus > Eptatretus atami. The sequence goes on from CM068960.1 coordinate 92,040,747, forward strand.
TCAAGCCTCCCCATTGGTCCATAGCGATTGTAGCCATGCCCCCCCAGGCCCTGATCGTGAAAAATGGCTCAGTCGTCCGTCGACATGCCCATGTGTTGGAGCTCTGACATGAACATGGGGCCATGGTTTTTGGAAGTGCTCTTTGGCCCTGAACATGCGCTAGCCTCCATTCAAATGTGGTCTTTTAGGGAAATCCCCAAGCTGCCCAAATGTCCTCAAATGAGCTCCAGCGCACGTTCGCGCTTCAAGTAATGCCCCGTAATAACCCGACCCTTGTCTCTTCAGCGTCCTTGTCTCCTCCAAGCTGTGGTGAGTGTTCGATGAAAATGCGGCAGTTGTGGTGGTTGTAGAGAGGTGTATGTTGTGGCGTTTTGTAGTGAGAGGTGGCGTTGTGGCGAAGAGGTGGAAGTTGCTTGTCACGATGTCATCCCAGCTAAGAGGGAAAGGTTTGTCCCTAACGGTCGCATTTGTAATAAAATGAAACACAAGTTGTTGCGGGTATTTTTGGTCGTCAGGTGAAGTGGTTGTGGTGAGCGTGGTACAGTATGGTAAGCAGAATAGAGGTCTGAGGTGAGACGGCAGTTATAAGGTGGCGCATAGTTTTGAATGGAAATGGCACGCATATGCAAATGAACCTTGGTATGCTCACTTGTGTCCTTCTAGTCTGTGTGCATGCTTGCTTGCATGTTTCTTGTGAGAGAGACAAGGCAGGGCAAAAGAGTGGAAGAAGTGCAAAGATTGAAGATTGAAGACCTAACTAAAAGAGCCCTACGCAACGCATCTTTTCCATTTATCCATATGGAAAGCGATAGCTAAACACTTACTCTTGAAATAACTACCCTGGGATCTCTGTATGTTGTGTGCCATTGCCTCGGAGGCATGCGGTTTTACAGAACTGCAACAATACTGATATTATACATTTCAATAAAATTGTAATATGAAAAGCATTTACACTCAATGGTGGAATATAATATATCCCCGCCCTCCCCCCCCCCCCCAACCCCCCGCCTTTCCAGTAGTAGTCCTTGAGCAGACCAAAAGTAATGCTCCGGCGGGGGGAGTAATTCTCATTATGAATTTCGATTAGACAAATGTCTCAAGTGTCAGAAGTGTGATAGACATCTGAGAACGGTAGCTTAGTGCCCGGATGGCCGCCATCTTTGAAACCACCCAGCGCGAAAATGCCCATTTGGTGGGGTACATTGTTGCACGTGTATCTGGAGTTCTATACTAGCTATCGACGTGCGGTTGACGACTAAATATACGTCCGATCTGTACCGTCTAAATAAAAAATAATATGAAGTTTTTTGTTATAGATTATTTATAATAAAAATCAATTATGGACAAAAATCATATATTTTTTAATATTTTTTCATTAAACTTGTACTGTTTTTAGTGAAACATCACTGGTATGATTTTCCAAATTATGCATTCTGCTACACCGTTCATCTGTTGTAAAATAAATCAAAAAATACAACATATATTTTCTTACGAGTGTACAAATAATATATATGAAGAGGCCGAAAATTACTTAGGCCGCCGCTGGCATTATCTATTCTGACGATAACTCAAGTTAGGAAAGTTGTACGGAGACTATTTTGACACCATATGATTTCTAATAAGCAGGCGGAAACTGTTACATAGGAAATCTGCACTTTGGCGGCCATCTTGGATTTCAAAATGGCCGCCATTATATTAATTTTTTTTTTCGCGGTGGTGGTTTCAAAGATGGCGTCCATCCGGGCACTAAGCTACCGTTCTCAGATGTCCATCATGCATTTTCTGAACCTGAGATATTGCCCACCAAACATGTTCTCTGACTTTGATGAGTATTTCTATGTAATCTGGCGAGCTTTTCGGTTATTAACTTCTAACTTCATGTCTAGCATTGGGAAAATGTTTGGAGATGCAGGCCTTCGGGATGTAGCTGTTGAGTCAGGAGTCATCGCTGAAGGTTCCATCAACAGGGTTCTGGAAGGCAAGCAATACAACCGTGCTGTGCGACTCCACAAGTTGATGTACGAGGCACTAATGCGCCTCATTTGGAAGGGCTTCCAGGTGTGGATAGAAAGCAATCATCCTGACAAGGAACCCCAGATTCGAAGCATTGACCTCAAAATTCGCAGCATCAAGGATGATGTTTGCCACGAGACTCTCGCTGCTGTCTCGATGATGATTCATGTGTACAGATCTTTGACATGTTCGCGAAATACCTACAATTTCTGCGAACCAAACATGGAGACCTGGCTCGCTTCTGGATGATGTATATTGATATGATAGAGACCCTGCTGGGTTGATTCGTGCGGATAGAGAAGGCGACTGGATGCTTCACTTGGCTTGTGTCAGAAGAGTGATCCCTTGGTGTTCGCAATGAACAAGGTGAACTATGCTAGATATCTACCAGTGTACTATGCACAGATGACGCAACTCCACGAAACATGCCCCGAGTTGTACAGGCATTTCATGCAAGGCTACTTCTCCGTATAGCTTACACCAGGGAATCCATTTGCCAGAATCGCTGTTGACCAGACAACAGAAGAAACAGTCAACAAAGATACGCAAACAGCTGGAGGAACACGAGGTTTTAGTCTTCGACAAGGGGCTGTGTCACGATACTATCTAACTGCAGAATATCGGGCTGCTGACTGAGGCAACTGCGAGAAGATATCCTTGTGAATGGCAGCGACACATCTTACACAAGCACCCTGACTTGTCTAGTTCTCGCATCAAATGTGATGAGTCTTGCATCACAGCTATCTGTGATTTACTGGAAAATGACTGGTCCAATCCATTCGCCGATGATCCTTCATGTCTTCTCAGTATATCTACTGGAGTGCTGCGAGGGAGGACGTTTCTAATGATCTACTCAACGCCATGCAAAAGGGGGAAGAGGCGTACCAAAGCTTCAGAAACAACGTCTTGAAGAGGGACTGGCTTCTATGACACAGTGAAGAAGCTAAACTTGAAGACATTTTGTAAGATCAAGCAGAAAGTTGTGAAGGGCACAAACAAGGAGATCGTCCTGAGAGCTGACAGACAACTGTTTGCCACATGATACTCATCGCCAAGACAAGGAACCTCGACATGCAAGTTGTCCTTTGTCACCCATTAGGGCCGTTACCATGGTCTTTGGCAAACGTTGATGGGTCAATGAAGAAAACAAACAAAGCTGCACTTGCGAAACACATGGAAGGTCTTGTGGAACCAGCCGAGAATATTGACAAGTCAAATGCAACAATAATCGATGCGATGGCTCTCATACAAAAGATGAATGGCGAGAACGACACGTTCGAAGAACTATCTGACCGCATCCTTGCTGCAGCGCTTCACGCTGGTCAAGGCAGTCAGTGCATCAATGTTGTCTTTGACACATACACAGAAGGATCCATCAAATCAGCTGAACGTGTGAACGCGGTTCAAATGAAGGCATCAGTTTCAGCGTGATCAGACCCGCACACAAAATCAAGAACTGGAGGCGTCTCCTTGCTTGCAGCGAGACAAAGGAGAAACTGATTGTGTTTCTGGCGGAGTCGTGGAAACATGAAAGATATCGCGGAAAGTCAGGCAACAGAACACTGTATGTCACCTGTGGTGATAAATGTCTGGTACTGACCCGCGACAGGTGGAAGTTGTTGCAAGCACTCGAATGTAGCCACGAGGAAGCAGACACGCGTATGTTTCTCCACGCAAGCACGCCGCTACCCACTACAAGACGATCATCTTAGTGGCAGATGACACCGACGTTCTGATGATCAGTCTTCATCTGAGCAGAACCATCGATAGTCAGCTCTTCATCAGACGAGGAACAAAGGTTCGAGTCAGAATGATCGACGTTGGAAAGTTGGCTGCGGTATTGGGGTGTGGAGTTTGTTCTGCATTGCCAGGGCTTCATGCATGGAGCGGGTGTGACACTGTGAGTGCTCTGGCTAGCCAAGGAAAGATAAAGGCTTTGAAGCTTGTGCAAGCGAATGATCTGTATCTCCAAGCATTCACAGATCTGGGATCTTTGTGGAATGTACCAACAGAAGTCTTCAATAGCATTCAGGCCTTCACGTGTCAGTGTAGGCCAAGAACACCAAGATCGTCGGTGTTAATTCGCTCCGTTATCACATGTTCTGTGCAAAAGAGGGCCAGATCGAATCTGCAATTGCCGCCTTGTGAAGACTCCTTGATGCAGCATACGCTTAGGGCCAACTATCAGGCGGCTATCTGGCGACGCAGCCTTGAAACCTGCCAGCCGTCCCAGCACCATCAGCAGGACATGGCTGGGAACTCGATGATGGCGGTTCGCTCACAATCCGATGGATGTCGGGTCTACCAGCTCCAGATGTCGTCTTGAATCTCATCTCATGCACATGCAGAAGGATGTGTCGACCGTCAGATTGCTCCTGCATACTGAATGGGTTGAAGTGCACTGTTGTGTGTAAGCTGCAGGGATGCTCCAACATGGTGCAGGAAGATGCTATCGTGACTCAGGATGCCAATGACTCTGATGGCAACTCTATGATTAACTTTGTGTGCACTGTATATTGTATAACATATGTTGTTGTCTATTATAATGGAGGCTTAATTACCTTAAAATCTTTAGAAAGAGATAAAACGGTTTAGCAAAATGCATAATTCGGAAGATCATACCGGTGATATGTGACTAAAACATGACATGTTAAATGATAAAAATGTCGAAACTATAAGATATGTTGTCAAAAATTGATGTTTATTATATCTTATCTATAAACAAATGGTCCAAGATGGCCGCCAAAGCGCAGATTCCCTATGTAACAATTTCCGACTGCTTATTAGAAATCGTATGGTGTCAAAATCATCTCCGTACGACTTTTCCTAACTTGAGTTATCGTCAGAATAGATAATGCCACCGGCGGCCTAATATAAGTAATTTTCGGTCTCTTTACATAGATTTTTTGTACACTCGTAGTGAATTATATGTTGTATTTTTTTAGTTATTTTTGCAGACAGATGAACGGTGTAGCAGAATGCATAATTTTGAAAATCATACCAGTGTTGTTTCACTAAAAAAAGTACAAGTTTAATGCAAAAATAGTAATAAATATATGATTTTTTGTCGATAATTGTTTTTTATTATACATAATCTATAACAAAATACTTCATATTATTTTTTATTTAGACGGTACAGATTGGACGTATATTTAGTCGTCAACCGCACGTCGATAGCTAGTATAGAACTCCAGATACACGTGCAACAATGTACCCACCAAATGGGCATTTTCGCGCTGGGTGGTTTCAAAGATGGCGGCCATCCGGGCACTAAGCTACCATTCTCAGATGTCCATCATGCATTTTCTGAAAGCTGAGATATTGCCCTAATGGAAATCAATAATGAGAATTACTCCCCCCGCCGGAGCATTCACTTCAAAATATGGCCGGTTGGCTCAAGGACTATAGATGAGATCTGAAAGTGGAGAAAGCAGATCCAGGGAAATTCCCCCATCCCCACTATCCCTCATTTTCCTTTTTTTTAGCAGGACAAGAGACAAACGTTTTGTTCCATGGCAATAAAATAAATAGGCAAACACTCCAAGCTGTTTTGTACATAGATAGAAACCGAGTTTTCGGTGGAAGAAAAAAGGTCATAAATGCACTGCAATGTAAAAAAAAAATAATGTCAGCACACAGTTAAACTATGTTTTAGAACAACCCCTTATTATATAGAGATTAAGGAGAGGGATAAAACGAATTATTATGATAATAATTTACCATATTCCTAAACCTTATGATTGTGATGAGTCGAAAAAGACCGTCTTTGATGCTGTGTAGTTACAATATCTGTTGTACCTGGAATATTGTGTTCAGCTTTGGTCACCACATTTGAGAAAGGACATAGATAGCCGCCATGGAAAGGGTCCAGTCCAGAGTGACCTGATTGATTCCTGGGATCGATAGACTTAGCTAGGAGGCTATGAGGGCCGGCTGAAGGAGACTGGAATTTATTCATTGTAAAGGAGGTGATTACTAGGGGATCTGATAGAGATGTTTAAGATAATAAAGGATATACAGTGAATAAATTCAGAAGAGTTTTTCAGAAAAAAAGACAGCCGATAGGATCAGGTGGGAATAGTATGAGAGCGAAGAAGAGGAGAGTTGGGACAACATTAAGGTAGGGAGGGGTCTTTCACTCAGATGGTAGTTAATGCATGGAATGGTCTCCCTACAGTGGTGGTAGCTGAAACGGCGGAAGGGTTGAAACGGGAGTTGGATCAGTTCCTGGAGGCATTGAGGATAGTGGGGATACATGGATATTGGTGGAAATGGACCGAGGCATGATGGACCGCATGCCTCCTCCAGCGTTGTACTTTCTTGTATAACTCCTCGTATCAGTCCTATATTGAACTCCCTCATAAATATAGAAGAATGAATCTCAATTTATTTATTTTATTCCAGCTAAAAATACTTTTCGAGAGATAATCACTCAATATATATGTTTTCCAACAAGATTTGTGATAAACAAATAGCCTTCGGAGGATAACTTCTTCTTCTTCTTGCATACAGCAGCTTGGCTGCCAGGTAGCGATCATTTTGTTGGCGAACGACTATGCCACTGATGCTGTGCCCCGCAACCAGTACACTGGCACTCATTTTGCCAACCTCGGAAAGATGGCAGGCTGAGTCAACCCCACCTGGTGTTAATTGTTAATTCAGCAGCCATTGGGGCTCAAACTCAGGACCTTAAGATCCCAAGCTAGCCACCCTAACCACTAAACCAACACCAGGCTTAGGAGGAGATGATACGCATTCAATAAAATAATCACATTTGTGTTTTCTGTTATCTCTAAAGAAAATATGTTAATTAATTAATATGAATAAATGCGTTCCAAAACATGAAAATGGAAAAATCGTAATTGCCTCGACCAACTGAGGTGAGCGGAGCTTATGTTTTCATCCTGTCTGTTTGTCTGTGAACAGCATATTTCAAAAAATTGTGGACAGATTCGGACTAAGCTTGGTGGACAGGTCGGTTATGTGACATGGACGAATGGATTCGATTTTGGTGAAGATCCGGATTGGATACGATAATTTTTAAGTCATTCTTCACCATTGAGAGACGGGACCAAAACGATATACTGTAAAGCACGATATTTCAAAAAGTTGTGGCCAAGTTATGGCAAAATGAGGTGGATGAGTTGGTTCGGTGACAAGAAACAAGCCGAATCGATTTTGGTTAAGGTCCGGATCCAGATCCAGCCTCTCAGTGGGATACAAAACGTAAACTGTTCAGCCTGGCGGAGCTGGAGAAAGTATTCACACCCCTCGACTTTGTCACATTTTTGTTGTTAAAACCTGAATTAAAAATGGATTTAACCGAATTTTTTTGTCACAGATCTACACAAAATACCCCATAATGACAAACTGAACACGTTTTTTAGAATTTTTTACAAATAATTAAAAATGAAAACCTGAAATGTCTTGATGTTATAAAGCAGTTAGACAAAGTACTGCTGGTATTATGTAATGTATATAAGCCGAAAGTGTATGTAATATCAGGAGCGGCAAACGAACCGTCCTTCCCCATTGTCTCGGGTCACACACCTGTATTTGCATTTTCATTTATTTATTTTCAATTTTTTTTCATTTATTTATATCTTCAATTATGGATGCTTTCCAATGGTTCTGTGGATGCTTTCCTAGTGTATGGGCTACGATGTCCGTCGGCATACAGAATTATCGTGGTTCCCCATTATCTCGGCTCGCTCACCTGCATTTTGAATTATTTATACTTTCATTTATGGATGTTGTCTGACGATTCTGTGATTTTTCCCAGTGTGCCGGCTTCGATGTCCGTCGGCAAGCAAAATTTTAGCTTTCTATGTCACCCGAAAGGTACCGATCTTTAATATCAGTCAGTGAGCCAGTGAGTCAGTCACTGATAAGAAAGATATATATATATATATATACATTTGCTGCTGTAGATGTACATTTGGTCCGGCGCGGCGCTGGTAACTCCGCTCGGTTACGCCGGATCCGAGCTGTTCCTGCAACTCGGATCGGACAGAGTTACTGTTCCTGTTTGTTAAGAACAATGTTAAAAGTAAATAAAGATGGAACGTTAAATTCACAATCACTTCCCCCTTTCTTCACTACAAAGGATCAGCATGACCCCAATTAGTGCATTGAGGTGTTTTTCTCTTTGTCGGTGGTCTTGGGGGGTTGTGGGGGAGGACGCAAATTTTCGATGCAAATGTGTATCGTGTAGCGTCGCCGACAGGTGAGAGAGGATATTACAAGTCTCCACCATTTACAGTGCAGTATTCCTTTCCCCATATTTTGCAGTACTAGTACGTGCCCGTACGTGCGTGCCCGTACGTGCATGCCCGTACGTGCTGGCCGTACGTGTGTGGCCGTACGTGCAAACCAAAAAAAATAATAATAAACTTTCAAACAACCACAAAGGCCGTTCCTTCGCTCTCGTAAATGATGACTGGATTGGGGTATTGTGTTTATTTATAAATGCGCTTAAGAAATCGAGAAATTATTAGAATACAGTAAGTTATTCACTATCCGGAAGTCCGTACGTTGTAACCCGTAATGGAGAACGCGGCTGAGGATCTCTTCCCCAATGGCCACGCCTACGCAGCAACGTGTCCTGTCATTGGTAACTAAATGGCGCATCGGCCACGTCTACGCAGCAACGTGTTCTGTCATTGGTTTGGTAAATAAATGCCATAACTTGGGAAGCACTTATCCGATTAATATCAAACCTTGATAAGGCACATACTCAGGTCCCCAGCAATATAGCTGGCAAGTTTCAATTAGATCGGACCAGTGGTTGTCGAGAAACAGCGGTCAACACACACACACACACACACACACACACACACCACACACACACACACACACACACACACACACACAGATTGCTGGAATATCGATAGATAGTGAGGTTTATGAATTATAAGCAATCAGTATGCTTTTGCTTCATGGACATAACTTCCTGTTTCTTTTGCCTACACAGTGCTGCCAGTGGCCAATATACACCACGCAAATAAAGGAACAGTATGTGTCAGAAGAAGTGTTGCATTCCTGGAACAAGATCGCCCAGGGCGGGTACTCTGCTAGTAACATCGATGGTGCTTCCTGGTTGTTATTGGTGGACATAACACAATGTTTCCATGTGGCAGATGGCACTTGTGGCCACATACAATCTGGTCTCACCAGTCACAGTCAGTGGGGCATCAAGTGCCAGTATTATATAATATATATATATATATTATATATATATATATATATATATATATATATAATATATATATATATATATATATATATATATATAATATATATATATATATATATATATATATATATATATATAATATATATATATATATACACTGGCCAGACACTTTGAGTTAGTCGTTTTTCTTTCCCTATCTTTGATTTCAACTGAACGGCAAACAAGAGCGCCAAGGAAGGAGCTGCGAGGACGCGCTGTTTTCCCGCCTGTTTTTCCCGCCATTTTTCCCCGCGCTTGGTGTGAAGGAAGGGGGAAGGGCAGCCCGCCGCCGATTGGTGGATGACCAGCGTGAGGCGGTCGGGTGAGGGAACGCCCTCTTCGAGAACCTCTCGAAGGAGGGTGGAGCCGAAAACGGGGGCGGAGTGGAGGGCGGAGCTCCGGGGTATAAGAGTCGGAGACGAGGCGAAGCAGTTGGGCCGATGCTCTTGTGTTTTTGGGTCGATGCTCTTGTGTTTTTGGGTCGATGCTCTTGTGTTTTTGGGTCGATGCTCTTGTGTTTTGGTCGATGCTCTTGTTTTTGGTCGATGCGCTTGTTGGTGGATGCTCCCACTTCGTGGTTGCTCTGGCTCGCTGCCCGTCTTCCGGCTCGCTCGTCCTGGAGGCCGCTGGCCTGGTCTTTGGTGGGGCAGTCGCAAGACCCCGCTGGTGGGAAGGAGCGTCCGCTATCCCCTCTCCCAACTTCGGGCATCCACGTTTCCCCCCCCCTCTATCCGCGCGTGGATCGCCGAACACTCGGTCCGTGGCGTCGAGTGGTCAACACGAGCAGGCGCGAGGCACGCAGGAGAGGACTCGCCTACCACGCCAGGGCACGGAGTCGCGGTCAGGCGGGACCACGTCGACGGACGTCGGAGAGGGACTCGACACGCCAGGGAAGTCGCGACTTCCATTTCTTTTGGGTTCTGTGTAAACGTGTGTGTGTGGCGCCGTGTCTTGCAAAGTAGAACTGTGTAAGTGTTGCCGGGTGTTCGCGTAGTCGGTTGTAGCTCTGTGCGTCGTTGCTTTATTGTTTTTCTTCTCGCATTTGATATGTGTGCATTCTGACTGACTATATGTGTGCTTGGTGTCCGTGTGTCTGTATGAATAAAGTGCTTGTGTGAACTTGTTCCCCGTTTCGCTGCGTCCTTCCCTTTGTTGAATCTCCATCTTGCTTCACGTAGAAGGGTTCGTAGTGGGCTTAATACGCCCGATAATTAATTGGAACCGTCGAGGCGACGATAACACGCTCGGTTATCCGATAGCACGGAACGTACCGCTTAAGCGGTTCGTGGCTGGAGTCGACCTGCGGTGAGGTACGATCGCCCGGTTTACCATCCGCGTGGGTACTTAGGTAGGTCGAGTTTGGCGAACAACCCTATCCCACGCGGGTGGCCGATTGGCACGATCGTGGTGAGGCCGAAAGGCCCACCCGTGACTGGCTCCGGGCGATAGTTCCCGGAGGTCACGACAGAATTGTCCGTCCGGTGGGCGACGTGCCGCGATTCGAGTCACGTGGCCGTTCGCACGCCGGCGGGCGCGAATTCGTAACAATATATATATATATATATATATATATATAATATATATATATATATATATAGTACAGGGTGTCCCAAATCTCCATACATATGGAAAATTAACATTTTTAGCAAAATGTAAATTATTTACAAAACGTTCTCTACATAATTGCCATTCTTTGTAAACACACACGAGTCGTCTCTCCCACTCATGGTGAATGCTCGTGTCAACACATTTGGCTTTATGCAGATAATTCCACTTCGAATGCGTTCCATTAAATGATGCATGTTCTGAATCTTGTCGTGTGTGTCGTGTGTGATCTGCTTGCCATGTTTCCTGTTAAAGTCGATTGCATCCTTGCGACAGCTTCCCGAACCAGCCATGAGAATGACTTCAATACGTTCTTCTTTTGCCAAAAGTATCTTGAAGGGAATCTGAAAAAAGAAGAAGATATATTTCTGAAAATGTTAATTTTCCCTATGTATGGAGACTTTTGGGACACCCTGAATATATATATATATATATGAAAAATCGCAGCAAGTGAAGACGTGTGCTTTTACACAGGTCTCAATAAGGTAGACGCTGATTGGTTCAACTGTAATGACGTCACGGTAATCCGAACGCCCATTAGTCGGCTCATCATCTTCACATCGAGCTCCCATTTTTGGGAGCAGAGTTCATCAATATTGACGTTTGCAACCACATCCTGGAGAGAGGGGGATGGGTTTCCCCTCAGGTCCATTCACCATTTGTAACCGTACTGCCCTTGATCTTTCCATGCTGAAAGAGACACAGAGATCGTACAATTCCTTTTGACGACATAATATTGGATCGGTGGTAAGGATGAAGGTTGCTTCCAACATACGTAAATGAAACGAGCTCCGACCTCGGCTCAATTCCTGAACATATCCGCATTGTACTGGTCTGCACAATAGGGTTGACAACCAGTTGCTGTGCAATGGCAGATGAAGCAGTACAGTGGCCGGTGGTTGCTGGATATTTATACATGCTCGCACTGGTTGTGTTAAAACCCTCACAATCTCTCTTCAAATCGCCAAGGGACGTGTTGTTTTATCCGATCAGCCAAAAAATTCACAAAATCATGAATATTCTTGGTGAGAATGGTTATCCTGAGGATATAGTAAGAGATACATACCTTAGGGGAAACCCATCCCCCCTCTCTCCAGGATGTGGTTGCAAACGTCAATCATCGACGAACTCTGCTCCAGCCAATGGGAGCTTGAGGTGAAGATGATGAGCCGACCAATGGGGTTCAGATTAACCGTGACATCATTACGGTTGAACCAATCAGCGTCTACCTTATTGAGACCTGCGTATAAAGCACGCGCGCCTTCACTTCCTTCTTCACTTTCATGCACTGGAAGGACATGGTGTCCTCAATCAGGCGGTGCTGTCAAGGTGCTGCTGACCTTCTTCACTTGCTGCGATTTTCACCCTGAAGAGTGCAGCACGAAAAGCTTCGGTTACTAGTATGTCGTGTTTGTTTGTATCCATATTAAAGTTCTGTTGTACCAAGCATCTGTTTATATATATATATATATATAACCACACACACACACACACCCACACACACACACACACACACACACACACACACACACACACACACACACCACACCACACACACACACACACTGGGATGCCTCCAACTTTATCAAGCTTAACAAATATGTGTGTTCCCTTACCAGGAAATTCAACACAATTAGTGGAGGCCAATGGGCCCACAATTGTGCCCAATGGTTGCCAACATGTGATTGTTTGTGCATACTCTGTCTCTTTTATATACCGCATGAGCAACAAGCAAGGAAGTAGCACATAATATTTTTTTAAGTCTTTGGTACAACTCGCCTGGTGTCGGGTTCGAACCACCAACCTCAGAGCAGGCAGGCACTTTAACCAATTTGCTATCGAGTCTGGCTTAGATACTTTTCTTTCTGAAATACTTTAGATAATTCTTAGATTTCCTGACTTTCTTTATCAACTCAGTTTTGGTTTTTAGCTCCAGTTTTTCAGATGTCTTTCGATGTCTTATCAATGTGATCTATGTCATTGCTCTTTGCGGTGAGAGATTTTTTATCAGGTGAAAATGGCCAGAAATGGCCAATTTTAGAGAAGTTTGAGCTGTGCGTTACTAATTTACCAGCAAATTCATGACCTAAAATTATTTCCTTGTGGTTAAAGTAACATCTATGAATTATATTTAATTTAATACAGACTTCTCAAGAAGAACTTCAATTCAAAGTTCAAAGCATTTTGCTTCAGGCTGGTTCATTGAGGTCAGTTTCATAATAATATTGTTACATTAGAAAGCATGTCCAAAAATTGTTTCATACTGCATATTTCTGCACTCAATGCATGCCTGTGGGGCACAGTGTGAAAGCTGTATTATTTGACTGCAGGCCAGTCTGTAAACATCTGCAAAATTCCATTGTTTGTCTTTTTCTTTGAGATGTCTTTTGTAATTATAAGCAATTTCGAGTTTGGATAATGTACTTTAACATGGACATTCTAAGAACTTTAATACATTTGTCATTTGCAAAGCATTTTTCCTTTACAAAGGTCATTATTTATACATTTATTTGTCATTTTCTTGCAAGTCTTGTTTGGAGATTGAATAGGGGTGTGTGTTTGTGTGTGTTTGTGTGTGTATTTGTCACAGTCACCAGACCATTCCGGTAATCCGGCGAGTCGTGTTAAAACGACCACGACATTCACCCGCTTCAAAGACCTCCTGCTGGATCCTCAAGTCCAAAGGTCGCGTTACCATGCAGATTGAGGTCCTTAAAGCGAGCGAGTGCCACACTGATCAATACCCACATGGTTGTTCTTTTGAGACCGAGCAAATCTTGACCACATGATATGGCTTCTGTCATATTAACCGCGAACTTAACCACTTGTATCACCGGTATTTTTACAGATAGAGTAGACAAGACAGAAAAATGGAACCTTCTCCTGCTGATGCTTGCACAGATATGCCCCCCACCTCCCTCCCACCCCGAGATCATGGCAGACATTCCATGCACCTGGTTTGTTCCCCTTGTCTCTCAGCAGAAGGCAGCCAGCAAGGGTGGGGTCGTATTTGAATCATCAGCAGGACCCAGAAGCACCTCCATGAAAAATACTCTCCAATAACCAGCACACCTGCAAGAAACAGTTTCCATTTGACAATGCACCAGCAAGAAGAGGATTCCAACCAATGCACAAGCAGGGGATTCCCACCAACGAACCAAGCAGAGATGCATTCACACTTTCTATGGGGCTTTGCATCCCCCTCCCCGCCCCCAACAACCACCACCCCACACCGTTTGCACCCTCATTGGCTGCTTGCTCGACCTTCACGATGCTTCTCGTTGCATTCAGCAAATGCTGGCTGTTCCTTACAGCTCCTGGCTCTTTTGCACAGTGTCTGGAACTTTCCTGCAGCGTCTGGATCTTTCCTGCAGCGTCTGGATCTTTCCCGCAGCGTCTGGATCTTTCCTGCAGCATCTCGATCTTTCCCGCAGTGTCTCGATCTTTCCCACAGCGTATCTGTCTTTCCCGCAGTGTCTGGATCTTTCCCCAGTGGTATCGATTTTCCCGCAGCGTCTTCGATCTTCCCACAGCGTATCTGTCTTTCCCGCAGTGTCTGGATCTTTCCCACAGTGTATCTATTTTTCCTGCAGCATCTCGATCTTCCCACAGCGTATCTATCTTTCCCGCAGTGTCTCGATCTTTCCCACAGCGTATCTATCTTTCCTGCAGTGTCTGGATCTTTCCCACAGTGTATCTATCTTTCCTGCAGCATCTCGATCTTTCCCGCAGTGTCTGGATCTTTCCCACAGTGTATCTATCTTTCCTGCAGCATCTCGATCTTTCCCACAGCGTATCTATCTTTCCCGCAGTGTCTCGATCTTTCCCACAGCGTATCTATCTTTCCTGCAGTGTCTCGATTTCCCCACAGTGTCTGGATCTTTCCCGCGGCATCTCGATCATGCAACGTCCGGTCTAACTTAATTGTGCACTGCATCGGACACTACAGGAAAAGACAACGAGACAAGATTGGAAATAGCAACAAACATTATTTATTACAAACACACAAGCAAGCAATCATTTAAAAAACAAGTATTTAAAGCAAGAAAGCAAAAAGGCACAAAGGAGCAGATTTAACCATAACATGTATTCTTATTCAATCTTACTTACACATAAGACTTGGCCATCATTAACTCAGGGGCAAAGAATAAAACAAGGAGGACTTGAAAATATAATAAAAGTAATGAATGGAGAAAAGGAAAGCAGTCTTTCCTTCTCTCCCTCACCTCACACAAATATAAAGGAGAATGCAGAGGAAAATGGATGGGTAAGATGGGCAGTGGTGATGTGAAGCGATGGGGACATGAGGCCGCGTCCATGAGGTGCCTGGACCCAGTCGGTGAGTCCTCTCTGCCCCAGATATGCGAGCTAATTTGTGCGACTCACCCTCCTCTGCCTCAGATTATTTGTCTTCACGCCCCGTTGATAAGGTGCTACCATTCACCATCCTCATCCTTCGTGGCTGACAGGATCGAGAAGGCAGGATGACACTCATAGAAGGAGTGTTCTTTTTGCATAGAAGCTCGACACCAACTGCTCGTGAAACTTTCTTCTCCCCTCACACGTTTTTGTTCCTTTCCTCACAAGCCTTCTCAGTCTTTTAGTCTTCTGCTCAGGTGAGCTTATCCCATTTGTTTCTCCTTTCTGCTTCCCTCAGCCTTCTGCATCTGCGTTTTGCCTTTTGCTTCTTCCCTTTCTGCTTTCTGGGCCGTCTGCTCAGGGGCGCTCTTCGTCCCTGCTTGCGCGAGCTCGTCACGAGTGCTTCACTGCGCCTTTCTGCTTCGTCTTCACATCAGGTTTCTTCCCCTCTTTCCACAAGCCTCCCCCCCCCTTCCGTTGGTCCACAGCCGATGGGGGCGGGTGAATGAAGTCACTTGTGGAAATTGTCACACCATTCTGAGGGAACTTTCAACTAAGCCCCAGCCCTGCCCTTTATGCGCCCAAAGCCGCAACGAGAGCTCCCAGCCCCTCCTTCGCGTTTTGCACTGTACCACACCCACGAGAATAACAGTGCCTCGCAGGCCATGCCGAGCACCAAGTACCACTAACATGCATGTGAAATGTGACACGAGCATGCATGCGAGAGCACCCAATGGGTTATTAAATGATGCGTGGATGGAGGGAACATGGAAAGGAACCCCACACGACCGAAGAGGAGGAGCAGGAGATTTGGACCATACTCTATGCAGAGTGTTGGTGCTGCTTAAGCAGTCTCCTTGGCTATTGGGCACAATCCTGGAAGGGTCGCCACTCCGACACAGTATACCAGCATGCTGGCACTCATTTTGCCGACCTCGGAAGGATGACAGGCAGAGTTAACCCCACCTGGTATTAATTCAACAGCTGAGCGGGATTCAAACTCAGGACCCGATGATACAAAGCCCACCACCCTAACCATTAAGCCAACACACGACCGAGGGACAGCCAAATGGCCACAGGATTGAAGGCAAGAACAATGTCGTGAAGGAGGGACTGTTGAAAGGGTGTTTGATGGAGGAGGGATTATTCGTGGACCGTTGAAACGGGCCGATGAGGCATTGGAGGGATTATTGAAAGTAACAGAGGGATTGAACAGAATGATGGTGTGAAGGAAGAAAAATTGAAAGCAACAGAGGGGGAGGGGGAAGATATTACATGAGACAAACAGCCGAGCCAACGCATGCCCCCCAAATAGCCCTTTGACAAGGGACAAAGGACTATCTATTCAAAGACTGATGAAATTACTGATCCTCGGGTCACCTACGTGTCCATTTATGCCCTCCCCCCATAGTAAGTTTTCCTAAACCATAACAATATATATATATATGTATATACATATATTTTTTTATATATATTATATTGGCAGCCCTCTTGAAATCTATCTCATAAGTGATAAGGCTATCTGCTTAAATTTATTAGTAATTTGACAAAGGAAAAAGAGATAATCGATATTGAGCACTGAAAGGAGACAGAGGAGTTGGTGGAATCTGCATCTGCTGCAGTCGCAACTATAAATTCATGATTGTGCTTCAAAATGACCAAATATTTTACCCAACATTTTTCCCAAAGAATCCTATTATAATGATTTGATTTCAGTGAACAATGCAAACGTTTTTTCAAAAAAAAAAAAGTTTAACTATGGTCAAGCTACTTTCAGCAGTTAACTATTCAAATGAAACCTTGAGTCTTTACTCATGAAGTCCTTTCACCTTTTTTTATAACATATATACAATCCTTTTTTTGGATTCTGTATTTTGAGAAATTGAGCAGATTAAACATGTAATCTTTTAAATTGAAAAAACTAACTATATATATTATTATATATATATATATATATATATATATATATATATATATATAATATATCAGCTTTCAACATACAGTAGCTCATATATCGTGCATTTACCTTTGAGCTGTGTACGAGCTGTATAACTTTGATCTGTTTTTAACTTTGATATGTTTATAACTTTGATCTGTTTATAACTTGGATATGACCTTGGACTTGGATGAGATTTGTTGCCAAGTGCAAGGCTGGCATTGAACTGAACCTGGTTGAATGACCTGGGTCCGTGTTTGTGCACAAACGTTTTTTCTACATTATGGACTGTCACTGCATCAAGGACGCAATGGTGTCTATGCTTTGATTTGCTCAAATCCGCTGGGTTTCTGAAGGTCTTGAGCATGCTTGATCAGGTGCACTATAGGTCATGCTCCCTGTTGAGCCCCAAGTGTTGCTTGCTCTCCTGGTGAACCATACCTGTCAATTCGTTTGAGAAGTTGAATGTTTATCAAGTAAAATTAGTGTGTGGGGGAGTTAAATTTTTATTTATTCTTCGTGCTTCACAGCATGCAACAGCCAAGAAATTCAATTTGAAGTCTGGTTGAGTGTGACCCCTGGAATTTGTAACACTATTTTTAACCTTGATCAGATGACATAAATAAAGTTTTGCAAAAGTTCCATGAAAATAGGCAGGCTTGAGTGCAAGCTTTTGTCTTATTGCTGGAACCTGAACAAGATGAAAAATATCAATTTTTCACCATGGTTGGGTTCATATCTGCCTGGTGTTGGCTTAAGGGCTAAAGTGGTTGGCTTGGGATCCTAGGGTCCTGAGTTAAAATCCTGCTTGGTTGTTGAATTAATACCAGCGGGGGTTGATTCAGCCTGTTATCCTTCTGAGGTTGACAAAATGAGTACCAGCTTGTTGGCATCCTGTGTTGGAGTGGTGACCTGAGCAGGATTGTACCCAATCACCCAGGAGACTGCTTAGGCAGCACCAATGCTCTGCACAGAGTATGGTCCCAATAAATTGATGGTTGGGTTCATCTCATTTTCCTCAATGTGGGGAAGAAGTGGAGCAGTTTCTGGATTAACTGACCAAAGCTGCTAATTTTTCTTATAATCTTTTTTTGAGGTACTCGGAAAAGCTTATGGATGAATAACCACATTCTGGAGGTGCTTTTGATCGTGCTATCTGGAAACGAGAGTAGAAAAATGAAACGCTGAACTGTAAGACATTCCCAACAGTTTTTTTTTTAATCCACTCTTCAACTTTGAGAAAGACTGCAGGAAAACCTCTTGCAGAGAATACTTGCTGCCAAGCTCTCAGTTTTCAAACCCAAAATTCCTCCTTTTGATATATTTCATATTTGGCTCTGCATTATCATTTTAATAATGTGCAAACAGTGTCATGGCATCTCAAAGCATGATAGCCTTTGGAAGAAGCTAATTCAGCTGTTCTGTAAGCTTGTACTCACTCGCCTATGGGCTTGAACAGATTCAACATTGTCGTTTAGGACATCGTGGCCACATACCATGATTTATGTAACCATACTCTAGGTATTTGGTGTGTGTTTGTGGGTGTGTGTTTTTTGCTTCTCTGGCATAATTCCAATTTCCAATACAAGTCAAACATATGGTTAGCCTTCCTGTATACAAGGCCTATAAAGCTGCTTTGAGCTTCATCATCTTGTTGGTTCCATTGTGATTTTCCAATAGCAAATGAATACAGCCAACATACTTTGAAAAGGTAAAATATAAACGATAAACCATGTTGCTGATATTCCATGTAACTTTATGGTTTTATTTCCATTTCATTTTTTCTGGGACCTTTGCTGCATTCCACATTGTGTATCCAATTTTCCTGGACACACCTGATTGGATGCAACGTCTCACCCATTAGTCATACAGTGTGATGTCAGAAACCAGATGTCACGACACTGCTACATGCTATTCTTGTGGTTCGGCTAATGTTAATTAAAGGTTTGTAGAAGTGAGAATAATTTCCAGATACTTGCATGCCTGGTGCTATTATCACTCGATTAAACAGCAGACATATGAAGACGTATGGAAATATGTATAAACGCATGAAATAAGACAGAGCATTTAACAATGCAGAGCCTTGCTGGGTTATTTGTCTCGGCAACTCTCTTCACCTACCAGGACACCAAAATAGAGTTGGTCACCCAGTGGTGCTATATTAAAGATTATCTGTGGAAACACACACACACACACACACACACCGATTACAATAGCCTTCCATTTCAGATGAGGATTAGTTAAGTGTGTGTGTGTCTTTTTGTATTTGTATGTGTGCATGTACGTACGTATGCATGCCCACACAGGCGTAATATATATATATATATGTATATGTATATATATTTCGACATTTTTGTGAAAAAGGCAGAGCCAACCAATAAAAGTGACTAAACTATAGTCTACAAATTTTGAACCAAATAGGAAAGGGCATGGCCAGCCTCGGGCAGTTTCATTTGTGGTCCATAAGCTTTCTCAAGTCCTGAGAACCTCTTGGGGCAGGAGAACGTCTCGGGGCTTGAGTAAGCTTGTGCACCACAAATGAAACCGCCTGAGGCTGACTCTGCTCTTTGCTCTTTCCTGTTTGGTCAAAATTGGTAGACTATAGTTTAGTCACTTTTATTAGTTAGCTGTGCTTTTTCTATTTGACAATGGATAATCCCAACCACATCAACTTTGGCAATGGTGTGTGTGTGTGTGTGTGTGTGTGTGTGTGTGTGTGTGTACGTATATATATATATATATATATATATATATATATATATATATATATATATATATATATATATATATAATTAATTTTAAAAAATTTCACCCTTTATTTTTCGCGGAGACAGGAATTTATAAAATCTTACAGCCATTGCTACATGAATATTAATCAGCACGTGATGCCTGTATACATGCACCATGTCTATGATAAGTGCGAATAACCAAAGTGTTTTGATTAACACTGTTGGGGAAAAGATCCTGCAAGTCAACACTTTCCCCCACCAGGGCAAGTGCAACTCAAGTGCTGCCTCTGCCCACGGATGTATCTCTGCTGTAGTCAAAGATACAGCCTTTAGCGGATCAATGTCCCATGAGTGCCAAGGCTCGAGTGTAGTAATAGCCAATCCGTGAAGGCATTTTTGCCAGCTGGGCATTATTAGCATGACACAGCAAATCCTCTCCCTCAGATGGCCTCTTTTTCTTTCATATGCAGCACAAGGCTGCGGGGTGGCGTCATTGGCTGAGGGCATGGCTATGCCGTTGAAGCAATGCCCTCTTTGTTAGTTAGGTTCTGGCAAGAAATTTGAATTTGTTCAGGGTGCCAGCGATAGCTCGCCTTCTCTTCGTGAAGGGCACCGCACCGTGCGATATTTAACATCCACAAACTAATGCCAACAAGACGGGATGCCTAATTTTAGCGACCATCCGAGGGATGGCACACACCCTTCCTATGAAACACCAGGATAACAGTTTACAACTGGGTCGAGATTTGAACCCAGGCTTGCCAGCCTAGAGCTGAGTGTGTATCCACCCCCAGGCCATCTTGCCACCCCTTAGGATGGCCTGAGAAGAAATCTGTCATACCTTTCTTTTAAATATTGAGCTTTTATCTCTTGTGGAATGAAATAACATATTCAGAATGTAATTCCCAATTATCTCCAGGGGGTGGGGGTGAGTGGAGGAAGGGGCAGCAAAATCGGTGGACAATCTCACTTTGAAAATTTCTTCCCAACTTGTCATAGTTGTGGCATAACTCCTCCTTTGTACACTTCTACACACTTTCACATCAATTGGTCAAAGGATGTGTCGCAGTTATGGATCCCTTCACTGGATGGATCAATGCAAGAAAAACCATCATACAGACGAGGGAAATTGACATTTATAGCATCATTGAGAAAGGAAAAAACTAGTCAATTAAGTGGTTTGCCTAAATCTGAAAGTGAACAATGTATAATTTGCTCTTCAGGTGAGCTATAGGAAACTTTTATCTCTTAGTGGTGTGATGTTTCACACGATGAAACTACCCACAAATTTTTTCTACTTGAGTGTACAGTGAGAGAGGGCACAGGGTCACAAGAAGGGCATGTGTCTGGATTGCACGCTTTAAAAGCTCGAATGTGCATGAAGGCATACTGGCTCATCGAATGGGCGACATGTACCTGAGCAGAACCCTGAAAGAGATGTGCACGGGTGTAAAGGAGGGGCTAGCTAAAGCTTGGCACTGGGTCTGGCTGCTTGGTAATGCGAAGTAGAATTTCCTTCATGCCGAAAAATAAACAGAATTCTGATAATGCACCAACGTTCCATTCCATGCAGCACACACACACGCGCTTGCATGATTCGCTGCTCCTTCCCTGTCGCTTCTGTCTGGATCTTCGACAGCATGCGTGTGGAAAATTGCCCTCATATTGTGGGGGTTTATTTAATTTTTTTTCAAACTTCGAACAACTTGCGCTGTGCTAAAACAACTTTTGGCAAATTTACATAACTTCACAAATTAATTTAATATTTTGGAATGGAGTGCTGTTCAATCAGTTGGCAGAATACAATATTATGCACTTATAAACTCCATCGGATTTCAGTTATTTTTTATTCTTTATTGGAGTTTTTAAAATATATTCATAAATACATCAGTGCATTTGACTGGAATAAACCGACATAATGGAACTCACATATGAATGTGTTGTGTTCATGTATTCTTGTGTGGTTCAAAATTGTATTTTGCCTTGTACGTCTTTAAAGTTCAATCAAGTGAAAACCGAGACCACAGCAAAGCACAATGTCTCAAGTTATACTTTATTTGATCAAATTTCTCATTACAAAAAAAAAAAAAACATAAACGACAATTAATCAAAAAGGAGGGAGGTCGAGGTCTGAAATTTGCATCAATAATCTCATCGTTGCTAAAGAACAAATATCAAGCATGTTATGTTAATGAACCACAATGATGGTATATCTTCAGAATGAGAACCACATGTGCAGGAGAAGAAGAGGATAAAATGTGTGCTGTTTGTTCGTTTATTAGGGTAGTTCTTCACGTGTCTATGCCAGGGAGACTTTGGTTGGCAATGACTTCATCTCCCTCCAGCGGAGCCAGCTGGGGCACTTTGATCCTGAGAATGTGAGAGGCCATTCCTGGGACACCAAGCGGCTAGACTCGAACTGCCTGCCGCAACACAAATGGAGGAATGGGGGGGGATAAGAAGGCGGAGGGTGGCAAATATGAAGAGGTGGCCTAGAGAAAGCTGGGCCCGTTGTAACTTGGATACATTCGAGGAGCCTTTCGGCAGGTTTATGGATCTTCTCATTAAGTAGCGATAAAGAATTTTTCATGGGTCAAGCATGAGTCAGAGAGAGCTTGTGAGTTGAAATTTTGCAAAGAGGAACGGAGTGAAGAACAGTGAGAGAGCAAGGACGTGGGGTGTGTTGTCAGACAAGGTAAGCCTGAAAAAGGCCACTGCAGGTACTTTTTCAGTAGCTGCATGATACATTTTGTACACAATATAACAGCGAACTTGTACGTGCAGCAAATAATTACATCACACTGTAGCCTTTGGTAGCCTTTTTTGCACTTTTTACACTTTCCAGACACCTGACTTTCCACAGTGGCTTCTCTTTTTCTTGGATAAAACCTAGTTTTGGTCTAATTCTAGACCATGACTCATCTGTAAAATATATCATGGCATTTGTTTCCAGTGGGTTTCCATCACTGTGAATGTCTCCTCAAGCTCAGCTGAAGAATATGGCACAATGATACACTGTCTGCAAGGTAAAATACTTGATGATGGTTTGGTTTAGAAAGTTACCTATCGAAATTCCAAATTGCTATTCTTTTGTTAGACTTATCTTCAGATATTTTTTAAAGGTGCTCTTTTTCATTGAAGTTCACAACTGTTTCTCTCAACTTTTACTTTGACAGCTTTATGTCCGAAGTGAAAGCTTTCACAAATCGTGACTGATACGTACACAAACCCAAGGGATGCAGACACATTCTTTCAGTTTTAAAGTTGATAAGTTTGACCACCCAGATGATAAACCTGGTCAAGGAGTCCCATCAATGCTCAGGAGTTTTACAAACAAAAGTTCCAAATGATATCAGGTAAATCTATTGATAAAGGTTTTATTTTTCTTTTGAAAATGTTGCAAAATGGAACATCAAATCTGTCACCTGATAAACCTCACACGAAACAAAACTGAGAGATGCAGGTCTGTCAGATCTAGAATCAAACCAGCTGCACAGAATCTCACACTTGAACATGAATGCCACCATCACTGTCAGCTCTGGACTTATTTGATCAACTTAATTTGTCAAGCACAACATAATGCATAGATATGTATATGTATATATATACATACATATACATATATATAATATAACTGTTATATATATATATAAAACATATACATATATATATATACATATTACATTATAGATATACTGTATATATATATGATAGATATATATGTATAATATATATATATATATACATATAGACATAATTATTATATATAATAATATATATATATATAATATATATACATATACATATATATACAATATATATATATTATATATATATATATATAATATATATATATATATATATATACACAGGGTGTCCCAAAAAAATGTACTCACTCTTTAAATGATAATAAATGCTTGTTTATTGACTTAGAAACAAGACTAATGGTTAAATGTATAAATGGATAAATGCATGTTTACAAATGTTCAAACTGACGACCATCACGTTCCAAACACAGCCGATAACGTGGACCAATGGATTCAACAGCGTTACGAATCATTTCATTTGGAACTGCAAACATTGTCTTTCAATTTCCTCTTTCAGCTCATCGACTGTTGCTGATTTTGAGCCGTAAACCTATCTTTGGAGTATCCCTATAAAAGAGAGTCCATTGGAGTGGAGGTCTGGGGAACGCGCAGGAATCAACACTACCTCTTCGCCCAATCCATCTGTTCGGAAAAGTTGCTTCGAGATAGGCCCTTACATCACGGTGGTAGTGCGGAGGTGCTCACCATCTTGCTGAAAGTAAATCTCTTCGTCACCAAATATCTCTTCGACACGCGGACCGACGGATTCCTGTAGCAAGTTTAAGTAAACATCCCCAGTGACAGTTTGGT
>CM068960.1:92087362-92098151 GCA_035128595.1 Eptatretus atami
ACAGGAGAAGGATCTGGGGGTGGTAATAGATATTGGAGGTAAGCAGGCAGCACAATGCCAGACAGCTATAGGTAAAGCAAATAGGGTTTTAGGTTGTATTTGGAGGGGGATCATTTACAAATCAAAAGAGGTGGTGTTAACATTGTATAGTAATTTAGTGAGGGCCACATCTAGAATATCATGTGCAGTTTTGGTCACCACAGTTCCGGAAGGACATAGATGCCAAAGAGAGGGTTCAGCTCAAGGCTACTCGATTGATTCCGGGCCGAGCTCGACTCATCTATGAGGAGCGGCTGAAGGAGACAGGGCTTTATACATGAGAAAGGAGGCGGTTACGAGGGGATATGATAGAGATGTTTAAGATAATGAAAGGTAGAGATAAAATAAGTGCAGATGAATTGTTCAACAGAATAGACAGTGATAGGACCAGGGGCCATAGCCTGAGAGTGAATAAGAGGAGAGTTAAGACAGTAGTAAGGCAGGGGACTTTCACTCAGAGAGTAGTTAATGCATGGAATGGTCTCCCTGGAAAGGTGGTGGCAGCAGAAAACGTAGATAAGTTTAACTTAGAATTGGATAGGTACCTGGTAGTTATGGAGATAGCCTGGTAGTTATAACCAAGCCCATGCCCCCTCCTCTGAGGGGAAGAAAAAAAATATTTTAAAAACCAAAACAAAACAAAAAACCCCAAAAAACAAACAAACAAACAAGCAAAAAATGTATTTCATTAATTAAAAACTTTTTTGGGGGATTTTCCTCCTTGGATCTTGTGTCGATAAAGTAGCATGGTGTTTGCGCAGGCATGATGGGCAGAATGGCCTCCACCTGTGTTAGATTTCCTTGTATCCTTGTGTATAGTTATGTATATGCATATGTATATGTATATATCTTATATACATATATATATACATATATATATTTATATACACACACACATATATTTACGTTTTTACACAGACATAACTGTGTATTATGCTGACATTAAATGAGCATGGTTAACAAGGAAGTGTGTCGAGGTTTTAGATGTAATTGTCACAACACATTGAATATGACGTCAGACGTAATATTTTCAACTTGATTTCACTGACACTTTGATGTGCTATTATTTAAAACGAATGCAGCAATATAATGGCCTTCCGACAGCTTATTTTCCACTTCTTTGCTTGCAGCTCGGCCAAGCTAGCCTCACTCTAGAATGGACATCGTCTGCCACCTTGTGTCGGATTGTGAAAACTCATTTTGCTGTCGAAAATGCGTGCTTTTGCTGTATTGCCTTCATTGCATTTTTTTTCTCTCGGTTTATGTTTTAGATAAGCCAAAGAAAAAAAATTTAACACTGCTCACAAATTCAGTATCTCATTTGTTTCCTGTCAGATCTCATGGGAAATGTCTTTTTTTCATATTTAGGAGACTTTTGTGTAAAGGAAGACCATCATTGGCTGATCTTGCAGAACTGAGTCGAACATCTTGTCGACGAGTATTCTGTAAGTTATCACTAAAGCGGTTGTTTTTACAACCACTTTAATGATAACTTTCAGAATTTCATCTCACCATTAAAAGGTGAGATTTCATTTGGACTTTAAAGGTTATGTTTTCTTCCTCTCAAATTATTGTTGGAAGAGAACAATGTGGAATAGCAATAAAAAAAAAAAATCAACTTTATTTCACACTTATTTACTTAAGATGCGAAAATAAAGATTACCAAACAAAGCAGTTAGACTTCCTGTTTGCATATTGTACAATAGCTATCTCTCGGCTGTCTTCATTACTGTTGGGGAAGCTTTTCATGTGGCGTGCCTGCTGTGTTGCTCCCAGCTTGTTACGGCCTGTCTGGAGCCAACACTGGGCCGGCCAAGGCCGTGCCTCCATCTTGCAGCCTTGAAGTCGCCTTTAATGCGGCATTCCTATTTTCATGTGCCCGCTGTCACTGCCTTCGGCCGGGACTTTCTTTCATCCCTTGATAATCATCGTATTGTGTAGAGAGAGGCACTTTTGCTGCCGGTAACGACTGAAGCTCAGATGTTGTGTTATTTCCATAAAGGCCTGAGTGTGTTGTGTAGATGCGAGAGAATGTGGGCAAAGTCTGCGTTAAATACTACATCAACTCTTTGTTTTGAAGAAATGTAATCCCTCAAAGCAATGATTGCTTCTGTCCAAAAGCATATTGTAAAATATTGATAGTTACTGTTTGTGGTACAGTACAATTATTATATCCGGATTAAAAAACGATAGTCACTTCTTATGTAACATTTACAATACCAGCTCTGTATGTTATCAACAGTATTATGGGTGAATGTGTAATTGGATCTCAAACAACAGACCATTAAATTAACAGCAGGTATCCACAGGTGTGAGAATGCAGAAGCAAGGCGTTACAGATTGTTGGGTTGGTGGAATTTGGGAAGTGAAGATGACACAAGGGAGCAGCAGAGTTGCATATGTGACTTTTCCATGACCTGTTCCCAACATAGTCCTTCTCACTGCAAAAAAAATACAAACAAAATGTTTTATTGGAGAGACATACAAATTTGTCTTGATTTATTCTGGTTATCTAATAAATAAATGTCGTGTGTGTGTGTGTGTGTGTGTGTGTAACACCAATCATGCCAAAACCACTGGGCCAATTTCCACAAAACATGGCACATAGACCAAGTTCAACCTCGTGATGAACATGGGCTACTTGTTTTTTGTTCTTTTTTTTTAATGACCATTAAAAATGATGATATTGCTAAATTAAATTCTAAATTATATTGTCAGTTTGTGGTCGTGGCTTTGACATCTCCGGCTCTCATTGGTTTAAACTCGCAAATTACATCGCGCCTTACATCATTATGTCCTGTCTAACCCCAATCCGAGCTTCCCGCAAGTTTAGTTATTGTTATTGTCATTCCCTTAATATAATTTATGAATAATAATTAGTACAAAAAAACTTAAACTACGAAAAGTAAATATGAGGGGACGTTTTAACGAGTACTGTACTGTGCTGTACAGCAAGTGAAACTACAACACGGTTGTTAATGTTTGCATGCATTTATAACGGAACGGATCAGGTTATGATGCATAAATTATATTAAGGCAATGGCAGGAAGAATAGCTGGACTTACTGAAAGTTCTGTTTAGTTGTGTTAATTTGTAGTTATGTTCTTTTCAAGAGTTTTCTTTATGTATTGAGCAATCAGCAATTAATTTTGACTGCAAACTGCTGGGGTATTTGTGTTCAGGTGGAAAGGCTCCATGGCTGGCGTTTCAGCCCTGTTTACCAACCCTTTGCGATTGTGGAGTGTGGGTTTCAATGGTTGTTGATCTCGTAAACCACCCTACACCTCCCTGCCTCCTCGGCCACCCACTGCCCCCACAAAACACCGGCACTTCTCTGCTCCACCCGCGGTGGATTTCTGCAGGCCTCAACCCTTGACCCACTGGCTGTCCTGCCCCCCCCCCCAGGCCCTCCAATTCTCTGCTCCTCATCCCTCAAGCTCTCCAACACCCCCCTCCATATATAAACAAATACACTCTTCCCATTCTCTTCCAGCCAAAGAAGCTGCATAAAGCAACCATGAAATGCTACCAAGGAAAGCCCTTTGCAGTTTCGAACGCTTCCCAGAGTCCTACATTGTTGGCTAGAAGAGCATGGGAGGAGTCGATTTTATGGACATACAAGGTGTGTTCAAAAAGTATCCAACCTTAATTTTTCGTGCGTAAACAAATGAAGCTAGGGAGGCGTGGTTTGGTGCACGATGTAGGCGATCCTAATCGTATGCGTGAATATTTTCCCGCCTGCAGAAGCTGTCAGTCGCGACAGACCGCCGATGAGTGAGGAAGTGTAAGTGAGCGCCGTCGGATTTTCGTTTTTGACAAAATGACGGATCACTGTGGTCTCATCGCCAGTGATCACTGTTGTTGAAGAAGTTGGGATCGCTGTTCACAGTCTCCAGCATGTCCTGTGCGATCTCAAAAGGAGTTGCTTCTGCTCGAGCGTTAGCAGCTTTGGCACGAACTTCGCTGAGATTCTCCTTAAGCCCAATCCAGTCACAATGGAATGAACGGATCCAATGCTGACGCCCGCCTCGTCTGCAAGTTCTCTGATCGTGATTCGACGATCCTGCATCAGCAGGGTCCTCATTGGTCAATGACGATCTCATTTCGGAGATGTTGAGGGCCTACCAGAACGTGCTTCATTCCACACTGATGTGCGACCATCTTTAAGCGGTTGTACCACTCTTTTATCTGTGTGGTGCCCATTGCTTCGTTCCCGAAGGCCTGTTGAATCTTGCAGATCGTTTCCACTTGGGAATCGCCAATCTTTACACAAAATTTGATGCAGTAGCGTTGTTCAAGTTTTTCCGTCATTTTGTCAAAAACGAAAATCCGACGGCGCTCACTTACATTCCTCACTCATCGGCGGTCTGTCGGCGACTGACAGCTTCTGCAGGCGGGAAAATATTCACGCATACAGATTAGGATGCCTACATACGTGTACCAAACCACGCCTCCCTAGCTTCATTTGTTTACGCACGAAAAATTAAGGTTGGATACTTTTTAAACACACCTCGTATGTGCACATATCCATCGCACCTCCTGGGGCGGTTATGGTGAGCATTGCTGTGGATTATGTCTCGCACAGTAAAACCGCATTGTCCACAAAGAACATTATATATACATATATAATATATATATATATATATTATATACACAGTGCCTATAGAAAGTCAATACCCCTTTCAAAGTTTCAACTTTTTTATACGCTTGAATTAAATTGCATTAAATCAGGCGTTTTGACCTTTATTTACACATTGTAACCCAGAACTTCCAAGTGGAAAATAATACAAATTTCAGGAAATTCATCAAAAATGCAAAACTAGAATATCTTCGGTGGAAAAGCATCCACCCCCAATATAATAGCAATTGTAATTAACTCAGGTGTAACCAATCACCTTCAAAAAATCACACACCAAATTATTTGTCCTCCACCTGTGTTAAATTGTCGTGATTCTGATAATTTCAGAATAAAATCAGCTGTTCTTGAAGCCTCTGCTGGGTAGTGCATTTCACAGCAAAGACTCAACCGTGATTGACAAGGAGCTTTCAAAAGACCTCGAGGATAAAGTTGTGGAAAGGCACAGATCAGGGGATGGGTATAAAATATTTCAAAGGCCTTGAATATTCATTGGAGCACAGTCAAGACAATCATTAATAAGTGGAAGGCATATGGTACCACCAAGACCCTGCCTAGGTCAGGCCATCCTTCCAAACTGGATTACCAAGCAAGGAGGAGACTGATCAGAGAGGCCACCAAAATGCCAATGGCAGCTTTGAAAGAGCTTCATGACTCTGGCAAAGACTCGTCACTGTGTGCACGTGACTATATCCGAAGCTCTCCCCACATCTGTCCTGTACAGTAGGGTGGCAAGAAGGAAACCATTACTCAAAAAACAGCCCACCTTGAGTCCTGCTTGAGTTATGCAAAAAACACACTGCAGAGATTCTGAAGCCATGTGGCAAAATTTTTGTGGTCTGACGAAGTCAAGATGGCACTTTTTGGCCTAAAATCAAAACGTTACGTTTGGTGCAAACCCAACACAGCGCATCACCCAAAGAACACCATCCCCACTGAGAAGCATGGTTGTGGCAGCATCATGTTATGGGGACGTTTCACATCAGCAGGGACTGGTGCACTTGCCAGGATAGAGGGGAAATGAATGAAGCAAAATACAGAAAAATCCAAAAAGAAAACCAGCTACCCTCTGCAATAAAGCTGAAATTGGGACAGAAATTCACCTTTCAGCATGATAACGACATGAAGCACACAGCCAAAGCTGCACTGGAGTGACGAAGGAACAAGATTGTGTGTGATTGTGAGTTGTGTGTTAAGATATGTAAATAAGCGTGAAAAAGTCTGATTTAATGCAATTTAATTCCAGGCTAGAGGCAACAAAAGGTGAAAAATTTGAAAGGGGTGTAGAACTTTTAATATATATATGTATGTATATATATATATGTATATATATATATATATATTAAACAAATCGAATTCCTGAGCTTGACGAGGCAGCTGAGCACAGATTGGCAGAATGTCGGTATAATTTACGTGCATGACGTCAGTATCATGTCACATCTAGGGTCAGTGTGCTCCTTACGCTTAATTTATTATTCCTGACTGCAAACTTCCTAACTAGGAGAGAGATAAGCTTTTCAATGTGGCGTGCCTTGCTGTGTTGCTCCCAGCTTGTTACGGCTGTCTGGAGCCAACACTGGGCCGGCCAAGGCCGTGCCTCCATCTTGCAGCCTTGAAGTCGCCTTTAATGCGGCATTCCTATTTTCATGTGCCCGCTGTCACTGCCTTCGGCCGGGACTTTCTTTCATCCCTGATAATCATCGTATTGTTGTAGAGAGAGGCACTTTTGCTGCCGGTAACGACTGAAGCTCAGATGTTGTGTTATTTCCATAAAGGCCTGAGTGTGTTGTGTAGATGCGAGAGAATGTGGGCAAAGTCTGCGTTAAATACTACATCAACTCTTTGTTTTGAAGAAATGTAATCCCTCAAAGCAATGATTGCTTCTGTCCAAAAGCATTTGTAAAATATTGATAGTTACTGTTTGTGGTACAGTAAATTATTATATCCGGATTAAAAAACGATAGTCACTTCTATGTAACATTTACAATACCAGCTCTGTATGTATCAACAGTATTATGGGTGAATGTGTAATTGGATCTCAAACAACAGACCATTAAATAAACAGCAGGTATCCACAGGTGTGAGAATGCAGAAGCAAGGCGTTACAGATTGTTGGGTTGGTGGAATTTGGGAAGTGAAGATGACACAAGGGAGCAGCAGAGTTGCATATGTGACTTTTCCATGACCTGTTCCCAACATAGTCCTTCTCACTGCAAAAAAAATACAAACAAAATGTTTTATTGGAGAGACATACAAATTTGTCTTGATTATTCTGGTTATCTAATAAATAAATGTCGTGTGTGTGTGTGTGTGTGGTGTGTAACACCAATCATGCCAAAACCACTGGCCAATTTCCACAAACATGGCACATAGACCAAGTTCAACCTCGTGATGAACATGGGCTACTTGTTTTTTTGTTCTTTTTTTTAATGACCATTAAAAATGATGATATTGCTAAATTAAATTCTAAATTATATTGTCAGTTTGGTGTCGTGGCTTTGACATCTCCGGCTCTCATTGGTTTAAACTCGCAAATTACATCGCGCCTTAACATCATTATCCTGTCTAACCCCAATCCGAGCTTCCGCAAGTTTAGTTATTGTTATTGTCATTCCCTTAATATAATTTATGTAATATTAGTACAAAAAAACTTAAACTACGAAAAAGTAAATATGAGGGGACGTTTTAACGAGTACTGTACTGTGCTGTACAGCAAGTGAAACTACAACACGGTTGTTAATGTTTGCATGCATTTATAACGGAACGGATCAGGTTATGATGCATAAATTATATTAAGGCAATGGCAGGAAGAATAGCTGGACTTACTGAAAGTTCTGTTTAGTTGTGTTAATTTGTAGTTATGTTCTTTCAAGAGTTTTCTTTGTATTGAGCAATCAGCAATTAATTTTGACTGCAAACTGCTGGGTATTTGTGTTCAGGTGGAAAGGCTCCATGGCTGGCGTTTCAGCCTGTTTACCAACCCTTTGCGATTGTGGAGTGTGGGTTTCAATGGTTGTTGATCTCGTCCAACCACCTACCCTCCTGCCTCCTCGGCCCACCCACTGCCCCACCCAAACACCGGCACTTCTCCTGCTCCACCCCGGTGGATTTTCTGCAGCCTCAACCCTTGACCACTGGCTGTCCTGCCCCCCCCCCCCACCAGGCCCTCCAATTCCCTGCTCTCATCCCTCAAGCTCTCCAACACCCCCCTCCATATATAAACAAATACACTCTTCCCATTCTCTTCCAGCCAAAGAAGCTGCATAAAGCAACCAGAAATGCTACACAAGGAAAGCCCTTTGCAGTTTCGAACGCTTTCCCAGAGTCCCTACATTGTTGGCTAGAAGAGCATGGGAGGAGTCGATTTAATGGACATACAAGGTGTGTTCAAAAAGTATCCAACCTTAATTTTTCGTGCGTAAACAAATGAAGCTAGGGAGGCGTGGTTTGGTGCACGTATGTAGGCGATCCTAATTCGTATGCGTGAAATATTTTCCCGCTGCAGAAGCTGTCAGTCGCCGACAGACCGCCGATGAGTGAGGAAGTGTAAGTGAGCGCCGTCGATTTTCGTTTTTGACAAAATGACGGATCACTGTGGTCTCATCGCCAGTGATCACTGTGTTGAAGAAGTTTGGGATCGGCTGTTCACAGTCTCCAGCATGTCCTGTGCGATCTCCAAACGGAGTTGCTTCTGCTCGAGCGTTAGCAGCTTTGGCACGAACTTCGCTGAGATTCTCCTTAAGCCCAAATCCTCAGTCACAATGGAATGAACGGATCCAATGCTGACGCCCGCCTCGTCTGCAAGTTCTCTGATCGTGATTCGACGATCCTGCATCAGCAGGGTCCTCACTTGGTCAATGACGATCTCATTTCGGGATGTTGAGGGCCTACCAGAACGTGCTTCACTTTCCACTGATGTGCGACCATCTTTTAAGCGGTTGTACCACTCTTTTATCTGTGTTGGTGCCCATTGCTTCGTTCCCGAAGGCCTGTTGAATCTTCAGATCGTTTCCACTTGGGAATCGCCAATCTTTACACAAAATTGGATGCAGTAGCGTTGTTCAAGTTTTTCCGTCATTTTGTCAAAAACGAAAATCCGACGGCGCTCACTTACACTTCCTACTCATCGGCGGTCTGTCGGCGACTGACAGCTTCTGCAGGCGGGAAAATATTCACGCATACAGATTAGGATCGCCTACATACGTGTACCAAACCACGCCTCCCTAGCTTCATTTGTTTACGCACGAAAAATTAAGGTTGGATACTTTTTGAACACACCTCGTATGTGCACATATCCATCGCACCTCCTGGGGCGGTTATGGTGAGCATTGCTGTGGATTATGTCTCGCACAGTAAAACCGCATTGTCACAAAGAACATTATATATACATATATATATATATATATATATATATTATATACACAGTGCCTATAGAAAGTCAATACCCACTTTCAAAGTTTTCACCTTTTGTTATAGCCTTGAATTAAATTGCATTAAATCAGGCGTTTTGACCTTTATTTACACATTGTAACCCAGAACTTCCAAGTGGAAAATAATACAAATTTCAGGAAATTCATCAAAAATGCAAAACTAGAATATCTTCGTGGAAAAGCATCCACCCCAAATATAATAGCAATTGTAATAACTCAGGTGTAACCAATCACCTTCAAAAAATCACACACCAAATTATTTGTCCTCCACCTGTGTTAAATTGTCGTGATTCTGATAATTTCAGAATAAAATCAGCTGTTCTTGAAGCCTCTGCTGGGTAGTGCATTTCACAGCAAAGACTCAACCGTGATTGACAAGGAGCTTTCAAAAGACCTCGAGGATAAAGTTTGTGGAAAGGCACAGATCAGGGATGGGTATAAAATATTTCAAAGGCCTTGAATATTCATTGGAGCACAGTCAAGACAATCATTAATAAGTGGAAGGCATATGGTACCACCAAGACCTGCCTAGGTCAGGCATCCTTCCAAACTGGATTACCAAGCAAGGAGGAGACTGATCGAGAGGCCACCAAAATGCCAATGGCAGCTTTGAAAGAGCTTCATGACTCTGGCAAAGACTCGTCACTGTGTGCACGTGACTATATCCGAAGCTCTCCCACATCTGTCCTGTACAGTAGGGTGGCAAGAAGGAAACCATTACTCAAAAAACAGCCCCCTGAGTCCTGCTTGAGTTATGCAAAAAACACACTGCAGAGATTCTGAAGCCATGTGGCAAAATTTTTGTGGTCTGACGAAGTCAAGATGGCACTTTTTGGCCTAAAATCAAAACGTTACGTTTGGTGCAAACCCAACACAGCGCATCACCAAAGAACACCATCCCACTGAGAAGCATGGTTGTGGCAGCATCATGTTATGGGGACGTTTCACATCAGCAGGGACTGGTGCACTTGCCAGGATAGAGGGAAATGAATGAAGCAAATACAGAAAAATCCAAAAGAAAAACCAGCTACCCTCTGCAATAAAGCTGAAATTGGGACAGAAATTCACCTTTCAGCATGATAACGACATGAAGCACACAGCCAAAGCTGCACTGGAGTGACGAAGGAACAAGATTGTGTGTGATTGTGAGTTGTGTGTTAAGATATGTAAATAAGCGTGAAAAAGTCTGATTTAATGCAATTTAATTCCAGGCTAGAGGGCAACAAAAGGTGAAAAATTTGAAAGGGGGTGTAGAACTTTTATATATATATATGTACTGTATATATGTATATACTGTATATAATATATATATATATTATATATATATATATATATATATAATAATATTAACAAATCGAATTCCTGAGCTTGACGAGGCAGCTGAGCACAGATTGGCAGAATGTCGGTATAATTTACGTGCATGACGTCAGTATCATGTCACATCTAGGGTCAGTGTGCTCCTTACGCTTAATTTATTATTCCTGACTGCAAACTTCCTAACTAGTGATCACCAGGAAAGGGACAATTGAGGCTCTGCGAGGAGGAGTGATGTAAGCGACATTTTTTTAATGATATGTTGATGATAGGCTCGGATGATAGGGGAAGGTTAAAATAGTGCTATATGGCATTAACTCCAAAATGGCCGATGTGTCCCTTACATCACTCCTCCTCGCGGCGCCTCAAT
>CM068960.1:92123901-92137597 GCA_035128595.1 Eptatretus atami
CTGAAAAATAATCAGTTTTCATCCGATTGACCTAAGCTTTGATTAAGATTGTCAAATTTAATCTTAATGAAATGGACAATTTGATGTATTCATAGCAACCTTTGGAGAGGGGAGTGGATTTTGCAAGTATCGTGCTCTGCACGATGTCTCTTTCTTGTTTGTTTTGTTTGTTTGACTCTACGCAGGATGTCTCAATAAGTTGAGGACGGATTCAGCCAAAATTTGGTGGACAGGTTGGGTGTGTGATGAGGACGAATTGATTAGATCTTCGTGAAGATCCGGATCTGTATACGAGAATTTTTAAAGTGATTCTTCACCATTGAGAGATAAGGCCAAAAATGAAATACAGTGTATAGCATGACATACGTCACTCCCCACTCCTCTCCCTTACCTCCCTCCTCTCTCCCTCCGTTCTCTCCCTCCCTCTTTTCTCTCCCCTCCCCTTATTCCCCCTCCATTCTCAATAATGTTCCCATCAGCGAGGTGGCAGGTTCCTTTTGCAACGACAGTGTGTGTATATGTATATATATATATATATATATATATATATATATATATATATATATATATATATATATGTACATATATTAGCAGAAAAAAGTTCCTGTGCATCATTTACACGTATGTCAGATGAGAAATTAAAACAAACAAATCGAATTGTTTGATCATATCAATATTTAGTGTTTGATAAACATGATATCGACAGGAGAAGACATTGTGTGTGCAAGACATGTTTTCAGAGGCTCAAAGAGGGGTGCAGTCAAATGTCCATTAACAGCTCAGCATCTCGTGGGATCACCATTTGCGTTGACACATGGTTGTTAACAGTGCCTCAATGAGGACACAAGATGGTTCAAGAAGGCTTGAGGAATGTAATTTCAGATTTGTTCTAAGTCCTGCCACAGTTGGGCCAGTTGGGTTTTGAAGAAGGCACGATCATCATTCCATTTCATCCCACGCATGTTCTGCAGGAGAAAAATGAGGCGAAACAGCTGGCCATGGAAGTGTGGGAATGTTCTGTTGTGTGTTGAAGTCGGTGACCACTCGTGCGATGTGAGGGCGTGCGTTATCCTGCTGAAGTGTGATGTGATGTCCATGAACTTACAGTAGTGGGAGGACGTGAGGATGGAGAACCTCATCGCGGTACCGAATACATGTCAAGTTGATATTAGTGAACTCCAGCTTGGTTCTGTGATGTGTGGTGATGTCTCTCTCCCCATGCCATCACGCTTCCACCGCCGTATGATGATCAGATGCATCAGTGGCATGTTCCCCTTCCTGTCAATAAACGTGATAACTGCCATCACTACTGTCAAGATGGAACCTCGACACATCTGTAAAGAGAAAAGCAGCCCAATTTTGTCTCCTGAACTTCAGACATTGTCTACACCAAGCACCGAGCATTGCATGCACGTCGATGACCTGGCAACAAAATTGGAAGTACTGCTGGTCGTCATGGTTGGATGTTATGCTCGCGTAACTGATTCCTAACAGTCCTGGCACTGACTGGTCGCAGCTACGAGCTGTCAAACTTACTGTTTGGAACTGATTCCGAAGGTGCACCAACCGAATATGGTTATCCTGCCGATGTAAGGTCACATTTGGTCACCCAGAACGTGGACGGTCGTGGATGTTGCCAGTTTGTTGATAACATCTCCAGAGTGATTGGATGGTGTTCTGATGAACACCAAAACACCTTGCCCCAACGTTTTGATGCATTCAAGTGTCAATCATGCCAAAAGCACGAAGACGTTCATTCTTGGAAAGGTGTGGCATCACGTTGTCGACGTTTAGACCTCAATAAAAATGTTTTTCACAGCTGGGATGGTTTACCGAATCGTGCTGTGTTGCAATTTGCTCAGTATCATGTGTGGCAATCACATTACTCAGCACACATGCATGCCAATTTGTGTATGCAGTGCACAGTGTGTACGTGCAAATTCCGGATATTCACAGGTAAACCGGGAAACATGTTAAGGCACATGTTGGCTGACCATTATATTGCTCGGGTTACTTCAGTACCATTCTGTATAATTTTTATGGTGCACAGGAACTTTTTTCTGTTGGTATATACATATATATATATAATATATACATATACTAGCAGGGATACCCGTGCTCCGCACAGGAATCCCGTGATGACGGCGGGTCTGAAGGAGTATACGTCACAGTTATTTGTAAAATTGTAGAGGCTGCACCATTATTATTTTTTTCATCACCACTATAAATTATATTTTCCCCGCCATGTTTTATATGCAGAAGACTCGAGTTCAAAAATGTTAAGATTTATTGCCGCATCAGATAAAAAACCATAATGCCTCAACAATGTGAGGCTGGTTTCATGTCATCATTTGCGACTTATTTATACGTCAGGCATAACCCAGCCTGGCCCAGCGTATTTGATTTATTTACGTCTGTATCCTGATAAAAAATTATGTTATATTATGTATACGAAGTTACAACGTACCTACCCCATAACCATCTATAAAATATCTACATAGCCCATAACCATTTAATTATAAAATATTATACACATACGCCATACGCCATCACCATTCTATTTATATCTGTAATATGTATATATACAAACCACCACCACCATTTTTTTTATTTCCCACCACCATTTTTATTTTTCACCAGCAACATGTATTTCCTTCATCGCCAATCCTATTCCCGTTTATGAAATAACTGAAGTAGCTCAATAATTTTAGTGGAGTGCTCGAGGATTAACAATATTTGATGTCTTCCCTCTGGGGCCAATATGTATAAAGCCTCCGATGATCCCACTCTGGAGCATCCCACTATAGCTGACCATGGGAAAAGCAAGGAGTGGATAATTCCAGCCCTGCTACTTTCAATGACTGTCCTTGTGCCTTATGATAGACATCGCAAGCACAGGCATACAGGAAATTGTAGTCTCTTAAATTCAATCGTTGAATTTGATGGAATGAGTGGAATTCGCGGAATGAATACATCTTCCCCTTTCGCACATCCTGTCATGATGGTGGCCTCAATACATGTGGTAGTAGTCTTTTCACAACAGTTTGTTCCGTTGCAAAGTTTTGGTGCATCTATATTACGTAATAACATAATCGGGCATCCAACTTTAACGACAGATTGTACGGAGGCAATCCTGGTAATTCCAATGAGTTTAGAAATTCTGTGGATAATGTATGGCTTGCTCAGTATCCAGTGTGGTGTCAATAGACTTGTGACTATGTTGTTCGCCTGGAACTACTTGTAATAACTGATGGTTTATACACGGACTGTTTCATTAAGTGGAGCCAGGATTGTTCTTCTACAGAGCCACTGTATGTTTTTGTAATTAGTCGCTAAATTGGGATACACATGAGCCTCTAATTCTTCCATAGATGAAACTATTGTACCACAGTCATCGGGAAT
This sequence comes from Eptatretus atami, assembly GCA_035128595.1. NCBI lineage: Eukaryota > Metazoa > Chordata > Myxini > Myxiniformes > Myxinidae > Eptatretus > Eptatretus atami. Next base: position 92,127,304 of record CM068960.1, read on the forward strand.
AGATATTACATCATTTGTGTTCGGTTTCACCATTTCCAAGTTTGAGAAGTAATTGTGCGAAATTGCCAGCATCTAAATCACCATATAATTTTACCCTCATATTTGTTGTTAGATGGATAGTTTTACGAATGTCCAGAGGTATGAAGATTTTATACTGGCTTTCATTTCATCAGCTGGAGTGCCACGGGGTACTACAGGTAAAGTTTGTCTGAAATCGCCAGAAATAACCAGCGGTAACTCCACCTATAGGCAGGTCTACTCCTCTTAAATCTCGCATAGTTCTATCTAATGCTTCGAATGCATCCTTAGGCGACATCGTACCTTCATCCCAAACTATGAGGTCGCAATTCTTCAGCACTTTTGCTGCTTCAGTTTGTTTGCCAATGCCACAACCGGATATTCCATTGTAGCTAAGTCGAGAGGCAATTTGAAAGCACAATGGCTGTGCGGCCACCTGAAAGTAGTGTTGCGGCTATACCGGATGAAGCAACGGCGAATGCGATCTTTCTGGCTCCTCATCTTAGCAAGCAAAAGGTTGAGGCCAATGTTTTGCCAGTACCACCCGGGGCATCAAGAAAAATATCACACCACTTCCCTCTTGAACGCTTCAGAAATCAGTTGATATGCATTACTCTGATCCTGTACCAGAAGCGGCCATTTGTCAGAAACAAACTTTGCGAGAGTATCTGTGTTGTAGTTTTGTCACGGAACCATTCTCTACTGATGGTTGCGCTTCAGACCTATTAGAAGAGGGAAGTCCCACTTAGTTAAATCTTTCCCGCTCATGTATAATACCAAATCTTCAATGTATATCAGAGCCTCATTGAACATATCTGGTGTGTACTGGATACGGTATAATATACATACGGTATAATATACATGCGGTATATATACATACGGTAATTTTTGCATAGGCCTATACACTATAAATAAAGGTTGGTCGACTTACGACCAAATCGACTTACGATGTCGGTCGGAACGATCGGTGTCGTAAGTCGACGACTACCTGTATGTTCAATAAAATATGACTTGTGTTAATCATGCATTAAAAGAGGCGTTTGTTGATGTGAATAGGGCCATGATAAGTGTGGTCGAATGCATAAGTCATAATTCGGAAACGGGAATTCGGAATTAACTGTAGCACTATTTTTTCATTCTATTGCAAATGGCATTGCGCCATGTCAATCGGCTGAACTTGAAAAATTAACGTTACGAAAAGGTGGTGAATGCATGTCATAATTCGGAAACCGGGAAGTCGGAAGTCATTGTCTTCAATTGACTGTAGTATTAATTTCTCATTCTCTAGCAATTCCGTTGGTCCCATGTCAATCGGCTGAACTTGAAAAATTAACGTTACGCAATCAGGTGATGACGTCATAATTCGGAAACCGGGAGTCGGAAGTCATTGTCTTCAATTGACTGCAGCATTATTTTTTCATTCTATTGCAAATGGCGTTGGCCCCATGTCAATCGGCTGAACTTGAAAAATAACGTTACGCAAGAGGTGATGACGTCATAATTCGGAAACCGGGAAGTCGGAAGTCATTGTCTTCAATTGACTGTAGCATATTTTTTCATTCTATTGCAAATGGCGTTGGCCCATGTCAATCGGCTGAACTTGAAAAATTAACGGTTACGAAATCAGGTGATGGCGTCATAATTCGGAAACCGGAAGTCGGAAGTACAATTCTTTTACATCGGGACACTCCCGGGTACATGTTCTGTCAGCATGTGAAGTTGGTGAGGATCATCCAGTACTTTTCGCGTGCAATAGTCACAGACAACACACACACAGACACACAGACAGACACACTTTCAACTTTATATATATAGATCATATATATATCATGCAAAGTCTGAAGCTCAGCTTAGCGTCAGGTATGCTTATATTTTTTTTTCTTGATTTATTTGACATCCTACAGACGCAAATGAACACATATTTTACTCTGTGCAAGTGTTGCACTTCATGTGCAGTGAATTTCACCTCCTTGCATATTGTATTTCTTGTAATTTTTAAAATGGTTCTGTACACCGCCTTTGTGGCCAGGTTGCAAGTCACCGTCTACATTTCCAATGTAAGAGACGTAATTTTATTTATCCTGAAAAATATACCACAGAGAGCACAGGCATGTTAAAAGACTGGCATTTAAAATACTACTTTAATCATCCTTATGAAGGGTAACAGACAGATACACAAATACACTGTTTTATGTCAGTAGATATAGAGTATAGACTGTGTTATTATATATATTGTATGATGTGTACATAATATATATTATATATATATATATATATATATATTACTAAAACTCTCATCTTGTATGTATTGTATGCATGCATGTTTGTATGGATGTGTACATATATATATATATATATATATATATATATATACATATTACTAAAACTCTCATCTTGATGTATGTATGTATGTATGCATCTTTGTATGGATGTGTACATATACATATATATAATACATATTACTAAAACTCTCATCTTGTATGTATATGTATGTATGTTCCGAAAATACAGCCAAAACGGTACACGATAGCACAAAATTTTATGTCCAGCTTACTCAACATCTCTGCGGTGTGCAGTATCAAGTTTCGTTCAAATCGGGCAACGAAAAAAATTATTCAAATATCAATTCCCGATTCAGTCAAGTAACTCTTCGGAGAATTTGATTAATACAAACAACCTCCACGGTATAATTCGCTGGAGCTATCTTTTTCTTTTTTCTTGAAATGATTTTTTATCAACCGCTGTCACAACGGGAACCCAACGGGTTCACGGTTCGACTCAGTATATACATATATATATATATATATATATATATATATAATACATATATACATATTTTAAAACATATATATATAATATTATATACATATATATTAACATATATATACTCAAATCTTCATAACTACTGAATGACTGGTATTAAAGATCGGTGCCTTCCGGTTGATGTGGAATGCTGTGAAATTTTGCATTGCCCATGCACATCGAAGCCTCTACACTGGGAAAAATCACAGAACCTTCGGTCAACATCCGTAAATGAAAATATATATAAATGCAGGTGAGTGACTCGAGACAATGGGGAAGAATGGTAATTTTGCGTGCCGACGGACATCGAAGTGGATACATCAGAATAATATCACAGAACCATTGGAAAGCATCCGTAAATGAAAATGTAATTAAATTTTAAAAAAATAAATGAAAAAATAATGCAGGTGAGCGACCCAAGACAATGGGGAAGCACGGTAATTTTGCCTGTAGACAGATATCAAAGCCAATACACCAGGAAAAATCACAGAACCATAGGAAAGCGTCCGTAAATGAAAATATAAATAAATGAAAAATATCAAATTCAGGTGAGCGACCTGAAAAAAGGTCGAAGCATGGTTGATTATTGAGATTGAGCCAAAAAACGAGATATACACGATATTTCAAACACTTGTGTATCGGTTATGACAACACTTGTTGGATGATTTGGTTTGGTGACAAGAACAAGCCGATTCGATTTTGGTTCAGTTCAAGATCTAGATCTGGCCTTTCAGTGGAATATAAAACATCAACTGTTCAGCCTGCCCAAGGTATGCGCTCTCCGGAATGCCGTTCTAGTTTTCTTCTGCAACTGTGGCCACACTGATTGCCTTTGTTACACTCTGCCACCTTCCTCTTCCATGGGCTTTGTTCTTGTATGAAAGAAAAATGTACAACAGCACACTGTGTATTATTTTGAGTGTTTTTGAAAAGCACCAAACGTGAGATCAAAAAACTTCATTTATCCAATAAATAGCTTAATTTATTTGGAAACCTATGGTGCCGATGTATGCAGATGGAATAGCTTTCCGTGACAGTAATTCTGATGTCTCTGATATTTGGTAGAACATCATATTAAATTGTAGATTTAAAAATGAAGGCGCGACCAACTATTTCAGCTGTACAACAGGTGAGACGACGGTTTGGCGCTTTGACGACCGAGTGGTCTTCATCTGAGACTGTGCAGGCTTTGTTAAATATCTTCCCAAGACAGAAAGAGAGGGGGGGGGGGGGGGGTCTGGGGAGGGAAGGGGGTCGAAGCAATATCATACCTGTGCGATGTTGCAATGTGTAGATGGAGACATCCAATGTCGTTTTCATCATCGTCTTTCACATGGTATTTGATATGGTTAAACATTTTTTTGGATTATCTTTACCTCCGCCACCAAAGGTGGAAGGAGGTTATGTTTTCACCCCTGTCTGTCTGTTTATCTGTGTGCAGGATATCTCAAAAATTTGTGGACAGATTAAGATGAAATTTTGTGGGCAGGTTCGGTGTGTGAGATGGACAAACTGATTAGATTTTGATGAAGATCCGGATCCAGATCCGACTACTAGAATTTTTCAAGCGATTCTTCACCATTGAGAGATTGGGCCAAAAACGATATATAGCACGATATCTCAAAAAAGTTACGGACGGATTCGGATGAAACTTGGTGGACATGGGTATCTGACAAGGACGAATTGATTCAATTTTGGTGAACATCCGAATCCGGATCCGGATCTGATATATTTTTAAGTGATTCTTCACCATTGAGAGATCGGGATAACCAATATATAACACGATATCTCAAAAAGTTATGGACGGATTCGTACGAAACTTGGTGGACATGTTTTGTGCGTGACAAGGAAGAATTGATTTGATTTTGGTGAAGATCCGAATCCGGAGCTGGATACGAGAGTTATTTAATTTTTAAAGTGATTCTTCACCGTTGAGATATTATATGGGGCCAAAAACGATAACATAGCACGATATCTCAAAAATGTATTGGGCCCGATATGTTCTGTTGGATCAGGCATTGTGCAATGGAGGTACGTGCTTTACTGGGTGCTCCTCTAGTTTCCTATATTTTAATGTAATTTTTAAGAGGTCACATTATTAAAATATAAACAATATGCTATATTAACCAACACTATGCTGTACTGATCTGCATTGTCCTGCAATGACCCACAATATGTCATCTCATCATGTACTCATGTGCTGTACTCTAATAACACATGGTATTATCTCATACAATGGATTTTTTTAAACGATAAGTTGATAGAGTACGTTTTCCAATGTGGGGGATGGAGACGTATCTGATGTTTCACTTTCTCAAAGCAAAAATATTTGACCTTTTTTGATCTGACGAAGTGCAAATGCTTGAAACCTCAGCCACACCTCGTTAGTAAATGTATTCTTATCAACTTTTAGTTTTACAATCCGTTGTTTATCTTGCCTGCCAACACAGACTGACATTAGCCTTCACAGAGACTCGTATTACATTGTATTGTCCTGTACTCTGGCTTAGACACACACACACACACACACACACACACACACACACACACACACACACACACAGATACTTTCAGACCTGGGAGGGCTCCGTTCCACATTCTGAAACCCACATATGGATATAACAAACAACGACTCTATATTTTCCATTCTATCCTGACAAGTGTCCCAGCCCCTGCTGATGAGAAACATCCCCATATGTCACCACCATGCTTCACACCATGCTTCACAGTGGGGATGGTGTTCTTTGGGTGGTGTGCTCTGTTGCGTTTATGCCAAATGTATCATTTTGCATTCAGGCCAAAAAGTTCCATCTTGGTTTCATCAGACCACATTTTTTTTTCCACATGGCTTCAGAATCTCTGGAGTGGTTTTTCGCATACCCCAAATAGGACTCAAGGGGGCTTTTTTGAGTCATGGCTTCCTTCTTGCCACCCTACCGAACAAGCCAGACTTGGGTTGTGCTTGGATATTGTCACATGCACACAGTGACCAAACTTTGACATAAAGGCTTGTAGCTCTTTCAAAGTTGCCTTTGGCCTCTTGGTGGCCTCTCTGATCAGTCTCCTCCTTGCTTAGTCATCCAGTTGGGAGGGACATCCTGATCGAGGCAGGGTCTTGGTGGTACCATATGCCTTCCACTTCTTAATGGTTGTCTTGACTGTGCTCCAAGGAATATTCAAGGCCTATGAAATATTTATATACCCATTCCCTGATCTGTGCCTTTCCACAACTTTATCCCGGAGGCCTTTTGAAAGCTCCTTGGTGCTCATGGTTGAGCCTTTGCTGTGAAATGCACTACCAGCAGATTAAATGTACAGGAACAGCTGATTTTATTCTGAAATAATCAGAATCACCATAATTTAACACAGGTGGACGCCAATTCATTCGATGTGTGATTTTGAAGGTGATTAGTTATACCTGAGCGAATTTTCAATTGCTATTATAAGGGGGTGGACACTTTTCCAACCAAGATATTCTCATTTTGTATTTTTAATTACTTTTCTGAAATTTGTAAAATTTGTTTTTCACTTGGAAGTTGTGGGTTACGATGTGTAAATAAAGGTGGAAAAAAAAGTCTGATTTACTGCAATTTAATTTCAGGCTATAAGGCAACAAAAGGTGAAAAGTTTCAAAGGGGGTGTAGACTTTCAAAAGGCACTCTTTTCCTGCAGCCTCCAAGCAATTCTTGATTGCTTTGACTGCCGAAGCCATCAAAACTGAAGCCTTCGAAAACCGAAGCCTTTGTCTGCGATTTGTCCCCACCATATTTCCGCAGGGCGCTCAAGGTCCGCCAACAACCCCCTTCTGGTAAAACTATCAAAATCACGAATCAATGCTCACCTTCACTCTTTCATTCCTATTTTTCCCGCCTTTAGAATAAACTCCCACACTCTCTTCAATCCCATTCTTCCCTCCAGGCTTTCAAAACAGCTGTTCACCATCACCTCTTATCTTCCCCCATCCAAAACCCCAATCTTTTCTACCCTCGTTAATCCACCCCAAACCCACCTCCTTCAAATTCCCTGCTTTCCTTCCTGAAAGTCCCTGTAATGTCCATCTTGTATACCCCATGCTCCCCGCCTCATCCCTCTCCCTTCCACAGATCTCCTAATGTCTCTGTTCCCCACTGTTTTGTTCTCCCCTCTCCTGCCCCTCTTGTCTCACCCTTGCTGTGCGTTGTGTGTTAGCTCTCATATGAGCCTCGACAATGTATACAAAAAAAAAACATTCGGAAAAAGATGTAATAAAATTCACCATGACCTCTCCCTCCAATAACTGTATCCTTTTGATCTTCCCCACAAAGACTCTGTTATTTCACATGGATCTCTCCATCATGCCAACCAGCTTGCCAATCACTTGATCAAGAAATTTAAACAACATGTAGGACAGAGAGTCCACAAATGAAATGATACACCTCAGGGCACATCAGCTTTGTGAATGTTAAATTAACCTACATATCCTTGGTACATCTTTGCCATTGGAAAGCCTATGTTACTGGGTAGTACTAATTTTACGCAAGTAGCTAATTTATTATTTTGGTCTTTTCTTTGGCCTCTTTGTCAAGCCCCATTTAAGTTTTTCCGATATGCTCTCATCATCAACTATCCAACTATCTACTGGTCATTTTATCAGGATAATCATCACTATTCCTGACTACTTCGGCCCTACCTTTGTTGGCCGGAGCAATGACTAACTCCACAATTTTTCTGTGCTCTTTCAAAGCAAAATGTTGTTTCTTTGTGAGATTACAACTGGCTTCATTGTATTGCATGAATGTGTTAACGGCCCGCGCACCCTAGCGGACACCGTAACCTTTTCCCAGGCGGTAAGCCCAGCCACTGTTAACAATTTTATCTACAGGAGTGTAAGACGTAATATTGCTAATACCAATTCCTTTCCTTCGAACACCTTCCTCAGTTTCAGATAAGAATCCAATCTGACAAATTATTGACCAAACATTTTTCGTTTTCTGCATTGGACTGTCCTGTCTTTGGGTGGGGGGCTTCTCCTTTAGTTTTGTGCCTTCACATGATCGACTTTTCCTTCCCTCCAAACAATCTGATGCCCTCTTCATCATCCACTCACTTTTGCCTTTTGCAAGTTTGCGTTTTGCATCTCAAACCGAAACTTGGCCAAATATTCGTCCAGCTTATCTTGCAGCATTCCAAGTCATTGTTCAAGTGACTGCAGTTTGCTGTGGACATGTGATTCTGAACTGCAGGAATACAGTAAACAAAAGTCCTGTATGTACAATGATACAAGAATGAAGGTTCACCTCCACTCATTTGTTCGTTTTTTTTTTTTTCCCCAACACCTGTGGAACCAACTTCCACATTCTCTTCAATGTCATTCTTCCCTCCAGGTCTTCAAGACAGCTGTTCACCACCATCTCTTATCTTCCCGATCCAAAACCATGATCTTTTCTAACTTCGTTAACCCGCCCCTCACTCACCCCAATTCCTCCTCCTTTCAAATTTCCAGTTTTCCCTCCTGAGAGTTTCCTTCTGTATCCATCTTGTCACCTTATGTGTTCCCTCATTTCTCCCCACACCCATTGTTTATCTAAGCCTGCCTCTATCTTGGCCTTCAACTCTGCTCTTGGTGTTCCCTACCCCCCCCTCTTTCAACTGTTCCTTTTGTCCTGTTATGTCCCGATCCGTTCAGTGTACTAATTCTAGCTCTTCTACGAGCCTCGACTATGTATGTATAAACGGTTACAGTATTAAAGAGAGTGCCAATGTTGGTTATGAGAGCATAAGACAGCATAAAGCAGACTAGTAAAGCACAGTAGCAAAGTGCAGTCATGTTATAGCATGTTGTGGCTTTATCCAGGTAAAAAAAATACATCATGGTAGGGCAGAGTGCAACACTTGATATACAGTCGTATAACATAGTGCAGCATGGTGCAACTTATTGCAGTATGGCTTAATATATTATATAATAATATCATAGTGTAGTACAGCATGTGTAAATTAACATCGTTTAATATTTACATTTTGATGATTTGACCTCTTTATTATACAACAGAATAGCTTAAGTCAAGTCAAACCACATGCTTGCTTGACTACACCCAATGCTATAGGTAAGACAATGATGAAAACAACATGAGGACTCATCATCTGCATATTGCATTCGTGTAATGCACACTCCTGGCACACTCTCCAGTGTCCTCGGGAGGACATTTGATGCCTGGCACACAATTCCGACTTGGTCATGGATGAAAACCGCTCAAAACGTCAGACCTGAACCTGGCCTGCTAAGCAACAGTGTTAATTGGCGGTTCCTTCAATATTTTTTTTAAGGTGGATCTTCCAACGTGAACCAGGGTGGTGATTTTTTAGTGGTTTACAAGTGAAAATGTAAATATTTTGGAAACTTCCATTGTTGAGAATAAAAACAGAAGAAAAATAATCAATGGGAAAGAATATTTTGATGACAGTTGTTGTTGCAATAATACCATGAAACAAATGGGCAAAATCAATAAATTAATGGCTACCACCTTGTTGTGAAGAAAAGTCACCCTACACATAGGTTTTTCAGCTCAACCATTTTAAATGGCGTCTCCTGCTGCCCTTACTCCACAGCTCTCTGCAGTCACTCTCGGTTCTGCCTCGTCAGTTGCGGTTCATCATGCATTCGTTAATATTCATGCAAGTCCCAATACCACACACCTCCAAAAGTAACAACGAAATGGGTTTCATAACTTCCTAACCTGCATTTAATGTTTTTTGTTTTTTTTACCCTTTCTGCAAAAGTACAATTCTCCAAAATATGTACAAACCACTTTAGAACAAATTGAAAGTATAATGCACCAACAATGGTTGCCTTGCAGGTCAACTGACCAATTCACTCCACTTATACCCAGTTTCAAGAAGGTTCATTTTTATAATTTCTAAGAAAAATAAAATGCAAAATTCAATAAACCATTTGGTTATTTCAAGTTTAACTCAGACAAGTCTGAGACGACGATGGTTCACGAGCGGTATTTGACGATGTGATTGTTTCAGAAGTCAAGGATGAGACAATGTGATAATGTTTGACCAAGTTATAAAAATGATCAACATGATGTGGTACGAGTGACAGGTTATTAGCTGCAAAATGCGAAAACCTAGTTTCGTTCAACAACTTTCAAAATTGACCTTTGCATAACCTTTAAAGGTCACAAAACAATGTTGTGGACATTAAATAAGGAAACAGGAAACGTGCTATAGCTTAATGGAGTTAGTTCGTCGAAGAAGGTCGAAAACCCGCGTCGATTCCCACAACTTTGAAATTTGACCTTTGTGATCTTTAAAGGTCCAAGGTCAAGGATTGATGAACCTTGGTGAAAAACTTCCTCTGGAACATTCCAGGAACAATATAACATCATATAGGCTATATGGCCTTTCACACTTCTCGGATTATTATCCATACTTTGATGAAATCGGTGTAAAAACAAATTTGAAGGGGGCGCCACGGGCAAGGTGTTCGAGA
>CM068960.1:92137607-92140107 GCA_035128595.1 Eptatretus atami
TTGGCGTGGCTCCTCCCATAATGGGCGCACCACGCCCATTCTCCGGAAAACACAACTTGATCATGATATAAACCTCCCACCCAAATTTTATCAGGATCGGATCAAAACCCACGAGCTATTTCTGGACAGACAGACAGACAGACAGACACACACCCATAACGAATATAGTGGTACTTACTGACTCGTGAACCAAAATAACACTCGTGATTACGTTATCCTACTATAATTCACAGACCGTGTGTGTGTGTGTGTGTGTGTTGGTGTGTGTGTGTGTGTGTGTGTGGTGCTCCTACATTTCTGGCAGATTACATCCACACTTGCAATACAGTATATCAGTATGACCCAATTAATGTGTAGGGTGTTTTTTAATCTTTGCTGGTGGGTTTTTATCTTTGCTGGTGGTGTTTTTTTTGCGGGGGGGGGGCGGTTGGGAGAGGAAGGGCGATGCAAATTTTCAATGTAAATGTGTATCGTGTAGCACCGCCTCCAGGTGGGGAGAGTATAACAAGTCTCTCCCATTTACATTGCAGTATTCCAATCCCCACATTTTCCAGTGCAGTGAGGTGTTTTCAATTATAATCAGTAGGTATGTTTTTCCTTCATGCGCATAACTCAGGTTATTATTTTTTTGCCTACACAGAACTGTCAGTTGCCTATACACCGCACAGATAAAGGTATGCGTCAGAAGAACGTGTTGCAAGCTTGGAACAAGATCGCCCATCAGGCGGGTACTCTGCTAGTATTGCAAATGGATACAGCAGGAGTCCATTTGGCCCATCAACCCTGCGCTACATGTACACCATATCGATTCATTCCAACAATTTAACAGCTTAAATTCATTTGGGAAGGGATATGAGGAGGAGAGGAGTGGAGATGAGATCAGTGAAGTTTTTTGAAGGGGTGGGGTTGGGGAGGGGAGAACACATTTGTAAGGTTCGGAATGAACCAACACAGGCACCGCATTCAGCTTTTTATGAGACCTTCTCACAGACATCACAATCATGACAGGTATACAAATTCACCCATCCATACTTCAGCTAACTACCATTCCTGCCAATGAACAGGCACCTGTCTATCCCCAATGCTTCTAGGTACCTCTCAAATTCTAAATTAAACTTAACTAAGCTTATTTCTGCTGACACTACCATTCCATGGAGACTATTTCATGCATTTACTACTTTCTGAGTGAAAGACCCTTGCCTTACTACCATCCTAACTCTCCTCTTCTTTACTCTAAAACTATGGCATCCTGGTCCTGTCACTGTCCACTCTGCTGAAAAACTTTTCTGTACTTATTTTGTTTATACCCTTCATTATCTCAAAACATCTCTCTGAGATCCCGTCATAATCATCTCCTTTCTAAAGTACAAAGTCTTGTCTCCTTTAGCCGCTTCTCATAGCTTAGTCTAGATAGGTGTGGTATCAATCGAGTCGCTCTTTGCTGAACCCTTTCTATGGGAACTATCTCAAGACAATCAGTGATATCATTCAAAAAATATATTGTCTGTGTAAAAATAGGACCGCCTGTCCTGAAGCTTACCTGGATCAGGAGCAACAGTCACTCAAACTCCCCACAAACCCTCTTCGACCCTGAATTTTTTAATGCCGTGAAGAAACTTTGGTACATCACGGGTGATGAAGGTTGTGGTCAGGTTTCATTGAAATTGTGTTTGTGTAATTCGGAGAAGAGAGTAAATATCTATTTGGGGGGGGAGGTCAACCCCTCCCCCCCCACCCCCACCCCTTGATGAGCACAAATTTGAATGCAGTAATTCGGAGTAAGTAATTTGTGTAATTCGGAGAAGAGAGTAAATATCTATTTGGGGGGGGAGGTCAACCCCTCCCCCCCACCCCCACCCCTTGATGAGCACAAATTTGAATGCAGTCTATACACTTTGGTACTTCACGAGTGATGAAGGTTGTGGTCAACTCTCATTGAAATTGTGTCTGTATTTTCGGAGAAGAGAACAAATTCCTATTTTTGGGGGTCAACCCCACCCTGGTAGACCCCCTTAATGAGCGTAGATTTTGATGTGGTCAATATACTTTCATTGGGCCTCAGGTATGAAGCTTGTGGCCAAGTTTCATCAAAATTGTGTGTTCGGTTCAAGCGATAATGACTGAAGTGTTTACAGACTCACTGACTGACTCACCTCCGGACACTGCTCAATCGCATAAGCTCACCTGATTAAAGTCCAGGCGAGCTAATAATGTACTTGTTCGTCTGTCCGTCTGTCCATGTGTGACGCTCATTTCCACCCATCGGTTGGACAGTCGACCTGAATCTACCCACAATTGTAACCTGAAAAATCATATGGCCGCCATGTTGGTTCAATGCAAAGCCAAATTTTTGGATCTTTGGTATTCACAATTGCCATGTCCGCGTTAGAGATTCTCCCTTCAGTGTAAAACGACCAAAGGGACTGTTAAAATGATCGTCAGATATCTAAAGGTTGGTGCTGATATGCATCATGGGCTTTATGATAAAGCCACAGTGTGT
>CM068960.1:92145107-92150080 GCA_035128595.1 Eptatretus atami
TTTATTGGGGTCTTCAGGTACTTATGGGTCCTCGGGGTCTTTTTAGTCTTTTGGGTAAGACCCTATATAAGACCCTATATAAAATCATATAATAAGACCCTCAGGGTCTTTTGGGTCCTCTGGGTATTTGGGGTCTTCGGGTTCCTCTGGGTCTTTTGGGTCCTCGGGGTCCTTCGGAGCTTTTGGGTCCTCGGGGTCCTTGGGAGCTTTTGGGTCCTTGGGGTCTTTTGGGTCTTTAGACCATAGGGAACACTCAGTTGTATTAAAAGATTGGCCTTTAAATCCTACTCAAATCGTGCTTATGAAGGGGGACAGCAAATACACAAACACACATTGTGTTTTATATACAGTAGGTAGATTACGATTACAAGCAAATGCAACCCGCCGCTTCGCTGCGGGGGTAATAAAGGGAGGGAAGAAGGAGGGATGGAGAGAGAAGAGGGAGAGAGATGGAGGAGAGGGAGGGAGAGGAGTGAAGGGGATAGAGAGGAGTGAGGGAGGAAAGAGAGAGTGAGGGGGGATAGAGAGGAGTGAGGGGGGGTGGGATAGAGAGAGTGAGGGGGGGGGGATAGAGAGGAGTGAGGGGTGGTGGGATAGAGAGGAGTGAGGGGTGGGATAGAGCGGAGTGAGGGGTGCGATAGAGAGGAGTGAGGAGTGGGATAGAGAGGGTGAAGGGTGGGATAGAGAGGAGTGAGGGTGGATAGAGAGGAGTGAGGGTGGGATAGAGAGGAGTGAGGGTGGGATAGAGAGGAGTGAGGGTGGGATAGAGAGGAGTGAGGGTGGGATAGAGAGGAGTGAGGGTAGAGAGGATGAGGGTGGGATAGAGAGGAGTGAGGGTGGGATAGAGAGGAGTGAGGGTGGGATAGAGAGGAGTGAGGGGGGTAGAGAGGAGTGGGGGGTGAGAGTGGGGAGGATAGAGAGGAGTGAGGGGTGAGAGTGGGGAGAGAGAGAGGAGTGAGGGGGGAGAGGAGAGAAGGAATGAGAGAGGAGGGATGGAGGGAGAGAGGAGGAAGGGAGAAGGGTGGGGAAAGGAGAGCGAGGAGTGAGGGGGGGGATAGAGATGAGTGACGGGGGGGGGGGGGGGGAGGGGTTGTAGAGGAGTGAGGGGGATCAAGAGGAGTGACGGGGGGGGGGATGGAGAGGGGGAGAGAAAGGATGGGGGTATAGACAGGAGTGAAAAGGGGGGGGAGAGGAGGGAGAGAGATAAGGGAGGGTAGAGAGGAGGGATGGAAGGGAGAGAGGAGGGATGCTAGCGAGGGAGGAGGTGAGGAAGGGGAGCAAGGAATGAGGGGGAAGGAGAGCGACGCCTCACTAAACGCCCTATACATTCCGGGAGGGGGGGGGTAGGAGCAAGGATGATGGGGGAACAAGGAGGGGGGAAAGGGAGCGGGGTTGGGAGGAGGTAAGCATGAGGAGAGGGGGTGTGGGAGGAGGTAAGCATAAGGGAGGGGTTTCTGGCCTTGTGTTTGGTAGTGGGACTTTCAAGAATTGTCAACAAGGTTGGCGGGGGGAAGGGGGTTAGCACAGGATTGGAAGAGGTGGGGTATGTTAAAACAGCACAATAATACAGCACACGGTGACTGCCCAGAGATGTCCATAGAGGGAGGAGAGGGGAGGAGTTGGGGGGAGGTAAGGGTGAGGGGATGGGGAGGGAAAGCAGGGTGATAGGAAGGGAAGACAACATGATCGGAAGAGAAGGCAGTGTGAGGGCAAGGGAAAGTGGTGTGTGGGGCGGGGAAGGGAAGGCAGCGTGAGTGGCACAGAAGGGAAGGCAGCGTGATGGGAGGGGAAAGGAAGGGAAATAAATTGCACTTAAACCACGACATTTTCTTTTTAAAAGCCAGGTTTTATATAAAAACAGACGAGAGCATTTAAAACCCACGCTATCTAACTGGCATAGGCCTGCCTGCATGCTCTAACATTTGTACCCCTCTCGTTGGCTCACTCCGATTCTGATATGTACATGCTACACTCTGGGCAAGCTGTTTTAAATTCAAAACCGTCAGTTCTTAACTTGAAGAGGGGGGGGGGGGAGATTCCAGCAGATGTGACGTCCAGTTTATCGTCCATCCGAGAGACGGCACACATGTTGATTAATCGCCCTACCTGTGAAACACCGGGCTGACAGTTTATAGCTGGTTTGGGATTCAAACTCAGGATAGACAGCTGAGAGCGAGTATGCGTACCTCTCGACCATCCTGCCGTGATGTGGCGATTCATTGCTTTGTTACAACTGAAAACATTTTTTACTCATTGTAATCATATAATTTTTTTGCCTTCCTAACTCGTGGAGATAAGCCTGGTGTTGGCTTAGTGGTAAGGGTGGCTGGCTTGGAATCCTAGGTTCCTGCGTTCAAGCCCTGTTGGCTGCTGTACCAACACTAGGTGGGGTTGACTCAGCCTGTCAGCCTTCCAAGGTTGGTGAAATGAGCACCAGTGCACTGGTTAAGGGCCACAGCATCAGTGGCACAGCTGCACTTCCAAGAAATTATAGCTACCTGGCAGCAAAGCTGCCATATGCAAGAACAGAACTCTGGAATATCCCCATGGAGAACTGTGGTGTGATGTTGCCATTTAAGCTTGTAGAAATCAAAGCTTGAAGAGCACTTGCTAACTGGCTTACTGCTTAAGCAACAAAACAGTTGAAAAAACTTTTTTAAATTAAGCGTTTAATTTTTTTTTATATGTACCTATGTTGAAGTGATGGGTCATACAATGAAAGAAGATCGTACAAAAATGGGAAACGTCATGTAAAATATAATTGCACATTTTAAGTGGGTGAGCCACTGCCCGAGGCACCGCACAACAATGCGGGGCCAAACGAAGGTGAGTAGGGCCTTAACTTTATTCAAGTCAATCAACATATTCAGTGACAGTGTGAATACTTTTGCCGTGTATGTCCATGGCTTGGAAATGAACAACCAAGCTTCCCAAGTGGCTGAAGCACTCAAGTAAGCATTCCAACAAAACTGTTTATAAGGAACGGCTGGCTTGGTAAGTGATTAGTGATCGTTTGGGGCCAGTGGGTTTCATCATATCATATCGGGTTTTCAGAGGCGCCGAAGCTCCAGCAAACACTGACCATAGACGAGTTGTGGCTGATATATGTCTGCACTCTGCACTCTGTATACCATTATGAAGCAAGACCTGGGCGATATTTGAATGTGCAAGCTGTGGTTTGTGATCCAGAGCTGTCAGCTCGATACATAACATCGCCATTCAGAACCGTTTTGATGCTTTGGGCGACTCTCAGATGATGTTGAAACGTCTTGGCCTCTTATCTGTGACACTATCCTCTCTACAGCATCCATGACAGTTGGATTCAGTAGGCAACAGAAACGGCCCTGGTTGTCGACTAATACCCTAGCCATTATTGATATGAAGAGGCAAGCACGACTTCAAGGAAACATCCCAGAAAGAAGACGCCTTGGAGGTTTTTCTCGGACAAAGGCTAGAAAAGATCTTGACTCTTGGGATGGGCACCTAGCTGATGAAGCTGAGGAAGGTATTCATCAAAACGAACTTAGACCTGCCTTCCAGTCAATTCAGTGCATGCGTATTGGTCGAAATTCAAATAAAAACAAAAGCAGCATTCTGATCAGGAAGGCAAGTGGCACCCCCTGCCATACAAATGAGGAAACCCTCAACTGCTGGGAAGAACATTTTGAGCAAGTGCTTAACTTTCCCCCTGAGACACACTCCCCCAACTTGGAGGAAGAGGCACCCATAGCTTGCAATGACGTCACAGTGCATATGGATACTCCGTCCCTGTCTGAGGTCCGCCGCACAGTGAGGAAACTCAAAAATGATCGAGCTGCTGGGTGTGATAACATCAACGCAGAACTGCTGAAATGTGTGGAGACTCCAATTAGTGTGGCATTACACTGGCTTTTTATAAATGGTTGGAATTCTGGGCATGTTCCAGCCGAGTGGAAAAATGGCATCATAATCCCCATCTACAAAGGCAAAGGTCCCCGCTCCAACTGCAGTAGCTATTGCCCGATCACATTGCTATCAGTCCCTGGGAAGGTTTTTGCTCATGTTCTCTTGAACCGATTTACCCCCCCCCCCCCCCCCCCCCCCCCCCCGCTACAACGTAGACACCACAGCAATCTGTTTTCACCACAAACAGGTCTACAACGGATGCCATACCAGCCCTCCATATTCTTGCAGAACTTTATCAGCATTTCAGCATCCTTTAAATGTGGTGTATGTCGACATCAAAGCCGCATTTGCCTCTGTTGACCGAACTTCCCTATGGAAGGTGCTGAAAGGCAATGGATTCCATCATCACTTCTCAACCTGATCCGGAACCTCCATGACCATACAACAGCCTTACTTCACTAGCTAGACAAGCCTTGTGATCAGAGTGGATACCGACTTATCATCACCTTTCCCCACATCTTCTGGAGTTAGTCAGGGTTGCGTCCTTGCTCCCTTCCTCTTCTGCTGCGCCTATGGACTGGATAATGGCAAGGTGTACAGATCAGCTTGGTATCAGTGTTGGTAGAGAAATCATCACCGATCTACTCTATGCAGATGATGTTGCCCTATTTGAGAGAGAACCTGTTTGCTGGCTGGCTGTGTTCAACCGCTTTGAATCGGTTGCTAAAAGCAAGGCCTTAAGCCCTCATGGTAAAATAAAACCAAAGTGCAGAATGTTGCCATAGGTACTGGCAGGGGAGAAGGACCAATCTCTGGTGTAATTGTGGAGTCAGTGGACCATTTCACCTACCTGGGCTCCAACATTCATTCATCTGTATACTGTCGCCCTGATGTGCGTTGGTGAATTGGCATGGTTGGCTCTGTCATGGCTGGGGTTGGCTCTGTTGGCTGTCATTAATAGATGCTGTCTGGAAACAGCACCGGCATAGTTTACCACCAAAGCTCTGCATTTACAGAACATGCATCCTACCTGTTCTCCTCTGTAGATGTGAGACATGGACTCTTTTGAAAAAGGACCAAGACACTTT
>CM068960.1:92151122-92168102 GCA_035128595.1 Eptatretus atami
ATGTGATACCGGTCGTCCGTCTGTCCGTCCGTCCATCCGTCCGTTCCTGTCCGCACTCTTCCTCCCAAAGTTTTCAACTTTCACGTTTCATATTTGGTACATAGGTACAGACTTGTGGAGACGGTGTGTCGGGACACGTTTGTCATCTAAAGTGGTTGCCATGGCAACCAGGATGCTGTTTTCCATGTTGTAGCACAATTCTGTATATACCTTCGTGTTATAACGCCCGATATATATATAATATAATATATATATATATATATATATATATATATATATATATATATATATCGGGGCGTATTATGTGATACCGGTCGTCGTCCGTCCGTTCGTCTGTCTTGTCTGTCTGTCTGTCTGTCCATCCGTCCATCCGTTCCTGTCCGCACTCTAACTCCCAAAGTTTTCAACTTTCACGTTTCATATTGGTACATAGGTACAGACTGTGGAGACGGTGTGTCGCGACATACGCTCGTCATCTAAAGTGGTTGCCATGGCAACCAGGATGCTGTTTTTCCATGTAGTAGCACAATTCTGTATATACCTTCTTGTTTGGGCGTATATTGTGCTCACTTGCACTCTTGTTAATGATGGTATAATAACTGATTTAAGTTTTAATAACGGTGAACATCTGTGCCAATGATAGTATTATGGTTAGTTACTTAGCTAGCTAGACAAGTCTTGTGATCTACTCTTTTGGTCTCTAAAAGTGATCCAATGGCAGGATCGTTCGTTCTCATCAACTGAATCTTGGTGTTTGCATTTTGCAAAGCCTATTGTATTTCGAGAATTTGAAACGAAGGTGTACAGAGTGCCTTCCCATTAAGCATTTATATTTCATTTTTGTTGTTTTCATCCATTTGATGTTCTCTGTGAATTATGTACGGAATATATCTTTGAAGTCAGCCTTCAATCTGACAATGCACTTCTTTTCAGATGATTGCTGTTGTTTTATGACTATGTTGTTACAGAGCCAGCACTAGTTTGGATCTCATCATGTGCTGGTCATTCTGGCAATTGGAACCATGACTTACACAGGTTATTTGAACATCCCGTCAATCCATAGAGCATGCAATGCCAACGTTGTGAGGATGGGTGTTGCCATGTGGTCTTGTATTGGTGCAGCCTGACAAAAGAGAGTTTTGCAAAAGACAGCCATTTCCTGTGCATGTATGAAGATTTGTATTCGGCCATTATCATTTGACTTTCCAGCACCGGTGCATCGAATGATGCCTCTCCATGTAGTGGAGTCGTGTTCAGCCTATGCATATATTTCACCAGGATGTGTAGTTTGTCAGTGTTTTAATTCGTGAAAATTATGTTTCAAGGTCTGAGTATAATGTTTTGTGGTTTTTGTCATTATCAGTCATTATAAAAGTAAGGTGTATGCACTGATTGGGGCCGATCATTGCCTTGTTCCAAGTGCTTTTGAGGCATCGAACATCAACTACTTCCTAGAGAGGTTGCCCCCACTTTTAACTCCGTTAGCTTGCATCTCAAAAGACATCATCATGCAAAATCTCAGACTTGTCCAAATGAGTGGGGAATTAGGCCCACATGCAATGTTTTGTCCAATGTGTGGTGGAGCTCTCGATCTACAACAGTTTAGCCTAAATTGGCAAGGTACACAATTACCATTATGCGTTGACAAGAAGACAGCAGCAGTCACAATGAGTTTGTGTACTGGCAGAGGGGAACCTTCATACTTGGGCATCCTTTTCACGTAAAAAAAAAAAAATGCTTTGCAGTGGTCACTACAACTGTCTATTACTAAGAGCAGGTATTACTGATGGAGGCAGACATGCAGGTCCCTCGTGGCACTTGCACATCACCACAGCCTTCAGCAAAACCACCACATTTTGCTACAATGAGTCGAGGAGGTGTTACCGGCATGTTTTTTTTAATTTTATTTTATTTACTAATAAACTTCTAAGGCATGGGAGAAACTTGCACATGTATCAGATGCAGAACGAGGGCATGCGGAGACATTGTTGAATTCTTCATGGATTACAAGGATTTTGGTTGGCATAATGGACAAATCAATGCAATTCAAGGTATTTTATTCTGGGATGCAATATGGGATCAGATGGAAACACCAAAACGGCCAATCCAATGAACAGACAATTGTCCATATGGCTTTCACTATATTAAATAAAAGTAAGGTAAAATTATCGAAAAAGATACAAAAAGAAATTCATTAAAATAAACAATACCAATATATTGTTGGACCAGAAATTTGGACACATCAGTTTGCTCAGTGTGACCATTTTGAACCAGCCCAATCAAAGTTGGACAACAAAACTGATCAACTGACCTTTTTGTATGTGAGCCCGATGTAGGCAACCAACACACGCTCGACAAAATTCATGATGAGTGCTGAAGTGGGGAGGGGATTGGCAGTGGAGGAGAAAATCCTCCGTGACTACTTATTACATTGGTCAGCAGTGTTTTATTTTCATAATTATTGGATCAAGTGGATTTATTTTTAATTAAGCTCATAGGAATAATGAATGCATTATCTTCACTTATACTGCCGATCAAACTTTAAGTATGTATTGCAACCAGATTTCATTAGAATCGGGCTGTATCACATTAAGCTCATACCGGTTACAGTTTGAATTGCTCCAATAACATTTCTGTAGAGAAGGGCAGCCCGGTTGCCGTAACAATCTCAGAGCATCTGCTATGTGATGCATAGACCACGTGTTTGAATTCCATGTTCTGCCTTAATTTGTCCGTTGTGTCCTAATGTCCATTGCAATTTCCAATGATAAGAACCGAATTATAATTGCAAATACATTCTACAGTGATTGAACAAGGTCACTTTGGTATAACGTTGACTCAACTGCTGTAGCTTTTCCATGAGTGTTGGGGCAAAATAAATTATTCCTTTTTATTTATTGAGATCTAAGACTCATAAGGAAGCTTGCATGTCAATCATATGCATCTAGTGAAAGGATATTAGGAGATATCACTACTTAATTAGGAACCGACATCAATTACAAGGACATAATTAAACAAGCGATACACCAACATATAGGATATGCAACTAGACCCTGGGATATTGGCTTCATCACCACGGGCTCAGATGGGAATGCCATACACATAGAGGCTAATCTAAACTGTTAGTCAAATGTCAACTTGACATTAACCAATAACATTCCATTGAGCTGACCCTATATGAGATGCTCAATCAATAAGTGTACCTGTCCTGAATGACTATACTCATATTTATGAAGAAACGAATGGTTCAAGAAATGACATTCCCATTGGAGCACTTTTGTACATGATTACATCATCCAAGGTTTATTTTTACCTCCACCACTGAAGGTAGAAGGTTTTCACCCCTGTCTGTCTGTCTGTTTGTTACTTGGCGAAAAAAAATTACGCCAAGTATGTTGGTTTGTCGTGTTTGTCTGTCTGTTTGTATATTTGTTTGTTCGTCACACTATTTTTGGCCACAGTTTTCAAGCAATCGTTCTGAACCTTTTTGTGTGTGTAAGTGACCGGCCAAGGATAGCAATGCTTAATTATGGTGAAGATCCGAATCCGGATCTGGATCTGAGAATTCGATGATTTTTAAATGATTCTTCACCATTGAGAGATGGGGCAAAAAAATGACATGTAGCATGATATCTCAAAAAGTTGTGGATGGATTTGGATGAAACTTGGTGGACATGTTGGGTGTGTGACCAGGACTCTGGTTCGATTTTGGTGAAGATCTGAATCTGGATCCAGATATGATAACTTTTTAAAGTGATTCTTCACCACTGAAGGATGGGGCCAAAACCTATGTATAGCATGATATCTCAAAAAGTTGTGGACGAGTTATGTCAAAACTCGGTGGATGAGTTAGTTAGGTGACAAGAACATGCCGATTCAATTTTGGTTAAGGTCCAGATTCAGATCCGATCTATCGGTGGCATATAAAATGTAAACTATTCAGTCTGGCAGAGGTATGTGCTCTACCGAGTGCCGTTCCATTTCGCCAAGTTGTCACTCCATTGAGTGATTTTTCATTTGGCTGTTCGTTACTTGCAAAATCGAAGATTTTTAACCTCCGCCATCGAAGATCGGAGGTTACCGTTTTCACCCCTTTCTGTTTGTTTGTTGTTTGTTTGTGAACAGTATTACGGAAAAACTCCTCGACAGATTTCGACGAAACTTGGGGGGTTGGTATGGTAGCAGCATTAGTTGACTGGTCAAATCCAAGACGCTATGGCGCCATTTGTTGAATTTTTTTTTGCATTTCTACATGTTTTAAGTGATTTCCAACCCCCCCCCCCCCCAAAAAAAAAATTGTTAGAGAAAAAAAAATTTGCAACTTTTTTTTCAACAAAATTTCGATTTTTTTTTTTGCATTTCTACATGTATAAGTGATTTCCAACAAAAAACATGCCAAAATTATAATTGCGGCTGATTTTGGAACTTCAGGTGGATATACCCACTAAAATCAATTTCTGTCTCAAGGAATTTAGTTATGACGAATGAATTGATTATGTAAAAGTTAAAAGTAAAAGGGAAAGTTGCAAACTATAACTCTGTGAGCACTGTTGAGTCAAATTGAATGAATAGGATATCAGGTTTACTTGAGTGACCTAGCAGTATTGGCGGCGGAGGTTTTGCACTCTACGAGTGCTCCCCCTCTAGTTGGTCATTGAATTCAACCACAATTATTTTTGAGGTCGAATTTGTTTTATGGATTTTGCAAGTGACATACATGCTCTGCATGGATGTCTTCTTCTTGTTATTATGTCTGTTTGTAAATCGCCTACAGGTCACAATTCTAAACCAATCATCATGAAACTTTATTAAGTTGTCGAGGTAGTCTCAACTGAGAAGCCTATTGATTTTGAGGTCAAAGGTCATCTTGAGGTCAGATTTCTAAGATCGTCATTTTTCATCCCATTGACTTGGAAGTTGAACAGTATTTGCATAGTGCATCACTGAATTTGGAAATCAACTATTTGAGATCAAAAGGTCAAAGGTCATCTTGAGGTCAAACTTCTAAAATCATCAATTTTTATCTGAAAAATAATCAATTTTATCCAATTGACCTGTGCTTTGATTAAGGTTGTAAATTTTCATCTTAATGAAATGGACAATTTGATGTATCCATGGAAACCTTTAGAGAGAGGGGTGGATTTTGCAAGTATCGTGCTCTGCACGTCTTTTTGTTGTTAATTTATTCGTATGCAGCCTGTGGCTGCCTGCCTGCATCATTTTCTGGGGGCATGACTGTGCCACTGATGCAGTGCCTCTATTATCAATAAGCTGATACTCATTTTGCTGACCTCAGAAGGATGACAGGCTGAGTCAACCCACCTGGTGTTAATTAAATGACAATTCAATGACACCTGGAATTGAGCTCAAGACACTGAGATCTTAAGCCTGCCACGTTAACCATTAAGCCAACACCAGGCTTATCCCAGATTTAAATCCCATATAATGTGTTGATCTCTTCATTGTCTACTTATGTCCTTGTAATTCTTGTAAACATTGTGATATCTCCTAATCCATGGATATCTGAATAGTCATTCTTCAGCTGTATTTACAAAGATAATCCATAGTCACTTGGCTTGTAAATGCCAAAAAATGTAATCTTCAGTTATACTTTTGGCATTCACATTAAAATAAATATATTATTGGCCAGACAGTGTCACTAGCAGACAAAGCCGTGAATTGAATGATTATTGTTTCTGTGGGAATTTTTGCAGAAAGTACCCTTGAGTAGCAAGTTCGGCCAGACCAAATGCTTGTGCAGTGTTCACACAGACTCTGAATTACTAATCCATGGTTCGCGGAAGGATAAACTAGTCCGACGTTTTGATGCACCAACTTACATTCACGCAGTCTTCAGTTCTTGAAATGTCAGACTTACTCTGGACTAACACCTTTAGATAGTGTAGAAAAGACATGTGCATATGGTCCACTTTTGGGCCTGCAACGTAATCTGAACATTATATACTTTTTAGTGATTCACAAAACATGACATATTTTGCTTAGAGTACCTGTATATTTCCTTGAAGAAAGATCAATGCTCGGTTAAAAAAAAAACATAATCAGTCCATTGGCTTATTTTAAAAGGCATTGATCAATATTGTTTGATTAATCCCACAATGAATACGAACATCCTTTTTCATAATGAAAGTAATCGTGAAATAGGAACCAATTTTTACATGCAAATGCTTGTGGTATCCCAAAGAGATGGTGCTCAAAATAATAAAGATTGTACTCAGCTTTTCTGCTCAAATGTTAGGTTCAAAATATCCCCTCTTCCCCTTCCCCCAAACCAAACCATGATGGTAAGTATGATCCTTTGCCAGTGAAGCCCAGAACAGGTGTTAGCCCTTTCCAATGCAGTTTCCAGTTGGCATCACACATTTAATGCTAGTAGTGGGTGAGTTTCCTGATGCAATTACAATAAAACTAATGTTTTTGGCAATGAAACCTTTTGTAAATGAAATGTTGCTGGAAAGGGTAGGGGGAGGGGTCAACATCAACACTTCCAATTGAAAATTGTGTTGGCTGATACGTAATGTCCTCATCTGAACCCCCTTGCTCATGATTTTGGAAACCCAGGTTCAAATTCCATGTACCATGTGTGTTTGTCCTTTACCAGCCACTAATATCCTTGCAACTCATATCAAAGTACTGTACACTCATGTTTAGTGATGTCTTTAATAAGAGGGGATTAACTCAGGAATAATTTGCCAGCTAAATTATCACCATATGATCGATCTATTGAGGGTAGGGGAGGGTACGATTAGCTCCGTGGTCTGCACTGATGACACCTGCAATCCAGATTGGAGTTTTGCGAACAGTTGGTTGTCAACCTTTGCTTCTCTGCCTATATCTCTTTCCCCCCTCTTTCTCATCTATTATTCCTTGAGGTACATGTTCATATCAGATTTTAACATCGGTATCGTATTTTATTTTGAGGAGGTTGTAATAAATGACACCGACGAACAGTTAAAATAAATCCAACTTTTATTCTCTTTTCTTCCGACTGAAAATTCTCCAAACTAACGACAGATATAACATAAAGATACCTTAAAGCTTCACTTACCTGACACTATATCACTTCGTTAATAAACAAACACTTCAGTACTTGCAATGTTTTGTGAGCCTTATGTGATTATCTGA
This sequence comes from Eptatretus atami, assembly GCA_035128595.1. NCBI lineage: Eukaryota > Metazoa > Chordata > Myxini > Myxiniformes > Myxinidae > Eptatretus > Eptatretus atami. The sequence goes on from CM068960.1 coordinate 92,158,266, forward strand.
TCAATGATGGAAAACCCCAGTCCCACCCACTATGACCTACATTATGACACACACACACACACACACACACACACACACACACACACACACACACACCACATGTAGGTATACACTTTGAGACTTGGGAGGGCTCTGTTCCACCTTCTGAGACCCGCATATATGGAGATAACTTAACAACCGACACACACTCATACTCACACAAATATGAACATACACACAAACACAAACGCGTTCCCAGCTACCTTGCACATGCATAATTCAACTATAACGTCACTTGGCAGAGTGCATACCTCTGCCAGGCTGAACAGTTTGCGTTTTTGTACGTTCTAATCATAGTTAGGATCTAAAGAGTCAAACAGGTTTAAAGGATCTATCAGGTCTCAAGAGGTCTAAGGGGTGTAAAGGATATAAATTATAAATGTCTAAAGGTGTCTGAAGAGCCTAAAATGTCTAAAGGGTCTTTTTTCTTTTTTGTGTACAGTATCGAGGCTCGTATGAGAGCTAACACACAACACACAGAAAGGGGGGCATGAGACAAAGGGGCACTGGGAAGGACAAAACAGTGGGGAACAGAGACATAAGGAGATCTGTGGAAGGGAGAGGGATGGGGCGGGGAACATGGGGTATACAGGATGGCCACTACAGGGACTTTCAGGAAGGAAAGCAAGGAATTTGAAGGAGGTGAGTTTGGGGTGGATAAACGGGGGTAGAAAAGATGGAGGATTTGGATGGGGGACGATAAGAGGTGGTGGTGAACAGCTGTTTTGAAGGTCTGGAGGGAAGAATGGGATTGAAGAGAGTGAGGGAGTTTATTCTAAAGGTGGGGAAAAAAGAGAATGAAAGAGTGAAGGTGAGCAGTGATTCGTTATTTTGGTAGTTTTACCAGAAGGGGGTTTTTGGTGGACCTTGAGCGCCCTGCGGAAATATGCGGGGGAGAGAAAAAAAAAAAAAGCGAAGAAAAAAAATCCAGAAAAACAGGGTGGGGTTGGGGAGCAAGACCGGAGAGGAGACTGAAGAAGACAGAAAGGCCACAGACCTGCCTGCAGTGAGAGAGGGTCTTACAGGGTCTAAGATGTCTAAAAGGTTTAAAGAGTCAAAAAGGTTGAGGGGTCTATGTAGTCAAGAGTTTTAAAAAGTACATTCCAATAGGATGTCATTAATATAAATAGTCACAGTGCAACTGATGTTGAAACAACACATAATTATAAATAGGCATATCGTCACTTGGGTCCACCGAGGCTTTACTCGCGGCTTCACTGTTTTTCGTTTTTATTATATAAACTGGTATAAAAGCTTGTCAAAAATGTGGGGGTGGAATTCTTTTTTCAAAATATTCAAGGAGACTGGAAGATAGTATGATGTTTTGTTCCAAGAAGCATACACCACCCGTGATGTCCGGTTCTTCTGTACACCACCCGTGATGTCCGGTTCCAAGTCACCGTCTACATTTCCAACAGAAGAGGCATAATTATTCTTTTATGAAAAATGTTTTTTGAGTGTTTTTTTTTATCCTGAAAAACAGACCGTAGTGAACAAGCGGTCACGTTAAAAGATTGGTCTTTAAAACCCTTCTTAAAACGTCCTTATGAAGGAGGACAGACAAATACACAAATACTGTACACACTGTGTTTTAGATTGTCAATAAGAAACAACATTATTTTCCCAAAGAATTGTCATTTTTGTTGTTTCTTCCATTTTCACCCTCACCAGAGGAAAGCCGATTGCATTTGGGTCCGTTTGTCTGTCTGTCTGTCTGTCTGTCTGTTTGTGTGTCCGCACAGAACGGGAATGCGGTTTTTCTCTGCAACCGCTTGTCGGATTGACAATAAATTCTCACCAAAGAAGTGACTCTGCATGTAGAATGTTTTAATGATAATTATGATGTCATCGGTCACGTGGTATGGCAGCAATGTTGGAAAAAAGGAAAAACTTTGGACCTCTGTATCTCCAAACCTGCAGCCTGAAAAAGAATGAAACTTGGCACATGGCAAGTACTCCACATCGGGAATAATTTTGATTTTTTAATGATGTCATTGGTTCCTTCGTTATAACGTCTTAAGAAAAACCTTCAAAAATCTTCTCTGAAATGGTTGAATAGATCGTGGCAAAACTTTACAGCTATGAGCGGCTATCCATGAGGAACAAAGCGTTCCCACCGATGACATCATTGGTCACATGGTTTTTCAGCCATGTTACATTTACCTTAAAACCTTTAAAACTTCTCTTCTCCAGAATGGCTGGATAGATTGAGGGGAAACTTCACACACATGTTCCCCAAGCCTTGAGGGCACCAAGGTATTCACAAATAATTAATTGATAGGCACATGGTCTGGCAGCCATATTGGATTGAAAGAAAATCTTTAAAAAAAAAAAACCTTTCTCTTGAACTGCTACATCGTTCGACATGAAACTTCACAATTATGATTTAGTAGTGATGAGGAATATATGGTTTAAATTTAAACATGATCGGATACATGGTCTGGCAGCCAAAATGATTTAATCCTTTGAATCTCGGTTGTTTTTGATTTTTTTTAATTTTCTTTTTCAATAAGGCTCACTAGGCTGCGCTTGGGTGGGTTTGAGGGTCGAGGAGTAGCATCTGAAACCCGATTCCTATTTGGGTTCCTCCTGATGACTTCATCTTTGCTTTTTGCTTGTTCGGTTTTCTTCTGATGGCTCCAATGCAGTACTGTTCCTACAATATTTGGTCTTCCATTTGATTTGAATTTAATTTATTTTAATCCCATTCTGGATTCAATTGAATAATAATAAACGTCATGGGTCAGGGTCAGGTGTCCGATCAAAATGGGGTTGCATCAAAGCGGAACATCTTAGTACCCGGACATCGCTGCCAGCAGTTATAAAGTGGCAGTTCAAGTTATGTCTATTATTAATTTCGTACACAAAATACACGACACAAACACCACAAAAAAGTCCTGGTGAGGGTCTGTGTCTGGGGGTACATGCACCTTGGGGTTTCCTTCTCTTTGGTGTACGTATGTTGTTCGTGGTGCTGAACCCAGCCCGTTCTCTAAGGACTGCAATCCAAGGTTTGCACTTCACGCGTCTGAATAATCATACGAGTCGGCTACCACTCGAATGGATCTTTATCGGTTGGGGTCTGTGACTTCCGAGTGACATTACAGTGACCACGTCAACAGCGTAACATTTTTGAAACTTGTATTTCAAATCAACAGATACAAAGGCAAATGAGGAAGTTCACCATAACACACAATGTCAAACTCCGATTCCCGCGTTGAGTTGTTTCTGCCGCCCAGTGTCCCAGTCCTGCCGGCACAACTCACGCATGTTCACCTTGTCCACCGTGGCTGGTGAACAATTGCGTCTTGTCGCGTCGTGGTCTCTTGTACGCTGGGCCCTCCAGAATGATTGAAGAGCTCAAAGGAAATCGATCCTGAGACGCAATCTCAATGAGTTTCAATCAACCTGATTATAATCAGCTCCACACGTTAACAACCGCTCTGGACATTAACACCTCAATCACTCATCATAGATACATTGAGTACGGGGACGATCGGAACACACGTCTCATCAAATGCCACCCGTCTCCCTTTATCTCCCTCTCACGGGTTTACACAGTATCACAGAACAATCCCGTACCTTCCAGCAAATGTGATTCTTGTCCATCCAGGAAGTTTTGTCTGAGAACGTTCCAGCATCTCCACAAATCTCATCAGGCAGTTTACAGTACAATACTGCCATCTACAGTCAAAATTAACTCATTACATCAACCAGTTTATATCACAATTTACCAATCCGTGATACACAAAACTCAGAACATATACCTGTCAATTTTAATTGTTCATTTACAGGCACTTACTAATGCTTCTTCCCAAATGCCACAACATCTAGCGTTTTACTGAGTGCAATCTCTGATTGCTCTTTTTCTTGTTGTCCCTACAGTGGTTCCATATTTTGTTACCTTCAAGAAGCAATCAAGTGCATTTTTTGTTCGGTGTTTTCTGTTTCCAACTGGTGAGTACAATTTCCTTTCTTTAGCAAGTTGGTTTGAAGTTGTTTATACTAAAAGTTTTTGAGGACCAGTTATTCGGGTGTGGAAAGAGTGAAATTATTTCCTTGTGGAGGGGTATTGATTAAGTTTCATCAGGTGCCAACAAAGTCGAAGATTTGCCATTTATTCAGAAAAATGGTTTTCAAATTTATTATAACTCCTCAAACAGTTTTCTGAGGGAAGCTTTTTTTATAAATGTGGAAATAAATAAATGAAATGTGGCCTCTTTAGGTTTAAATTGTGCCTAAATTCAAATACTTTAGCAGTATATTGTAAATTTCCCACGTATAAGGTGCATTCTAATTTTGTTTCCCTTCCTGTGCAACAAAAGTTTACGGCCTTCCCTGTGAAAGAAATACATAGATATGAAAAAAGTGGGATCGAGATTTTATTTTTTCTTCTAATATTCTTTCTTGTCCATTTGTGGTCCTTAAAAGGGCCTTTTGCTATAAGCATTAGCTTAAAATTGATGCTTAAGCTTTTCTGCTGAAGCCCCAGGAAGTCCTCGTCATCTCACTCCTTCTCTTCATCCGAGTCTGCATAGATGAGGTCATCATCGCCGCTCTCTTTGCTTCCTGAGTCACCACCAGCCAAGTCCTCCCAACATCATCCTCCATTCCATCAAGAAGACATTTGAATACACAGCACTTCAGGAATGCCCAACCGATGATCACTGACATCAGCTCTTCACACATCTTTATTATCCAGGAGCAGATGGTTGGGAGGTCGACCTTTCTCATATGTTCTTCCTTGGTGTAGGTCTTCTACCCCTCAATCATCCACGACAACCAACAGCACCACAGATCATCCTTGAAAAGCTTGTTGACGGTGATATCTGGAGGCTGGAGAAGAGATGTCATGCCACCCAGGATCATCACTGGGTCGATATTGTTGTGCCACCGTCTTCGTCCACTCCTTCTAGTCACATTGGAACACATGCAGGATGAGCATGCTTCATTATCGCAAGAGTCCATCATCAAGCCTGCCTCACACCAAGTGAAGCCAGTCTTGGACAAGCTCTTCATCCATCCAAACCTTTGCATGATGCCCAGCGGGAACTTCTCTTTGGGGAGTGACCTACCACTTAAAGACAATGTATGGTGGCATCTTCTCTCCATCAGTGGTGCACGCTAGCATGACAGTTAACTGGCCTTTCTCATGCCCACTATTGGCGATGCTCACCGTCTTTTGATGCCCTTTGCCACCACAGTGGTGCTTCTTGGGACCTCAAAGGTAAGTGGGGTTTGGTCGGCATTCCTGATATGCAGCTCAGGGGATAGCCATGCTCCTGGCGAAGTCAGATGATAAACTGTTGAAACTTCATTGTCTTGTCCAAGATGTCATCTGGCAGATGCTCCGTGATGTGGGTGCAGTGAAGGATGGATAGCTCGTGGCCACTGTATCAGTCTCCGATGCCCACTGTATCAGTGGTTCTCCTCACTTTGAGTGTCAGCACAAGCATCGATATGGAGTGCCCCTCAGACCGTATCTTGCGAATCCAAGGGATGACGCTCTCCTCCCGCTCCAGGCACTTGTTATTTCTTGCCCCATAGCACCTTCTTTCTTGGGATGTTTTTAATGGTTGTCTACATTGCCGGCCAGCGCCGAATGTTGGATTCATCTAAGCCATACTTCCTCCCGGCCTCCCGGTTACCTGAGTAACCTCCCGGTTACTGGCAACCAGAGACCATGAAAGCAGCAGTGAACTAAAGTCTTAACCTCTTTATTTTGATCTTGATAGCTCGAAAATGGTAGAGCACAGTGCCGAATTAAATAATATATGTTACATGCACAGTGTGCACCCAAATCTCAAAAACAGGTGCACAGAAATCATTTTATATGTACAAAATCACCAAATGTTTCATCAACAAATTTAAATGTTAATTACGAACAATTTGGCAGTCGGGAGACTTATTTGGAAGGTGCAAAACGACAACCACGACAATCGGACATCATCGCTCCTTGGTCACATGATTCAGCTGGATTCCCTCAGCCCACCAAAAATGTTGGTCAAAATGCACGAGAGTATTTACTCACGACGTAAATTTCACTTATTTTGACATGTTTCTCATGCATGCAACATCTAAACCACACCAGCAGGATATCTAGAACAATCAGAACTACACACCACTCCAAGCGATGATGCCAATCTGATCAATTTTCAGGCTTGGACATCCGGGCACTTGTACACCTGCACCCTTACTTCCACCTAGCAACCAGCGAGAAAAGGCAAACAACCCAGCTTGAAGGGGAGTATGTACACATATGTGTTCTTCCTGTGAGCAATATACTTTGTATTTCTCCTGTCAAACTTCCCATCATACTTCACTGATTTTTTTTTGTATTCATTATTTGTCAAGGGAAATTAAAGATGGTGAAGAGCTGCTGCGTGTTTGGGTGGACAAATAATAAGTAAAATGTCCAAATTTGTCCTCTTACTTGATACCAAACCATGTCACAGAACCAGCAAGGTGAGCTGCTGCGATTCTATATTTAAATCTAGACCCTAGACCCTATTTATGTAATCAAATAGACTATGTAATGATTGAGTGGACAATATTAAAACAAGTTGCGGTACATTCAAAGTACACTGCCTCCATGCCAAATAAATAAATAAATCCTCCAGCACACGACATTGCCGCCGTGCAGCATGTGGAGATGGAATTGGGAGGGAACGGTATACTTCTGAGGTGAATGTGTTCAAGTGATACTTAGTTTATGTGTACAAATGTACTTCTCAAGTTAATGTGTACAAATGATACTTGGTTTATGTGTACAAATGCACTTTTCAGGTGAATGTGTACAAATGATAAATCAAAAATACTCTTTATAGCCAAATCACTTGGTCACTGTCATGTCCAAATATCAACTTCCTAGCTCAAAAGGTGCCGGAGATATTGCCCAGATGAGAAATAAAATAAATAAGTAATTAAGAAATCGATAATAATTGAGTAATTAATCAATTAATTCATAAATCAAAAAATAACATTTTTGCCAAAGAATATCTTCACTTTTGTCGCCAAATGTCAGCTTCCTAGCTCAAAGGATGGCTGAGATATCACCAGGAAAGCAAGAAAGAAAATAATCGATTAATCAATAAATCAAAAATACTCTTTATAGCCAAATCACTTGGTCCCTGTCATGTAAATGTCCAAATATCATCTTCCTAGCTCAAAAGGTGCCTGAGATATTGCCAGGATGAGAAATAAAATAAATAACGAATTAATAAATCGATAATAATTAAGTAATTAATCAATTAAACGATTAATTAAAAAAATTAAAAATACTGTTTTTGCCCAAGCACATCTTCACTTTTGTCCCCAAATTACAGCTTCCTAGCTCAAAGGATGGCTGAGATATCGCCTGGACAAACAAACGGAGTAAAAACTGAGTACTCCCTTCCTTTGGTGCCCGGCGATGACGTCATGCAATACCTGGACATGGAATTGGGAAGGAGCGGTGTGCAATTAAAGCAAATTAATTAAATAAATAGCTGTCCTAATCGAAACAGAATTATGGATCGAACCTTGCGTTCTGACAAGGTAGCTGTACATGTTGGGATACTCTACCCTTGGCCAATCTCGCTGGTAGTTACTCCAGGCGTGTGCGGGGTGCTGATTTGGACAAGAATCAAGTCCGATTAACCCCAATTTGATGGAATACCTTGCCAAAGCCCAGCTTGACAAATTTTCCATAAATTGATAAGACATGACAATGCCAAAATGATACAAATTCCAAAAGAGGCCCCACAAAATTCAACAATTAGAGGTAGATAAACGAGTTCAGTTTACACGATTATTCGAAAGACTTGCCACACTGAACGCATTCACTAAGGCAGTCATGTGGGCATTCCCTTCGCAGAGCATTAGCTTTCCCCTCGTAAAAATGGTGATCGTGTTACTAGGCGTAATCATGTGACAAAGACGTCGCGCCGATCTCAAGAACGTCTTGTTTTGGTGTTGGTGATGAAATATACCACACACGGTCATGCCACACATGTCAGTGTAGGTTACGGTATTCATGTTAAACTCATATTAAATACGCATGTATTTTGTGACGATCAACTTTTCAACTTGTGACCTTGTTTATAAAGTGAAAATATATAATAGGTTGCACCTCGTGCAATATTATAATTTCCTTCCGCAAGGTAGGTGTCTGATTAGCATTGGTAAAATGGGGAAAACGCTTCATTCTCTTCGGTGCGAGTAGACTGTAAAATGGCTTTGTTAAAATTACGAACACCATAGCATGATGAGTAATTGGGGGTTGGAGGTGGGGGATAAGTTTCCACATCGATTATATTGACATTTCCACATTGATTAGAATGTTAAATAAGACTTATTTGGTAACATGTCAACAAATCGACATTTTGTTTTACGTGCACACAGTGCATGCAGTAGGGAAGTTCTACATGCAGTCATACACCGTCAAAAATCCAGGTGCATTTGTGCGTACATGCATGCACCTGTAATTTCAAACCCTGGAATGAATGATGACATTATGGCTCAAACTCCTCGATTTTATATCCTCCAGCAGGCTGAGTGGGTTCTTCTTTGGCTGGTGATGATGTCGCTAAATAGCGCCATCTTGAGTCTGTAAGCAAAAATATTTATTAAAAAAATTCCTTCTCGCCATTTATTAGCCGCACCCCCGACTTTTTGTTCCAAAAAAAAGTTTTTTTTAAAGTGCGGCTTATACACGGCAATTTACGGTATTTTATTATGGTTATTAGAGAACCACCTCAGTGCCGACGAGTCTGGCACTTCACTCAGGCCGACTGGCAGGGTCTTCAGCAGCCACCAAACTTCTAGACTAATCTCCCATCTCTACTTTCTCTGACATCAACTCATCCTGGGAATTTTTTCAAAGAAAGTTGCTCTCTTCTCTCTCTCTCTCTCTCTCTCTCTCCTCTCTCTCTCTCTCTCTCTCTCTCTCTCTCTCTCTCTCTCTCGCAGTCTCTCTCGCAGTCTCTCTCGCAGTCTCTCTCGCAGTCTCTCTCGCAGTCTCTCTCGCAGTCTCTCTCGCATTCTCTCTCGCAGTCTCTCTCTCTCTCTCTCTCTCTCTCTCTCTCTCTCTCTCTCTCTCTCTCTCTCTCTCTCTCTCTCTCTCTCTCTCTCTCTCTCTCTCTCTCTCAGATTTATCCTATCTTCTTCAGTTGTCCTACTCTTCCTCCCGCCATGATACACTGAAGCTTGTGGTGAGGCAGTTGTCCTGAAACAACTTGCCTTCGCCTCATGGAAGGCAAATCCCACTGAAGGCAATCTCAGTTCCTTCCACAAAGCTTGGAACAAGTGTGTGTCTACCTTTAGGAGAGCCAGGAAACAACATCTTTCTAATCTCACGACGGAACTCTCAAACCTGTCTCCCTGCTCCAAATCCTGGTGGAGTCTAGTTAAGTCTGTTTCTGGTGTTTGTCCCCCCTCCATCCCCTCCCTTACCTCAAATGGCGCACAGCTGACACTGCACTCGAAAAGGCTGAATGCCTAATCTCTGTGTTTGCTTCTAAATATTGTGTCCCAAACCCATCGCTTTCTGGACCCACCTTACCCAGTCACATGCAGCTGTTCCTGAACTCTGTGTCCTTTTCTCCTCACAAGGTGGAGAGCTTTCTGTCAAACCTCGACTCAGATTCTGCAATTGATCCACATGGCATCAGCCCTCGTGTTATAAAAACCTGCTCTGCTGCTCTTGCTTACCCTCTCTCTGTTCTATTCACCCTCTCATTTGCTCAAGGTCATCTTCCATCTGCTTGGAAATCATCAAATATTACTGCTCTGCATAAAAAAGGTGCAAAAACTGATCCC
>CM068960.1:92184782-92198598 GCA_035128595.1 Eptatretus atami
TTAAAAGAAAAAGTTAAATTGATGGTGGCAAAATTGGACAGGGAGAGGCAACACCATGACGAGGGTAGAAAGATGGTGGAGGAAAGGGGGATGTGAATACAAGAAGGACCCCCAAGAAGATTCCCCAAAGAAGAGGGCCGATGAATTGAGATCGAACTTCAGCACTGCTTAACTCCACAGTTTTCAGATTTAGATAATAAGATAAACAAAAATCAATCCGTTTGTTTTTGAGACAAAGCACACATTGGAGTCACATACTGCACACATATGGAGAAAAATTGCAGATACAGCAACCGACCATTTATCACATCACCACATCGTTGCCAAGAAGAGACCAGGCAGGGAGGCATTAGAAAGGCGGCTGAGGGGATGAATATGGATTAGGCAGGTGGTAATGTGAGTAAGATGAACTGCTGTGCATCCGTGAACAGGGCAAAATCTGCTGGTGCTGATAGGGGCAGCCATGGAAATAAATACCCCTCATTAGCCGAAGGTAATCAGCCCTGCTTTCACAGCTGCCCCATTGTTTGTGTTGAAACATCAAGCTCTCGCTGACACTGGCCTCAATGACCTTAACAATTAGCTGAAGTTCAAAGACGTTTCCAGCTCAGACGTCGCACTGAGTGGGCAGTGGGCGACAGAGATAATCGTGCATACTAAAATGCTTTTAATTAATTTTTCCGCATTAAAAATGCAAATGAGTTTTTGAGGCTTTGTTGTTTAAGGTTTTTTTTCCTTTTTCTTTTCCTGAAAGAAATAGTCTTTTCTCAGTGGAAACATGTAGAGAGAGGGGTTGACTAGTTGAAAACGGCAAGCTGTCTAGCTGTTAATGTGCTGCATTAAGATTTCTATCTCTGGTGGCCCACTCGTATCCCCTAATCAGCCACACAGATCCAGAGATTGCCACGAAGCTCCTGAGTTCACTAAATTCGGCCTACTCAGAGAGGTGGAAGGAGATCATGGAGGGCCTTGACTTCACGCACTCCAGTCGCAGAGCTTGGGCCTTGTTGAGGCAGCTTGGTGGTGTACAGGAGACTCCATGACGGCAAGTCGTTGTCACTGCCGATGTGATCACCTCACAGCTGCTGGAGACCAGCAAGTCGACGATGGACAAAGAAACCCAATCGGAGATCAAAAAAACACTCTGCAAACATTTTCATTCAGCCCCAGCACAATCTCACCTGGCTGCTCCATACTCTACCGGGGAGATTGAGGAGGCTGTTGCAGTTACTAAGAGCCACAAAACTGCTGGTGCTGACAGAACACTACCCAAATTATTAAAGAATCTCGGGAAACAAGGACAAAAATGTCTTGCAGTGCTTTTCACTGCTGTCCACAAGATAGGGGAAAATTCCACCTCTCTGGTGACAACTAATGGTCACTGCTTTATTAAAGGGGAACCCAAACGCTCAGACCACTTTGACGCTAATCTATCTCTTGATACTCTACAAAATAGATATGATGTGTCTTTTTCCAATTTCCAATCTACATAGTCGGCAATTTTGCGATTAAAAGTCGAAATCTTCTTCTTCATGCTCAGCTGGGACGTCGCACCAGAAAGTCAACCACCATATCCGTACTGTCTCCGGGTTACATCGCGGTATGATTTACCTCGAATGGGGAATAATTTTCGATTTTCCAGAAATATGCCGGGTCGATGCGGCCTTGGTGCTTGTAGTAATACTAATTGAGATGGTTTCATGCTACACGAATGGCCGAAAGACCCTAAGTTTGCCAGAAATTAGACGAGGTTTGTCCAAAATATCAGTGTGGATCAAATGTTCGCAACAAAATGTTCGCTTTTGTGCTCGGAACATTTTACAGAGCACTGTTATGAAACAACAGAGATGGCTATATCTTGTGGTTATTGGCCACGGTTGAGAGGATGCCACCCCCTCGATTAAGTGGAAGAAGCAGTCGTCATTCTAAACTGTAACAACATCTCTCCCGAGCTACCGGCACATGTACACGGGTGATTTGAGTGGTGAATCAAACATCCGTTACCATTGTCCGGCATTTACCACAAGAGCACCTGAAAATATCTATCTATGATCAACACAATTTTCTGCATCATCGATTTATGGAGAGAAAGTATGTATGGATGTATCATCTACTCCTGATTTGACCTGGGACGCTAAAATTTTCAGGCTCCCCCATCAACCATCACCCCCAAAGAATCACCACCACCCACCCCCCCACCCTCCACCGTCCCCCAATAATCCCCATCAACCATCACCCACACAATACCCACAACCACCCCCACACCCCCTCTCCACAATCCCCCCACAATCCCCATCAACCATCATCCCCACAATACCCACAACCACCCCGCACTCGCCCTACCCCGAGCACTACTCCCGCCTCCACTGGGGAAGGACATTGACATGACACAGCACATACACGGCACAACACAGCGCAGATACGACACGGTACCGCATGATACAGCATGAGCACAGACACAAATGGCGTCTGGGGAAAGTATGAAACAGGATGATCCCATAACATACAAGGCACCTGGTCTGCAGTGTGGAACAAAGCACTCGTTGCCCGTTTTGTTTGTGGTGTCCGAGTGTGCCTGGCAGTCTGTGCCATGTCCGTGCTGTGCCGTGTGTGTCCGTGCTGTGTTGTGCCCTGTCTGCACTGTATCGTGTCCATGCTGTGTTTCTGCTGGAGTAGTATTACTTATTGATCAATTAATCCCTTATAAACCGTCCATTGAACGAAACACAAAACCTACAAATCTGTCATGAATATGCGACCAGCATTTTCATCTTCACTTACACTTCTGCCATTTTCGTCTGATTCGCTCGCGTAAGGCTCAAAACGAGACGTCTCCATAATTCCCCCGAAAGCGTTTCCATCACTAATTTTGTCTCCAATAGTTTCTTTAAAATCCCACTGATCAGTTTTAACATACTGAGAACCTTCAGAGTTGCTAATGACGGTGGAATCAGTAACAGAATCTGAGCTCGAAATTCACTGTTTCTCGATCTAAAGCCGCCATTTGGATCAAGGTTCACTGTTTCCCTAAAGGGAGACTGGAATTCAGAATCTGCACCCAGCTTACATGACCATCGAGATGGACCCAAAAACGATGATGAGCAGTCAATGCTCTGATGAGCTGGAGGTTTAAACAGCAGTGTATGACAAGGGAAAGCTTGAACAACAAGCCTTGTCTCCAAACCATGTCATATGCCAATGATAAATCAATGAAGGCCACAGTGGCGTTGGAAAACTGCCTCCCTTATGGCTCTGTCTTTGCACCGGCATTGTTTATTTAATGTATACATTTCTAACCTTTCTGAGGAGTAAAAAAGTACATATATGCTGATGATATTGCTTTGGCTACACAAGATCAATTCCTATGGAATGTCAGTGAAACTCTTACTTGTAACTTGACCACAATCAATGGCTATTTCCAATGATGGAGGCTCAATCCGAACCCGACTAAAACAGATGTTGCGGCTTTCCATTTGGATAATAAATCTGCCAGTGCAGAATTCGATATTCCTCTCTGTGGAAAGTGGCTCCTTCACAAGCTCTATCCCATGTACTTCGGAGCCGAGTCAGTGACTCGAGTCACAAAATTTTGCAACTTGTGACTTGACTCGGATTTGGCAAAATTGACTTTGGACTTTGTGTTTGGTGACTTGCAACTTGTATTCGACTTACATGCAACTTGAGTTTATAATAACTTGTTGACAATGTTTGGAAAATAATCGTTGAATAAACATCAAATTAAAACAGGATTTAAAACTAGAAGGGCACTTGGTAGAGTGCATATCTCTGCCACATAATGTCTGATCCACGAGAACATATCAGGCCCAATACATTTTTGAAATATCATGCTATACAGTACTGTATTGTTTTTAGCCCTATCTCTCAATGGTGACGAATCACTTAAAAAATTCTAGTAGTCGGTTCCGGATCCGGATCTTCACCAAAATAATTTATAAAAACAACACAAACAAACAAACAAATTTTTTTATTTCATTTATGACAAACTTTTTTTGCATTTTCTTCCCTGGATCTTGTGTCGATGGGTTGGTGTGGTGTTCGCGCAGGCATGATGGGCTGAATGGCCTCCACCTGTGTTGGATTTCCTTGTTTCCTTGTTCTTCCTTGTCACACACCCAACGTGTCCACCAAGTTCCATCTGAATCCATCCACAACTTTTTGAGATATCCTGTACACAAACAGACAAACAGACAGAAAGGTGTGAAAACATAACCTCCTTCACCTTCGGTGGTGGAGGTAACAATAAATGTTAAATGATTTTCAGTGGTGGGCATGCGCATTTTTGTCAATGATGACGTATACCATGTATGTGTACCTGTGCAGCGTGCCAGCACTAACAGGTCACAGCTGCCGGATCACATATTGTTCGCCCCTAAGGTTAAAGGAAGTGTCCACTCGTCAAGCAGCACACCACGACCAAGCGGCATGTACCAGTCTTACCAACATGGCTATGTATGAAACAATTTTATTCAAACCATGACCATTCATACCAGGAGAAACTTGGCCCCTGATCGGTAACCCCGTGCATGTCCCGACCCAAGAAAATTATTTTGTGATGATTTAATTATGTCAGGTGCCTTGGATTATTTCAACTTCGTCAATAATTGTAAATTATACAATGACTTGTCTTTTTAAAAGAAAAACATAAAAAGTATGCTATCTTAAAAGGCAATAATTGAAGTTAATTATTATTATTTCATATGCAGCTTGTAGCTTCTGATTGCTGATCATTGCTGGTAGCAAGGTTGTGCTGCTGATGCAGTGCATTCATGTTTTCAGTATGCTGGTACTAATTTTGCCAACCTCAGAAGGATTACAGGCTGAGACAACCTACCTGGTGTTATTTAACAGCATGACAGGGGCTCAAACTCAACACCCTAAGATTTTAAAACAGCCACCTAAACCTTTACGCCGACACCAGGCTTATATTGAAGTTAATAAGTTATATTTTTTCTTTTTAACGTATGTAATAAATATACAAGTAAATTATTAAAATCTGCTCTCCCACTCTACATTTAATGCTTTGTTTATATGTGTAAACCATTTAAACATAAGCTGTGGCGACTGACTAGTCTCATGGACATATGCTCAAGTCGGTGCACTCGATATGAGGAGTAACTTTGACATTTATTTATTTTTGCTGGGAACAAATCAAAAAATGTTCCCTGCATGAAATTGACAAATAAAAACTTGAGCTAAACTTGCTTTTCAGAACGTACATCTATCTATAATTCCAGCAATCTGTGTGTGTGTGTGTGTGTGTCTGTGTCTGTGTCTGTGTCTGTGTCTGTGTCTGTGTCTGTGTCTGTGACCGCTGTTTCTCGACAACCCCTGGTCCGATATAATTGAAACTTGCCAGTATATTGCTGGGACCTGAGGATGTGCCTTTTCAAGGTTTGATATTAATCGGACAAGTGCTTCCCAAGTTATGGCCATTTATTTACCAAACCAATGACAAGACACGTTGTTGCGTGGGCGTGGCCAATGGGGGAAGGGAAGCTCAGCCGCGTTCCCCATTACGGGTTACAACGTATGGGCTTCCGGAGAGTGATGACTTCGTGTATTCTAATAATTTCTCGATTTCTTATGCGCATTTATAGATAAACACAATGCCCCAAGTTATGATCGTTTTCATATTAGACGGTGCATAAATTTCGGTAACATCAGAGTGCTGGTATGCTCCGAACCAGGAAGTAAATTTTTTCTCTCTCTTTCTTTCTCATTTTGTTTTTCCTTGCGACGACATTGCGAAAAGGTAAAATACGTTGGCGCTAATAGAATAATTGGCCATTAAAACCTAAATTGCGAATAATCGTAACTGTGATATGCGAACTTCCGGGCCACGCACGTACGGGCACGCGAGAGCGAAGAAACGGCCTGTGTGGTTGTTGTTTCTTGCTCGCGGTTGGAATATTTATTAATTTAATTTATTTATTTTTTTTTTACGGGCACGTACTAGTTACAATAAATGAAGCACTGTGTCTTAATTCCTTGATAGCTTGTACTCCAAGGTTTATAAATAAATATTGGACTTGACACAAGTTGAAGTAATACTAAGGTGATTTGAGACTTGACTCGAGACTTGTCCTCAAAGATTTGGGACTTAACTTGAGATTTGCCATCAGACTTGAGACTTGACTTGAGACTTGGCTCAAGTGACATGTTTATATCTCTGCTTATGAGTGACTTTTTACAGAAGCCTTGCCTTCCACCATCATCTTGAAAGAACGAGAGATAAGGTGTGCACTCGTATAGCCCTGGTGCGAAATTTTCTGCGACTTCATGGGGCGCCGGAGCAAGAACACTACGGACGGCTACAAGAGACCTACTGTGCTCCTGTATAGGCCTACAACACTCATACCAAATTCTTACATCCCCTATTGAACAGTGCGTTCTGACTTGTTTCAGAAACTTTGAAGTCGACACATATCGACTGGCTCCCAATCTTGTTGCACATTGAAACCCTGAAGATTCAGTGACATATCCAGACCAAACGTCTTTTGGACCAATTCAACAGGAATCCAAAGATACCTTTATATCAAGACCTTAAATCCTCCTAGGACAAGATTGAAGTCCCAAACGTCTATCTGGGTGAGTAGTATTCTGTCCAGTCTGGATGGTACATGACAATAGCTGAGTGCTTGGAATAACTCGACAGCCCACAACAAGCACCTTGTTTCTGACCCTTCCGTAGAGCCTGAAGGCTTTAACTTGCCCCGCAAAGAGTTGTTTTCTCAACCAGATACCGACATCTCATGGAAGATGTGCACAAAAAACTTTTCAATGGAAGATGAGGCGAACACCCAAATGTGATTGTGCACATCCAGGTCAAACCATGACCCATATTATATCTGAATGTCCTATCCATTCCTTCCCTTCAGGCCTGGCTTACTTTCACAGGCTCACACCTGATGTGGTGATGTGGCTTTCAAATCTTGATACAAGCCTCCAAAAAACGTTGCCAATCCAATGCCATATGGAAGAAGAAGAAGCCACACTTCAGAGAAGCAACACGGGGCACAATCTCCCACAAACAGCTTGACACTTGTCCGATTGAAACATTCACACACATCATTTTCCACAAAGCCTGGTACCATATGCTGAAATTTTCAAACACCTCTTTTTTGGCAGCATTCAATATGCCACTTGGCAAGGGGGACGCTCTCGTTTGTGAAACTTGGGCAACCAGAGGCTTTTCGTCTATAATGGATAGTGTAAAGTGCATTTTACAGTCCAACTTTACAACACCAATTCGGCAGGAAACAAAGATGAGTGGAAAGTGTTGTCGGAATGAGTCATGTTTGGTGAAATCAAAAGGCAATGTGGGTTTGAAATATTTGTGTGCATAATAAATGTGTGCCCATGTGACTATCAAGGCAATGCAAAACTCTTTCTTATGCTCTGAATACATTTTAACAAATGGAATAACTTACTCAATCCAAATGTGTGACAAGTTCACAGACTCCACCGATGTTGAAGGTAAATACCTTTTTATAGTAGTTCTCTTTGTGTTTCATTGCGTTACGGTATACATTTTGCAGGACTTGAATGCGATGGATTTGTTTCTTTTTTTCATGGACTCCTCTGTTTGAGATGAGATTGATATTGATGATGGTCTCTCTCTCTCTCTCTCTCTCTCTCTCTCTCTCTCTCTCTCTCTCTCTCTCTCTCTCTCTCTCTCTCTCTCTCTCTCTCTCTCTCTCTCTCTCTCTCTGTCTCTGTCTCTGTCTCTGTCTCTGTCTCTGTCTCTGTCTCTGTCTCTCCATGTCTCTCCATGTCTCTCACTCTCACTCTCACTCTCACTCTCACTCCCTCGCTCTCACACATTAGTTTTAAAAGGTAACACAGGAAAATACAAAGAAACCCAGACGTGGGAAGAGGCCACTCCAGCCCATCATGCCTGTGCCATATCCGCATCCCTGAAACTCAATTTAAATGAAATAATAAAGTGTTGGGGGAGGTTGAGGAGCTGAGGTGAAGAGGTTATAAATGTGAAGAGGGAAGGGAATTGACACCTTAATGTGCAGTACACTGTGTTAAGAGACAAGCACATTCTTATTTGACTATATTTGGCCTGATTCAGATCATGATTGTCATGGCTTGAGTCAAGTGTAATAAAAAATACGGTCGGCGTTTCCAAGCAATAACCTAAACGTTATCCAGGTCGGCCAATTTACTGGCTGGATGTTGCACTATTCCTTGGGGACTTCACTCTCATGATCATCTTTTGTGAACACTCTCATCTGAATAATGGTTTACCAGGGCTAAATTTGGAAATTAAATAGAATTGTCTTTTTTTAACCCTTGTACCAATAAAAAACAATTGCAAATGAAAATTTCAGATTAATGAGTGGCATTGAAACTGTAGTTTAAATTGGTACATTATTCGGCATAACTGGATGATTATGATGCAAGGCATAAACGTGTTACACAAAACAACTGGATCAATGGTAAGCTTTCATGAAAAATTATTTGAAATCATAAAAATATGTAAAGTTATTATCCCGCCCCCCAGTGCCGGATTAAGCCTTGGCTGGCCCTAAGGCACATTTTGAAATTTTAGAGAATGGCCTGAAAATTTTAAAATTAGATCTCGGGCTCATGGAAATGGACCCCAGACAAAAGATGAACTGATTCAAGAACAAAATATTTAATACAAAAGAAGACAAATATTTAATGTGAAAATAATTTTTGGCCCGAATTTTTGGCTGGCCCTAAGGCACATGCCTTGTCTGCCTAATGGTTAATCCAGCACTGCCGCCCCTCCCGGAGGGAGGGAGCAGGATATTGTAATCGTCCGGTTTGTTTGTCTGTTTGTTTGTCTGTCTGTCTGTTAGCAACTTTACGGCAAAACGACTTTAGCAAACACTATCAAATTTAATCCACAGGTGGGCAATGAACTTGGACGACCCATTAACTTTTGGGTCCAATTGGATCAAAGGTCAAGGTCAAGGTCACGAAAAGATCAAAATCGTTTTTCGCTCATAACTTCGTCAAAAATGATCTGATTTACTTCAAACTAAGCTTATAGTGAACCTTATTCCATTTGTCACTTATAATCCTACCCATTCCTATAGTGAAAAATGCATATTTGTGAAGATCGGTAGGGTCCGAAGTTTTGGGGGTCATGGCCATCGGTCAAAATTACAAATTTTCCATTAAAACTAAAACATGTTACGAAAATACAACTTACGGGAAAACGGCTGGCTCAAACACTGTCAAATTGTATCCACAGGTGGGTAATGAACCTCGGACGACCCCATTAACTTTTGGGTCCAATTAGGTCAAAGGTCAAGGTCAGGTCACGAAAAGGTCAAAATCTTTTTCGCTCATAACTTCGTCAAAAATGGTTTAATTGACTTCAAACTAAGACTAAAATATTCCTTATTCTATTCCTCATAATCAACATTCAGGTTAAGGATATAAAATTTAAATTTGATCCCCAAAATAACTTTATGCCTTAAATGGGCGGGATTTGTTGTGCCTGGCACCACTTGTTTATTTGTTGATTTTCCTTGCGTCATTTGTTTTACCTCCGCCACCGAGGGTGAAGGAGGTTATGTTTTCACCCCTTTTTGTCTGTTTGTCTGTCTTTTTGGTTGTTTGTCTGTGTACAGGATATATAAAAAAAGTTGTAGATAGATCCGGATGAAATTTTGTGGACAGGTTCGGTGCTTGACAAGGATGAACTGATTAGATTTTGGTGAACATCCGGATCAGGATCCGACTACTAGAATTTTTCAAGTGATTCTTCATCATTGAGAGATAGGACCAAAAACGAAATAGTACTGTATCGCATGATATTTCAAAAATGTATTGGGCCCAATATGTTCTCGTGGATCAGGCATTAAGGGGCTGAGGTATGCGCTCTACTGCGTGCCCTTCTAGTTTAAAAAGAGACTATCAATGCAGAAAACTTTCAATCCTTCATTGCAGGTTTGAAAACTTATTCTGAACTGCATCACACAGTTTTTCAATTCTGATGAAACGGAGTTGTCTAATGTACACCATCTGCTCTATGTACCATTGAGCCACGAGCGATTATGATATGATTTTTGTCTATCCGCAGCATGGCGTGGGCACCCTGCAGCTCTAATTACACCAAAATGTTGATTCATGTAATGGCTATGTACTTTATTGGGCTAGAAGGATGGCATGGACTAAATGTATGCACCCTCTCATCTAAGCTGTGTCGCCTGGGTTTGAATCCCAACGCAGCTACAAACTGTCATTCCAGTGTTTCACAAGCAGAATGATTCATCAATGTGTGTGCCCTTCATTGGATGAACATTAAACTGGGCGTCCCGTCTGCCGGCATTAGTTGGATGTTAAAGATCCAACGGTGTCCTTCACGAAGAGTAGGCGAGCGACTGTGGGCGCCATGAAGAAATTACAAATTTCTGCCCTAACTACTGCTGGGAACACAATAGCAAACCATCCAGTATCACCTTTGCTCAGGAAGCTGCTTCAGAAGCACTGACACTCTATGAAGAGTATGATACATCAGAGATTGATGAGACTTTATTGATGTCATATTCTGGCCAATGTAATATTGTCCACCTGTTGTCATTACTCAATCATTGTTGAAACTAGCTGAAATGCCCATCTAAAATGGGCAGTAAAAACACTTAAATACTGTTCTTCTGAAGTTTGATTTATTCATGGAGTCAGTTTCGTAATAATCATTCCTTTCTCCACGATAAACAGTGACAACAATATATATCCAGTTCTCGTGATTTCTATTTGGGAACACACTGTTAAGTATCATTATGACATCCTTTAGTTCTTCTTTCATTTCTGAGTGCATCCCTTTTGTTTGATTATTTTCAAATTATATGATTTTGTATGCACATATATCTTCACAAATGAATTCTTGCTTACGTTTCCCAAAAAATGTCGTGTACTCATCTTAATTTGTGAAAATTCAATCCTTGGAGTTTCAGCTAGATACACACATACATACATACATGCATACATACATACATACATACATACATACATACATACACACATCTATGCCAAAGCTCCATTATAGTTTGATGATTGTGCATAGAAAGACAACTATTGTCATTGAGTCATCAATCATCGAAGTTTGCTTTATTGTGATATCAAGCACCAAATCTGTTTTTAAGCCTTGTCTTAAAATATGGTTACGAATTTGGAATCCAATCGCACACAACATACAGGTTCCCTGAGTCAGCTATGTCGTTAAGTGCATGTTCCCTAGATAGCTCACCACCTCCCATTGTTAAATGTTTTGAAATCGATTAGATGCGCTGCGGATCGATTTAATGTTAGGGAAAGAAACAATGGAGACGTCCTCCCCCTCTTCTGCGAAGAGGAAAAAGAACCTGCGGTGACGTCAACAACTCCCTCCCACCCGTGGTTGAGCGGGGGGGGGGGGTGGATCACGAGGGCATGAGTCACGCCGGGTGCGGGGGAGGGGTGCAAAGGATAAAGAGGACATCTTTTCTTTGTTTAAAGGAGAATCCAAAAAGAGTTCGTGGAAAGAGTTCGCGGTGAAAGTCCGTGGAGAGAATCCAAAAAGAGTTCGTGAAAGAGTTCGGCGTGTGAAAGTCCCGTGAAAAGAATCCAAAAAGAGCTCGTGAAAGTCGAGTAAAAGGAGTCCGTGGGAGGAGCAAGCTTTTTCTTCGGCAGTTGGGGGAGTCGAGAGGAACCCAGAAGCCAAGGAGCTGCGTGAAGTCCGGGCGTCGCGAAGGAGACACGAGCTGGGGGCGCAGCCTTGCCTGCTGTGTCGCGAAAAACGCCGTTCGTGTAGAGAGAGCCGGAGAGAGCTCGCCTGCCACACGGGGGCTCGAGCTCGACCGCGGCTACGCTAGCTGCCGTGGGGAAGGAGCATCGCGGGTCGCCCAAGCGCGTTCCATGGGAGAGAGCCGGAGAGAGCTCGCCTGCCACACGGAAGGCCGAGCTCGACCGTGGCTACGCTAGCTGCTGGTGGGGAAGGAGCATCGTGGGTCGCCCAAGCCAGACACCACGAGGGTGCAGGTAACCTGCAACGGTCTCGTGGGACTCGTTCGGTCTGCCAAGTCCCACGCCATAAAGACCCAAGAGGTCCAGTCTGACCCCATTGCCTTTGATGGGGTCTTTTTCCTGCTTTTCTTTCGAATGAATGTTTGTGGCGCGAGTCCCGTAAGTAAAACTGTGTAAGTGACTGTACATTAATAATTGCTTATAGACGTTGGTAGTTCTTTTGTTGCTTGTTAATTGCATACGTGTTTCATTATAATAAATGTCCTTGTGTAATGTTAACCTGCTCGCTTCGTCCATTCCCTCATTGATGAACATTTCGTGTGTTCCGGAGTTAGAAAGCGTTGGTTTGCCGTAATAGGGGACATTTGGACGCGACGGTTCTCGGCGATTACGCCGCTCGGAATCGCGCACGGACAAGCTCGCCTCGGCGGTTTGTTCCGTACGAGATCCGTCGAGGGTGGAATACCCCGGTAGTTGGATCACGTGGGTATTTAGGTCCATTGAAGATGGCAATCGACCCTACGCCAGTGATCTGCGGATTGCGTATTTCGGTTCTTGTACAAGGACCCATCGCTCGGAGTTATCGGGCGGCGATCTCTATTCCGGGCGATCGGTCGGGCCGACTCGACTTGCGGCTCCGTTCAGAGCGAGGTGGCGGCCGACACCGGCCTGTAACAATATAAATGCAAATTCCTGCAGAAAGGATGTAAAAGAAAGGAAGTTATATGATATTTTCTCTCCCTCCCCCCCCAACACCCCCACAACTCCTCCTCCCCTCCTCCTCCCTCCTCCCACCCTCCCCCCTCCTCAACCTCCATCACTCCTCATTCAACAAAATTCCACCATCAATATTAATTCACTGATTATAACTTTTCAAAAAACT
Source organism: Eptatretus atami (assembly GCA_035128595.1). Lineage (NCBI taxonomy): Eukaryota > Metazoa > Chordata > Myxini > Myxiniformes > Myxinidae > Eptatretus > Eptatretus atami. The sequence continues at coordinate 92,197,675 of CM068960.1, forward strand.
CGTATGAATTGAAATTCATACGTTTCTTGTTTGTATGCAGTATGTAAATATTACAGTGTATATGGATGTGTATGTATATGTATGCATATGTATATCTTATATATGTATATATGTATATATGTATGATTCTTGTTTGTATGCAGTTTTGTTTTGAAATTGTTTCTTGTTTGTATGCAGTATGTAAATATATATATATATATTATAAAAATTATATATAATATATATATAATATATATATATGGAGCCTGGTGTTGGCGTAGTGGTTAGGGTAGCGCTTGGATCCAAAAGGTCTGAGTTCAAGCCCCGTTGGCCGCTTGAATTAATACACACCAGGAGGTTGACTCAGCCTGTCATCCTTCTGAGGTCGGCGAAGTGAGTACCAGTGTAACTGGGCCTGGTGAATACCCCGGTTTTAAAATAGATGTACTCATATCCCTGTGTCGTAAGAGCGCAGCGTGCGTCAGGAAGGGCATCCGCTAAAACCTTTGCACAATCACTATGCGCGATCATACTGATGATCCCGCTGTGGCGACCCCTAAGGGAGCAGCCGAAAGAAAGAGAAATATATATATATATATGTTACGGCTGTGGAAATTCGCAAACACCATTCAGGTCCCGTAGGTGAGAGTATTTCTGAAGTACATGTATAGTTAGCCCAAACCCATTGTTTAGAGGAATTAATGTGATTCATTCGGGCTGCGACACTTTGAGTTAGTCGTTTTTCTGTTCTTTCATTATTTTCGAACCAACCACACTTCAACCTCACCGACGCCACCACTCCCAACAACGCCAGCACCGCCATCTCACAACACCAACCACCATCTTCAGCCACTACCCACACCAACGAACGCCATCCTCCCCGGTCACGTACGACGGTTTCCGCGTTGGAAACGCGTCGAACAGCGAGAAGGAAAGTAAAAAAAA
>CM068960.1:92202098-92212948 GCA_035128595.1 Eptatretus atami
CAACCCGAAGCCCAACAGAAACCTAAAAAAAACCCAAAACAAACTGGCTCGACATAACTAAATTTAAACCAGTGTTGGTGTCAAAGCCACCCAATGCTCGCCTGTTTATACATATTATCGTTTTTTAAAAGACGTCTAATAATTAATATTTTTCTAATTCTCGACCATTTTTTTTTTGGGGGGGGGGGGGGGGTTGGAAATCACTTAAAATGTAGAATGCCCAAAAAAAAATTTTCTCTAACATTTTTTTGGGGGTGGGGGGGGGGGGGGTTGGAAATCACTTTAAAACATGTAGAAATGCAAAAAAAAAAAAAAAACATTTTTCTCTATACAATTTTTTTTTGGGGGGGGGGACCAAGTCCAAAATCTAACTGGCATGACCTTGGACTATACCTACCCCCACCAAGTTCGTCGAAATCCTAATCACTTAAAACATGTAAAATGCAAAAAAAGAATTTCGAAATTTGTTGAAAATAAAGTTGCAAAAATTTTTTTTTTCTAAACAATTTTTTTTTGGGGGGGGGGGGGGGTTGAAATCACTTAAAACATGTAGAAATGCAAAAAAAAAAAAAAATTTTTTTTCTCTAACAATTTTTTTTTGGGGGGGGGGGGTTGAAATACTTAAAAACATGTAGAAATGCCAAAAAAAATAAAAAAAAATTTCTCTAACAATTTTGGTGGGGGGGGGGGGGGGGTTGGTTTGGAAATCGAAATTTTGTCGAAAAAAAAGTTGCAATTTTTTTTTTCTAACAATTTTTTTTTTTTTGGGGGGGGGGGGGGTTTGGAATCACTTAAAACATGTAGAAATGCAAAAAAAAAAAATTCTCTAAATTTTTTTGGGGGGGGGGGGACCAAGTCCAAAATCTAATGGCATGATCCTTGGACCATATACCCCCCCACCAAGTTTCGTCGAAATCCGTCGAGGAGTTTTCTCGTAATACAAAAATTTAACATTTTCACGCTCACGCAGGTGCCGGGGTATCGCTATAAGCTCTCTGTCTTCGAACAGGCGAGCTAAAACGACAAAATGGTGACTAATTAACCTCCCAAATGGATTAATTTAGAGCCTCATTGCACAAAGGAAAATGAATGAATAATATGGTCACCTTAATCATATACAAAATATTTACTATAGACACGTAAAACAAAACGAATTCACACAAAAAAAAGAAGAAATCAATAATTATTATCAAAGTATACTTATTTGGGCCAGCAGGGAAGGTAACGAATCGATGCAAGCAAATAAATAAATAAAGAGGAAGGATTAAAAGGAAAAACAAAAAAATGCACAGGAACCAGGTCTGAGAGGACGATGTGAGCGGAATGAAATGGAGCAAGAGAAGGAAAGAGCAGATCAACGAGAGATGACTGTTATCAGCCAAAGCCGCCTGAAGAACCGATGTGGTGATGTTGACGATACACTATGTTGGGGGAGTCACACCGTGTTTTATGGCTTGCGACGTGACACGTGAGACAAGCGGGGTAGCCTTAAGGCTGTTCACAGCAGACAAAGCAATGCAGTGGTGGTACAGTCCCACATGTACCACCAGGAGAGATATGCAGCAATCAATGGCAGAAAAAGAGCCACAGAAGGTTCAGGTGTGAGAGTTCTAAAGGCATCCAATGCACGCAAAGCACCTCATTGGGTGCAGGTGAGAGCAAGAGAGAAATGGCACTGATGTGCAAAACTCATGCATTCGTTCTCAATCTTCACACAAATATCCTGCCTTCTCAATCTCCTCCTTCAGTTTGCTCACTCACTCAATGTATTCCAACTGTCCATCCACTCAACTGCTAACTGCTGCTGAATATTTCTTACTCAAGATTGACCATCTGCACCTGTTTTCAACACGGCAACCAATTAAGTTTTGCCTAAATAAATGGTAAGTCATAACACTGCCAAAGGGCAAATTTGCAAATGCAGATTCACGTCACAGTGAACTCCCAAACTGATGGTCAGGTGCAGATGGTGGAGAAAGTCTTGAATGACAAAAAACGAACTTACAGAATAAAATACTGTTACATTTGGAAGCTTACTGCACACAACAGCTAGGTCCTATAGATCAGTTTATATCGGTAAGTACGTGTTTCTAGTTAGGCGTCCCGTCCCTAGTTCTAATGGGAAATTAATTGTACTGCGCTGCGGAGTTATTTTATAGTTAGGATTTTACGTCCCAACCACGACCCCCAACAACTCTCTGCTTTCGGCATTGTCCGCACTTTTGCTCGCCGGCGAGCAGCGCGTGCGTGGTGTGAGTTTAACATGGGCATGGCATCCCTCTTTGGCAATCGGCAAGGAGCGGGGTCTCACCTGCCCCGTCCCCCACTCAACACCATCGCCATTTGCACGTGGTCGGAGAAGAGGAGGTAGTGTAGCTACAAACGCCTCCGATCGGGACCTCCACCCAGAAGGGTGGGAGTTGCCCCGCTACCATGGGCCTGTCAATGGGAGACGGCCAGGGAATCGCGCAATGGGTCCGACCAATCAGGAGGCAGTGGCCAGAGAAGACCCTCCCTCCTAAAGAGGAAGAGTGTGGTTGTTGGGACAGTGTTAGAGACAGAGACTCTGGCGTTTGCCATGCGCCTGTCATCGGGTGTGAGACATTTCTTGTGGAAAGGACATTTCAATTTAGACATTTCCAACTGGCATCCAAAGCAAGTGAGTGGTTGTCGACAAGAGCGCGTTCTGGGAGTCGTGGATCGTGGCGACTATCGTGGCGATAGCGGTCGACCATCTCATCACTGAGATATACCTCGTCTCGCCTCCTCTGGGTTCGGCTACCCTGGTGCGTGCTTTTGGCGACTGGAGCTCCGGGAAGGTGTGGACGTCGAGCCGCACGAAGGCGGCCAGGTAGCCAGAAGGTATCTAACCAGACATACACCTATGACACTTTCCTGCAGGTGTGTAGCGTTTTTGAGGCGTTCCTCCCCCCCCCTTTCCTCGCTCTTCACCCCTTCTCACCTCCTCGTCACTCCCCCCACTCCTCTCCCCCTCTCATTAACGACTTGTCACTAGCCCTGATCTTCAGCCCGACTGTCCTCCGGGCTGGAGATCCAAAAAGACCAATTGGTCGATTCTTTGGGTGTGTGTGTGATGTGTGGTGTTTGTGGCGCCAGTCTAGTAAGTAGTTAATTGTATAAGTGCTTTGCTGTACATCATTTGCCTTTCCATTATTCGGTTTAGCTCTTGCCTGACGTGCTTCCCTCATTCCCCACCTATTGTATAGTAACCCCCATTTGTTAATGTTTTCAGCTCGTTTGCGTCTATTCTGTCATTGACTGAGCGTGTCACGTGCGGGGAATTAGCTGGCCATTGCCGTTATAAGGGACAATCGGACGACGGAACTCGGCGATCAACCGCTCGGATCGCATACGGAACGAGCGCGCTAAGCGGCTCGTTTCCGTACGGGTGCCGTCGAGGGTGTGAAGACTCGGTAGATCGCCACATGGTCTTCTAGGTATGTTGAGATTTGGCGAATAACCTGTACCACGTGGTGGAAATATTACGCTTCACGGTCCAAAGCAAAGGACCCGTATTCTCCGAAAGTTTTCGGAGAAGTACGATCTGAATTCCGGACGATCGGTCGAGCGACTTGCGGCTCCATCTAGCGCGTGCCCGCGGTCACGCCGTCGCCCCGCAAAAATATCACCTACAACGAACTACAGTTGGAAGCCGTCCTGGCTCAGTAAGAGCTGAAGAGAGCCTCGCAAAAACTTTGAAAATGAAAAACTTACAGCTTGGTCCTGAATCGTGCCCTTACTGAAATGAAGGTGGATACTTTGAGCCCACCCTGGGAGGATTCTGAAATCCCAATATGCATGGCACGGTGTGTGTGTGTGTGTGTGTGTGTGTGTGTTGTGTGTGTGTGTGTGATATATACAACAATGTTGTTTTTACCTCCAACACTGATGGAGGATGGAGGTTATGCTTCCACCCTGTCTGTTTGTCTGTTTGTCTATGACAGGATATTTTTTCATTCATCTTGTCTGTCTGTCTGTTTGTCTGTGAACAGAATATCTCTAAAGGAGTCGACGCATTAGGACAAATTATGGTGGAGAGGTTCGGTGTGTGACATGAACAAAATGATGAGATTGGTGAAGATCTGCATCCGGATGCTGGAATTTTTTGAAGTGTTTCTCACCATTAGAGTGATAGGCAAAACAATTGTAGCACAATATCTCAAAAAGTTATGGACTGATTCGGAGGAAACTTGCCTGGACAGGTTGGGTGCGTGACACGGCGAATTGATTAGATTTTGGTGAAGATTCGATCCGATCCAGAGAGGAGAATTTTTTAAAAGAGATTCTTCACCATTGAGACATGGGGTGAAAGATATGATATAGCATGATATCTCAAAAAGTTGGGACGAGCTACAACAAAATTGGTGCATGAGTTGGTTAGTTGACAGAACAAGCTGATTCGATTTTGCTTCAGGTCCGGATCCGGATCCAGCTTATTAGTGGCATCAAATGTGAACTGTTCAGCCTGGCAGAGGTATGTGCTCTACGATGCTGTTCTAGTTTTCATGTGCGATCCCAGCAAATCTCCCCTTCCCATTTTCACCTCTATGAACTATGTACGCAACAGATCAAAGCTCCCCTTTCGCCCTTTTACAAAATAGAAAGAGATGGCTTATTTGGCAACGTGTATATTGGGTGGAAATGTAATTAATAAATATGAGGTGCAGCAAATTAATCTGAAGACCAACAGTTCAAGATGTACTTGTAAGAAAAATAAAAAATATCGATCTGTTGGTCGCTCTCGTGATAAGCTCTTGTTTTGGTCAACCTGAGTTAGGCGCTGCCCTTTGGAATGAACACGTGTATTATTCTGGATTCTGCAGTTTCCCAGACAACCAACGCTAAGCTAAACTTCAGCGACATGACATTTCTCAAATTCATAGTCCAGCGATAAGTGGGATGCAATTTAGGAAGGGGTAAACCTATTTGTTCTTTCATTGCTATTAGTATGCCAAACCAATTTTATTGGATGAGCCTTCAACGTGGTTTATTTTTTCTGTCAAAACATGTACTCTTCATTTGAGAAAGAGCATTTGTGTTCACCGGAGTTAGCTCGCCTCTGACAGCTCCGCAGAGTGTATTTATAAAGTACGGTGGCCGTAATGTAACTGCGCAGAACGAACCCAAACAGGGGAATCACCAATAAGTCTCATGGAAAACCCAATTTAAGTTGTCTACATTTGTAAATACTCACGATGTCATGGTCGAACCATAATCGAGTTTGCATTTCTAACTTCATCGTATTCACTTACATGCTCATTCGCTGAGCGTTCATCGACGGTGGTTGTCATGTTGCTTGCCCACTGAAAATGCGATCACAAATGTGTCATAATTGTGAATATCACAGGTTGGAACATCTTTATTACCAAGTGTGTGGCCCAGTTTAGAATAGGTACACCGTATCCCCTGCATGTTGTAAGAGGCGACTAAAAGGTTGGCGTCAGGAAGGGCATGGGCCATAAAAATTGCCTCAAAAGGGAACCATGATGATACAATTGTTATGGGCAGGGTATAGCCTGAAGTACCCGATGGGGGTACTCACCCCCTTTCGTCAAAAATCAAGTGGGGACCCGATCAAAGCAAGGGACGAAAATTACTCCATTCATGACGACTAAATGTCTGATGCCCGCGTCGTGAGATCTGTTTCTGAGGTTTGGACATGGAATGTAGGACAATGAACAGGTAGGTCAGGAGAAGTGGTGGAAGTATTGGTCAGAAGAAGAGTGACATATGTTGTGTGGAGGAGATGAGATGGAGGAGAAGTGGTGCGAGAATGGTGAAGGGAGGCAGGGACAAGAAGTACAAGTTTGTGGGCGAGGTGCCTGGAAGGTGTGTATGGTGTTGGTGTCGTGTTTTCTGAGGAGTTTGTAGACAGTGTGGTGAATGTGACTGGAGTGAGTGAAAGGTTGATAATGGTGAGATAGTGATTGGAAAGCTCTTATGTGAATGTCATCTCGGATATGCCCCGCAGGTCGGTCGCAGCGATGAGAGGAGGAAAGTTCTGGTGTGCGATAGAGAAGTTGATGGAAAACGTGAAAGATGAGGAAGTTGTTGTGGTGGAGGAGACCTGAATGGACATGCGGGAAGGAATACAGATGGTTTTGAGGAGTCCAAGCGTGTGACAGATAGTGGTGTGAGGAATGGAGAAGGTGAAAGGATTGTGGAGTTATGCTGATCGGAGCTGTTTGTTCGTCCATTTGCAAACTCAATTCCAGAAGCGGATAATAAGCTTGTTACATACACGTCAGGTGGGTCGACGACAATTGTTGATACCTGATGGTGCGGAGGAGAGATAGGGGAAGCCTCCGGCCAAAGGTGATCCCGAGGGAGGAGGCTGTTTCGCAGCTCCACTTGGTTGTCCTGCGGCATCAGGAAGGAAGTGAAAGGTGTGAGGAGAGCTCGGCAGGTGAAGCCTACCAAGGAGAAGGTGTGGAGGTTGAAGAGGTGAACGGTGAAGGAGGCATTAAGAGAGAGTTGAGTATGGTAGAGGATGAGTTGTGGTTGAGCTTGAAAGTGTTTGGATGTCAATGAAAGATAGTTTGTTTGAGTAGTTAGTGGGGTATGTGGATGGACAAAGCACCACGAGGCACTTGGAAAATGGTGGTAGGATTGATGAAGTTGGAAAAAGGATTGACGAGAAGAGGAAGAAATTCAAGGAGTGGCAGAAGGCGAAGGTTACGGTGGCAAAGAGGCAGCACATAAAGTTATAAGGTAGCCAAGAAGGTTGCAAAGAAAGAGGAAGCAAAGCGAAAAGGAGGCACATGGGAAAATGCCGGAGAACATTGGATTCGGAAGAGGGTCAGAGAGTGGTATCAGGATTGCAAAGCAGTAGGCGGAGAGAGAGGTTTGATGTGACGGGGGTGAGTTGGCTTGAAGGATGAAGTGGGACAAATCGTTGTGAGACCCAGATGGAATTAAAAGAAGTGGAAAGATATATGGAAGGATGCTGAATTTAGAGACTGAATGGGTGGCAAACATAGAGAGCACCAGTTTTAGGACCAGCAGAGAAATACTGAGAAGAAGTTGAGGAAGCTATAAGAGTAATTAAGAGTCGAAAAGCAGGAGGGCCGACGGAGTTGGTGGATATATATATATACACACACACACACACACATATATGTATGTATTGTTATGTTTGTGGGGTAAATGGAGGAATTTTGTAGTAAAGATAGGATCGTAGACAATAGCGTGGTCTGTGGATGTGTAGAAGACATTTTGATGTAAATTAAGTAGGGAAACTGTGAGCTTAATTGTTACATGCCACCGCACGGGGGGTAGTGCTGTGTTAATTATGTAGGGTTTAAGGATAATGTCTCCCAGTATGTGATTGCCCCTGTGACCTTTTCCAATGTTTTTGCATTTACAAGACCGGCGATAAAAAAAGAATCACGTCCTTAGAATAACAACAACCGAGCCAGACATTTCCAAGCAGGCGAAAACCCCACCTCCAGGAATGACAACTAGTGACACCACACTATTGGGGGTGGATGATGGATGATGTGATGTCAGAGGGGACAGGAGAGGATTGAGTCAGGATCGGCAGTCAGGACATGAACAAGAAGTGAAAAGGGAGATTCTGTGAGGAACGCGATTGAGACCGAGGCTCTGGCTGGCCACCCTCGACATGATGGAAAAGGCAGCATGAATCCCGTTGTTCGTTTGTGTGAACTTCCTCATGTGATGGAGCAAGACGCTGGCCATTGGCTGTTCAGCTGGGTCATGTGAGACCGTGTCTAAGAGCCTCGTGTTGTGCCATCGGGGAAGAAGGCGGTGCCATTTTGCGGAGAGCAGCAGCATCGGCAATCTCATTTGTGAGGAGGAACTTTCACGACAGCTTCTGGGCCCTTAACGAAGGGACCACAGCACGAACGACATCCTGTACACTTCCCGTCCAGAGAGCAGCTTGGCGCCATTTTGGAGTCATTTTCCGACGCAGTGACGACATGGTTTGGTGAACCCCAAGCTTCAGACGCACCATAATCCCGCACGCACCATGATCTCCAAAGAACTCGGCTGTTTGCCTCCAAGGGAAATGGTTCCGTTATCCTTGCAGGTCGGTCTCGGCCCCCCTGGACACGAATATATATATATATATATTGTTCGTCTTTCGGCTGCTCCCGTTAGGTCGCCACAGTGGATCATCCGTTATGATCCGCATACAGATTTGGCACAGGTTTTACGCCGGATGCCTTTCCTGACGCAATCCTGTCGCCTCTTACGACACAGGGATAGGATTGGTTTCGCCATGATTCCGGGCTGCCCTACACCTCTCATAGCGCGGCCCAGCGCAGGGCACCCGTCCTCAAGCGATCCTCCAACCCAAGCCTCGAGTAGCCGGATTACAGCGCACGCCACTACGCCGGTTATGTATTATATATATATATGTAATATATTATATTATATACATATGTATGTATATATGTAATATATTATATATATGTATATATATATGTATGTATATCTGTTATATATGTTATATATATTATGATATATTATATATATATACACACACACACACACACACACACCACACACAAACGCACACACTCCTCAAAATTAGAAGAACGAAGTAGTAGACTTTATCTTCCTGTTTGATCCATGGACCTCTCAAAGTCTATGTCAAACATCAGGGCGATGGTTATCCTGTCATCACAGCTATTTCCAAGTTGTTGTGGTTTTCATCGGTGAGACTGTACCCACCTTACATGCTGTACTGTCCGACCGAGTGATATTTCAAGAGAACATCTGAATTATGCCCCATTTACTTAGGCGCTTTCAATGACCTCGATCTTCCATGGAGGAAAGTGTATGCAAGTTGAATGATGACAAGTATTTTTCGCACCGCCATCATCATTTGTCCACATTCACTTTTGAAACTGCATGATCTGGTGTTAAATGATATCCTCGAGCAGTTGTGCATACACTTCTCCATAATGTACCTGTTGCTGCCCTGTCATACCTCCGCCATTGAAGGTGGATGAGGTTATGTTTCACCCCTGTCTGTTTCTGTGTTTGTTGCAAAATCATTTTTCAAGTATTATCGGTCAGTTGATTTTGTTGTTCTGTCTGTCTGTTTATCACCTACAGGTCACAATTCGAAACCGATCATCCTGAACTTACAAGTTGTAGAGGTAGTCTCAACTGAGAGCCTATAGATTGAGATCAAAGGTCATTTTGAGGTCAAATTTCTAAAATCGTCATTTTTCATCTGATTGACTTGAAATTTGAATAAACATTTGCATAGTACATTACTGAATTGGAAAGCAACTATTTTGAGGTCAAACGGTCAAAGGTAAACTCAGGTCAAACTTCAAAATCATCAAAATTTTAAATCTGAAAAATAATCAGTTTTCATCCGATTGACCTAAGCTTGATTAAATTTGTCAAATTAATCTTAATGAAATGGACAATTTGATGTATTCATAGCAACCTTGGAGAGGGAGTGGATTTGCATGAGTATCGTGTTCTGCAACGATCGTCTCTTTCTTGTTTGTTTTGTTTGTTTAGACTCTACGCGGATGTCTCAATAAGTTGAGGACGGACTTCAGCCAAAACTTTGGTGGACAGGTTGGGTGTGTGATGAGGACGAATATTAGATCTTGTGAAGATCCGATCTGTCATTACGAGATTTTTAAATGATTCTTCACCATGAGAGATAAGGCAAAAATGAAATAATAGTGTTATAGCTATGATAACGTCATCCCACTCCCTCCCTTACCTTCCCTCTCTCTCCCTCCGTTCCTCCCTCCCTCTTTTCTTCCCTCCCCCTTATTCCCCCCATTCTCAATAATGTTCCCGATCAGCGAGGTGGCAGGTTCCTTTTGCAACCGAACAGTGTGTGTATATGATATATATATATTATAATATATATATATATATATTATATATATATATGTACATATCATAGCAGAAAAAAAGTTCCTGTGCATTCATTTACACGTATGTCAGATGAGAAATAAAACAAACAAATCGAATTGTTTGATCATATCAATTTAGTGTTTGATTAAACATGATATCGACAGGAGAAGACATTGTGTGTGCAAGACATGTTTCAGAGGCTCAAAGAGGGGTGCAGTCAAATGTCCATTAACAGATCAGGCATCTCGTGGGATCACCTATTGCAGTTGACACTGTTGTTAACTAGTGCCTCAATGGTGACACAAGATGGTCAGAAGAGCTGAGGAATGTAATTTCAGATTGTTCTAAGTCCTGCCACAGTTGGGCAGTTGGGTTTTGAAGAAGCCGATCTCATTCCATATTCATCCACGGCATGTTCTGCAGGAGAAAATGAGCGAAACAGTGGCCATGGAAGTGTGGGAATGTCTGTTGTGGTTGGAGTCGGTGACCACTCGTGCGATGTCGAGGGCGTGCGTGATTCCTGCTGAAGTGTGATGTGATGTCCATGAACTTACAGTAGTGGGAGGACGTGAGGATGGAGAACCTCATCCGCGGTACCGAATACATGTCAAGTTGATATTAGTGAACTCCAGCTTGGTTTCTGGATTGTGTGGTGATGTCTCTCTCCATGCCATCACGCTTCACCGCCGTTGATGATCAGATTGCATCAGTGGCATGTTCCTTCCTGTCAATTAAACGTGATAACTGCCCATCACTACTGTCAAGATGGACCTCGACACATCTGTAAAGAGAAAAGCAGCCCCAATTTTGTCTCCTGAACTCAGGACATTGATCTACACCAAGCCCGAGCATTGCATGCACGTCGAGAGCCTGGCAAACAAAAAATTGGGAAAGTACTGCTGTTCGTCCATGTTGGATGTTATGTCGCGAAACTGATTTCCTAACAGTCTGCTGCACTGACTCCTCATGTG
>CM068960.1:92214578-92239795 GCA_035128595.1 Eptatretus atami
CAGGCGAAGGTCCCCTCAGCAAGCACTTCCTTGACAACATTCAGACGTATAATGGCAGCTTTGCGATGACTAGCTTCGGGCACAAGAAAGCTGAAGTCTAAGGCTGGAACCCGAGCTTCCGGATCCAAGGTCAAGTGTTCCACCGCATTGGCAGCTTGCTCCCGCCTGAAGAGGGCCAGCCAATGTTCCTACAGGTCTACTTCCTGGACTCACACGCCAAGGAGCTGGCTGCCAGGAACCATAGCGGCCTCAAACCACACATCCTTGAGATGCTCATAAAGTCGTTTCACGAGAATAACCACCTGGTCCTTGGTGTGTGTACTGCAAGAGATGTACTTGCAGAAGGAGGCAACTCTGAAGAGCACCAGATCATCAGAGAGAACAGCAAACTGCAAGGAGAGCACACACGCCGCTACAGCGCCCAGTCTGCACCACAAGTCGCCATCCTAATGGACAATGAGCCAACAGAACCCAGAGACGTTGTCCTCAGACTTTGCGATGGGGCATCAGTGAGCTGCATGCATCTTATGATGCACTCCAGTATCCCATACTGTTCCCATATGGAACAGATGGCTACAGCATCCACAATTTACCCCTTTCTTATTCCTATTTTTTTCCCCAGGCAATGCCGGCTACTCCAGCTAGTGTATATATACATATACACTGTATATATAAATATACACTGTGTATATATATATATATATGTATTTGTACATATATACTGTAAATATATTGTTACGAATTTGGAATTCAATCGCACACAACATACAGGTTCCCTTAGTCAGCTATGTCGATAAGTGCATGTTCCTAGATAGCTCACCTCCATTGTTTAAATGTTTTGAAAATCGATTAAGATGCGCTGCGGATCGATTTAATAGTTATAGGGAGCAAAACAATGGACGTCCCGCCCCCTCTTCTGCGAAGAGGAAGAAGAACCCTGCGGTGACGTCAACAACTTCCTCCCACCGTGGTTGAGCGGGGGGGGGGGGGTGGATCACGAGGGCATTAGTCACGCCGGGTGCGGGGGAGGGTGCAAAGGATAAAGAGACACCTTTTCTTTAGTTCAAAAGGAGTTCGTGGAAAGAGTTCGTGGAAGTCCCGTGAAAAGAGTCCCGGTGGGAGTCCCGTGGTAGGGCTGAGTTTTGGGCTGAGTTCGTGAGTCCCGTGGCAGAGTTCGTGTGCTGAATCCCGTGGGAGGAGTAAGCTTTTGGCTTCGGCAGCTTGGGGAAGTCGGGAGGGAAGCCAGAAGCCAAAGGAGCTGCGTGAAGTCCGGGCGTCGCGAAGGAGACACGAGCTGGAGCGCAGCCTTGCCTGCTGTGTCGCGCAAACCGCGCGTGTGTGGAGAGAGCCGGAGAGAGCTCGCCTGCCACACGGAAGGCCCGAGCTCGACCGCGCTAAGCTAGCTGCCGTGGGGAAGGAGCATCGCGTTGTCACCCAAGCGCGTTCGTGTGGAGAGAGCTCGCCTGCCACACGGCAAGAGGCCCCGAGGCTCGACCACGGCTACGCTAGCTGCCGTGGGGAAGGAGCATCGCGGGTCGCCCAAGCCGTTTCGTTGGGGAGAGAGCCGGAAGAGAGCTCGCCTGCCACACGGAAGCCCGAGCTCGACCGCGGCTACGCTAGCTGCCGTGGGGAAGGACATCGCGGGTCGCCCAAGCGCGTTCGTGTGGAGAGAGCCGGAGAGAGCTCGGCTGCCACACGGAAGGCACGAGCTCGACCACGGCTACGCTAGCTGCCGTGGGGAAGGAGCATCGCGGGTCGCCCAAGCGCGTTCGTGTGGAGAGAGCGGAGAGAAACTTCGCCGCCACACGGAAGGCCGAGGCTCGACCGCGGCTTACGCTAGCTGCTGTGGGGAAGGCAGGGCACGTTGGTCCCAAGCCAGACACCACGAGGGTGCAGGTAACCTGCAAGTCTCGTTGGGACTCGTCGGTCTGCCAATCCCACGCCATAAAGACCCAAGAGGTCAGTCTGACCCATTTGTTTGATGGGTGTCTTTTTCCTGCTTTCTTCGAATGAATGTTCTGTTGGCCGCGAGTCCCGTAAGTAAAACTGTCGTAAGTGACTGTACATTAATAATTGCTTATAGATGGTTGTAGTTCTTTTGTTGCTTGTATATTGCATACGTTGGTTTTCCTTATTTAATTGCATACGTGTTTCATTATAATAAATGTCTTCCGTAAATTGTAACCCTTGCCTCCGTTTCGTCCATCCCTCATTGACTGAACATTTCGCTGTGTTCGGAGTTAGCCTTTGGTTGCCGTAATAGGGGGACATTTGGCACCGACGGTTCTCGGCGATTATGCCTGCTCGGAATCCCGCACGGACGGCTCGCTCGCGCGTTTGTTCCGTACGATTCCGTCGAGGGTGGAATACCCCGGAGTTGCGATACGTGGTATTTAGTAATTGAAGATTGGCAACGACCCTACCCCACGTGATCTCCGATTGGCGTATTTCGGTTCTTGTACAGGCCCCGTCGACTCGGAGTTATCCGGGCGTGCGATCAATTATTCCGGGGCGATCGGTCGGGCCGACTCGACGTCGGCTCCGTCAGAGCGTCGGTTGGCGGCCGACCCCCGGTCTGTAACAATTGTTCAGGATGGGATGTGAACCCATCCACCCCTAAATTTGTAGGTTCGAATCCGCAACAATTGGTGTTCAGGAGTCGATTCGGCCCTCCGCCTCCGTAGCAAAATTCACGGAGTCGATCAGGGGTATACGAGCAAACCCCCCCGTGTCCCCAAATTACGAGCGTTTAAATTTTATTCCAGCAGTAAAATGTTCAGCCAAGGCGAGCAGGGGCAGGAGGATTAAAATAGAATGGATCTTGGAAATGTTTAGAATCTATGGCTCAGACGAAAATGACCTGGCAGGACACTCCCATTATACAGGTTGACTTTCCCCGCAAAATAAATGCAGAGTCCCGCAATGCGGCGCAGCGGCTGGGGCCGCGGTGTATGACACCCCCCCCTCCCCTCCTCCGTCAAATCCCTCCTCAGTACCGGCGGATCCGTGCCTGAATAATGGCGAAGCGACTGCCACCGGACCACCTGACCATGCGAGCCAGCTATTAGGATTTGCTGGCAAAAATGGATCGGAACATGCAAGCATCAGGACGATATGCGGGGATGAAATGCAGAGCATGGGCTGACTCCAGGAAGGGCAAAGCAGTAAGTCTGGCATAAGAGCATAATGGCGCCTCACGTGGCGAGATACGGGCAGTGGAGTGGCAAAATGGCGGGCGCCACGTGGCAGAGCCACCGAACCAGGCGAGCGAGCTGAGGAGAGTGTGGATTGTGTCGGCTCCGCGGTGGAGGACAAAAAATTTGGGAGAGGCGTTTGGCGAGACTCGGCATGGTGACGGAAAAAAAGTGACGGTGACACAGAGGGAAAAATTAAATGAGGTGACTGAGACATGCAGGACAGACACGTGTGGTGACTGAAAGAAATGCACGGAGACGCAGGAGACAAAGGAAGAACACCAGAGCCACGCGGAATGAACAGGAAAACCCAAGGGGGAACGGGAAAAAGGCCCAGGAAGAAAAACGGAAAATAAAACGAGGTGACTGAGATAAAGCCAGTAGAGGAGGAAAACTCCAGCGGTAATTGACTGAGCACACACAGGTAGGATAGTGAGGACCAATGGGTTGAGCTGGGGGAGTGTTGTGTGACCCGGTGCGAGCAGCAGGCATGGCCTCCTCGGAACAAGGTTGAAGGGACTGTGCCCCTTGAGGGCGGATCGCACGAGGAGAGTCCGGTCGAGCCTTGCCGACGGTAAAGGGGGCGGAGGCGGTGAATGGGTGCACGCGGGAGCTTCTATGGAAACTCCCCCGCCGGACCCCCTTTGAGTGTAGGTGCTAATTCCAGCGTGCGTTCCGGCTAGTGCGTGGTGTCGAAATGTGTGTTTGCGAGTGTGCCGAAATGCCCGTGGCTTGTCCAGCACGCATGGTTGTGGATGAAGCACCGGTCGTGTGATGAAACACCGTGTGTGGATGACAGCAACCGCAGTTCAGTCCGTACCGTTCCGTCCGTCTTTACCCTGTAACTCCTCCATCGATCCGTGTTAATAAAATCTAGCGACCAACTTGAACTTTTGGAACATAGTAGATATGTTGTATGGGGAAGTGCACAACACTTTTCGGATTTTTTGATCATTACCCCGCAGGGCCGGGCCAGAAGGGTTGGGGTCATGGGGTCGATTAAAAAAAAAATGTTATATAGCTTGTTTCAAGTAACAGAAAACACACTCATTCTAGTATTTATACATTTAGTCAAATATTTTTTTAAACACATGATATGATCAGAGGGTGCTTTGGGGGGGGGGGGGTAGTTGGTGAGTGGGGTGCTTAAGCGGATAGGGCGCAAAATAGCTCCTCCTAACCGTTGTATCACTGAGTGATAGCTTGAAAGTCTCTTGTCGGACATAGTGTCAAGAGCTACTTCCGTATGGTTGTTGAAGGGAACGTGAGCGACACAACACCGTTGTGGGGATATTTTGATAAGTGAACCCGACCGTGAGGTGGCCGGGCTAGAGGGGGATGGCGTCATGGGGGCTGATTTTTTTTTTTAAGTGTATTTACCATTGTAGCTGTAAATTCTTTTATAAGAACTTTACTTATTGTGGCCCCCGATGAGGGACAACAGTCACAGCTTTACTTCTTTTATCGAATTGATTATGAATAATTTATGAATTAGAGTGCGATGATAAATCGACACACCCTCTAACGTATCGTGCGTAAATAGCCCGATTAATAGTGTTATGAGTGAATGCACATTTTCTATATTGCCTGGACAGTGTTAAATGTAATGCTTTCATGAATGTTGACATGCTTTGCAATGACTTCTGATATTATAAACAGTTAAGTCTTTTTAGGTATAAGCACAGGCAAATAGAAAAAAATTTATAGCCTCGAAGTCGACCGATGGTGATATCCCGTCGAAGATGCTTAAAACTTGCTTACGGGCCTCGCGTGGTCAAATCGGGGCACACAGTGTGAGCATGTTGATAGACGGCGGCCACGATGAGTGAGGGAATATGCAAGCGACGGCGTATGTGGAGTGTAGAGACAGCATCGACAACGTAGTTTCGACTTTTAATTGACTATGACGTCATCGTCACGTGATTTGCAGCCATTTTGTGGTCTTCATTTTGATTTGGATGTAAATTTATTGATTATTTGCTATGGTCTTCTCACCACTCAACGGCGTCTGCGAGCGACCACTTTAACTAATCGCCATACGCTCGCCCACCGGACGTGCAAACCGAGTCGCAGAACTTTCGGTATCAACGCCGAAATCCAGCAACGGGTGTGTTTTAATCACACCTGTAAATCAGACCAACTATTCTGTCCATGCGCCGACAGGGCGATCGCCGAATTGTCGATTTTACCTTAAGTATGCGCGCAGACAGATATGCCGGGGTTTACACCTCAACGGGACCTGCTTGGAAACGAAGCGCCGCTTATTTGCAGCTCGCTCCTTGCCGATTTGCGAGCGGTGTATATCGCCAAGCACCCGCCGATCCGAATGAGCGCTTTGATATCTGGCTATTTAAAGCCCCAGCTAGATGTTTATTCCCGAACGTCGTAATAACGGGAGCAGGCTGTCACACAATTGAGCGGATCGCGTAAATGCAGGGCGCACAACGCCAACCAAGACCGGCATCCCCGGTTGGACACAGTCACACAACGACATTTATTTGTAACACTATGCATGCAAAACACGTATGCAATCATGCAGTCAATAAGCAATGCAGGGAAAGGACAAAAACGACGCCAGGACTAAGATGGAGAAAGCTCGCGAACAAGCCTTGTCTTTACTTGTGACTGTACATTCACCGTTAACATATCGCAGATTCGTTCCTACTGATGGAACAAGGCGCCAACAGTACTGTCGATACAAGGAGAAATCCCCAGAAAGAGGAGGGCAGTGATACGCTGAGCCGGCGGTAAACGCACTATCTAACTAGTCGCCCGATGAGCTAGGGACAAGTGTTTTATGGAGACGAAAAAGCTCCGAGAGGCCGGCGCTGGTTACCTGTTCACCTTTGTGTGACTCGCTGAGCGATCCCCGGACGTCGTCGTCGGAAACACGGCAGGATCGGTTGCGTCCAGGCCCCTCGCCAGCTATTCGAGGAAATACCCGTGCGCGGGGATGTGGCGTCTTTCTGACCAACGCCCTCAGGCGAGCTACGAACGTGGCACGTTTCTGCGTCTTTCGAGAGTTTGCACTGCCTGTCTCTTGACGTAGCCCACCAACAGCCCGTCCTTGCACACGTTTTGCTCGGACCGTTCTGCGCTGGCAGGCGAGTGCGCGCGCGCAGGTAAACCCGGTCCGTCGCTATACACGGACTATCGCTCCACCTATCGCGCGTGAGGATTTTTACTGAGCCGCGCGAACAGGCTGAGGCCCTTGGCTGCGCTCGCCGACGACCCCGACTGCCCTCCACTGGACTCGGAACTGGCGGTGACTGTGCTTCCTCCGACTCGACGCCAAAACTCAACTTCAGCGACTGGCGTTCGGCGCGCCTTTTTATCGGGGTCGGGGGTGCGTTTGCATCTCTCCACCTCTCACCTCCACCCCCCGCGTGGCTCCGCCCCTTTTGTGATTCTGATCCAGTGCTCCTTGACGAGAAATCATACTGGAGCTGTCTGGATGCATCGGAAATCTGTGCGGACGCTGAGAGGATCAATTCGAGAGCCGACTCTCCACGCGGCGGAAGCCGTGTGCAGTGAAAATCTCATCCCGGCTCCACGCATCTGCAACGAGAAGACACCATCCTCTACGTTCTCGCTGCGCGGCGTGATGCTCTGCTCGTGGCCAGATCCGGACTTTCGTAGAAGCGCCGCCGAAGGAGGAGGCATTGCTGTGACAGGGCGCAATGAATGAGCATGAACAGGGTAGAGGCTGACGATGCTTATGCTGTTGTGCGTTTGCTGCACGTGTGGTGAGATTGTCGGTTGTCGAGAACATCCGGGACATGAATGGGTGAACAATGTCGCATGGCATGGTGATCGTGGTTGTCGCGCTGTGGTGGGCTACCCGCTCCAAGAGGACGAGGTGCGCGGGCGCCAGCAGCTGCCCATGACGTCACGGCAAAGCATGGCTGGCGTCGTTAACGTGTTGCCCTTGCGCAGGGCCTGTTGTGGTTGTCGGTGGCGCTGTGGTGTGCCGTCCGGATTAATGACAAAAAAAATAGCAGTTGATTAGAGAGCGGATTGAGTGAAAAGCCAAGCCTGCGTGCTTCGGGCTGCCCGTGAAACAGGAATTCCCAGCCAAGGGGTGGAAGACGTCCCTTGTTAGCGGGGCACAGGAGGACTGCTAGAGTGGTGGTACGGGATGGGATGCGGGGGAGTTGTTGTTTAAGTGAGAGCCGGCTTCAGTCGGGCATGGGTTGGTGTGTTTTGTAGCGCTCTATGGCGAGCCGTTGCGAATTGGATTAGTGAACGGGATTTGTTTCATTTGACATAGTGGGATTTTAGTAAATGGAATTTTCTTGCGGGTATTCTTCTATTAGATAATAATAAGCATATACGAGTGGACCAACAATGGAAATGTGTTAGTGGAGACGTAGCTTAGCTACGAATAGAAAGTATAAATGGAACGGCATGGATGGAGCTGCACTTCAAAGATCACAGCCCCGGTTTACACAAATAATTCCCTTAGACATCGTTGGCGGAAAATCTAATCTGAACACAAACTTATCGACATAACTATCTCGTGGGAAGCCTGACTGGTGTGTTCTGCTTGAATTTCCACACCGTAACAATATAATTTGCCCGCCAGAAGAATTGGCTCACACCAAGTCAGTCTTAAGACTGCTGTGGGGTAAGTATCCATTGAATATCACCTTGTTGAACATGAAGTTCACACTGTTGCGGACCACGGGGTACCGAGACACCACTTGTCACTCAGGGGGATTAATCCCGCGTTGTCCTCGGAAGAGCCCGGACCTGGGCCACCACTTCACAATTAACGTTGTGTACGGGGTGTTTTAGAAACCACGAACGCCACCCAGATAACCACGAAGTTTCAGTGTCACCGTCTAAATTATTCCTTTTAACTAGAGTCACTGTACCTGAGCGGGAGCGCTCGGCTCCTCGGCAAAGCCACCAATGTTATCTCGATTAGATTATAATGAGGGCGGCCGAGCCGTTTTAAGCTGGTGCCATGCGACGATTTTTGGTCAAATCTTTGATAATTACCTCCAGTCTATCGACGTTCGGGACAATGCTTCGACCAATGGGAAGGACAAGGACAAACACGCGACAGGTTGCGAATATTAACAAATGATTCATATAAATAATGAAATAAATAACAAAAAAAACTTTTATTTGCTGATGTAAATAAAACAATAAGTTTCAAAAGCAAAATCAAACAAAATGCCAGAAAGAGAACAAGAGCAAATGCTTATCTGGGGGGGAGGGGGGGGCGGTTGGACATACCTCCAGCTAAAACACAGACAAGGGTACCCAGCAGATCATTCGTCGGGGGGGGGAGATCATTTCGCTCACCAGAGTCGTTTGTCCGTGAAGTGAAAACGTCCTGAAAATGTGTGCGTGCGTGTCACGTCCGTCGCCAGCACCCACCTTGCCGTGCACCCTCTTCACGAACAGCCTTGAACGCCAGTCGGAACGCTGGGAAAGCGCACCGAGATCGTCTGTCGCGGGTTTAGGCCCTGGTGCTCCGCACGGGCAGCTTCCTCACACTTTCACGAAAAAACTGGTTGACGTCCAGTGACCCACACGGTCCGTCAGTACTGAACCCGTGCCCTCACTTCGCCGTCGCCGCTGCTCGCACCCACACGCACACCACACGCTCGCTTGCGCAAGCACTTGGGAAGGACGAATGTCTCGTTGGTTGCACTTAGTCAAGACATCACACTGCGCCACCACACGCTCGCTCCGCCCAAGCACGGGAAGGACGAATTGTCTCGTTTTAGGGCACTAGTCAGACACCACAACGCACAGCCACACGTCGCTTTCCTTCTCCTCTTTTGCGCGCTTACATACACTTCTTGCTCGCTTCTCTTCTTCCTCCCTGACTTTCTTTCTCTTTTCTTCTAAATCTGCCTCCTCTACTTCTCTCGCCTCTTTTCCTCCACTTTTTCTCTGGCTTTCTTTTCGCCCCCCGCTTCTTCCTCCAGGACGCGACCTCCCAATTCTTTTATATCTGCGCTGCCGTTCTCGGCCGGAGCCGCAAGATTTCGCCCCAAGCTCACCCCGCCCCACTTGTCCATGTGTTACCTGACGACCCGCGCGCTCTCAAAAAATAGGCAGGCATCGGCGCTCGCTGGAAAGGAAGTAACCCGCTGCAAAACAGTTGTGAAGGGAAGAATAAGGCGCGCGCGCGTCTCCAGAGCTCGCGAAAGGAAATGTGTGTAAACGTGTCTGTCGTAAAGAAAAAAACCTTCCCATGAGAGAGGGATCTATTCTTTACCCTCGTTCAACGCGCATCACATTTAAATCCCATTAGACACGGGGATGGGTTCATCTGAACATGCAAGAACATCTGAAGCAAGACCTGCCGCTTTGCTCACAGGCGAACACTCCCCAGGTTTATTTCAAAACAGCAAATAATTTACAAACAAAATGGCACCCTCAGAGTGGGGAAACGGCACCTCCAAGTCGGGAAAACAAACGACGTTGAGTCTGGATTGTTGCGGAGTGTGTGTCTATTTCACTCCGGAACCCCGCGGATTACGTCAGAAACCATTTTATTATTTACCTTGTTCGGAGAGACTTTCACTCACAGAAAACGAAGGGAAAGGTCCGTTTAATGTTGCTGCGAAAATATTACAATATGTGGTGGAGGTTCTTCTTTCATTGTAAAAACAAAAACGGAACCTGCTGCCGTGTCATTGCGTTCCACAATGCCATTGACTCGGACTTCGAACCGATGGTTGCTGCGGCGCACAACGCAGATACTCACCCACCTGTACGATCACGGCGAGATACCGCAGGAACACGGACGAGAGAAACCCTTTTGTTCAACGTTGATTGTAAATAATTTACTTGCGGTGTATAAAACATTGCCGCTGTTTGGTTGATATTCGTCCCGTTTTCCCAAATCCTTCAACATGTTCAACTGAAACTTGGTACCATGGATTTATTACACTAACTCGGGAAGCGAAAAGCAGGGAAAAAGCATTCGATGGCTCTAGATGGGTACTGGGGGTATGTGAGCGTACGTGTAGGGCGTACGTTGTGGGGTACGTGTGGGGTATGTGTGGCCAACGTGTGTACATGTGGGGTATGTGTGGCCAACGTGTGGCGGTATGTGTGGGTATGTTGGGCCAACGTGTGACATGTGGGTATGGTGGCCTACGTGTGGAGTATTGTGGGGTATGTGTGGCCAACGGTGTACATGTGTGTATGCTGTGGCCTACGTGTGGGGTATTGTGTGGGCTATTGTGGCCAACGTTGTGTCTACATGTGGGGTATTAGTGTGGCCTACGTGTGGTGTGGGTACGTGTGCCAACGTGTGTAGTGTGGGGTTACGTGTGGCCAAGTGTGTACGTGCTGGGGTACGTGTGGCAACCGTGTGTTTATGTGGTTCGGTTACGTGTGGGCCAACGTGTGGGTTTACGTGTTTGGGGTTATGTGTGTGGTATTTTGTTATTTCTTTTGGTGGCCAACGTGTGTACATTTTTGGGTATTGTGTGCCCTACGTGTGGGTATCGTTGTTGGTTGGTATGTGTGGCTCAACGTGTGTACATGCTGGGTATGTGTGGCTCTACGTGTTGGTGGTTATTTGGGTTTCTGGTATGTGTGCCATACCGTGTGCTACTATGTGGTTTGGTATGAAGTGTGTGATCCTGAGGCGGGTTTTTATGGTGGTATGTGTGTGTTGTATGTGTGGCCAACGTTGTGTACATGTTGGGTATGTTGTGCGCCTACTGTGGGTTACGTGTTGGCCAACGTGTTGTACGTGTGGTGGTACGTGTGCCAATCGTGTGTACGTTGTGCGTGCGTACTGTGTGGCCAAACGTCTTTTGTGTGTACGGTGGTGGTACGTGTGGCCAACGTTGTTGGTATCGTTGTGGTTTTGCTTACGTGGGTGGGGTTATGTGCTATGTGGTATGTGTTGGCCATCTCGTGTGTACATTGTGGGGTATTGTGTGGTCCAACGTGTTTTTTATCATGTGGCGGTTATGTGTGGGCCTATCGGTTTGGTTGCGTTACGTTTGTTTTGCCACGTGTTGTACGTTGGGTACGTGTGTGCCAACGTTGTTTGTATGTTGTGGTTGGTACGCTGTTCATATAGCGATATATCATAAGGGGTAATATTGAGACCCATTACATTGAGAGGCAGTAGTTACATCCATTTAGCGTCTTTCCTCATCAGATTCGCAGGAATGGTCCTTAGTGTCTGTAAGGGATCTTTCTATACTAATTATGTTGTCTCCCCCAATTTTTTAATGGTTATCGCAAGTAGTTTTCGTGGACCCCAAGGAACCATCTGAACCACCATTTTAGAATTTAGTTTTTCTTCCTTCCCTCCCACTTTTCGAATTGTATCTCGCGCAGCCGGCGTGTGTCTTTTCAACATTTATTAAATTTTCGCTATTCATTAATGTTTGAATGGAAAGTTATGCCGTGATGTTGACTATGTATTTTTTTTTTACCTTGCACTCTTATGTTTTTTTAAGGTCATGACCCAATGCTAGACATTTTAAACATTTTTTTCACTTTCGTTAACTCGACTTTAAGGTTTGTCCTGTCTCCTATAACGAAATAAAATTTTGCTCCTATCCATATATTTCTGTGCCGCGGTTCTTGTGAGAGCATTAGATCACATTTTATTGCTTAGTTCTGTTCTTGATGTCTGGACGGTTAAGAACGGGAGTTGAACGAGATTTTTTGCCAAAGTTTTGCGTTTTCTATTCAGCGAAAATAAGAGGATATCAACTGAGATGGAGTTTGCTGTTGAAGTCTGAAATTTGGGATGTTTTGATTTTTTTTTTTTCCTCGATAGACAATGAATGAGGTTCTCTGTGTCCTCCCCACATGCATTAATTTCAGTGTCTCATTCCCCATGTCTGGCTCCTTTCCTGTTCCCATGCACAGTAATTTGATATCTTGGTTCCCTACCATGGACATAATTCATGTTTATGCCCTGCGACAATAGATCTCGGAAGTATATGAGTGAGTGGTTCAGAGTGCCCTATGCATATTCCATAATTTTAGAGCGGGTTTCAACCTCACCAAAAAGGAGGCGGGTAGATATTACGTTGTAAAACTTCTTTCCAACCGATGGCGCTAACTCTCATAGCCTGTCCCTCCAACTGAACACGTATTCAATGAAATAGTAATGGACAGCTCCAGACTCACATAATTGCGGGATACTTTTAGTGAGAGTCTATGATTTGCCGACCCTTGTCATTGCGTGTTCGCATCTGAATATATAAACGCGTCCCTATTACCATGAGGCAGGATTCATGTTGTGGCTCTTTGACTCATGAGCCCAAAGCGATGTCATGTTTTCCTCATGGATATTTTGATGATTTCTGCCAAGTACTTCTTCATCGCCCTCTAATGCAGCGGCATGAGGTATTCATGTCCTTTCTAAGTATTGGCCATTATTCCAATCCGGTCTATTCTTCACTCAATGACATAATATTCTTATTATTTTTTACCAAGGAACAGACCCCATTCCATGAGTGGCTGGCCATTTTATTTGTCGGGTTTATACACCGTTATCTTTTCCTCGCAATTGACGATTCCTATTCATGCTTCAATGCGCGAAAGATCTCATATGGAGCACTGTAGAGTTATTACATGTGTGTAGTGCCCCCAAATCGTTTAAGGCGTCACCTCCCACCTCAACAACTTTATTCCATCCATGCCCAGAGAATTATCAAAAAAATTGATATCTTTTCTGTAACCCATTATCTTTCCCTCTCATAGGAGATTTAGCTATATATATTCAATTTGTGCTTCATGTCCCTTGTACTGCTTTAAACTATATGAATAGTGTTCTTACTGTCCTCATCATGAACCAAAAATTTTAGCTTATAAAAAATTCGGATTCTAGGGGTTGTACTCAAGCATTCATCGGACATGGCATATATTACTTGTTGAACCTCTCTCCATACTTAATGCCCTTGTGTCAGTGCCCAGTTTATCCCCAATGCGCAAAATTCAAATTCCCTTCATGCCTCATATCTCAAGGCTAAATAGTTACCATCTCTCCCGTCTTTTCCTCCATGGCTTACTTTCACTAGATTTTTAACCTCCTTGGTTCCTTGGCATGAGAGATAAATTTAACCCTTTTTGTTCCCCCACTTGAGGGTCTTCTATAGAATTGCAAATCAGCATCCGGTTCAGTGTCACGATAAATCTATTTCACCGTTAGAGCCGGGTTGATGATTTTTGGACATACATTTGACCTTGACCTTGAAAACTCGTTTTTCCCTCCCAGGTGACCTATGACCTGCGCCTATTTGCGTTATGTAATAATCCCGCACAAAGTTTGTTTCATTCCTACCCTGTCTACATGTAATAACATTTCAAAAATAGAAATATCTGATTGCTCCAATAATTGGTTCCATCCAATGCTATATTACAATTGATTTTTCCTGTTCTCCTGCATGCAATGAGTTTTATAGTCTCTAAATAATGTTTTTCTACTCCCATGTTTTTCCCCTCAATGCATAAACTCAAATGTTTGGTCCGTCACAAATAGAATGCAACCAATAATTCCCATGACGTGTTCATAGACATCCCCTCCCCAGGTGCCATATTCTTTTCAGTTTACATGTCAATATATCCGCTCACCGAATTTATTTTCCCGTCTTCAAACATTGGAAAGAGACTTGTTCATTCCCAATGGTCCTGTTCCCGCAGTGCTGCGACGGAGTGAATAATATACAAAGTGTGTCTATTAACACATCATCGTTATGTTCCCAATTGTGCAATAGATATAATTTATATCCATCAATTGCATGACATCGATGTGCTTTACCAACACAATAGTTATCCCAATATATTTTCCTCTCCAAATTTCAGTTATTTTTTTTCTACCGAGAACAAAAAGAGAGCCTATATAATAAATTTCGCCCTAAGATATTTTCGTCCCGCAAAAAAAGCCGAATTCGTATGCCGTAAAATCCAACTTTTTGAAAACAATACAATTACCATTGACCTGTAGTACCACACTAGCACAATATAATACGAATTGCCTTGGTACCCCTAATGGCTATCAATGATATTTCCTCTGAACTGCCATTTGCCTAATTTATCAGTTCAGATTGGATCGCAACCATGAGAGACAAGAAATCGCTAACCATATAAAGGATCTATGACACTCCACGGAGTGAAGCTCTTCATAGAATGCTTATATTCTCCCATACTGAAGAATTAAATCCGGCAAATAAAAATCATACATTTTTTTTGATTCAGTAGTTCATTTTGTT
Source organism: Eptatretus atami (assembly GCA_035128595.1). Lineage (NCBI taxonomy): Eukaryota > Metazoa > Chordata > Myxini > Myxiniformes > Myxinidae > Eptatretus > Eptatretus atami. Next base: position 92,228,989 of record CM068960.1, read on the forward strand.
TGTCAAACAAAATATATCACTATCTACTATATATCATAGTTGTCTCCCAAATCTAAAACCCAATGAATATGAACACATCAGAATCATACCATAATATCTTCATGTTTATGCCAACATAATACGCAATATTTATCCATTTTAAAGATAGATAAAGTTTGTCCAATTATTAATTTTTGTTTTTGCCCTAAAAAGTTTGTTAAATAATCTTTTTGCTCTTTAGGGCGGACGAAAGATACCATGTTTCCACGTCCATACAAATAGATTTAGTTCTATTATCCGCCTAATTCTTCACTTGGGTTTGCTCTACCCTCTAAATGTGCTCCACATTAAAAGTTTGGTTACTTCTCCTTAATATGCACGCTATCTAATTTTAAGTGTCTACTTAATCCCTTCCTCCAAATGTTTTATTTAACCACTTCATGATCATTATCTTGTATCCTGAATCTTCACAACTAATGGTGGAAGCCAATTCTGCGTTCTCCCCAATGTTTCTTACACTATAGAAATGTATGCTGACATCTACTAACCTAATCATTCTGTCCCCCCTGTCTTTATTGCCGCCCTCCAATATGTGAAATATCTATATGATTAGGTATCCGTTGGGATGATGTCTATGACACCCATCTTGATGTAATAGTCTCCAGATGTATTTGGCTCAGCAGCATCCAATATAGCGCCTACTTTACTTACCTATCCGTAATCCATGTATTCTCATGCTATTACGTCTAAGTGATGATTATGCTACAAACATAGTCTCCTTAGACTTACTGATTTCAAATCCCTACACTTGATTTAAAAGTTCTTATCAGTCTTTCCCCTCATCAGCCCTTCAGTGCCATCTGAACTACACGTATGTGCCCTCTCCATATTCCCCGAATTACTATTTTCTTCTTTCTGGCTATTCTGATGCTATCGTTTCTTTTTATGTAGCTCAGTTTGAGTATTACATGCCTTCATCCCTTATGAGTTATATTGTGACCCAAAATGTCGTATTGTACATGATATTTTTGCCTCCATGGATATTAATGTGAGTTTCTCCCTGGTTTCCCTCCATGCATATTAATGTTTACCCAGTACGATTGTTCCCCTCTTCGCCATGCCATTTTACTAAGTTTTCCCTTCTCTTTCTTCATTTTCCCTCCACTGCTATTTGCATTAGTTAAATAGTCCCCACCAATGTTTAATTTACCCTCACCAGTGTCCGTATAACTATTATTGAGTTGAAGTCGACCTCTGCGTGTAATATCTTCTATTACCGTAGCACCATTGAGATTTTTAATGATATGCATCCGACCAGTGAATGGTTAGTCATATTCAAGGATCCTCTCCGATCGAAATTATATCATGAGCGTTTTATACTGGCGTGTATAGGTCTAAATTGGCTTTTTTGTTAAAATTATTCTCTACTTTACAGTTTTCAGTTCCTATATTCTCAGTCACATTTCCATCTTTTTTTCACATTGATGATAAATAGTTGGACCATTAAAAAAGTTTTTTCCTATCTCAAAAATCAATTTGATTTCTCAAAAAATAGAATCTTCTTCCAAATGAATACACATTGGTTCAAAAAATTTACTTAATTCTATTTTATATAATATTGTCTATCCTTTGCCGTCTATTCCATCATTATAAGTTCTATTGACCAAGTCAATTTGTATTTATAGTTTGCATTTTTTAACAGACCTTAAAATATAATTGTATATTACTTTTGGCCGATAAAAATATCTCTTATTGAGAACATAAAAATACTATTCTCCTACAATCCAGCTTTTATTTTAAATGATTTATTATTGATATAGATAGACAAGTTTATTGTAACATTATACTTAATTTCATATTTATACCTCCTATTTAGGTCAGTCTTTAAATCATTAAGTTCATCGAATAATTGTTTTTTATGTTAACTTCAAAATTTCAATGGTTCAAAAATTCTATGTCCAAGAAATCATCCACTCCTCTAAAAATCTGATGGAATTCGTACATACCGTATAATATATGAGCTTGTGTAAGATTTTGTTTTATCATTCTATGTGTACAAGTATTACCTATTTACCTATATCAAGACACCAAATAAAATTAATCGATGATTAGGGCAAAAGGGTTGCTGAGATTGTCAGGATTTGAATTTGGTGGCAATATATTCAGCTAGAATTAGTTTCATCGTAATTTTAAATATTATGTTGATCTAATATTAGTTTACGATCATTTATATTGGTCATTATACACTTGTGTTCTAACCTCTACTTATATTCCGATTTATGCAATAAATAAATTTTGATTATTGTGAACTCAAAATTATGATCTATCATTTAATTTATTATCTATACATGCCTATAAAATAATATTATGCATCCATAATAATCTATGAGTTTTGAGTTGGTACAGGTTATTTATCTTAAATATACTCCTTTGGGTAATAACTGAAGTATTGGAAATAAATGATCCAACTAATTTTAAGAAATGTATACATCCAACTTTTAATCTTTACAAATAGCTAGGATTGTTGATAATGAAATGGTAGATTTTCTAAAAGGTAGAGCGTGCTCTGATGCGTTTCCTTTTAAAGCTTTGGAGCAGATATAATGTTTTTAAGATGTGTGAATGATTTTTTCTCCGAATAATAAGCCTTATTCTTCAAGCATATTGAACCAAGTCAAATGTTGATGTTTTGTCAGGTCTATAAAAGAGAGGGAAGAGGCTTGCAGCCTGAATCTTTATACTGATGGATGGGGATGTCTACTTGCAGTATGTTATGGATGTTCATCTATGCCATATGGAAGTATTATGTGCAGGATTTAACAATGCGAATATCAGTAAACCGAATCAATAAAATGAAGATCTAGGATAATTAATTATATGAAATAATGTGCAGAACACTGCAAACTTGGGGTGAATCTTCTAGCTCTGACGATCTGGTGAGCGGATAATGTGTAAGTATCCTATATATCCTATCTATTGCAATGGCTTCTTTTAGGGTAGAAGAATGTCAGAGAGCCAGTTAGGTGAGTTCTCTTTTAACTTTTGTTGCTATTAGAAGTTTTGATCTACAAGTGCCTAGACTTCATCAAAATTCAGACCGTATCAAGGCCATATATGTATCAATAGGCCAAGGTTACCGTTATTCAAAAGGCCATTATGCTATTGTACAAAGCTTTCAGATCCTGTATTCATTTTAAGGCTCATAGTTGTATAACCAATAAAAGCCAGACTCTATCAAAGTATTCCTGCGATATATGTCCATGCAGAATGATAGGTCTCTCATCTACATAGGTACTGATATATGATTGCTCTCAACATCCTAATTTGTCCCTAAGGTGATTGATGCATGAATATTAAAATTAGCAACAAGCATTGTCTTTAGAAGTGTGAAATAGTAGTTTGACCATGGTCTAAATCCGAACGTGTAAGTTACTTGAAGTAGATCGCGGCTAAAAATTTTAATTTCGTTGGAGTAGAAAATAATCATTGATGTTCATCTGCCTGTAAATGCATGATTTAAATTGAACGACTTTGCTTTGTATATTGGAATGTAAGCTGATAGTATCAATAACAATATTCTAAACTGGCAACATTTAAGAGATTTTAAAGTGGTTTACAATATATATATCTTAACCAAAACTTTTATTGTCTTCATCCCACACGATGGTTTTCTGCAAGAATATAATGGGAAATTTCACAACGCTTCAGAACATAAAAAAGAGTCTTTAATGGTATGCAATCATTCAATTCACGCTTGAAAAGATTACTTGACCTTTTTAAATACCACCTAAAATTATGTTACCCTTTCGACAATGTACATTTAAAGGTAATATGTAGTACTGCGTAGTTTTTATATTTCTGTTAAAACCTTCTTAATCTTGGTTTAAACTTTTTTCTATTTACAAACGTTTAAATTAGTAACTATTCTTTGGGCAACCTTGATCTTTCGGACCTCATCCTGAGTGGCAATAAATAATATAAATTTCTAGATAAAAAAATAATTTCTAATCATTTTATTTCATTATTATGATAACTAGGTGGAGGGAAGGAGTTGAGGATGTGGGGGTGTGTAAGGGTGCGGCGTATTTACTAAGTCTTTTCTTATGTGAATACACCTCTTCAAATTTCTTTATGTCAATTCGTGATTTATATTCATTACTTAAATTTATTTTATTTATTATTTTTATTTATATTAATTTATAAATTTTAATATTATTAATTTACTTATTAAATTGTACATGAGGCATTTTATAAACTTGATCAAACCGAGTTGACCTTTGCCTCATGTTGTTGACCATTCAAAAAAAGATCGAGAAATAAATATATTTCGCTATTAATTACACCTATGGTCTAACAAAAGTAGTGGTTAATTAGTTTACTAATTTCCTCTGTTACTATGAACTTGTTTCGATGTAAATTGCTTACACTAACAAAATAGCAGTACACGTACGTATTGATGTACAACCTTAACACTCTACGCATAATATACGTACGTATACAGTATCTTATACTGCTTATACTCAACGTATAACACATTACGTACCGTTTACATATTTTACCTACCGATCAGACACATTTATAACGCCTGCTCTTTCTGTGTCACATTCTCTGTTTGTAGCTGCAGACTGATAAGGATAGTGTTTTTCTACAAAGTTTTTCCTGCTCTTTCCTTTTAGTCGTTAAACATTTAACCTACCTATGCTATATATTATACTAGATTGAACGCTATTTTTTGGATTATCTATATACATAGCTTAATATATTTTAACGACACATTTTGTACGTCATTTCCCCGGTGGTCGTACACCCCCCTCCCTCCCCACCCCCACAGTCTAGTCTGTCAGATATCTTTTTTTATTACCTTGATGTTCTTTTAGTTTGTATATTTGTTTAAATATCTAGTTTAGTATCTACACATTTATCAATTGACTATAGATCTATTTTTAATTATATTATTATTCTTTAGTTGTATTTTTATTATATTAATAAAATCACATGTTCAGTGGTTTATTAATCTGGATAAGATTTACTGACTTGTGAAACTCTAAATTTGAGTGGCAAATGGCATTTTGTTATTGTTGATTTAGTTGTAAATTTTGAAAAATTTATTCAGATTAATTTCTGGTATTTCTATCTTCCTATATTATTTATTGAGAGCACGCAAATTGGGAATAAACTGTAGAATAACATAGATGTGCGGATCATGATCTATTGCTTACATCGACGGAAACATCCCTGCAGGACTTGATCCGCTGTGTATATAAGCGCTATGCAGTGAAGTATAAAAATTTATAATGGGTCTGTGTTTTTCTTATAGCATATTTTAGTCAATCTCCTAGCGACCGTTTTATTTATTTTTTTTATTATATGGTGGAGGAAGAAATGAGAGATTGATAGTAGAGAGTAGAATTGAGATGATATTATTAATTGAATACATATATGAAGATGATGAGATAAAAAGACTTTGATATTGAAGGATTATTTTTTTTTTTGAAAATTTTTAAAGATGAGAGTAGTTAATTATTTAGTTTTGATTGAAGAGGTTCCAGGGCATGCATGTAGACATTATTTTTCAGGGTATTTTCTAATTTATGGTCACAGTCCTCTGTTTAAGCGACAATCGAGCTGTGTGTGTAATGCATCTTCTGCCCTCCAGAGAGTTTAAAAATAAACTCATCTCTATATATCTATCTATATCGATAGGTCTTATGAGAACTAGTAAGGTTATTTGAAAAATGCTAGCAAGGGCCTCGCATGTATTTGATTGAGTTGATTTCACCTTCCGAATTCTGTGTAGGTCAGGACTTTTTGGTCTATCTCATGGTTACATCGCCTGGTAGAGGACTGTCCGCTCGTTTCATTCTATATTTGTGAGTGGGATATTATTGGTTTTGTAAAAGCCTAGGTAAGCTTTCAAGGCCCTTTTAATTAGTCATGCTTGGCTGCTATGCTGTAGAGGAAATTTTAATAAACTTTCTTATAAAAGCTTATATGGGCAAAGATACAATGGTTAGATCCACTAGTCTACGGCAGTTCGGCATTGTACATTATCGATATATCTCTGTTATTTTAGATTATTACAGCTAGTCCTTGCAGGGACACAAATGCTGTCCCCGATCTACTATTTATCTTCGGAACTTTGAGTTGTGAGTTGGGTTACGTGGGTTAATGGTACACATCATGTGTCTATTCACTTCATTCGCTAAGATTGTTCTTGCTCTGGTATATTGATTGGGTTGCCTCATTCTGATGGCAGTCAGCGTATGCGGTATGCATTGCCAGAATACAGCGCGTTCGCTTGCGTTCAACTTTTCTCGCCTGGTTTATTCCAGGTCGGCCTTACCGCTCTGGCTCTATCCCCCTATGCATCATGCCCTATTATGGCTCCTCCCTAAATCTCCTTCTTGATAGATGTTATAAGGTCAACCATTGCTGAATCCACGATGGCCACGTTGTGTTCGGTCCTCACTGCGCCTCCTCCACTTCAATCTGAGACTCCCTCGCTGATTTTTTGAGAATTCTGTTTAATTTATGTATGTTTTGCTTAGGTTATCAGCGTCCAGGGAAATACGTAGCCATTCTAAAGGTTTTTTCCACTCCCATCAGATAATCTTTCATTCAATCTTTCATCCGCTCTACTGCAAGACTATGACATTCCCAATGGGTAACAAATCTCTATCCGCAGTCTCCTCCTCAAGCAACTCCGACTCTCGTTTACCTGTGTGACACAAGAAATTTTCCCACGTCTAGTTACCCCATCCCGCGAACTGACGCACATGCGATAGTTTCTTCCCTCCGAAAGGCAAAAAATCTTCTAGGTGTTATTCCAGCGAATCTCTAATCTCCGTACTCTATTCACTCGTTCGGCAGCAGTCAAAGCTCTCTCGCATCCATGTAAGAGCAATATGAACTGGGATTGAAGTACAAAAGACCTGAAGACTCGCGACTTTCGTCCTCCCGCCCACTGAAACAATAAAATTGGTTAACTGTTTTGCCACAGCGCCTCCCCACAACTGCCCCATGCTAAATTCCATGTGTGCCTCCGCTGTATTTGGCACCTCCTCCCCAGGATGCCCGACCCAGTATCTGCCCATATGACCTCGTACTCCCACAGCCCAGCACCGCCAGACATGTTTTCGTATGAACCTGTAATCACATTCTCCAATGTTGTTAATTTGTATATCTCTTCTCCCTCACGACCACTCAACTAATTCAATCGTCTTATCTACACACCCGAACATCTAGAGCAGTGTTACCACTGCAGCATCAAAAAGATGTCACCTACATAAGATGGTTCCTCCTGAGATCTCTAGCGATTAGACTCTCTAATAGTAATATATCCCGTTTCAATCCACATGCGCGACTTCCGATACATTTTCCTCATTTCTCAGCACCTCTTCAGTGGACGCATCAGTTGCTCATGCCTCAATCACCCCATGTTTTCCCTCCCAAGGATATTAGCGAGTCTCTTTCACCGTCATATTCACCACCCCCATGAAATCGTTGCTGTACTCCTATACGTGCGCGCAAATATTTCCCATAGTTATTTCCTCCAGCGCGCATAGTATGAATGCGTGTTGATCTATCCTCCCCACTCAGAACCACCGAGTTTTTGCAACCCCTCCGCATGCGTATCTTTAAGGTGATTTCGTCTCCGCACCATCCTCAACCCTAATAAACTCATCGGGTCTCATCCTCCATGCAAATTTGTATCGCTATACCCTATAAATAGGTGCAAACATTATGGATTTATGATTATACAGTCGGTCCTGCTTATGTCCATGTTTTCCCGGGCTGCCAATGTCCAACTAATAGCTATCCCATCTGTTTCACCCAAATATCTTGAACCCTCCCCTATGCATAGTTAATACTCCATAGCGTATTATATATAAGTGTCCAAAAGTGCATAGGATTTACTGCACCACTACTTTTCCCCCATGAGGTTCTACCCCTCTCCTAGCAGTACCAAGGTTATAAGAATTGTTCATACATTCATTGAGTCGCCCAATCAAAGTTTACTGGTTTGAGTCGCAGTCTTCCCAACGATGAAGAACCAAGAATTTCCATTCGCCAAGAGTGGCGATCCCTGATTTTTTCACTGCAACCTCGCAAACAATGCTTGTTACTAGCAGCATCTCAAATGCTATAGTCTGCATATGCCAGCCCCTGCCGATGCATCATCCCGGAAACTCTCGTCTGCCTTTCATTCGGTGAGGGACACTGTTGAAGAGTTCTTCCTCCAGAGTGTGTTATACTCTGCGCGATTTCACCATCGGTGTTTGATTCCCTCCTTTTGGTGTAAATAAGTACCTGACTGACTTCTGTTGGTATCTGCTTGACGTGCGCTAACGAAGGCCAAGATGGTGGACATTCCAGATAGCGGTCTCCTCCTCCATCTGCATAGATATTATAGTATTTATTTCCGAGCACCACCCCAAGACTCTTTGCCCGGCACTGAGGGATAGCATAGCAGCGTCACCCCATCTCGCATTGTCCTCTCTCCATCGCCATGTCCAACGTTTCTCCTCCATCCCCGGTAGTTGTTGCAGTCTTCATGGTGATCACCCTTCCCATTTCCAGAGAGATGATTCAATACAATCCCCGGCCCTCTTCACAATGGCTTGTCCCTCGGCGTCCAGATCGATGCCTGAGTGTTCCAGAGTTCAACTAAGAGCACAAATTAATACTTTTCCGCATGCAGCGACACGAGTCTGCCCAGGCATTTCCTCACCCCAGACATCGGTTGAGAATAGAAATTATAGATATTGCGATGCTTTCATCCGCCCGATGCCACAGACCCTGGAAATGTCTTTTTTTGCCCGTTTCAACCGGTTCACCGCAGCCCTGTTTCCACCAAGCGAAGTTGCTGAATGCCCACAGTTAGATTCAGTTAGCCAAGGTCGTAAGCATTATACAGGATCTGTAACACCTTGACGTCCAACTCCCTCCGACAGGCTATGCATGGGGATTATTTCATGCCTGTTTCTACATATCCGCTCAAACGTAAACCGTGGATATTTAGTCCCAGCGCCCGCCTTCCACTTTCAAGCCCACTCCCTGTATCAGGGCAAGTCCTACACTACTCTTTATTGCCTCTTATACTTGCTAGTGCCTCCTCTGCCAGGATGGGCTGAGTGCCAATTATAATTTTATTGAACCCAATGCCCTCCACGAAACCCCTGTCCAAAACGGTAGACGCAGAATTCACCTCCTCCACAGAGTGATTGTGCTTCTTCAATCCCCCTCACAGACCCTCATAGTGCATATCCTTCCACTCGCATTCACATCTACGGCACTCCTTGTCCACCCTCTGTCTAAAATTGTTTAGTGCATTCACCAGTCTTACGTCCTCACTCTCTATAAAATTTAATGTTGTCCTGAACAGTCCAGCTACAGCATCACTTCGGCCCTAGTATCAACCCCATGTGTCCGCCACTGCGTAATTATTGACTGATCGTATTTTAAGAAAGCGAAGACCAGCACCCGAATAGATAGAATGTGATAGTAAGAACCCGACATATAGCCTAACACTGAACCGTTCCACCAAATGAAGTCTTCTGCTCCACCACAATACACACACACCCGCCCCAACCTCCACTTTTGTCTGACTTCCGTTTACCCTGAACAGCTAATTCCAACCATTTTTCCACACCTTACCCACCTCCAATAGTCAATTAACAGTAAAATTCATCATCTTCTGGATTAGCCCACCAAAAAGTGCTTGTAACATGGCGACTGTAGTAAGACATGTTTCTAAGTGTTAAAGGATAAATACCCTTCCTATGTATTTATTCTACATGGTTTTTCCCCTCACCCCGGAACCCTATCGTATAATTCCACAAATGCGTTCTCGTACATTTCAGACCCCAAGTATTTCAACCTACTGGGCTCAGTGGAAGATAATTTCTTTTCCATGTTTTTGCCGTTGCAATGCCAGGAGCACATTGAACAGTGAAGTGTGGTAAAATCGTCACCTCGCTGCCTCCAATTGGTCATATCTGCTCTATGATTTGAGGAGTACTTACAGGTCTGTCCACCCCACGGCATATGTGGATCCATATTCCTCAATCTGCCATATACTTATGTGTGGGCATCACATAGTTATTTATATGTGCCTCTTGCAAGGAATGCAGTAATTACAGAATAAGGATGGTGACTCCTGCGCTCATGTGGCACATAAGTATTAAGTTCATGCGTTTTCTCATGTTACTATGCATATCATGGTTCTCATGCATATTAGTTTTCAACTCATGCACTATTTATGTTTTTCACCCATATTTATTCCGTCATGCATATTCATGCTATTCGCTCTGGAAATTTGTATGTTTTCTCCATGTTTTCCTCAGCATATTCATGGTATGCCTCATTCATATTTACTTTTTCTTCATGCATATCTGGTTTATCCTCAACTATTCATGTTTCCTCATGCATGATTGATGTTTTCTCCATTTTTTTCTCATTGCATTATTCTATTGTTTCCTCTCTGCAATTTTTAGTTTCTCTTCATGCGTTATGTGCGTTTCCTCCCATGGCCGTAACATATACATGGGTTTCCCATGGCCTGTATTTATGTTTTCCTCTTGGCATATATCTAACAATTTATATTATCTCTACCATAGGCAGTAATTCCAGACTTCACACCAATCCAAATGAAAATAGTATTGAACTGTTCATTACCCATGCCACAGTTAATATTTGTCTGTTTAGTAAATGATTCTTACATAACGGCTTTTGAGTCCCTCCGATCAAAGTTATTATCCTTTCAAAGCCACGTCACTCGACCCATGCCTCATGTAGTACATTATTTGCCATCATAAGACTTTTTTGA